>JACEFZ010016225.1:0-677069 GCA_014155875.1 Cepaea nemoralis | reverse complement strand
ATCTTTTTCAGACAACCCAGGACAAACAGAATTAGTACAGCATCACATCACACTCACATCAAACACACCCATAAGATGCAGACCATACACCATACCATTACATTACAAGGAACAACTACATCAGGAAATCATCAACTTAGAAAAAAACAACATCATCAGACGATCCCTATCAGACTTCTCTTCACCCATGGTCATTGTACGGAAAAAGGACAACACAATACGACTTTGCATTGATTACAGAAAACTGAACAAAATAACTGTTTTAGATCTTGAACCAATGGCAAATACGGACGATCTTCTGACAGAACTGACTGACGCGAAGTTCTTCACGACCCTTGACATGGCTAAAGGTTACTGGCAGATTGCTGTACATGAAGACAGCAGACATCTAACAGCTTTCGCCACGCCTTGGGGACTGTACGAATGGTGCAAACTTCCATTTGGGCTAGTCAATGCCCCAGCCACATTTGTACGCATGACACGACTCCTCCTATCTGACATCCCTAATATAGTTTCCTATATTGACGACATCTGTGTCCATACAGAGACAATGACGGAACATATAAAGATACTGGAACAGACACTAGAACGTATCAGACAGCACGGACTGACAGTGAAGCCCTCAAAGGTGAGCCTGGCTTACCAAGAGATATCATTTTTGGGGTACAGAATATCCAATGGCTTTGTCATGACAGACAACAAAATTGTCTCGAAAATTCTAAAACTGTCACTTCCAACAAATAAGAAACAAGTCCGCAGTTTATTGGGACTTATTAATTATTACAGGAACTTCATTCCTGATTTTTCAGAACTGACTGAGGTTTTTTCTAACTTACTAACCAAGAATAAACCCGAAAAAGTTGTAAACGATGAATGCCTACGAAATGCGTTTGATAAAGTTTTGGCACACTTTTCTGATAAGAATGCACCTAATCTCATCCTTAAATTGCCCAACATTCGTTTACCTTTCAGATTGAGAACAGATGCTAGCTCCATTGCGATCGGTGCAGTCCTATTGCAGGAATACAACGACATTCTGCATCCCGTTTGTTTTCTATCAAGAAAACTAAGGCCCCGAGAGCGGTCTTGGTCCATTCCGCAATTAGAGGCATTGGCCTTAGTAGAAAGTGTCACAAAGCTGTCCAAATATCTTCTAGGACGTCACTTTATCATCGAAACTGACAACAGTCCATTAAGGTATATCAATTCTGCAGTACCATCAAATAACATGATTGCTCGCTGGTCCTTGAAGCTTCAGAATTTCAGTTTTGAAGTTCGCCATATTCCCGGCAGAATGAATACAATCGCCGACCTTTTGTCCCGTTGTCCGACAGACCCAGTAAGCAATGTCTGAGTGCACTGTGTAATATTACACTCAGCCCAACACAGCCACCAATGTGTGAATTTTTCCAGTCACCTACTGTGTAAGGTCTATAAGTAAAGTTGTGATACGGTTTAGAAACCGACATGTATAATATTCTTATTTTAATCAAGTTATGTAATGAGTGCAGTATAATTGTGTAGTGTGTGTTAGAATGAGAACAATATTAATTGTATATAGACACCAACAACAGGGTCACAGACGCTTATCCACTTACCAGAAGCGAACGTTACCATTGTGACATTTGTGGGTGATTTTTTTCACCGTGATATTTTAACATGTGCAAATGTGGACTGAACATTGACTCCTACACCACCTTTACAGCGAATGTAATCCAAATTGTCCGACGTGTGAACACATCGGAAATAAGAACATTCCACCATAATCCGTTGTGATACTATAACATCATACACGAACTGTGAGAACATTTTACTATCCGTTCCGAAAGAAAACCGGATCATTTGTGTTCAGAAAATGTAACATCAACCAAATTTTTCGTTTCGTGTGTATTTCCGGTATAATTTAAAAAGTATAGCAAAATTAGCAGACTATGTACAAATTGCCAAAAATTTATGACACTTGTAAAATCTTTTTCAATCTATAAAATATAATATACCAATTGGGTACTTATTTATTTTGATTAGTGTAATCTTAGAATCATATCTTGATTAATGTATTCATATTACCGACTTTTTCTCGTTAATATGAAGAAACGTCAAGCAATGACGCTAAGAAATTAAATAATTATAATAATGTATGGAATTTCTTAAATGTCAAAATTACTTCCCTTGCATTTGTGAATTACATCAAGGGCCATAATTTGAAACATATTCATTAATGTATATTGTATAGATAGACATTTTGTTGCTCAAATATTTGGCACAGCAGGTAGGCGTCCATCAATCATGTCATAGAGCTGCCAACATTGCAAACCAACATAAGAGCTCCTGACCAAATGAGGGCAGAGTTTAAGTGTTTAATACGACTAATACAAAGCCGTATTTCAGTCTGGCTAGATGGTTGTTGCAAAACAATCATATTATTACTTTTTTTTCAAATAGCTGCGAGGTAGATGCGTGAAGCTGGAACTACTGATCTGACTGGGTATTATTGCAATGAAGGTAACCAGGCATCAGGGGGATGAAACCTGAATTGTGTTAAAAATTGTACTTCATTTGTCATTTCAGTGCAACTTACATTTTTTTTGTTTCTATGCCTTATATGTATTTTCATGCATAACACTGGGAAAAAGTAGTCTCTGACATGAAATTAACAATACCCCAGTATATACATACATCATGAATGAAAGATAGCATCTTTCATTGAAGTACCCGGGGAGAATGTCAGAGCCTAGCAGCAACATCGTTGCGGCGCCCGGCGGACAAGAGTTGTCGCGCTGGCGAGATTCTTACCTGACACGCGACCAGCGCTGACGACAGACGCACGCAAAGCCACGTGACCCCACCAGAGGCAGTGGGCAGTGTGTGTTAATCTCAGACCAAGCTGGGACTGGACATCTGAACGGACGTGTGTGTCGAGAGCAAGGCGTTTTGTGTGAATCTCCGTGGTTGTGAGCTGAACGACTGATATCGTGAGCGTCAGACCTATGAGCTGTATTGTGGTTGTGAGTATGTTGTACATTGCTGTAACTATTGTTATGTATTTAACGTGGTAATAAATCCATAGAAATTGTGTTGCTGTGTCTTACGTCGAATCACGTTGTACTTGTACTGTCTCACATGTGTTAGCCAACGAGCCTAATAGAAGATCCTGACACATCTTTCATTGAAGTACCCGGGGAGAATGTCAGAGCCTAGCAGCAACATCGTTGCGGCGCCCGGCGGACAAGAGTTGTCGCGCTGGCGAGATTCTTACCTGACACGCGACCAGCGCTGACGACAGACGCACGCAAAGCCACGTGACCCCACCAGAGGCAGTGGGCAGTGTGTGTGTTAATCTCAGACCAAGCTGGGACTGGACATCTGAACGGACGTGTGTGTCGAGAGCAAGGCGTTTTGTGTGAATCTCCGTGGTTGTGAGCTGAACGACTGATATCGTGAGCGTCAGACCTATGAGCTGTATTGTGGTTGTGAGTTGTTATATGTTGTACATTGCTGTAACTATTGTTATGTATTTAATGTGGTAATAAATCCATAGAAATTGTGTTGCTGTGTCTTACGTCGAATCACGTTGTACTTGTACTGTCTCACATGTGTTAGCCAACGAGCCTAATAGAAGATCCTGACATCAGCTACCAATTCTTGCTCACGTCACATTACTCACGAGAGTATACTGGATTACAGAGAATGTGGTGTAACACCTAGACCAGGGAGACCGGCAAATTTAAATTACTTGAATTAAAATTAGGGCACTCTTCCGAACGGCGGTCCCAAATTATTTAGTGTGAAAAGTATCCCTTACAGGGCCTCATTAGGTGATATAATAAAAAAGAAAATATTGAACACAACAAACTAAAATACAGAACAGAGAAAATCAAAATACGTACCAATAATATTTAATAGTTATGTGTGGAACTTGTGGCACAAAAGTTGTAAATACTGTCCGAAAACATGTTCTTTGTGACTGTGGTGCCACTGAAACTCTGCTAAATATGTATTAAACAATGCACGACTAGTGTCGCCTTGGTAACATCCCGGAACAAGCATAATCACTTATTGAAATTGAGTGTAATAATGAAAGAGATGAAAGAAGCCAGGAATAGTATTCGGCGGTTCTAATGTAAACAGATGACACAGTATTGGTGGTGGATAATACAAAACATCTTCAACTATTGTTGGACATTGTAATAACAGAGAGTGTAAAGAAAGGACTCTTTGAATATCAAGAAAACAATAACAATCGAGAAATCAAAGAAAAAGTGACACCAAAATGTGAAATGGAAATATAACGGAAAACTCTTAACCAGGTGGATAATTGTAAATGCCTAGGGACATTTATAACATCAGATGGAAGATGTACAACAGACATTAAGAAAATAATAGGGCAAAAAAAAAAACTGCATTTCAGAAAAATAAAAAGTATCTTATGCAATAAGTCACTATCATTGAATGCAGGAAAGAGAGTACTGAAGTGCTATGTGGGACCTGTTTTGTTGTATGGCAGTGAATCTTGGAATGTTAGAGAGCAAATTAGGAAGAACTTAGAAGCAACAGAGATGTGATTTCTGAGGCAAATGTTGCAAACTCCTTGGACTGCCAGAGTAACTAACAATGATTGCCTGAAAGAGGCTAATGAAACTAGAACATTATATTCAACAACAAGAAAGAGACAAACAGTTTTCTTTGGACATGTGATGAGAAGAGAGGCATTGGAGAACATCGGGACAACTGGAAGGATCAAGGGACAGAGCAGCAGAGTGGTTGACCAGGACATGCTGGATGGATTGAGATGGTGGCATGGGGGAATTTCATCAACAAATTTGATCCGGAACACCAAAGCAGAGATCTATTGAGAGACATGAAAGCGTATGCCAGCTGGCAGGGCACTTGATGATGAAACTCTCTAGATGTTAATACTGATTTCATGATGTTGAAAACGTTTTTGGCCATTCCTATTCTCTTTTTGATTTGTTTCAAATCGTGCCTAATACTTCAGAATTAATCATATTTAGTTTAGTTTAATCGATGGATCAACATCATGGCACACAGGTGTAACCCATAAGTGCTCCATTCTACTCCTAACTCAGGCCTGAGTAGGGAGAATCTCAGCTCAGTACATGACCTCAGTAGCACTGGCGAGGTTCCTGAAATACTTAGGGTAGACTTTTAACTTGTCATTTTGCCCCTGCAGTGCTGTTAGGCTACTCTTTTTTTATTTCCAACTGCCAAGGGATTTTTACGTGTGCAACAATATACACTGCGTCTGATCTCACTAGCCAGAGACCAGGGGAAATTTTGTTACTAGAAGTCCATGTGAAAAACTCCCGGCCCTCACCGGAGCTTGAACCTGGGACCTCCAGCACTCGAGGCGGACACCATACCTCGAGAAAACTCAGCCCCCTAATAATAATAATGCAAAATTCATAGAGACAATATACAGTCTGACTCATGGCAGGTTCTAATACCAACAACAATGGGGACTGGGACTGTTCAGAAGAAATCAAATGGAGACTGGCCATAGCAATGTAGAGATTAAAGTGTGTTAAGGAGACTGGCCATAGCAGTGTAGAGATTAAAGTGTGTTAAGGAGACTGACCATAGCAATGTAGAGATTAAAGTGTGTTAAGGAGACTGGCCATAGCAATGTAGAGATTAAAGTGTATTAAGGAGACTGGCCATAGCAATGTAGAGATTAAAGTGTGTTAAGTAGACTGGCCATAGCAATGTAGAGATTAAAGTGTGTTAAGGAGACTGGCCATAACAATGTAGAGATTAAAGTGTGTTAAGTAGACTGGCCATAGCAATGTAGAGATTAAAGTGTGTTAAGGGCCATAGCAATGTAGAGATTAAAGTGTGTTAAGGAGACTGGCCATAGCAATGTAGAGATTAAAGTGTGTTAAGGGCCATAGCAATGTAGAGATTAAAGTGTGTTAAGGAGACTGGCCATAGCAATGTAGAGATTAAAGTGTGTTAAGGAGACTGGCCATAGCTATGTAGAGATTAAAGTGTGTTAAGGGCCATAGCAATGTAGAGATTAAAGTGTGTTAAGTAGACTGGCCATAGCTGTCAGAGTCCCAAAAGGGTACGATGATGCAGTGACATCGTTACGCCCGCCAGGCGACTTAGCTCCCAGCAGGGAGGCAGCAACTTCGTTACGCCGCCAGGCGAGTGGTAGTTACCGGCCTGCAAGATTGCTGGCTGACGAACGACCAGCGGTCAGGCCTGGACGACGCTAACCGCACGCATGCCTCGTGAAGCCACCTGAGGTGGGAGGCGAGTGGCGAACTAGCGGCAGACAGCTCTGGGACACGGACTTGGACGGACGCAAGAATAGAGAGAAAGGCGTTGTATGGTTTCTGTACTGAAAGTCGAGTGTCTGGACATCTTGAGTGAGACTTGTGAGCTGTATGTAAGTGTATTGAAGTATCGAGTATATATTGTTGTGATCATCGTTCTGTATTTGATATGTGAATAAATCCATAGAACGGTGTGTCGTTGAGTCTTACGTCAAATCACGTTGTACTTGTACTGTCTCACACTGTTAGGTTAGCGAGCCGAGTTTAAGACCCTGACAAGTGTGGACGTGGTGGCATTCGTCCGGCTTTGAAATGAACGTGTTTATGTGATTAACGATTCAAAACTAGAGTGTGTACTTAGAATTAGTGTCAAACTTTATAGTACATGTAAATGTGATCGTGGAAGGCTCATTTTGATTTATTACTACATTATTTAAACATGTGTAAGACTATTTGTAAACGTACAGTGCATACATATTGTTTGTTCTTGTAAGCGTGTAAAACATTTGTGATTTGTAAACTTGTCACCGTTTTGACCTTGTCGACATTGTGATCTTGTCGCCATTTTGACCTTGTCGCCATCTTGTAAACTTGATGTCTATGTCCTTACTGATTGTCATCGTGATGTAAGTGATGTGTCATCAATGTTGTAGAGTGTTGTGATACATGTAGATTGTCTTTGTGCATTGAGTTTGTGGAACGCAAAAAGTTTGGAAAGAAAGTAACTTGTAGTGGAAAAAAAAATTGTTGACGGACAAACTTACGACCTACAACTACACTCAACGCCATACAAACCTAATCAATACTTAGTGACAAGCAGGCACACACCAACAAATAGACGCTAATTCATTTTCCTCCAAAAACAAATCAGGTTTTTCCATACCATCCGAACCTTGCCGTAGAGGTCATTTGTGTTTTCGAAGTAGCGACCCTACAGTTCCTAGCCCGATTTCTAACCATTCTTCACCGCATCCAGGGCACTTGAGTATATTTTTCTTTTCCTATACTTTAAGAATGCAATTTTAGGCACGTATTGTCAAAATAAGTCAATTGTAAATTGTTTATTACTAACCACTTATAACATATTTTGTGTGGCTGGTATTTCATTGACATTTTTCATCATGTCTTCATTATTTGATTTCATCGATATGGGGATAAAATTACATTTAACAGGTGATGAATTAACAAATTGGAGTGAGAAGAAATACTCTGAATACCTACTAGTACAGGAGAAAGCTAATGAACGCGAAGAAAGAGCAGCTGAAAGAGCTTTAAAACAAGCCGAATTAGAACTCACTGCAAAGACAAAGCAAGCTGAGATAGACAGTGAATTAAAGAAGGCAGAAATTGCAGCTCAGAGCAAAAGAGAAGAACTGGAGTTACAGTTGAAAATGAAACAACTCGACACTGAGACTGCCATTAACAAAGAGTCTAAGAAATCTGAGAGACTGGAGAAAGAAAACCAGTACAAGAAATATCAAGGTATTGTACGTAATTATACCTCGGGTGACTGCATCGCAGCCTTTACCCAAAATTTTGAAACATTAATGGAGCATTACCAGGTTCCACTGTCTGAATGGAATATTGTTTATATGAGGAGTTTGTCAGGGGAACCTCTTAAAGTCATTGAAACCATCCCCAAAGACCTCAGAAAAGATTACCATTATCTGAAATCTAAGATTATGGCACATTTTATGTTAGACGAGGCAGGTTACAGAGAACAATTCAGTAAGTTGAGCCCAAAACCGACTCAAACGTTCTCTGATTACCTCTGCTTAGTCCGAGATATATTCACCAAATGGACTTCAGCAGCTAAAATTGACAAAAATTATCAGAGACTAGAAGATCTCATCATTCGAGATAAAATTATTTCATCTATTCCATCAGCATTTTCAAAGTTTCTGCAAGAGAATGAATGCACTAGTGTGGATGAGATTGAGAGACGGGGTTCGGCGTACTTCACAGCCAACAAACATTGTTTTGCCACTGAAGCTACTGACATTAACTTTGTAGCAGCGGCTAACTATGACAAACCGTACAGTAGGCAGAAACCTCAAAGGCCTACCTCTGAGAAGTTTAAGCATTGTATTCATTGTAAATTTTCACATCATCAGAATGAAATGTGCGATAAACATCCTGAGTATCAGACTTACCTACGAAACATGGTAAACAGACTAAATAATGAACACACAGCTTTCAGAAGTTTGCGTAAATGTTTCCTCTGTAAGGCGCACAGACACCATCGAAAAGAGTGTAAAGGTAAACAAATGTACAACAAAGCAAATGCCGCCTTGTTTGATGGCTCGTCGTCAGATGAAGAACAACCAGAGAAACATCCTGTGAACTCAGCACAGGCTTTTGACATATTTAGCGAAAATAAATGCTCTGTTTGTAACACCTTCTATGAAGATGGTATCTTAACATGCGGTCACGCCATCCCTATTGCCAATGAAGAAGCGAATTTGGTAGTAGACTCAAAAGGCAAGATAATCATCCATCACGGATATGTGAATGACAAGTCAGCTACAGTCCTTCGTGACACAGGCAGCTCACTTATTGGTCTGAAGAGAACGTTCATAATGCCTACAGACTATACAGGCAGGCATGTAACATGCAGAACATTCTCAGGCAATATTGAGAAATACCCACTAGCATGGGCATATATTGAAACACCTTTCCTCACTGGGAAAGTAAAGTGCGCTGCATTAACAAACCCAGTGTGTGATGTAATTATTGGAAATTTACCAGAGGTGAATGATAAACCTCATGACATAACATCTATGTGTATTGATGATAACATAACATCACCATCCAATGTCATCATTGAAAATGTCACACCACCTATTGATTGTATTGTAAATGTAGCTAATGTAGCACTAAGTTCTCATGACATCATTGATAACATTGTTCCATCATCATCTGATATCATTGAATGTGTGAACGCAGTAACTAGATCTACTGCTAGAGTGCAAGATGAAAGTAATCAAACTGAGGCTATACAAATGCTTAGCCCAGAATCACTACCTACTAACACCATGAAGGAAACATTTGTAACAGCTCAAAAAGCTGATCCTTCATTGTCAAAATACTTTAATCTGATCGGCCAAAAGCCAAAGGTAACAAAGAATGCAAAATGGCATTTTGCTATGAAAAATGATATGCTCACCAGGTATTACACCAAAGGTGACAATACAACAGAGCAAACTGTTTTGCCAACAAATTATCGCAAGCAAGCCTTACATCTTGCTCACGATATACCTCTTGCAGGGCACATGGCATACGTTAAGACCAGATCAAGGTTATTGACACAGTTTCATTGGCCCAAATTTTGCAATGACATTAAAGAATATTGCAGAAGTTGTGACACCTGCCAGAAACTGGTAAAAAAAGGTAAAAACCCACAGGCAAAGTTACAAGTTACTGACTTAGCCAGTCGACCTTTTGAAAAACTATCTGTTGACATAGTAGGCCCTCTTAATCATACAACAACTAGAGGGAATAAATATATTCTAACTGTCATTGATCAATGTAGTCGCTGGCCGGAAGCTATTCCGCTAAAGAACATTACTGCCAATGATATAATGGAAGTTTTCTTCCATATTTTTTCTCGGATAGGTTTTCCAGATACTATCCAATCTGATAGGGGCACTCAGTTTATCGCCGCATCCACCCAAGCTTTCACCAAAATGTTGGGAGTGAAGCAATGTTTCAATTCCCCTTACCATCCTCACAGTAGTGGAATTGTGGAAAAATTTAACGGGGATCTAAAGCACATGCTTGCCAAAGTAACGCAAGAGCACCCCAATAACTGGGATTTATATCTACCAGCTATTCTCTTTGCTTATCGCGAGGTACCACATGCTAGTACCGGTTTCTCTCCTTTTGAACTTATCTATGGTGCCAAACCACACGGCCCATTGACCATTTATCACCAAATGTTAACTGACTCTACTCCAGTACTTAAACCCATATCATCATACGTATATGTCACATCATTGCGTGAAAGAATCATCAAATCTTGTGTTATTGCAAAGAATGCACTAAAACTATCTGGTGCTACTTATAGACAGTATGCTGACAAAGGTAACAGGACGATAACTTTGACACCTGGACAGGACGTTCTTCTTCTACTACCTAGTGACAGACATCTATTGACTGATTCTTGGCAGGGACCGTTTAAAGTAACGAGACAGATTTCACCTGTAGACTACGAAATCCTTATAAAAGACAAACACAAAATATTTCACATAAATATGCTAAGACCATACCACAACAGAGACAACGAACAAGACGATACGACAGCTTGTACAGTGATAATAGATCACGAAGACGACGATGCTAGTGACGAAATTCCAACGCCTGCATTAGACACGACAAACTGCTTGAAGTGTAACAGTGAGGGATTCTAGGTTAGGAGTAAAGAGTTAAGGAATGCTGCGCATTCCTTGACTAGGGGGAAAACCATAGTGAACGTGTGTGCACGAATGAAGAAGGGTATCTAGGAAAACACACACATCACTTGGGGGCCAGCGAGAACAGATGTCAACACCAAGAAGGGAGTCTCCATCATATGTGCTGAGCTAGAATGATTCATCAATAAAATCCTTTTCTAACAACGCGAAGACTGACTTGTCTGGTGCTATACGTTCACGATCATAGCCTTTGTGTGTAGCACTGTCACACAAGGCTGATTTGGTGCCTTTGACCTACGAAACATGGGAGGTCGCGGAGAGAGAATACCGCCATAGTTATGTCGGGCATGTCCGGAGAAGTAATTAATTTGAAAAACAACAGATGAAAGCCGACTGTTGGTAGCTGTTCTGGGTTTGCACTAGATTCCTGATTAAGAAGGAGATCCAATTTCAAGGTCAGCGCTAAAGAAAAGGTTTGAGTGATACTTATTTTTTTGAAAGACTGATGTTATTGCATAATTAGGAAATTAGTTGGAGAACTGACCAACGCAAAATGCTATAAGTAATGCCGTTCTGCATCAAATATCAGTAAGAAAAAAATGAGTTTTAACCCGTGGGACTGTTGAAGGTGAACTCAAGGTTATGGTACGAATTCCAGAATTATGAAATCAAGGTCTGCAATACTTTATACTTTCAACTATTTAAACTGACCATGGCGAGAGTTCCACATGAAAATAAGAGACTGGATAGCGTCAGCTTTAAGTCCAGTTGTTGTTGACTGGATTACGTTTGATATATATGAAAGTCACAGATTGCTGCTGGAAAATAAGTTTTTTTTGCTGAAGTCGTGAGCAATTGTCGCTTCTTGCATGAAGGTGAACTTATATGAAGGGAATCTACAGTAATCGAGCAGGTAATCAAAGTCTTGTTGCGAGCCTGATATCGAGCGTGATCAACGTCAGGAAATAATTGGAAATAATCTGAATTCGACTTCAAGTAAATTAGTAAGGAAAGAAATCCAGACGCTCTTCGTTGTTCTGATCATTTTAACGAGCTTGATTAGAGTTTTTTTTTTATGTGGTGTAGGAAATTCTGAATCAGGAGGTCATTTAAATTCTTTTATCAAAATTCAGGGTTGAAACAGGAATATTTCTTCGTCAGGATCTTCGATTGGAGGATTTAGTTAAGTTAATTAGATAATATTAGAGTAATTAACAGATTGTGTATTGTTGCTGGGTTTGAAATCAATATTGTTGAAATATTTGTATATTGCTTGATAATTATAAATTTTAGGATGGAATCCCAAGATTTTTCACAGGTACTCACTGGAGTTGGAGGGGCAATATCAAGGTTGGATGCGGTGTTAAGACAACAGAATATAAGCAATGATGTTGAAAGATTTAGTGGTCAAGCAAATCAGTTTAAGAAATGGATTATTTCCATTGAAAAACATGCATATTTAGTAAATGCTACAGACGGAGAGAAAAAGAACTTGGCATACAGAACAAGTACAAGTCCAGTTTCTGACCATATTAGAAGAAAGTTAGAAGCAGCAGGAGGTGAAACTTGGGAAGAATTCAAAGATGATCTCGCAAGAAAATATGCTGAAATTACTGATCCACAACACGCATTCTCAGTATTGCGACAGATTAGACAAAACAGCACAGAAAGTGTTCAGCTATACAGTGACAGGTTAATCAACTTAGCTGAAGAGTCATTCTTAGGACAGAATGTACGAGCAGAGGAAGTGGAACGGATGTTGGTAGGGATTTTTGTTGATGGAATTAAGTCAGATGGATTGAAATTTAAATTATTAAGAGAGAATCCTGCAAGATTGTCACAAGCGGTAGATATCGCTATACAAGAGGAAAGCTTGAGGAGGAGGTTTAGGCTAAGGGTAGGACGAGAGTTAGGTAGTAGTTCAGAAGATAGAATTGAAGAACCTATAGAAATAGGTCAGTATAGACATGGATGGAGAGGAAGACGAGGAGAAATACAGATGGTGCAAAGAAACGAGAATGTATATAATCAAGATAGAAGAGGACAAGTGAGAAATACTGTAAGAAACATGGAAGGTAACACAAATAACTCGAATGTGGTTTGTTGGGGATGTCACCAACGTGGGCACATTTTTCGCTTTTGTGGTAACAGAAGTGGCCCATCGATTACGCAAAATAGTAGAGGTGTTCAGACGAGTATACAGAATAGAATGGCAAATGGTAGACCAGCAAATTGGAATTCTGGAGAAATACAGAGAAATTTTAGAAGGTCAGGAAATCAGGGAAATTGGCATCCCGCTTATTGAATAGGATCGGCAGTAAGAGGGAAGATAGTAAGATCCAAAAAGGGCATCAATATATTAAAAACCCAAAGGATGAGTATAATAGAACATTTAGAAATAAAAAACAAGCCGAGGTAAAGCAATTGTCATTAAATATGGTAGATTCTAGCTCATGTATAGTACAGATAGGAAAATATAAAGTTAGAACATTAGTTGATTCGGGAGCACAAGTTAGCGTGATTAAAGAAGCATTTTTATATCGAATGTTAAAAAATTGTAAAATAATTAGAATTCAAGAGAATCTTCATTCGGTAACGGGACAAAAATTAGAAGTGTTAGGACAAACGATGATAAATTTGAAATTAGGAGGGATAAATGTTAGGCATATGTTCCATGTGGTTAAAGATTTAAATAGAAATATGATATTGGGACGAGATTTTTTATTGAAAAATGGGGTGAGACTTTTATTTGATTTGCATAAATTAAAATTCCAAGATGTTTACGTAGATCTAGAGGAAGATATGCATGTGTCGACATTAGTTAGAGTTAAAACAACCATGAATTTAAAACCACAGTCAGTTAATTTGATACAAGCAAGACTGAAGAGAAACCCATATTATGTAGCAGGAAACATAGTTAGAATCACAGAATTGCAAAATGAAATAATTGATGAGCCAGGTTTAGAAGTTCCGGATGGAATAATAGAATTAGATAAAAGTTTAACATTTCCAGTAATGGTTATTAATAACACAGGTAGAGAAATTAAATTATACAGAGGATGTGTAATAGCTAAGCTAGAACATGACAGCGTTAGTGACATATTGGCAACAGATAGAGTAAATATGGTGGGAATAAGTTATTCAGAAACCTCTAATGAAAGAAGTAATAATAGACGCGGATACAGAAGGAAAGGGAACGCAAGAATGGATGAATTGATCCATCCATATAGAAGAAATACAGCACAAATACATTCACTAGACAAAGTAACAAGAGAAAAAGAATTGTTAGCACAATTAAAAACTTCGCCAGAAAACAAGGAAGTGTTAGAACAACTGATAAAGCAAAATCAAGATGTGTTTGCGATAAATGATTTAGAATTGGGTAAGACACAAACAGTTACGATGGAAATAGACACGGGAGATCATCCACCAATTAGTTTAAAACCATACAGAACTCCGTTAAGAAATAGAGAAGTAGTAGAAAAGGCAATAGAAGATATGTTGAAAGCAGGCATAATAACAAGATCAAAATCAGAATGGTCATCTCCGGTGGTAATTGTGGCCAAGTCTGATGGTTCGAACAGGTTCTGTTGTGACTACAGGGCGTTAAATAAAATTACTAAGAATGTAGCGTACCCACTGCCAGTAATTGATGATATTTTGGGGCTACTTAATGGTTCTACATATTTCACAACGCTGGACGCAAGGGCAGGATTTTGGTGTATTCCGATGTCAGTAGACGCGCAAAATAAAAGTGCCTTTTGTACTCATATGGGTTCGTACAAATTTTTACGTATGCCATTCGGTCTCAAAAATGCACCATCCCACTATATGTTCTTAATAAATGAAGTACTAGACGGTATGCAAAGTTTTGCCTTAGCATATATTGATGACGTATTGATTTTTACAAAAGGAGATGTAGAGGATCATTTGGAACATGTTAGACTAGTATTTGACAGATTAAGAAGGCATGACGTTAAATTAAAGCTTAGTAAGTGCCAGTTTTTAAAGACAGAAACAAAATATTTAGGCTATATAATAAATAGGGAAGGTATTAAACCAGACATGGAAAAAATAAAAGTTATTAAAGAGTTACCTCCTCCCACTAACGTTAAGGAAGTAAGGGCTTTTATAGGAACCTGTGCGTATTATCGGCGGTTTGTACCAGCCTTTTCTAAGATAGCAATACCTATTACGAATTTAACGGGAAAATACGCTAGATTTAAGTGGGATGATGAGTGTCAAAAAGCATTTGAACTTTTAAAAGATAGCTTAACGGTGGTACCATTATTAACACATCCAGACCTGAATAAACAACTAATACTATACACAGATGCTTCAGACAATGCAATAGGAGCATGTTTGGTTCAACCATATGAAGGAGAAGAATCTGGAATACCAGGGGTTAAAAATGAAAGACCAATCTATTTCTTGTCGCATAAACTCAGCAAGACTCAAAAGAAATGGCCGATTATTGAGAAAGAAGCATATGCAATACACTACGCGCTGCAAAAACTAAATTATTACTTACATAACGCCAATTTCATTATTAGAACTGACCACATGCCATTAAAGTCGATATTAGAAGCACCAATACAAAATAGGAAAATACAAACGTGGGCATTGAATTTACAAGGGTACAATGCTAAGGTTGAATATGTGTCAGGAAAACATAATACGTGCGCCGATCTTTTGTCTAGGATCCCGTACCCACAGTCATCAGGAAACACGGAAGATGAAGTTGAACCAGAGGTAGATGATCGAAACTGGCAAGTTAATATATTAGATTCTGCCATAATAAATAGGGAAGAATTTGAGAGTTTACCATCGGAGCAAGAGTCGGAAACTAGAACAGAAGACCCACATTTAGAACAGTTTGATATGAAAACAGAACAAGAATTGGATCCGAAAGTAGTACAGATAAAAAAGAAATTGAAAGAAACAGGGGAAAATAGTTTTAAAAGAAAGTTTGTAGAGTTACAAGAAGACAATCAATTATATTATATCAGTGAAAAAGGTGAAGGAGTAAGAAAATATATTCCGAAACATTTAGAACAAGAAGTCTTAAAGGCGTACCACGATAATAATGGTCATTTTGGACGAGATAAGTTAGTGAAGGCTATTAGCAGTAAATATTATTGGCCGAATTTATTCAAAAGCGTATATGAATATGTTGAAGCATGTGAAAAGTGTAGGTTAAGGAACATGAAGATAATTAAATGTCCTTTACAAGATACCGATATTCCTCAATTTCCAATGCAGAAAGTAAGTTTGGATATTTCAGGTCCTCATCCAAAAACATTATCGGGAAATGTATACTTACTACATATAGTTGATTCATATAGTCTTTGGCCAGAAGTATATCCAATTCCAGACAAGAGTGCGGATTCAGTTATAAATATGCTTTTACAAGAATTTATACCAAGGTTTGGGTGTCCACAAATAATACTTACAGACAATGGGAAAGAGTTTGTAAATAAAAAGTTTGAGAAATTGGTAAAAGATTGGAATATAAAACACATTAGGACTTCATATTACAGACCAACTTCTAATGCAAAAAATGAGAGACAACATAGAACACTATACAATATTCTAGCGAAAAATGTAGAAGAACACGATATGGATTGGGATCTTTATTTGGGGATGGCATTAGCGGCGATACGTACACACGAAAATGAAGGAACAGGTTTCTCACCATTTTATTTAGTACATGGAAGAGAACCGATATTGCCAATTGATAATTTATTAAAACCTAGGAGAAAATATTTGGGGGAAGATTTTCAAGAAACAAGGTTACAAGAAATGCATAAAGCACATGTACGTTTAAGAAATAATATAATTAAGGCTAGAGAAAGACAGAAGAAATACGCAAATAAAAATGCACACTTACAAGAGTTTAACGTAGGTGATAGAGTATATTATAAAAAACATAGAAAAAACTCTAAGTTTGATGCTCATTGGGTCCCGGGATACTATATTTTAGAAAAAAAAGGTCCAGTGTCGTATACTATTAAGAATCAAATTTCAGGGCATGTTGCACGTTCACATGTAGAACACTTAAGGCGGGATAATGAAGAAAGGGATGCAGAGAATAATAATAATAATAATTATTGTTCCGAAGAAATATTGTCGGGTGGACAGATTGTCAGACAATCGGGTTATCCAAGGCCTATAGAGAATGGAAAACAAGTAACAACAGCATCTAATACAGCTGAACAAGAAGAAACGATACCAAAAACAGTCATGACAGAGGAAAATAATGTGTATGACGATTATATGAGTGAAGAGTCAGTTAGGGAAAATATTGAACCTCCATTTATGAATACAAGACAAGCAGTAAAAAGAAAGTTGGATAGACAGAAAGAAAAAGAAATTAAGAGGCAAAGGAAACTTAGAGAGAATTCTTCGAGTGAGGAAGAGATGCCACTTTTTGAAAATCTGTTGAGACGGCAAGACAGAAAAATTAGATTGGATGTAGAAAGGAAGAGATTAGCGGTTGCTAGTAATGGATATACAGATGGGGAACAAGAGATGGATGAAAAGTCAGAAACTGATGAAGAAGCTGATATGAAAGAAGATAGCTCTCCTCGAGAGGATAGAGACATTGATGTAGATATTGCAATTATTGAAAAAAATTTGAGGTTATTAAAGAAATGGAGAAATGATAGATGAAAAGAGTGATATAGGGTTCTGCAGATAGCAGATAGAAGAAGAAGTTGGACACGTTAATTTTGTGTTTACAAAGGTACTTGATGGAATTTTTCTAAAGCGGAAAATTATTATTGGGTACTCAGAAATTGGTCTTGAAATTTATAATGTATGTGTACATTGATTAATGTGGGGGGATAAATATGATGAGGGGATTGAAATGCTTTGTTCAATTGTTGGACTTCAATTGTGTTTTATGAAATGTGAAAAATAAGTTAACTTAGATGGTTATTTTTACGATGTTTTGGGTTGATTGAGTTACCTTGAGGGTGTTTAAAATGATTATTACTTTGAAGTTCAGTTAGAAGATGAATTAAAGTAGTGGTTAGTGAAGTGACTCTATATGTAGTAATGAAGGGGTATGTTGTTATTACATGTGGGGTATGCAATGTATATACAAGGTTTATAATAGGAGCTGGATTGAACAGCGTTTAAGGGGAGAATATGGGGGGAATGCCAGGTTGAAATTTGGCATTTAACTGCATATTGGAAGAAGAAGACTGTACTTAACAGTTAGGAAGTTTTTGTGGTTGAAGGAAAGGTAAACAGGAAATTGTTGGTCTGAATAATACAAAGGCTGGCAGTTTTGGATTAACATACTTTTTTGATAATAACAATTATTATTGACGGAAACTGAAGATAAATTTTGAAACTTTATTTTTTGATAAAGTTTTGAGAATGTATGGGAAGAGAAAGGTGATTACTTCTTACTTTCTTACTTTTTCCTTACTTTTATTGATTTCAGGTGCGCACCTACACAAATCTAATCTAGCTATTTTTTCCTGTCTATCCTAGAATACTGAGAGAGTGAGAATGTGAATAAGGGGGAAATTAAAGGATAAGGGGAATATCTTCAGTTTTGTCAATCATAATTTAGATGGACGTTTTAAAGTTAAAAGCGGTTCGCTTATGGAGACTTTTGTATTGTGGGGAATTTTATGGAGAGTTTTGTAGAAAGTTTTCTAGAGAACTTTATGATGAGTTTTGTAGAGAGTTTCGATATTATGATCTCTGGGTAGCAATTGGCTATGAGGAGATAGGAGAATTGACTTGGGAAATATATAGAATTGTTGTTATTGTAGTATAGAGAGGTAAAGTTAACTAATTAAAAGTGGGGTTGAGATTTTTTCAAGAAAAAATTCTCTTTGAAGAAGGGGAGGTATTGTAACAGTGAGGGATTCTAGGTTAGGAGTAAAGAGTTAAGGAATGCTGCGCATTCCTTGACTAGGGGGAAAACCATAGTGAACGTGTGTGCACGAATGAAGAAGGGTATCTAGGAAAACACACACATCACTTGGGGGCCAGCGAGAACAGATGTCAACACCAAGAAGGGAGTCTCCATCATATGTGCTGAGCTAGAATGATTCATCAATAAAATCCTTTTCTAACAACGCGAAGACTGACTTGTCTGGTGCTATACGTTCACGATCATAGCCTTTGTGTGTAGCACTGTCACAGAAGGAGATCAAAATCAACCCCAAGTTGACTCAAGCAGAGACAGACAGTTGCAAACAGCTTATACAACAATACACCATCTTTTCCAACAACCCAGGACAAACAGAATTAGTACAGCATCACATCACACTCACATCAAACACACCCATAAAATGCAGACCATACTCCATTACATTACAAAGAACATTTACACCAAGAAATAATAAACTTAGAAAAAAACAACATCATAAGACGATCCCAGTCAGACTTCTCATCTCCAATGGTGATTGTACGCAAAAAGGACAATACAATAAGACTGTGCATCGACTATAGGAAGCTAAATAAAATAACTGTTCTAGATTTGGAGCCAATGGCAAACACTGACGATCTTCTGACAGAATTGACAGACGCTAGATTCTTTACGACGCTAGACATGACGAAAGGATATTGGCAAATAGCAGTAGACGAACAGAGCAGACATCTGACAGCATTTGCCACACCTTGGGGACTGTACGAATGGTGCAAACTTCCATTTGGGCTAGTCAATGCCCCTGCCACATTCGTACGTATGACACGACTTCTTCTGGCAGACATTCCTAACATAATCTGCTATATCGACGACATCTGTGTTCACACAGAGACGATGACAGAGCACATTAAGACGTTAGAACAGACATTTGAACGTATTAGACAGCATGGACTGACAGTGAAGCCTGTAAAAGTAGACATAGCCTACCAGGAAATAACTTTCTTGGGGTACAAAATATCCAATGGCTTTATCATGACAGACGATAAAATTGTGTCCAAAATACTAAAACTCTCACTTCCGACTACTAAGAAACAAGTCAGAAGTTTGTTGGGATTAATAAATTATTACAGGCAGTTCATTCCTGATTTTTCCGAAATGACCGAAGTGTTTACTAATTTACTAACCAAAGACAAACCAGAGAAAATTGTAAACAATGAATGCCTACAAATTGCATTCCGCAAAGTACTTGCATATTTTTCTGATAATAGTTTGAATAATCTCATCCTGAAATTGCCCAATCTCCGTTTACCTTTCAGATTGCGTACAGATGCTAGCTCCGTGGCAATTGGAGCAGTCTTGTTACAAGAGTACAATAACATCCTCCATCCCGTTTACTTCGTATCCAGGAAACTAAAGCCCAGAGAACGGGCGTGGTCTATCCCTCAATTGGAAGCCCTAGCTTTAGTGGTGGTATAACAAAATTGTCCAGATTTCTTCTAGGACGTCACTTTATCGTGGAATCTGACAGCAGCCCATTACGGTTTATAAATTCAGGAGTACCCTCAAATCATATGGTAGCACGCTGGTCTCTTAAACTTCAAGATTACAGCTTTGAGGTTCGACATATCCCAGGCAGATCCAATTCAATTGCCGATCTTTTGTCCCGTTGTCCGACCGACCCAGTAAGCACCAATGTCTGAGTGCAGTGTGTACAAATACACTCAGACCGACACAGCCATTTGTAAGTGAATAATTTTTTCCATTCACAAAAAGCTGTGCAATGTCTACAATATTGTGATAGGGATTACTCCCATTATATATAGTATTCTTATTTTACTAATTCATGTAGTGATTGTCGTGTATAATTGTGTAGTGTGTGGTAGAAAGCGAACTTTAGTAATTGTATATACCAAGAACAAGAACAGTGTCACAATCGCTCAAGAACTTACCGTAAGCGAATTATCCAATTTGACAGTGACATCTCCGTGTGGAATTTTCCAGGGATATTTTAATGACGAGTGTGAACGTGTAAACTGAACATTGACAGCTACACCACTGCAGTGAACCGAAATCCATAATGTTCGGTAGTGAAACATCCAACACATGAACAGTCAATCGTAATCCAGAAGGTTTTGTAATGAAACATCTGACACATGAACTGTGAGAACATGGTATTTTCCGTAACTAGATCAGACCGGAACAAGTGTGTTCTGCAAGCTTAAACATCAGCTGATTTTAGTGTTCGTGTGTACTTCCGGATTAGTTAGAATTTAGAGTAAAATTAGCAGACGACAAATAAAAGTGTAAAAATCTATGACGATTCTAAAATCTTTAGGAATCAACAAACTTAAATACACGAATTGTGTATTTATATATTTATGTAGTGTAATCTTAGAATCATATCTTGATTAATGTATTCATATTACCGACTTTTTCTCGTTAATATGGAGAAACATCAAGCAATGACGCTAAGAAATAGAATAATGATTGTAAATTATTGTATTTCATTAATGTGAAAATTATTTCCCTTTCATTTATTTGTTATTACATCAATTCACAAAGGGCCATAATTTGAAATGTATATTCTAATGTGTTGTGTATAAATAGCCAAGTGTTGCCAGATTATTGACACAACAGGTACCAATCTACTAGCATGGCAGAGGGTTGCCGACATTGCAGACCAACACAAGAGCTACTGGCCAAGTAAGGTCAGGGTTTGAGCGTTTTATGTGACTTATAAACAGCCGCATTTCGGTCTAGCTAGATGGTTTTTGTTTCAAGAACCATATTATTACGTTTTTTTCTATTTGCTGCGAGGTAGATGCGTGAAGCTGGTACTACCGATCTGACTGGGTCATTTATGCAATTGAGGTAATCAGCCATCGAGACGATGAAACCTGACATGTGTTAAAGTTTGAACACCACATGTCATTGAATGCAACTTCCATTTCTTATATATTTCTATGGCATATATGTATTTGTGTATTTTGATACTAATGTATATAACAATAGAAGGGTAGACTCTGACAAGGTTAGAATATTAACCCTGCATGTACATATATTATACATGAAAGATGACATCTTTCATGAATTTGCCGGGGGAGCGTGTCAGAGTCCCGAAGGGGTACGATGATGCAGTGACATCGTTACGCCCGCCAGGCGACTTAGCTCCCAGCAGGGAGGCAGCAACTTCGTTACGCCGCCAGGCGAGTGGTAGTTACCGGCCTGCAAGATTGCTGGCTGACGAACGACCAGCGGTCAGGCCTGGACGACGCTAATCGCACGCATGCCTCGTGAAGCCACCTGAGGTGGGAGGCGAGTGGCGAACTAGCGGCAGACAGCTCTGGGACACGGACTTGGACGGACGCAAGAATAGAGAGAAAGGCGTTGTATGGTTTCTGTACTGAAAGTCGAGTGTCTGGACATCTTGAGTGAGACTTGTGAGCTGTATGTAAGTGTATTGAAGTATCGCGTATATATTGTTGTGATCATCGTTTTGTATTTGATATGTGAATAAATCCATAGAACGGTGTGTCGTTGAGTCTTACGTCAAATCACGTTGTACTTGTACTGTCTCACACTGTTAGGTTAGCGAGCCGAGTTTAAGACCCTGACAATAGCAATGTAGAGATTAAAGTGTGTTAAGGAGACTTGCCATAGCAATGTAGAGATTAAAGTGTGTTAAGTAGACTGGCCATAGCAATGTAGAGATTAAAGTGTGTTAAGGGCCATAGCAATGTAGAGATTAAAGTGTGTTAAGGAGACTGGCCATAGCAATGTAGAGATTAAAGTGTGTTAAGTAGACTGGCCATAGCAATGTAGAGATTAAAGTGTGTTAAGGGCCATAGCAATGTAGAGATTAAAGTGTGTTAAGGAGACTGGCCATAGCAATGTAGAGATTAAAGTGTGTTAAGGAGACTGGCCATAGCTATGTAGAGATTAAAAGTGTGTTAAGGAGACTGGCCATAGCAATGTAGAGATTAAAGTGTGTTAAGGAGACTGGCCATAGCAATGTAGAGATTAAAGTGTGTTAAGGGCCATAGCAATGTAGAGATTAAAGTGTGTTAAGGAGACTGGCCATAGCAATGTAGAGATTAAAGTGTGTTAAGGGCCATAGCAATGTAGAGATTAAAGTGTGTTAAGGAGACTGGCCATAGCAATGTAGAGATTAAAGTGTGTTAAGGAGACTGGCCATAGCAATGTAGAGATTAAAGTGTGTTAAGGGCCATAGCAATGTAGAGATTAAAGTGTGTTAAGGAGACTGGCCATAGCAATGTAGAGATTAAAGTGTGTTAAGGAGACTGGCCATAGCAATGTAGAGATTAAAGTGTGTTAAGGGCCATAGCAATGTAGAGATTAAAGTGTGTTAAGGAGACTGGCCATAGCAATGTAGAGATTAAAGTGTGTTAATGAGACTGGCCATAGCAATGTAGAGATTAAAGTGTGTTAAGGAGACTGGCCATAGCAATGTAGAGATTAAAGTGTGTTAAGGGCCATAGCAATGCAGAGATTAAAGTGTGTTAAGGAGACTGGCCATAGCAATGTAGAGATTAAAGTGTGTTAAGGGCCACAGCAATGTAGAGATTAAAGTGTGTTAAGGAGACTGGCCATAGCAATGTAGAGATTAAAGTGTGTTAAGGAGACTGGCCATAGCTATGTAGAGATTAAAGTGTGTTAAGGGCCATAGCAATGTAGAGATTAAAGTGTGTTAAGGAGACTGGCCATTGCAGTGTAAAGATTAAAGTGTGTCAAAGAGACTGGCCATAGCAATGTAGAGATTAAAGTGTGTTAAGGAGACTGGCCATAGCAATGTAGAGATTAAAGTGTGTTAAGGAGACTGGCCATAGCAATGTAGAGATTAAAGTGTGTTAAGGGCCATAGCAATGTAGAGATTAAAGTGTGTTAAGGGCCATAGCAATGTAGAGATTAAAGTGTGTTAAGGAGACTGGCCATAGCAATGTAGAGATTAAAGTGTGTTAAGGAGACTGGCCATAGCAATGTAGAGATTAAAGTGTGTTAAGGAGACTGGCCATAGCAATGTAGAGATTAAAGTGTGTTAAGGGCCATAACAATGTAGAGATTAAAGTGTGTTAAGGAGACTGGCCATAGCAATGTAGAGATTAATGTGTGTTAAGGAGACTGACCATAGCAATGTAGAGATTAAAGTGTGTTAAGGAGACTGACCATAGCAATGTAGAGATTAAAGTGTGTTAAGGAGACTGGCCATAGCAATGTAGAGATTAAAGTGTGTTAAGGAGACTGGCCATAGCAATGTAGAGATTAAAGTGTGTTAAGAGCCATAGCAATGTAGAGATTAAAGTGTGTTAAGGAGACTGGCCATAGCAATGTAGAGATTAAAGTGTGTTAAGGAGACTGGCCATAGCAATGTAGAGATTAAAGTGTGTTAAGGAGACTGGCCATAGCAATGTAGAGATTAAAGTGTGTTAAGGGTCATAGCAATGTAGAGATTAAAGTGTGTTAAGGTGACTGGCCATAGCAATGTAGAGATTAAAGTGTGTTAAGGAGACTGGCCATAGCAATGTAGAGATTAAAGTGTGTTAAGGGCCATAACAATGTAGAGATTAAAGTGTGTTAAGGAGACTGGCCATAGCAATGTAGAGATTAATGTGTGTTAAGGAGACTGACCATAGCAATGTAGAGATTAAAGTGTGTTAAGGAGACTGGCCATAGCAATGTAGAGATTAAAGTGTGTTAAGGAGACTGGCCATAGCAATGTAGAGATTAAAGTGTGTTAAGGGCCATAACAATGTAAAGATTAGAGTGTGTTAAGGAGACTGGCCATAGCAATGTAGAGATTAAAGTGTGTTAAGGAGACTGGCCATAGCAATGTAGAGATTAAAGTGTGTTAAGGAGACTGGCCATAGCAATGTAGAGATTAAAGTGTGTTAAGGAGACTGGCCATAGCAATGTAGAGATTAAAGTGTGTTAAGGAGACTGGCCATAGCAATGTAGAGATTAAAGTGTGTTAAGGAGACTGGCTATAGCAATGTAGAGATTAAAGTGTGTTAAGGAGACTGGCCATAGCAATGTAGAGATTAAAGTGTGTTAAGGGCCATAGCAATGCAGAGATTAAAGTGTGTTAAGGAGACTGGCCATAGCAGTGTAAAGATTAAAGTGTGTTAAGGAGACTGGCCATAGCAATGTAGATATTAAAGTGTGTCAAAGAGACTGGCCATAGCAATGTAGAGATTAAAGTGTGTTAAGGAGACTGGCCATAGCAATGTAGTGATTAAAGTGTGTTAAGGGCCATAGCAATGTAGAGATTAAAGTGTGTTAAGGAGACTGGCCATAGCAATGTAGAGATTAAAGTGTATTAAGGGTGTGTTGCAAACAAATAAAAGTAACATTTTTGAGAACATGCATCTTTCCTATGGCAGAATACAGATATGGATTTCATCATCACACGAAGACAACATCTGAACCAAACATCATTAACTCGAAGTTACCTCAGTGGTGACTGTGATGCGGATCATTCTTTGGTTGTTGCAAAGGTTAGTCTGAGACCAAAGAGAATCTACACAGCCAAACACAAATCTAGCCCCAGGATTAATAATAACACCCAGGATCCGGATAAGGGCTTTGAGTTCCAGCAGCAACTTGAAGACGCTTTCACTGATACAACAGAAAATTGTACAGCAAGTGAAAAGAGGGGTAGATTTAAGGAAACTTTATAAAACAGCGGTGGGGATTTATGGCACTGTGGATCATAAGAGGCAGGACTGGTTTGCGGCAAACAGCCAGACACAGCAGTCC
This sequence comes from Cepaea nemoralis, assembly GCA_014155875.1. Taxonomy (NCBI): domain Eukaryota; kingdom Metazoa; phylum Mollusca; class Gastropoda; order Stylommatophora; family Helicidae; genus Cepaea; species Cepaea nemoralis. Next base: position 651,696 of record JACEFZ010016225.1, on the reverse strand, counting down.
TTGGTTGATAAAAAGAAGATAGCTCTCTTAAGAAACAAGGAAAGAACAACGCGTAACACTGAGTGAGCTAAGGCAAGCTAGGAAGGATGTGCAAAAAGCTGCCAGGCAGTGTGCAAATGACTATTGGATCAAGTTATGTGAGTCCATTCAATATGCAAGTGATAAGGGAAACATCAGAAGCATGTATGAAGGGATAAAGAAAGCCTGTGGTCCAATGATCAAAAGAAGTGCACCACTGAAAACCTTGACAGGAGAAATCATCACTGATAAGAAACAGCAGATGGATATATGGGTTGAGCACTATTTAGAGCTTTAATCAAGTGAGACCAAGCTAGTGGATGATGCCCTCAACGCCATAGAGCCTTAACACACTTTAATCTCTACATTGCTATGACCCTTAACACACTTTAATCTCTACATTGCTATGACTCTTAATACACTTTAATCTCTGCCAACTCTTGACCACCTGGACACACTTTCCACCATAAAAGAAGTTAAGTGTGCTATAAATGGACTTGCATCTGGCAAGGCTGCAGGTAAGGATGGGATTCCAATAGAGATGATCAGGAGTGGGCAAGACACACTCACTGTACAGATCCACCAGCTAATAGAGCTATGCTGGCGAGAAGGACAAGTCTTACAGGATTTCAAAGATTCAAGCATCAAAATGCTGTACAAGAACAAGGTTGATCGGAGCGACTGTAACAGCTATAGAGGTATCTCACTTCTGTGTACTGTTGGGAAAATATTTGCCAGGATTGTTCTGCGCAGACTTCAGATCTTGGGAGATCAAGTCTACCCCGAATCACAGTGTGGTTTCTGACAGATCCGGTTGACCATTGATATGATATTTTCATTGCAACAAATGCAAGAAAAATGCTGTGAACAGAATCAACCACTCCTTATTACCTTCATCGACCTCACAAAGGCATTTGATTTGGTCAGCCATGAGGGTCTGTTCAAGGCACTAAAGAAGATTGGCTGCCCACCAACTCTTCTGTCCATTGTGGAATCATTCCAGACAGGCATGAAGGGTATAATCAAGTTTGATTGTGCAACTTCTGAAGAGTTTGAAATCAAGAGTGGAGTTAAGCAAGGTTGTGTACTAGCTCCCACCCTCTTTGGAATGTATTTCTCAGTTCTACTGAAATATGCCTTTTGTGATGAGGATGGTGGTAAATACATTCACTCATGCTCAGATGGCAGCCTCTACAATGCTCAGAAACTGAAGGCAAAGACCAAAATTAGGAGGGTACTGATCAGAGAGTTGCTTTTTGCAGATGATGCTGCAGTTACAACCCACTCTGATGAAGAATTACGTCTCCTATCTGCATTTTCCAATGCTTGTTCTGAATTTGGTTTAGCAATTAGCAAAAGGGAGACACAGATTATGTCACAAGGTGCACATGGGGTACCATCAATCTTTATTGACAATGCCGAACTCGAGGTAGTAGACCAGTTTACATATCTAGGATCAGACGTAAATAGCAAATTATCCCTAGATCAGGAAATCAACATAAGTATTGGTAAGGCAGCAACAACAATGAACAGGTTAACAAAAATAAGTTTGGGAGAACAGAAAGCTTACTGCCAAAACAAAAGTCCTCGTCTATCAAGCCTGTGTCCTTAGTACTCTTCTTTATGGCAGTGAAGCCTGGTCAACTTACTCACACCAAGAACAACGTTTAAACAGCTTTCATATGCTGTGTCTGCGAAGAATAATTGGTATTAAGTGGCAAGGCAAAATCACAAATACTGAAGTATTGGAAAGATCAGATTGTGTGATGGTTTTTTCCATGCTCAGTCTTCGTAGACTTAGATGGATAGGACATGTTAGGAGATTGGATGATGGTATAATACCAAAGGACATCTTTTTGGGTGAATTACAGATGGGTAAGACATCTCAGGGTCGGCCTCTTCTGTGATACAAAGATGTGTGTAAGCGGGACATGATTTATACAGGCATTGATAATGCACATTGGGGGAAAATCGCCTCTGAACGTGTTGCATGGATGGCAAATATCAGAAATGGAATAAAGACAAAGGAGAAAATGATTGCAGTAAAGTCACACACCGAGCCTGTGAGACGTAAGATGGTGCATGATGATGCATGATGATGGAAATGACCATGTGTTCACATGCATTCACTGTGGACGAACATGTACAGCAAAAATTGGCCTTATCAGTCACATTTGTTACCGCCATGTGATGTAGTTTTTATGCCTTTTTTTTTATAGCACAAACTATCGTCTGTCAAGACAGCAAGGTGCCAATGAAAGTAGATTTCATAGATTATACCTGCAGTGATTGTTCAGGTGCTATAGTAAATGTTCACTTTACGAAGTTTAACCAGTTTATTGTAATATGTTGCCTATCACTCTAATGTTTAACTAAATGTTCACTGTTTGTGTGTTTCAGAAATCCACCACTGTTGCCAGAGTTGTGACTTCCTGTTTCACATAAGTGCAGCCACAAATAGAGAAGATGGCGTCTTATAACATTAACTTGGAGTTTGTAAAACAAGAACTTCCAGATGTGTTCTATGATGACAAAACTCATGACAGATTCAATAACGTGGTAGACAGGGAAGGTTGCTGCAGCCTTGAATACATGGCAGGACACACAGACACAGGGTCAAGAGTGGCTGAAAATAAAATAACTCTCGCTCGCCATGAACAAATATCACTTGATGATAGTGGGACTGAGAATAGTTACATAACATCTGTAAAACGTGAAGAACGTAACCAAATATCAGAATGTGTGTTCTCTACCAACAAAATGAACACTAAACTAAGGTGTGTGGCTAATAAGACTAGTGAAATACAAAGTGTAGAAACACCAGTGACATGTACACAGATCTCTGGGAAGTCACTTGATTATGATAGTCTTACCAGTTGTATTCAACAAAGAATGAAACAAGATGATACAACATGTATGTCTGATGTTTGTGATTCAGCTGTTAGTTCAGACAGATATTTGAACAGAAAGATGGGAACACATACAGTAGAGAAACATTGCAAGTGGGATTGTGGTACATCTTTCGCTCAGGCTGGCACTTTGAAGCTCCATAAGAAAACACATACAGGAGAGATACCTTACAAATGTGATGATTGTGGTGCATCTTTCACTCAGGCTTGCACTTTGAAGCTCCATAAGAAATCACATGAAGGAGAGAAACCTTACAAATGTGTTGATTGTGGTGCATCTTTTACTCAGGCTCGAACTTTGAAACTCCACAGGAGAACACATACAGGAGAGAAACCTTACAAATGTGATGATTGTGGTGCAAATTTTACTAATTCTAGCCATCTGAAGCGCCACAAGATGATACATAATGGTGAGAAGCCTTACAAATGTGATGATTGTGGTGCATCTTTTAGTGAAGCTAACAAATTGAACGTCCACAAGAGAACACATACAGGAGAGAAACCGTACAAATGTGATGACTGTGGTGCATCTTTTACTGATTCTAGACATCTTAAGCGCCACAAGACAAAACATACAGGTGAGAAACCTTACAAATGTGAAGACTGTGGTGCATCTTTTAATGACACATGCAACCTGAAGCGCCACAAGAGAACACATACAGGAGAGAAACCTTACAAATGTGGTGACTGTGGTGCATCTTTTACTGAAGCGGGCAGCCTGAAGTACCACAAAAGGACACATACAGGAGAGAAACCTTACATATGTGTTGATTGTAATGCATCCTTTACTCATGCTGGCAGTGTGAAGCTCCACATGAGAGTACATACAGGAGAGAAGCCTTACAATTGCCATTATTGTGGTGCATATTTTACTTTTCCTGGCAATTTGAATGTCCACAAGAGAACACATACAGGAGAGAAACGTTACAAATGTGATGACTTTGGTGCATCTTTTACTGAAGCAGGCAGCCTGAAGTACCTCAAGAGGACATATATAGGAGAGAAACCTTACATATGTGATGTTTGCTATGCATCTTTTATGCATGTTAGAAATCTGAAACGCCACATGAAAATGCATACTGGAGTGAAACCTTACTAGATTGTGGTGTTTACTCAAGTTGACCATGTGAAGTGTCACACGATGTTGCATACATGAAATGTTGTGCATGTTTTGTGGCATTTGCTCATGTGGCATTGTGGCATAAACAGACTGGAGACACACCTTATAAATACGGCGATTTTGGTCATCTTTTTTACCGGCTGGCAATTTGATATACCAGATGAGAATGCATACAGAAGAGAAACCTTAGAAAAGTAATTATTGTGGTGCATCTTGATCCATGATGTCAATCTGAAGCTTCAAAAGAGAACACAAACAGGAGAGACACCTAGCAAATGTGATGTTTGTCTTGAATATCATGAGAGAACATAACTGGATAATCATTAAAGGTTTGATGATGATTGTGCATGTTTGTCTCATCTTGTGGAAGCTATGATAATGTGGTGGGTAGCATGCTGACATGACAACCTGGTGGCCAGGTATTATAAAACTTATTGAAGGAAGGATTTAAAAACTTGACCAGGGCTGACATGTTGACCCAGCTTAAAATGGTTACTAAGAAATGTCCCAGGAAATAAAGGCTGCCATTGTGATGTTGACCCAGGAAATAAAGGCTGCCATTGTGATGTTGACCCAGGAAATAAAGGCTGCCATTGTGATGTTGACCCAGGAAATAAAGGCTGCCATTGTGATGTTGACCCAGGAAATAAAGGCTGCCATTGTGATGTTGACCCAGGAAATAAAGGCTGCCATTGTGATGTTGACCCAGGAAATAAAGGCTGCCATTGTGATGTTGACCCAGGAAATAAAGGCTGCCATTGTGATGTTGACCCAGGAAATAAAGGCTGCCATTGTGATGTTGACCCAGGAAATAAAGGCTGCCATTGTGATGTTGACCCAGGAAATAAAGGCTGCCATTGTGATGTTGACCCAGGAAATAAAGGCTGCCATTGTAATGTTGACCGTGTCCCCCATCGAATGCTCATTGGTCTATACAGATATGGGGCTAGCACCATGTACCCAATATGACCCAGGCCTGACCTATTTACTCATGGTCTCATATTGACATTCTGCCTTCGTGCATGGAGAAATAGGTGGCAGTCTTTGCCTTCCATAGTCAATTATGAGAGTTGACATGGAGAAATAGGTGGCATTCTTTGCCTTCCATAGTCAATTATGAGAGCTGACATGGAGAAATAGGTGGCATTCTTTGCCTTCCATAGTCAGTGATGAGAGCTGACACGGAGAATTAGGTGGCAGTCTTTGCCTTCCATAGTCAATGATGAGAGCTGACATGGAGAAATAAGTGGCAGTCTTTGCCTTCCATAGTCAATGATGAGAGCCGACACAGAGAAATAGGTGGCAGTCTTTGCTTTCCATAGTCAATGATGAGAGCTAACGCGAACCCTTGTCTGACTGCACTCAACCCATTGTCAGTGTAATGCCATAACCATTAAAATTATGGTGTATCATGTTGATTACATATTAAAGAAACACAAGATAACAAACACAGATATCAGAGGGAAACGTTACAAGTGTCCTATTTGTTCAACTTAAGATACTGAAATGCTGTTGTTTGTCCATCAAGAATGATGATGACCATTCATTTCATCCAGTGGGGTTGAAGGTATGGAGCCGTGGGTTCTAAGATGGCTGATAAGGCCTATTTTGGCTCGAAATGTTCTTTGACAATGTGGGCAAGGAATGCTTGATGTTTCTGGAGGAGGATTTCCTGCAGTGGTTTTTCTGTCCTGCCTTTTCTTCACAGCTCTTGCAGTCCTGGTTGCCTCACAAGTGACTGCACCCTTGTGTAATGATGCACGCCATGAATTTCGGTCTCTGGCTGCAGCCTCCCAGGTGTCACGATGACTTCCAAAAGCCTTCAGTGAAATTTTCAGAGTGTCTTTAAAGCGTTTCCTCTGGCCACCTTGGGAGCGTTTACCACAACGCATGTCAGCAACTCACTTGCGACAGGCGTACAAGGATTCCCTTCTTTTACACTACACGAAGTGACAACTCGTATCGTTTGTAAAAGGATACATGTTTATTCGGAGCTGATCAACACTAGCTCCATGAGCGGCATACCATAACGGTATTAAACATAGAATGTGATGACGATAAGATGGAATGAGGAGATGATACAAACATTATATCTATTGAAGCTAAGCTAGACTATTATAACTATAATACTGTCCTTTAATAACACCACAAAGTATCCCTAGCGGATACACGTCTGATCTCTACGCCGTCTGTCCTCGCTGAGCGTGGTGTGTTCAGCCACCAGCAATTCGCTCAGCGTGCGTTTGTTGGTTTACATGCTGGGCCCTGGGTTGTGCTGACCAGAGTTACTCGGTCCTTCTTCGTGCACCCGGTTTCCCAGTCTGTTGGGCAACTCTGCTCATCTGTACTGGTTGCCCTTCTTGTTGACACAAGGGTGTCCCGTTATCGCTATTTATAGCGATAGTGTCTCTCCTGTCTGGTCTCCTATCCTATGACGTCACTTGTCCTATTCCTACGCTCTATTTCAGCTCTTCTTAGCTTAGAGCTAACTCCTAAGTCTTTGACAGGCTCGCCATCTCTCTTGTTGTGTTACAAACTTTTAAGGTGTCGGGTAACACAAGTAATCTTACAAAAAATTGGCTGTCTAATTTTGTCAAAGACTTTGCGAGTACTGTACTTCTTTTATGGGGATAGGACAAGATCTCTCCTCTCCTTTGTCACACTGTTGTATCAATTCACTCGGCTAATTGAGTAGCTCAATACACTAGTACAGTTGGCTATACTATTATGAGAATTGTGAGGTCCGGAACCGATGCCCAAATTGCCTGTCCTCAGATTAACATTAACATTAATCCCTAACAACTTGCCTCCATTATGAGTGCAAAACATGGACAATAAATGTTCATGCTCCCATATAATAAGCCCCAACTCGTATGCATGATTAATGTGCCACTCTTCACCTTTTAGCTCCCGCTTGTGAAGAAATATTTAAGTGTTACACTAGGCTTTAGAGATATTATTGTTTCCCCTGTTGGAGTAGTTATGGTTCTTTGAAAGCAATGATGTTTGCAAGTTTGTGTTTGTTTTTCTGGTTGGTTGTGTGTTCTCTAATAAACTAAAGTGTATTTAACTTACTGACATGTGTATGCGTTTCTAATATACGTGTATGTATTATTTCGAGCGCCGTAAAGTGGTTTACTGTAGTCACAAATGAGTTTGTTATGCTAATTTATGTCTACAGTGCCGTTTTATGATACTCAAAATATGTTCCCTATGTTTTACACTAAAGTATGGCGACTACACACTTATAAAAATTGACAACACATTGATTACACAGGTTGATGCAGACAAGTCACAACAAGTCATTTTGTGCGGTGAAAAACATACCGCAATATCTCTCTCACTCTCTTAATTTCTTCCGTTCTGTCTATCTTTCACGCATCTTTCGTTCTTCTTTCTCTTTACCATTCACACATCTTTCATTCACCTTTCATTCAAACAGTGGTTTTAAAATATAGGCCGTCATTAGAATATGGTTCAAGAAACATTGCATGGTCTAACCAAAATTATGTACATTAAACAACTGGCTGAATTTACATGGGTATTCAAGACACATGACTGTGCTCTGTCTATGCACTTGTCAATATATACAAAATTATACATGATTGACACGGATTGTTCGCTACCAATCCTATAGTGATGACTTCTCTAACTAATCTATTATAATTTGGTGTACTGTTCTAAATTTATCTAAGGGAAATAATCTAACTAATTAATTTCATTTAATAAAAATTGGTTATTTACCTTAAAGTGTATTAATGTCTAAAATAATATAAATTGTTAAATGATTGGGTTAATTTGTAAGCGATGTTTTAATTAACTTATCTAACTAAATAAGTGTAAATGGTGATAAATTAAAGTAATATGATGTGGATGCTAACTTAACTAAGTTTTTAACTAACTATGGGTACTTATAACTATGAAATGTCCTAAATAAAGTTATATGTTAATCTAGCTAAATAATTCTAATATTTTCACAAAATATGAAGTTATACACGACTGTTTATAAAAACATGTTATGTACATATCACAAATAATTGTTAAGTAACTACATTAACTAATTACATCCAGGTGTGAAGTTCGAGTGTCCTGTGTAGAATGTCCTAGAAAACAACGTTCAGGTAGACGAAGACTGATTTACGCTCTTGTCCTGGGTAAAGTTCATACTAAGGGTATGCTACTGGTTGGTGTAGGTTCAAGTCTCAATTTCGATCCACTCAAGGGTGGTATAAGTGGTAGTGGTGTAGACAATTCACAAATGCGTCTGTTCATTCCACTAATGCTGACACAGTTTATATTACATACATATAAGCGACTGGCGATGGTAACACACTTTAGTGTTTCACAATCACCACATAGGGCACTAAGCAATTACAGTTTCAATGTCTCTGGTGATGTAAGGTCGCTCTCTTCTCGTATTTCAGGTATTTCAATGTGAGAAGGTCTGCTCAAAGTGTCAGCTAGATAGTTTAAACTTCCCTTCAAATATCTAATCGTGAAGGCATAATTTTGCAAAATCACGGACCATCTGTAGATCCTATTGTTCTTATGTACACCTGTTTGCATGACCGTCAGAGGCGAATTATCGGTCTTGATAACAAACTCTGTACCCGCCAGGAAGCGATGTAGTTTTCTTACACAATATATCACGCTTAAAGCTTCTAATTCAGATGTTGAATATCTTCTTTCAGCTGGGCTGATCTTACGACTCACGTACATTATTGGGTGGAACTTGCCTTCGTAAAACTGGCCTAGGACTTCAGAAATGGAAATGGAGCTTGCGTCTGTACGGAGATAATACGTAAGATTGACATTAGGCAAACGCAAGATAGGTGGAACGCTAAATAAATGTTTCAATTTTGATAACGCACCGATTAACTCTGCATCCTGTACATCAAGTTTTACAGATGCTTTTAACACATGAGAAAACACACTGGTAATTTCAGCCAAATTTGATATAAATTTGCTGTAATAGTTTACCAGACCAAGTAAGCTACGGACCTGTTTCTTGGACGTAGGCATAGTTAGATTGAGAATCTTGGTCACGATTTTCTCATCGGTTCTTAATTGGCCTCTGGTGATTGTATGGCCCAAAAAATCAATTTCTTCCATTCCCAATTCCACTTTGGTGGGTTTCACTGTCAGACCAAATAATCGAAATCTGTCGAAGACATGTCGCAGTTTCAGTAGGTGTGTTGTCCAGTCTGCTGTATGGATGCAAATGTCATCAATATAGGTAGAAGTATTGGTCACTCCGTGGAGAAGGTTCCTAGTAAGTCTGACAAAAGTGGCTGGTGCATTCCGGAGACCGAAAGGAAGCAAGCGCCACTCGTACAGGCCTAAAGGTGTTGAGAAAGCTGTCAAAGGAATAGAGGAAGATTCCATCGGGTCTTGCCAATAACGTTTTGTGAGATCTAGTTTTGAGAAGATACGTGATGTTGACATATCAAGGATCAAGTCGTCACAAGATGGGATAGGCTCTGCATCGACCCTGGTCACGTTGTTTAAGCGCCTAAAATCGACGCAGAGGCGGATGGTCGAATCCTTTTTTCTGACCAGGACTATTGGAAAAGAATACTCTGACTGAGATTAATGAATTATTCCACTCGACTCTAGATTTAACAATTCCTTATCGAGATTTTCCCTGTAACTTAACCTTTTCTTTACTGACGGTACTTTTAAGTACCACTCACTTCAAATGGCTATATTTTTACAATCTGATCACGAATCCTGACGGTACTTAAAGGTCTATCTAAAATAACATTGCTTGTTTCCCAGGTAGGTGGCGTGAATGTTTGTAAGCGATCTGGGCATGCGCAATACATTTTCTTTGTGTCGAGTTTCATTAGTCATCCATCTTGAAATAGGGACTGGACACTGCCTGCATGACGTCTACTATTTGATCGTTATTTTACAGTTTGTTGGTGCTACAGATTGTTAATCAACTACAGTATTATACAGGTAAGCATTTGATATATGTGTCTTCTAAATTGATAGTTTATTTTTAATTGTACGCACTAAAATATGTCATGGTACTTATAAGTACCGCCAGGTCGGGGGTAAACCAAGGGATGTGAGAAAAGTTAACTTTTTTGAACCTAATCATCATCATGTGATAGACTTATTTTGAACCTAATCATCACCATGTGATTGACTTATTTTGAACCTAATCATCATCATGTGATTGACTTATTTTGAACCTAATCATCATCATGTGATTGACTTATTTTGATAGCAAGTACCATATAATTTGTGTGTGTTTATATGATTTTTTAATTCTTTTTTTCTAGGTGTCATGGCCTGTAAACGAAAATATCTGACTGAGGAAGAAATTGTCATTGCCCTAGAAGAAGATCTCCCATCTGATATTGATACACCAGTAGAGAGCAGCTCGGATGAGGAACTAGAGAACAACCCTAATGTTGCCGGTTCTTCTGAATCTCAGAATGTGCAACTTTCTGATACTAGTTCCAGTGATGAGGAGACATTTTCAGTAATCCAAAGGAACTGGAGAAAGAAACCAATCTCAAAGAGTCTGCCAGTTTTCTCTAAGGAGGTTGGGCCAGTTCTCCAGCATTTTGTGGGAAAAGAGACTGCAGCAGATATATTTCTCACTGTGCTATCAGAATCCACAATTGAAAATGTAGTTTTTCAAACAAACTTGTACATTCAACAAAAACAGTTAAGAGTGAAACCTGTTGACACAAGAGAAATGCTTTCATTTATGGGTCTGCATTTCTTTTTCGGCTACCATAGGTTACCACACATGAGACATTACTGGTCAAGCGACATGGATTTTTCTACTCCAATTGTACCTAAAGCTATGCAGCGTGACAGATACTTTGAGATTCTTGCGAATCTTCATGTAAATGATAATAGTGCAATTCCGAAGGACAATTGTGACAAACTGTTCAAGATTATACCTCTTATTCAGGACCTGAATCGCAATTTTCAGATGCTCAGACTACCTAATGAAGTTCAGAGCATAGATGAGAGCATGGTTCTCTTCAAAGGGCGTTCATCGCTGAAGCAGTATAACCCCATGAAACCAATAAAGCGGGGTTATAAAATTTGGTGTCGAGCCGATATGACTGGCTATGTCTATGAGTTTGAAATTTATCAAGGGAAATCTCAAGACACAAATAATTCCAAAGCCAGATTTGGATTGGGAGGCAGTATAGTTGATAGACTGACCCACAGTTTGAGAGGATGTGGCTATGTGGTCATGATGGATAACTATTTTACATCTGTAGAACTGTTTGAGCACATGAAGGCAAACAAGATATTTGCATGTGGAACTGTTAGATCCAATAGGAAGCATCTCCCTAAGCTTCAAGAGGATAAGAAGTTACAAAGGGGAGATTTTGACTACAGCTCTACAGAGCAAGGTATTACCTTCTTCAAGTGGAGAGACAATAAATGTGTTCACCTTTTGTCAAACTACCATGGCAATGAAGCTACAACTCTGAGTCGACAAGAGTGGAACGGGACTAGAAAAGACGTTGTAGCACCTGCTATAGTTGGGGACTACAATTCCTCAATGGGAGGCGTGGACAAGGCAGATATGCTCCGATCATTATATGATCCTGATAGAAAGTCCAAAAAGTGGTGGCATAGATTGTTTTTTGCAATGATTGAAATGGCATACGTCAATGCTTTTGTAATTTACAAAGAGATCCACCATGAATCAACACTACTTGAGTTTCGAAGAAACTTAGCGATGGGACTAATCGCTCAGGGAAACCACACCACACCAGAGCAGCCAAAGAAGAGAAGGAAGAACAACTTTTCTGTGTCTAAAGACATCAGAGGACAAAACCTAGGAGCTCACTGGCCTACCTTTGTTCAAGAAAGGGGAAGGTGTGAAATGTGCTCTACAAAAAAAATCCAGTCCAAACCACATTCAAAATGTTCATTTTGCAATGTATTTTTGTGCTGCAATGAAAAAAAGAATTGCTTTTATGAATACCATGTATAGATATGCACATAAGCAGATGTTTTCATAAAACAATTAAAAAAAAAAAAAATTATGTGTTGGTTCCTGTTGGTACTTTAAAGTCCCAAAAAACAAATTGTAAAATATTATTGTTAATTTTTTTTTCCCCCCAGACTCATATCTTAGTTGTATATGTATTAAAATATACCATTTAGAAAAATAAAATGGTTACAAAGTTATAGATAAAATAATTCAGGATACAAAGGGTTAATGGGATGGAATAAGGTCTACATTTGATAGGTGTGCTATCAGTCAGACTTATAGAGTGTTCTATTCTGTCTGTCTTACCTGGGATGTCGGAGAAGATGTCCTTGTACTCAGTTACTAATTCTATCAGTTGTTGTTGCACGTCTGTCAGTTTTGGTTCTATACATATGCTATTGATTGTCCCTGTCGTATTGAATGTCGGGACAGGTAATTCTATTCCGCCGTCATCCATCTGATTAAGTACTGTTGTTGTACTAGCTGTGTGTACTGTTTCCTGGCTAAGTGTGTTTGCGATGTCGTCATGATCTGTCGCCCTACCTAGTGTAGTTGTGTTGTGTACGTCTGTCGTCCGGTTAACTGGTGTAGGTGCACTCTGTTCGTCTGTCCTCAGTTCTTGTCGTGAGAAATAAGGCTTCAGCATGTTGATATGAAATATCTTTAATTTTCCCTTTATCGATATTTCATAGTCGACATCTGATATCTTTTGTTCGACGTTGAATGGCCCTTGCCATGATGTTAGTAACAAATTACGTTTATCTGGTAGTAAAAGCAGTACTTTTTGATTGGGTTCAAATGGTCTAGAAGCCAAAATAGAATGCTGAACCTCGGCTGTCGCATGCTTTCCCTTTCTTACTAAATGTTGACATATAGTACATGATCTACAGAACATTTTAATGTCGTTAAAAAATTTAGGCCAGTAAAAGTGTCCCAAAATTCTGGCTCTCGTTTTGTTGTAGGCTAAATGTCCAGCAAATGGTGACTCATGTGCAATGTTTAGCACAGTTTGTCGGTGTTTTACAGGTAACACCGGTTGCTGAATTTCATGGTTATTTGTTGTATAATAACGCATAAGAATTCCGTTATGTACTTTAAAATACCATGATGCATTCTTAGTAACTTTCGCTCGCTCACCTAACAATTTAAAATAAGGTGTGATAGTTTGGTCGTTGCGTTGTGCCTCGATAAATTCTTGTCGAGTAGCACTGTTACTAGCACCGGTGGGTGTTAACAACTGTAACATTTCGTTTTGTAGGTCAGTGTAATGTGTTTGAGTATCTGACCTTGTTACAGCATTAGCCGTGTTAGCTTGTTTCCAGGCTAATATTTCTTCATCAGTACAATGTTTTAATGATGGCAAACAACCTAAAATCAAATCCGTACAGGGATTTTGTAGGATTGCGCATGTAAATGTGCCTGAAAGGAACCGGGTGTTTATGCGTACTTTAGCCAGCGGGTATTTCACTATGTTTCCAGAGAAAGTGTGGCATTTGACAAACTCACCCGTGTAATCTTCTGGCTTAACTAGGTCTCTTTTAACGCCAAGTAGAGTGCTCCCGCTATCCAGTAAACATTGGCATGGTTGTTCGTTTACCAGTGCATCGTGGAACTTTAAATTGCCTCTGGAGGCTAAAGCTGCATTGGCAACTTCGTTGGAACATGGTATACAATGCCCACATTTAAGTTTGCTGTCTGTCTGAAACTGGTGGCATGTATCACACTTATTGAAGTCTAATATATCAATAGCTGCACTCACACTTTCACACTCACTAGTTGGTAATACATTTTCAAGTTCAGAATCGATTATACTCTCATCGTCAGATGACGTATCGATGAGTACGGCATTGCTTGTCTTCATTCTTTGCCTGCCCAAACACTTAGAACTATAATGGCCATAACTAGAACAAAAGAAGCATTTAACAGCACGTTTGTAAGAATTTCGTTTGTTTGCCTGCTTCTTCATCATCATTTCTAGATGAGCAGGATAAGAGGGACTCTTATCACACATGGCGTAACTTGGATGAAATAATTTACAGTAACCGCACTGTGGTGGCTTCTGATACGGTTTATCTGTCTTTTGATATTCTTTTTGCTTGTAAGACCTGCTTGGTATGTTTTTGACAAAGGCAGTAATTTCAGTATCATGCATGGATGTTTTAAATACGTCCCTGTTTGAGGAAAGATAGGCAGACCCTCGTTTTTCGAGTTCTATGGATTCAATGTCTGCTTGCTGGAGGAACTTAGCAAAAGGAGTAGGAACGGTGGATATCACTTTATCCATCACCATTAAGTCTTCTAATTTGTCAAAGTTCTTTCCCACTTTCGCTGCTCTAAGCCATTTTTTAAATATACTATGAACATTTGATACATAATCTAGGAACGTTTCAGTAGCTTTTGGCTTTATCTGTGAGAACTGGATCTGATATCCAGCAGCATCGAGAAGAAAATGCTGCATTATCCTATCATGAATGTACTGATAGTTACTTCTTAGTTCTGATGGTATAGATTCTATGACCTTTAATGGCTCCCCACTGAGATTTCTCATATAGATCATCGCCCAATCATTTAATGGTATTTTCTGAGTTTTCAGCTGGAACTCTATATTCTCAGTCCAAGCTGATACTTAATCGCCTTGACTGAAGGGCTTGATTAACCCTTTATATTTGGAGAATTTATTTTGTTCTTCCTGGCTTTTCAATTTAGTAGAGGCTATCTGGGTATTAGAGTCAATCTCCATTCTTTCATCTTTAATTTCGTTTGTGACTCTACCTCCATTTGTTTATGCTTGGTGGCATCTTCCATCTCTATCTGCTTTTGTTTTATTTCTAATTCCTTCTGTTTTATAGCTTGGTCTAAATCTAACTGCTTCTGTTTAGTGGCTTGGTCTAAATCTAACTGCTTCTGTTTTGTGGCATCGTCCATCTCTATCTGTTTCTGTTTGGTGGCCTGGTCTAACTCCAATTGCTTTTGCCTGGTGGTTTCTTCTAACTCCTTAATCTCCTTTTGATGTTGTCTTTCTAATGCTCTTTGGTCTCTCTCTAGAGCAGCTTTTCTCTCCATCTCTTCTCTATATCTTTCGTTTGCCCATTTCTCCAGTTTTTCTCCAGTATATTCTAGTTCTTTGCCCGCCTGGATGAAGTCATGTAATGATGACATTGTAAGGCTTTATGTTATTTGACAATTGCTAGCAATATTTTTCAATACAATTTCACAGTTGCTGAAAAAAAGGATGCGTTTGTTAAGGGTCCATATCAAAATTAGAGAAAAATATACTCATCTAATCTTGTAGCAAAATACGGCACTCGGGATGTTCTGCCGCTGTCTTTCGTACACACGCCTGATCGACTTGCGTTTATATCTGATGTTTCTGTTTAATGGAACATCAACATTTTAGCAACAAGAATGTAATGTGCAATACATGGTGTTAATTGACATGTCACAGTTTCAAAGGACGATTAACATCAAATGTGAATTTAATGATAATGATTAATGTAGATGATATTAATGTATGATAGTCTAAATGAACGTCAATGAATGTCAATGTCGTCTTGTCTTCACTTTCTAATTCCTCTGAATGAGCTACGTTGTATAACTTTAGCCTATCCTCTAATCTCCTACTGTTGTGCGAACAAATTTTGTTTTTGCACAACTACTAATGTGATTATGATGGATGTTGACATTCTGATAGTGATAAACAACATGGTTAATTTTACATTTCGTACACAATCACTGTTAATGTTTCATGAATTTTCATACACAATAATTTACATAGGTAATATCTTCATAATATGCTGTAGAATTTCCGAAAATAGCACATTACTTGGTTATTTTAATTAATAGCACACATTTTGAGGTGGTTCAAAAACATTTAACAAAATGGTATCCTAATGATAATTGGTAGTGAGTGGTAGTTCAGGGACTTCTGACACAAATTGTATCCTGGTGTCAGATGGTGTCTCAATGGTAATGAGTGGTGGTTCAGGTACTTCTGACACCGATTGATATTCTGGTGTCAGATGGTGTCCACCCGGTAATGATCGGTGATTCAAGCACTTCTGACACCAATTGGTAGTATGGTGTCAGATGGTGTCTACCTGGTAATGCGCTGTGATTTAAGCACTTCTGACACCAATTGGTATTTTGGTATCAGCTGGTGTCCACCCGGTAATGAGCGGTGATTCGAGCACTTCTGACACCAATTGGTATCCTGCCTGTCAGCAACTCACTTGCGACAGGCGTACAAGGATTCCCTTCTTTTACACTACACGAAGTGACAACTCGTATCGTTTGTAAAAGGATACATGTTTATTCGGAACTGATCAACACTAGCTCCATGAGCGGCATACCATAACGGTATTAAACATAGAATGTGATGACGATAAGATGGAATGAGGAGATGATACAAACATTATATCTATTGAAGCTAAGCTAGACTATTATAACTATAATACTGTCCTTTAATAACACCACAAAGTATCCCTAGCGGATACACGTCTGATCTCTACGCCATCTGTCCTCGCTGAGCGTGGTGTGTTCAGCCACCAGCAATTCGCTCAGCGTGCGTTTGTTGGTTTACGTGCTGGGCCCTGGGTTGTGCTGACCAGAGTTACTCGGTCCTTCTTCGTGCACCCGGTTTCCCAGTCTGTTGGGCAACTCCGCTCATCTGTACTGGTTGCCCTTCTTGTTGACACAAGGGTGTCCCGTTATCGCTATTTATTGCTATAGTGTCTCTCCTGTCTGGTCTCCTATCCTATGACGTCACTTGTCCTATTCCTACGCTCTATTTCAGCTCTTCTTAGCTTAGAGCTAACTCCTAAGTCTTTGACAACGCAGTTCGCTGTAAAAAATTCGTTTAGAGAGCTTGTGATTTGGCATGCGAGTCAAGTGACCAGCCCAGCGAATCTGATTCTTCATCAGTATAGTGTGGATATTGGGCATGGATGCTCTTTCTAGGACTTCGGTGTCTGGAATCTTGTCTTGCCATTTAATCTCCAGTAGCTTCCTTAGGCAGACTGTGTGGAAGTGGTTTAATTTCCTAGCG
This sequence comes from Cepaea nemoralis, assembly GCA_014155875.1. Taxonomy (NCBI): domain Eukaryota; kingdom Metazoa; phylum Mollusca; class Gastropoda; order Stylommatophora; family Helicidae; genus Cepaea; species Cepaea nemoralis. Next base: position 634,627 of record JACEFZ010016225.1, on the reverse strand, counting down.
TGTCGCTGATAAACAGTCCAGGTTTCACAAGCATATAGCAGTGTGATAATACAACTGCTGTGTAGACTTTTAGCTTTGTTTGCAGGCTTATTCCAGTTCTGTCCCATACATTCTTGTACAGTCTGCCAAAGGCCGCACTGGCCTTGGAGATTCTTGCATTCACTTCGTCATCAATTGTGGCAGCTTGTGACACAGTGCTGCCAAGATAGGTAAATTTGTCCACAACACTTAGTCTATGATCATTCACTTTGATATTCGGCACAGTGTGATTATTCCCTGGAGCTGGTTGGTACATAACTACAGTCTTCTCCAAGTTGATATTGAGCCCAAAGTTGGCACAGGCATGTGAGAAAGCTGAAACATTATGTTGCATGTCCGCCTCTGAGTTGGCGTACAGAGCGCAATCATCAGCAAACAGGAGCTCTTTGACGGTGTCGCTGTTAATTTTGGTTTTAGCTTTCAGCCTACTGAGATTGAATAACTTCCCATCCATACGGTAGTTGATGTCTATTCCAATGTCGTCGTTCTCGAAGGCATTCATCAGCATGGCTGAAAACATGAGGCTGAACAGTGTTGGTGCCAGGACACATCCTTGCTTCACTCCATTGGTGACAGGAAAGGGTTCAGACAGTTCGCCATTTTCCTGTACTCTTGCCTGCATGCTATCATGAAATAGCCGCACTATTTGGATAAACTTTCGTGGGCAGCCATATTTTGCCATAATCTTCCAGTCCTACTGAAATGCACACAGTTAAGAAACCATATAAACATAATAATTGTGGTAAATGTGTTACTCAAGCTGACAAATTAATGTGCTGAAAGACATGTCAGAGACAAATAATATGTACACTGAATGTTTGCTCGTGTACATAATTTGATGGGAAAAGAGCAATGGAATGTTTGCTCGTGTGCATAATTTGATGGGAAAAGAGCAATGGAATGTTTGCTCGTGTGCATAATTTGATGGGAAACGAGCAATGGAATGACAAATAGATAAATACCTTGATGACATGTCCACGTAGCATAATCAGGACAAGAGTGAAGGCTCCGGTGATTGTGTGTGATCGTGTATGATAGTGTGATGGTGAACCATGACCGCTCACGCTTATTTACATGACACATGAAGGTGACATGAATGAGTGAACCACAACAAAAAACGCATAAACAGGAACTCTTGTAGAATATTTGTGCTTTCAGTCAGTTATATTTTTAACAAGCCTCTATGTCTGTCAACGTCTTGGTTATTGCTCTTTGTCGTGGGTGTGACAGAGACAGTAAATACATGCGTACACAAAGGTGTCAAGACAAAATGCATGTAAACTAATATTATTTATTTAACTCACATAGTCAGTGTTAAGCACACAAATACATTCCAATTTCATTAGTATACAATGCAAATACAATTACGACAGAATACTCAGCCACAAAAGGGATTCATGCTTTCGTAACGCAGTTCAGTCTCACAAGCGAAACATCGGCAAATCACTGCCTCATTCTCTCAGCAGTGGCAAGCTCCCATGTCGGACAATCAGTACACTCTCTCGCCACTCCACACGCATCCTTCCTTTATCACGGCCCTGTCCAGTTTGATCTCTCTATGCCTCAGTCTTGTGGTCACGCGGTACTTGACCCCGTGTGGATGTCGTCCTGCCTCTACCCTGTCTATTGATGACTGGTGTCTCAGGTCGTTCAATTCAAGGTTGTACTGTCACTCATGGACATTGTCCTGTCTATATCCCTATGTCCTGTCTGTAGATGGATACTCTAGTCCCGTCAGTATCCTATCCATGGCATACTTATGTCCTGTCCTTGTCATATGTCCTCTTTCATACTCCCAGGACGCTGACAATGTCATATAACTAAACAAATCCCAGTGAATCAAGATGTGAAGACATGTGGCTGGCACTGGATTGGATACACCTTGAGAAAACCTGCTGATAGTATAATTAGAACGAGGACACAAGAAAGATGGGGGGGGGGGGGGTGGCACTAAACATGCATGGAGAAGAGAATTAGATACAGTGATGGAGAAGAGAATTAGAGACAATGATGAAAAACATACATGGAGAAGAGAATGAGAGACTGATAGAAAACAGACATGGAGAAGAGAATTAGAGACTGATAGAAAACAGACATGAAGAAGAGAATTAGAGACTGATAGAAAACAGACATGAAGAAGAGAATGAGAGACTGATAGAAAACAGACATGGAGAAGAGAATTAGATACAGTGATGGAGAAGAGAATTAGAGACGATGAAAAACAGACATGAAGAAGAGAATTAGAGACTGATAGAAAATATACATGGAGAAGAGAATTAGAGACTGATAGAAAACAGACATGAAGAAGAGAATGAGAGACTGATAGAAAATATACATGGAGAAGAGAATTAGAGACTGATAGAAAAAAGACATGAAGAAGAGAATTAGAGACTGATAGAAAACAGACATGAAGAAGAGAATTAGAGACTGATAGAAAACAGACATGGAGAAGAGAATTAGATACAGTGATGGAGAAGAGAATTAGAGACGATGAAAAACAGACATGAAGAAGAGAATGAGAGACTGATAGAAAACAGACATGAAGAAGAGAATTAGAGACAGTGGTGAAAAACATACATGGAGAAGAGAATTAGAGACTGATAGAAAAAAGACACGAAGAAGAGAATGAGAGACTGATAGAAAACAGACATGGAGAAGAGAATTAGAGACAGTCATGAAAAACAGGCATGGAAGACTGCAGGAGACAGTGAAGGGCACAAGGGCTTGACAGGAGTTTGTTGAGAGCCTGTGCTCCAGTGGGAAATGAAAGAAAGAAGAAGAAGAATTCAGTTCTTACATCCAAACTACAATAGTTCTTCAGAAGCCACCATCTCATCTCATCATGTTCCTCTCGAGGTGAAGTATAAACAGTGAGAGAGTGCCCGCTTATGGACTTTTTGTATGGGTATTCTCATGGACTCTGCTATTCCCTCCATACATCGCTTATGTGGTCGGCCTCTTCCATCTTCATGTAGTTAAAATTACATGGCTGTATGTAACATTTTGCTGAGCAAATTTAGCTTTTGTCAGTCACAATACCACACAGCATAAACAATGTGGTACTAGCAAACTTAAGAGTAGCACTCCATAGGCTGTATCAGTAGCCCAGAAGCATTGCAATATAATGGATTCATTCTCATATTTGGTGATTAAGAGACCAACAAATTGGCAAAGAAAGTCATCAGTCTATGCCAGTCTGTTTAAAATAATCTGTGATGAAGACACACTGTTTATAAGTAGTGGGTAGAGAAGAAAGTGTGAATCACACATCCAGCCAATCAAGTGATTATGCGTATTACCTATTGAAAAGAAATTATCATGTAATATTCTTTATACTGAGTAATGAACAAAAACCTGAGGTAACATCTGTTCAATGAGCTTGGGATAAGATGTTCATGTTAAATGGAACTGGAATTGATAAAACATCAGTTGATCTTGTCTCCAGCATAGGAAGAAAAGAAAAAGTTCTACTGGCTTCCTCTTGTTTCATTTGTGGACAAACTCCGTCTAGCAACATATGTCCACTATACCTTGTTGTTTGTCCACAAAGAATGATGACGACCATTCATTTCATCCAGTGGGGTTGAAAGTATGAAACCGTGAATTCTAAGATGGCTGATAAGGGCTATTTTGACGCGAAATGTTCTTTGACAATGTGGGCAGAGAATGGTTGACGTTCCAGGAGGAGGATCTCCTGCTGTGGTTTTTCTGTCCAGCCTTTTCGTTTGAATTGCAACTCTTATGATTATTGTGATGCCATCAGTATATGTCAGTCTGTTTAAAATAATCTTTGATGAAGACACACAGTGTAGAAGAAGCAGGTAGAGAAGAAAGTGGGAATCACACATCCAGCCAATCAAGTGATTATGCGTATTACCTATTGAAAAGAAATTATCATGTAATAAAAAAAAACTTTCTGGATTCGTTTTTCTGGTGATTAGTTTCCATATCTTTGATTATATCGCTTCTGCTGCCGAACTATTTTTGTAGCCTTTTTACATTCAGTTCTATATTGCTCTTCATTTTGGATGTTGTTGATGTAATTTAGCCATAACTGTCTGGCATTATTTTTCCTAATGACTGCTTCTTCACATTTTTGATTGAACCAGCTGTTCTTTCTATGCATGGTTAACACATCGAGAATTCCTCTGCGGTAGTTTGAATTGTATTCTTGATGTTCAACCAAGTTTGGTGAACGCTTTCCTCCAACAGGTTTTGTAGAATTTCAAGATTACATTTTATTTCATCTGCAAATTTCTCTTTGACTGTAATTTCTTGTAGTTTTTCTCTGTTATATGTTGGGGTTAACCATTGTAGTTTTTTTTTTTTTTTTTTTAAACAAACGAACAGACTTTATTTTCAAAGGGTAACAAATTGGGCACGCAGGCCCGTCTTACATTCGGCCCTTCCAATCACTCATCTTTCTTTCATCAACAGTGCATAGGAAAAAACATTGTCACATTAATTTTGTAAACATAAACAATGCATATTACTATGTTATGAGACCCATCCACACACACACACACACACACACACACACACACACACACACACCCCCCCCCAATCACTCCAACTCCCCCACCCAACCACACACACATATAATACATTCTCCCACCCATCCACCACATCCCTACACCTACACATCTCCCCACCCACACACACCTCTCACCCGCCACACATCCCATCCACCCACACCCCAAGCACACATACATTCAATAACTCACACATCCCCCACCTACACACCTCTCCCCACCCACTCACATATCCACTACCCGTCCCCCAGCCCACTCACAGATCCCGAGCCCACACTACAAACAGCCCCCACCATCTCCTAACCTGCACACACTCACCCACCCACATATCCTCTACCCACCCACACATCCTCTACCCACCCATCCCCCAACCAAACATCCCTTAACCACACACCCTTACTCATACACAATCACCCACCCAGACATCCTCTACCCAACCACACATCCTCCACCCAACCACACATCCTTCATCCACCCATTCCCCCAGCCACACATCCCTTAACCACACACCCCTACCCATACACACACACATCCCCACCCACGCACAATCTCCCCACCCATACAAACATCCCTCACACACATCCCCACCCACCAACACATTCCCCATTCACAAACACACACCTCCCATCCACGCACACACAACCCATACATTCATCCCCTCACACATCCCTAGACACGTTTCCTATTATCATTTTATGTTATCCTGCCCACACTATTACGCTCTCACCTCTCTCGTTCATTTCACCTAGGCCATATCCACCAGTCACTTTTTACATCTGACTTTTACGTTGAAGTTCCCGAGTATCACTGGTCATTCAAAATTGTGGCATTTATCTAAAACCATGTCTAACTCATTATGAGACATAGCTATATTGTCATCTGTACTTTCTGCTATTGAGGCAGTTTTATATTAATGTTCAGTGGTTTACTCCTGTGATTACTAAACCTCGGGGGGTACGGGGTGTCAGGCATTGGTAGCACCTTTGGTAAGGATGGCTCTCATGTCCTTTCAGGACCCATCCCCCACTGGTCCAAGTCTGACACCCAGCTCGTGCCTGTGGCTCCTAGTAGCTGTCAGCATGCGACAGCGGCCACCCCCGGGCAACAGCTGTGAGAGGCTGGCTAAACCAGGCATGGGTATCCGATTTGGTGTCAAACCAAGAGGTAAACTAGGGTATGCCTACCCAGCATGTGAAGACAGGATTCGGCAGACTGCGCGGAAGAAATCATTCCTGATTCAACGAGCAAGACGGCGTTTACCTGCAAAGTGTTGTGGAACGTAATGAGCACGGCAAGGCACGTTGAGCGCCCTGGTCATTCACTGCACCTGTATTCGTCTCCAATCGTCTCGACTTGTCTTGCCACTGGACTCAGATGGACTCAGGCGAGAGAGTGAGGTCGACGAATTGCGCAACTCTTCCTCACTTTAATCCAAGTCATCACGCAAGTCATTCTTCATCCAATACGACATTAGAATAGACATCAACTACCGTATGGATGGAAAGTTATTCAATCTCAGAAGGCTGAAAGCTGAAACCAAAATTAACAGCGGCACTGTCAGAGAGCTCCTGTTTGCTGATGATTGCGCTCTATACGCCAACTCAGAGGCAGACATGCAACATAATGTTTCAGCTTTCTCACATGCCTGTGCCAACTTTGGGCTCAATATCAACTTGGAGAAGACTGTAGTTATGTACCAGCCAGCTCCAGGGAATAATCACACTGTGCCGAATATCAAAGTGAATTATCATAGACTAAGTGTTGTGGACAAATTCACCTATCTTGGCAGCACCGTGTCACAAGCTACCACAATCGATGACGAAGTGAATGCAAGAATCTCCAAGGCCAGTGCAGCCTTTGGCAGACTGTACAAGAATGTATGGGACAGAACTGGAATAAGCCTGCAAACAAAACTAAAAGTCTACAAAGCAGTTGTATTATCCACACTGCTATATGCTTGTGAAACCTGGACTGTTTATCAGCGACACGCTAGGAAATTAAACCACTTCCACACAGTCTGCCTAAGGAAGCTACTGAAGATTAAATGGCAAGACAAGATTCCAGACACTGAAGTCCTAGAAAGAGCATCCATGCCCAGTATCCACACTCTACTGATGAAGAATCAGATTCGCTGGGCTGGTCACTTGACTCGCATGCCAGATCACAGGCTCCCTAAACGAATTTTTTACAGCGAACTGCGTTGTGGTAAACGCTCCCAAGGTGGCCAGAGGAAACGTTTTAAAGACACTCTAAAATTTCACTGAATGCTTTTGGAATTCCTCACGACACCTGGGAGGCTGCAGCCAGAGACCGAAATTCGTGGCGTGCATCATTGCGCAAAGGTGCAGTCATATGTGAGGCAACCAGGACTGCAAGAGCTGTGAAGAAAAGGCAGGACAGAAAAACCACTGCAGGAAATCCTCCTCCAGAGATGTCAAGCATTCTTTGCCCACATTGTCAAAGAACATTTCGAGCCAAAATAGGCCTCATCAGCCATCTTAGAACCCACGGCTCCACACCTTCAACCCCACTGGATGAAATGAATGGTCATCATCACCTAAACCTCATATCAGCTGAGATTTTCCACATTACTTAAAAGTAATTATACGCGAGTGAATCCAAAATTATGACAGTCGCTCTTTTATATTCCTCCACCCTCCTGTGTAAAACAAAATGTGTGTTTATCTGGACACATGTCCACCAATGCTTGGACATTACTGTTCACTAATTAATAATATTAATATATTGATGTTAATGCCACCCATTCAGATCGTGATGTTTTCTGTCTTTCCATTTTGTGTACATTTCCTGATTTTCCATGTATTGATGTTTCAGCTATTTTTATAATAATTTAATTTGCTTACAGTAACACAGCAGTTTGGACCTCTACAGATCACTAATAACCTCTACCCACTCCTAACCAATGACTTTCACTAGGTTATACCAGCTGGTATCAATATTATCGACCATTTTTTACTTTTAGAGGTTTTCATTTGTAACCTGTATGATGATAGTGTATAGGCCACTACGACACTCTACAGATCACTAATAGCCGCTACCCACCCTTTACCGACGAATTTCACTAAGTTATCCCAGCTAAATCAATAACACCGACCATCTTCACTTTTTAAGGTTTTCATTTGTAACCCTATGATGATAGTGTATTGGCCAGTACGACCCACTACAGATCACTAATAACCGCCATATTTACATTCTTATTAAGGTTTTCATATGACACCTGTCATGACTCGAGATTCGAACCACCTAGCCCTACCCCACATGCCGACACCCCATGCTCCACCCTGAGCCCCATCCCCATGCCTGCCCGCCCCTAGACCACCCCGAGGAATTGCACTGTAACCCTAAGTCTTACACACAACCAATGGAATGATGATAGTTTTTATGCCCGACCCAGTACAGATAAAGAAAGAAGACGAAAAAAAAAGAAAGAAACCGAGAAGGAAGAGCACTGTACCTTAACAGCATCACTAGTATGATGATAGTTTTTAAGCCCCACCCCACTACAATCAATAATACCAGCAATTATATAATTTTTACACATAAAATTTATCACACAAAAAAGGAACAGTGCAAAAATACGTTCGATTATTTATTCATGGGTTGCATCCCTTGAAAATGAGGTCGTAAAATAATCTGGAGCTATACCCAGCGTATAGTAAAAAATGACATCATCGATGACGTATTGCTCCATATTTGGGGTGTAAATACCACATAGATAACTACTGGTGGTGGAGGGCAGTGAACAGATGTCACAACTCCCTGAAGTACCGAATCCAGGGTTTGGCACCGGCTGCTGGCCTTCTTGCGTTGATTTATATGGAATAAGCGCCTGTCATTCAGGAATCAGTGGCAAACTACTGAACGTAAAAATTGCCAAGTAAATCAAAAACAGCCAACAAATGCTGGGGTTGATTACAACGTGCTGTTAAGGAAATGCAACTAATTTGTAACCTTATAGAAATACAGATGCTGAATTGCAGCATTGTAAAAAGTTGGGAACTGCACGCTTAAAGCAACAAATCCTGAATAAATTGATACAAATAATTCTGGGTTACACTGGACACCATAGAATGAATTACCAAAACACGAGAAGTAGATTGTGAGCTTTACTAAAACACGATTACAAGAAACAAATTGAGACAAATGTTCATTGCATTTTTCACACATGACATCATCTCATTGCTTAAATAAGGCTTATGATTATGTTACAGCAGATAAACCTGTACAAACAACAACATCAGATAAACTACCAGCAAGTGATCAGTGCACACTCAAGTACTTTGGACAATAGTAAAACTAACCTGACTAGTCAGTGTATCAGTAACGGGTTGAACACCCCAACAGCAGATAGTCAGTGTATCAGTAACGGGTTGAACACACCAACAGCAGGTAGACAGACGATCATGTTATTTATTTCCTCATGTTGGCTTCCCTGTTCTAAGACAGTAAATCAATACCCCAAAGTGTTGAAATGTTAAAACTCAAGAGATATATAACATCTTATCAACATTAAACATCAATATAAAGTGATCTGCCCCTAAATAACATGCGGTTGACTTTGAACCCTCAATCTGATCATCATCTTCAAGTGTCACGCCAACTGGTGTAGGCGATCATGCTTCTCAACATCTTGCAATCTCAAAGAGCATACCTCAGTTTGTGTGTTGATTCCCTTTCGTGCCTTGACAAAAGACTGATAAGAATTTTCTCTTGCTGTCTTCCTCTATCTATCTTTCCACAAATCTTTCCGGATGTCACAACATCTTCAGTTTTTGTCTTCTCATGATGTGGCCAAAAATTGATGCTGGCTTTTTCTGATGTTTGTGATAAGTTGTCTTTGCGACTTAGTCTTCCTCAAAATGTCCAGATTACTCATTTTGGCTGTCCAAGCAATTTTCAGCATTCTACTATGAAACCGCATCTCTACAGCTCCCAGAGATTTGATAGGTTGAAGAATCATGAAATTATGGTACATTGCATCAAATCTATGTTTTTAAAGTTGCAAAAATATAAACTGCAAGACAACTAAAACATATCCTACATGATTAGAGTGTCCTGTATCATACTGGTTGAAGAAAATATCTATAAACAATACCCAAAATAAAAGAAACATTACACAGTAATATGTATATCAATAATTTATTTCATTGCATTAATACTGTGTTTACACAGTTAAAACAATATATGTGAAAATGAATTCAAAACAATAGACATTTGTAATAATAATATATGTATACCGTGCTGAATTCCTTGGAATGCCAGAGTAACTAACGACGACTGCCTGAAACAGACAAATGAAACTAGAACACTATATACAACAATAAGAAAGAAACAAACAGCTTTCTTTGGTCATGTAATGAGAAGAGAGGCATTGGAGAACATCGTGACAACTGGAAAGATCGAGGGGAAGAGAGGCAGAGGCAGACCAAAAGAAATGATGCTGGATGGATTGAGACGGTGGCACGGAGGTATATCAGCAGCAGAGTTGATCCAGAAAACCAAAGACCGAGATCTGTGGAGAGCCATGAACGCCTACGCCAGCTGGCAGGGCACTTGATGATGATGATGATACCGTGCTAGGAACATATACACCCAGGACAACTGTCAGAGAAATTTAAAACTCTGAAGAATGTCTTAAACCTGAATGGGTACTCCACAGGATGTATAAAGCACCACTGCCAACAGCCCAAACCAAAACCAGAAGAAACTAGTTCCAAAACTCAAGGTGTTCATCCACCTAACCTTTCGAGGTTAACGACTTTGTAATCCCATACGTAGGATAACACAGCTGCATGAGATTCGGTAGTGGATCACGTCACGTTGGTTACTTATATGGTATGTGAGCTGGTCACCCAGAAAGCAATGGCAAACTACTGAGCATAATCTTGCTAAGACAACAACAGCTGTAAAATACTGGTGTTGACAATGATTTCCTGTAAATAGAATATTCATTCATTCATTCAGTAGCATGTCCTTTGCAGAACCTCGCTCCCATAACAACCTTCCGGAAAACCTCTCGATCATGCGCAAGATGTCCCGCGTCTGATACACTCATCTGGAGATCATCAGCAACATCCTGCACCCATCTTCTCTTTGGCCTTCCTCTTCCTCTCTTCCCAGGCATATACCCTTCCATTATTGTTCTCTCCAAACTTTCGTGACGTTTCAAGTGACCAGAATACTTCAATTTTCTTTGTTTTATTGTCTTTAACAGCCAACCCTCCTCAATATTCAACTCTTGAAGTATGGATACATTTGTTCTTTTCTTTACCCAAGATATTCTTAGAACTCGTCTATAACATTTATATTCAAAGGCGTTTATGCGCTGTTCAGCTTGTTTAGTAAGTGTCCATGTCTCACAGACATATGTTGCAATGGGAAAGATGCATGCTCTTAAAAATCTAATTTTTGTAGTTCTGTCTGTCCCTCTCCATAATTTATTCAGCTGTTTTAGTCTTTGAAGAGCAATAGATAGTCGCCGTTAAATTTCTTTCATTGTATCACCGTTGTTGGTAATCAATGACCCAAGATATTCAAAATTTTTCACCACCTCCAATTTCCCCCCATAAATGCATATTTCTTTCTCCATAGTAGTTTTATGTGTATGCATTATCTTTGTTTTTGCTATGTTAAGATATAAGTTGTGATTTTCACTATTCAATTGGGTTGAGGCTATTAGGTTTTCTTTGCCATTCTGTGTTGTGGATAGTAATACTGTATCATCAGCATATCGAATCTCTGGTATGTCATGACCGCCGATATTTAGGGTATCATATAGCTCCCTGTGTATATCATCTCTTACATTTCTCATTATATTTTTGGCGTACAGGTTAAACAAATAGGGTGACAGCACGCAGCCCTGACGGACTCCTTGCTTGATGTCAAACCAATCTGATATCTCGCCATTTATTCTAACTGCTGCTTGTTGGTCTAGATAGAGCATTTTTATGAGTTGTACTACATGTGATGGAAAGCGCATATTCCTCATGATTTCCCAAAGTTTCTGATGTTGTACACAGTCAAATGCCTTTGAATAATCCACAAAACATCAGAGTAGGTTTACATTAAATTCTCTGCACTTCTCTATTATTAAATGCATGTTGAATATGTGATCTCTTGTTCCTCTTCCTTGTCTAAATCCAGCTTGAAATACATTAATCTCTTCTTCGCATTATGACTTTTAGTAGAATTTTACTTGCACGACTGATCAGGGCAACAGTTCTATAGTTGGTGCATAATTTCAGGTTGCCCTTTTTTTGGTATTGGAATGAAGATAGTTCTCTTCCAATCTTTTGGCCATATACCATATTTCCAAATCTTTGTACATAATGCATGATATGTGCATGCTTTCTTCTCCTCCCGCTTTAATTAGTTCAGCTGGTATCTCATCACATCCAGGTGATTTACCATTCTTCAGGTTCTTTACAGCCCAAGCAATTTCATCTAATGAGGGTTCAGGTTCTGTCTCTGCTGTCATTGGCTCATGTATCTCATTCATATCCTCACTGTCACTCATATCATACATTCCACTGCAGTACTCATGTCATCTTTCTAGAATTTGTCTAGATTCTGTTAAGGTATTTCCCATCTTGTCACAGATAACATTAAATTGAGGTTGAACATTTCTTGTCAATAACTTCATTTCTTTGAACATTTCATAATCTCTTCCAGTCTTATGATATTGCTCTATTCTGGTACAGCAATCTTGTATATATTGATTTTTGTCCTTTCTTGTGTTCTTTCTTATTTCTCAAGTTAAAGATTTACACTTCATCCTGCTGTTATCGGATTCATCTCCTTTCTGTTTCAGCTCCCTTCGTTGTTTTATTAATTCTAACGTGTCTGATGTAATCCATGGTTTAAGTTGCTTTTTCTTGGTCGGAATTAGATCTTTGGCTGCAGTTATCAAGATATCTTTAGCTTGTACTGCCAGTTCACCAGGTGTAATTTCTTCTTGTACAGACATCAAGACACCAACGCGATTCTTAACTTCTAAGTTAAATGCATCTGGTATTTTTGTGAGATCAAAACGAAGTGGCCTTGGTCCTCGGGTAAGCTTTTTGAGTTTTAATTTCAGATCTGCTTCTAATAACTGATGATCTGTATAACAGTCTGCACTTCGTAGGGTTTTTGCAGATGTTATGCTTGATCTCCATCTTCTTTGTATTAAAATATAATCTATTTGATTTTTTTGTAAAACTGTCTGGAGACTTCCATGTGAAGAGTCTTCTTGGATGTTATTTAAAAAGCGTGTTGGCTATCATTAACTCATTTTCTGTGCAAAATTCAATTAATTTGTCACCTGCATCGTTTGTATTTCCTAATCCAAATTTTCCTAAAACGTGTCTCTAATTTTCAGCTCTTCCTGCACCTACTTTTGCATTAAAATCTCCCAGTATTATTGCTATATCATTATGACCAATCTTATTTAATGTGTCTTGTAGTGTGTTGTAGAAATCTTCAATTTCGTCCTCATCTGCTGTTGAAGTAGGTGCATATATCTGTATGAGAGTTGCGTTTTTTGGACGGCCCTTAAGTCTAATAGTGAGGATTCTATCACTAACTGGATTATATCCCATTAAAGCTTTTGCAGTTGTCTTATCTAAACAAAATGCCTCCGATATCTCTACCAGAATAAATGAAAATACTTCCATTTTCAGTTGTAAAATGTCCCTTGCCGCTCCAGAGATGTTCACTAATTCCTAAAATTTGAATTTTTAACCTCTCAATCTCATCACATACTACTTTAAGCTTTCCCTCATACAGACTTCTCACATTCCACGTTGCTATTCTCACTCTGTTTCTTAGTCTGACGCAGGGGATTTCCTTGGTAACACAGTCAGGATTAACTCCGTCATCATGATTACTAGTATTGGTCCCTGCATCACACTCTTCCCCAGTGTTATCTGATCTGCCTGGCCTGAGGGTCTCGCCACCAGATCTCTTTCTTATTATGTTTTCTTTCATGGTTGCTATGGTTTCTTGGCAAGTTTTGCAGAAGGTAGTTTGCCATTGTGTTCCTTCTGGACAGTGACTGTACTAGTCGGTGGCCATAGCCGTTGTCTCTACTGATGAGATTATCTGCCTATCGCCGCAGAGTGCAAGACCATAACCAACAACAATCTGTCGGCTGCTCTCACACTCCATCCACCACCTGCTTCCATGGCTTCACGTAACCCTGATCGGGGGGCTAAATGGGTACTCCACCTTGCCCAAGGATGTCCCGTAGACTAACGGAGGAAAGGAGGCGTCTTACATCTCCTTTGATAGGGGATACCCCTACCCCGCTAACCGGAAATAGGATATGCGAGGGAAAAAAATAGGATATGCAAGAAAAAAAACTTTTGAGGGGATGACATAATGCAGCGTCTACAGAACCAGCTCATTACAGCAGTCAGCCGAATATTTTTTTGCATATAGTTTAACACACAAAATAGTTGCTTGTTAAAGTTTGCAGAAGCCATAATGATTCATCTATATAGGCCAGTTTTGTGCAAACATAAAGACATGTTTGTCAGTTTACAATGACAATGGTAGACAATTGACATTACTGTGCGAACATGTGTGTATTTCAGCTTGAAGGATTTATGTAATTATTTTACTTTATGCTGTGTGAAGTCTGCAGTATGTACCTGGCGAGATATAGGCAATACATTGTGCAATCTATTGTTTGTGTCTTCATTATTCAAATGTAATAATATTACTAATTAAATGTCTTGTTCAAAATACCAATAAAACATACATTCTAAAGAATTTCACAAGAATTATCATCAATATGACATTGTGTAGGAATTGAGGTAATGTAGAGGCAAAAAACTCATCAAAATTGCTCAGTTATTTACAAAAAGATTTGAGATTTTATATCAACACAATGATTTTCGTCTTCTTACATTCTTGACTATCAACATTAATGTTAATCTGAAAGTGTCTGACATGTTTCAGATTTATATTTATACATATTTGGTAGAAGTTGATGAAGAAAGCAGGAGAGATGTTGAAACAGCTATATTTACTTGTTTCATTCTCACCATCATCTCACCTTGTTCCTCTTGTAACTTGCGGTATCAACATGAAGTATAAACAGCATGGGAATGCCCGTCTAAGGGCTTTATATATCAAGATTCCCATGGATGTGTCAGTACTTGGTACCCACTCCTGCCACACCTGTCCTTTACAGTTTTTGCAAACTATTATGAATGATATCAATCAGCATTACAGATCAATGCAAGGCCACCATGTTGCCTTACATTGTGTCCTGACATGTTAGAGAGTCAGCCAAATGCATTCTTGTTGGCTGCACTGGGCAGCTCTGTGGGTTATGGTCAGCGGCCATTATGTCTGTCACATGGACACTGATCCATAACAGCAATGTTTAACATGTTGAAGACATGATACCTGAGTCGAGTGTAGACCATGTGGAGTCTGAAGATTATTACTAGTTCTTTCTGTGAAGATCATGGTATGGGTTGTTGTCATGATGTCTTGGATAACTTTTCCATCTGTTTTGTGTCTTTCTAGATTTGACAACTGTAGATGATGCTCCACAAATATCACACATGTATGGTGACTCTCCAGTATGTATTCTCTTATGTTGTGTTAGATAAATGACGCATCATTAATACCATCATCACTAAGTGCCCTGCCAGCTGGCATAGGCGTTCATGCCTCTAAACAAATCTTGATCTTTGGTGTTCTGGATCAACTCTACTGATGATATTCCTCCATGACACCGTCTCAATCCATCCAGCATCATTTCTCTTGGTCGGCCTCTGTCTCTCTTCCCCTTGATCTTTCCAATTGTCACAATGATCTCCAATGTCTCTCTTCTCACCACATGATCAAAGAAAGCTGTTTGTCTCTTTCTAAGTGCTATATATAATGTTCTAGTTTGCTTAACCTCTTTCAAGCAATCATCGTTAGTTATGCTGGCAGACAAAGGAATTTGCAACATTTGTCTCAAGAACCACATCTCTGTTGCCTCCAAGTACTTCCTAATTTGTTCATTTACATTCCAACATTCACTGATATACAGCGAAACAGGTTCTATTCCAAGATTCGCTGCCATACAGCAAAACAGGTTCTATTCCAAGATTCAACGCCAAACAGCAAAACAAGTTCTATTTCAAGATTCACTGCCATACAGCAAAACAGGTTCTATTCCAAGATTCACTGCCATACAGCAAAACAGGTTCTATTACAAGATTCACCTCCATACAAAAACACAAGTTCTATTTCAAGATTCACTGCCATACATCAAAACAGTTTATATATAGCACTTCAGCACTCTCTTTCTTACCAGGTCCATGGCAAAGGGGTTACTGATGGAGTTCGTTATCTCACAAACCCGCGTTCGAAGCACAGCTGTGGGCGATTTGGCAGCAGACTGCCTTGCATTGGTTTTTATACGAAAAGGTATGGGTGCCGGTCATTCAGAAAGCAATGGCAAACTACTGAACGTAAACTTGCTAAGAGATCACAATAGCAGAAAATGCTGGTGTTGACTGCGATGACCTGTAAAAGGATATGCAACTAACTTTTAACTCTCTTTCTTACATTCAGTGATAGTGACTTATTGCATAAGATACTTTTCGTTTTCTGAAATGCGGCTTTTGTTGCCTATTCTGTTCTTTAAAGAATGTTTTATGCAATAAGTCACTCTCTGAAAGTTAGAAAAAGAGTTCCCATAGAACTAGTTTTAACAAACGGCTGCAAACCCTGGACAATTAGTAGAGAGACCCCCCAAAAAATCATTGGAAACCTTGGAGATATGGTTTTGTATAGAATGCTAAAATTTAATTGGACAGCCACAATGAGCAATCAGGATGTTTTACGGGAAGCTGAGTTGCAAAGAACTTATCACAAAACTCAGAAAGAGACAGTCATTGTTTTTTGGCCATGTTATGAAAAGACAAAAACTGGAACATGTGACAACCGGAAAGATTGCAGAAAGACAGATAGAGGAAGACAGAGTGAGAAGATTCTTTACAGTCTTGTGTCATGGCATGGGAGGGAGTCAACACACGAATTGATCTATGACGTCAAAGATTGTAATCTGTGGAGAGGCATGATCGCCTACGCCAGCCAGCAAGGTATTGAATTATGATGATGCTTCTGTTCTTAATCTCTGTTGTGCACCTTCCATCTGAGGTTATAATTGCCGATAGGTATTTAAATTATCCATGTGGTTGAGAATTGCCCCTTCTATTTCAATTTCTCATTTTGGTGTCATTTTTTCTTTGATATCATTGTTACTGATTTCTTGATATTAAAGGAGAGTCCTTTCTTTGCACTCTCTGTTACTTCAATGTCCAACAATTACTTTAGATCTTTTGCACTATCTGCCACCAATACTGTGGCATCTGCATAGCATAGATTGTTTATATTATAAACTCAGATTAGTATTTCTGGCTTTTTGGTATAGCTATAAATATAGATTTCAGCATATCACTCAGTAAATACCATCTGCTGTAAATATCATTCAACATTTTGGTTAATATATCTACTCCAAATTCTCCCAGTACTTCTAATTCTTCTATTGTGATTCCATCTGTCCTATTTGTTCTTCCTTTCTTCATATGTTTGATAGTGTAAGCAACTTCTTCTGTTAGAATAGGTGGACTTTCTACGTTACTTTCTTCTGTTAATTCTTCCCTTTCTCCATCATATAATTCTCCCATATACTTATTCCAAACTTTATTATTTTTTTATTTCAAACAAACTGTATTTACTCTCGTTTTTCTTCCTGTGAGCTCACTGATTTGTCTGTGCACATTTTCTGTATCTTTACTAGAATTTAATTCAATTTTCTTGCACTGCTCATTTAACCAACTTTCTTTTGTCTTCACACATTTATCTTTTATTTCTTTATTTATCTTATCATACTCTTGTTTGTTATTTTTACTCTGTTTTCTTTTGTCCATGAACTTTAAGATTTCTTCAGTCGTCCATTTTTTCTTAGCTTTTCGGCGTCACTCCGGTAATATTTCTTTGCTTACTTGATGAATGGCATCCCTTAACATTTCCGATTGATCATTTATACTCTATATATTAGCTATTACATTGTACCAATTTTTCACAGCCACTCTGTATTGTTCTTGAATTACTTTATCTACTTTCAGAACCTCTTTATGTTCTTAACCACTTTGTTTTCCAATCTTCAGTCACCAGTATGTGTTCCTTTGTGTCGTTCTAGACTTGATCTAACAGAAAATGATGCTCCACACACATCACATTTGAATGGCTTCTCACCAGTATGTGTTCTAATGTGTTGTTTTAGATGTGAATGACTAGAAAATGATGCTACACACACATCACATTTGTATGGCTTCTCACTAGTATGTGTTCTAATGTGTTGTTTTAGATCTGAACTCCTAGGAAATGATGCTCCACACACATCACATTTGAAAGGCTTCTCACCAGTATGTGTTCTAATGTGTCGTTTTAGACCTGAACGCCTAGTAAATAATGCTCCACACACATCACATTTGAAAGGCTTCTCACCAGTATGTGTTCTAATGTGATGTTTTAGATCTGAACGCCTAGTAAATGATGCTCCACACACATCACATTTGCATGGCTTTTCTCCAGTATGTTTCATTAAATGTTGTATTATATTACACCTATTAGCAAATGAAGCTCCACAATCATCACATTTGTAAGGCTTCTCTCCAGTATGTATTATTAGATGTTGTATTATACTACACCATAGGCAAATGAAGCTCCACAATCAATACATTTGTAAGGCGTCTCATCAGTATGTTTTCTTTTGTGGTTTTGAAGATTTGAAAAAGAAGTAAAACATACTCCACACACTTCACAGTGGTAAAGCTTTTCACCAGTATGTATTCTCTTATATTGTATTAGACTATCATTATTAGCAAAATAAATCTCCACACATGTCACATGTGTATGGTTTCTCTACAGTATGCATACTCTTATTATTTGTTAAACTCCTGCTATTGGAAAATGATGCTCTACAAACATCACACATGTGAGGCTTTTCAACAGTATATGTTCTTTTAGAGTTGAACTAACAGTAAATGATACATCACATACATGACATTTTCTATTCATAATCAAATGATTCAGTGGTAAAGTAGTGTTTACATGCTTTGGAATGTTGATAATATAAGGTGCTGCACTGTCTTGAAAACATTAAATCACAATTATTTATATAGTCGTGCCAAATAATCTAATTTGCTATCATTTTAGTTCCTTATCATGCAGTGAATAATTAGTAATATAACAAACATTGTTATACTTGTAAGAAAATCAAATTATATCCAATCATACTTTAACATCAGCATTCGGCTTTATTTCTCCTTTAATGAATGCAGGAAATGTTGACTCCTTTGGTTTCATCTGAGAAACATAAATGATACAGGAAGCTAAAACAGTGTGTTTAAAACATTACTGAGTCTGAAGACATAAATACGGATGTTTAGCATGCCAGAATATCTAAACTAGCAAGAACAAGACAGAAAACATCACTTCCTAGAACATTAAATATACAAGGTATGTTTGAGAAGTTTTGCACTTTTGTATGAAGCAGTCGGGCATGTGGCTTGAAACTGGTGAGCACTGTAATCATTCTCAAGGTGATGCACTTCTTCCATGTCTTCTTCACCAATCTGATGCCTTGATTGTAGAACTGGCCTGCCTGGGTCCAGAACTATACCTCCAGTTCAGTCATCAAGCCATGGATGTCAGAAGAAAGGTATCCATGAAGCAGACTCTTCATGTTTGGAAACAAGAAGAAGCCCAGTGGGTGTGGTGGATGTGGCATGATGCCATACCTGCTCTGCTGGTCACATTATCCAAAAGCAGACAAATGTCTCAGGACAGTATCCCATATCTTTTGCATTTTATTTGTTTTGGTAGATGACCAGGACATTATTACTAAATGAACATGTCACTTTGACTCACATGGTGAAGAGCTCTACAATCAGGGCATCAGATTGGTGAAGAAGAGATAGAAGAAGTGCACTGCCTTAAGGAGTGAATACATAGAGAAGGACTGCATACCACTTTCCTGGTATTGACCTTGACTTCTTCATACTAAAGTGCAAAACTGTTCAATGTATCATACCTAGTCAGCTTGGCTCTTAGCTCTATTATTAATTCTACCTTACTCTGTATTCTCTTCATCTAAGACAATCTACTCAAGGTTAATAATAAACATTTTATTTTCTCATGTAAATGTAACAGAAGAACAAATACTGTTATGAATATATTACACAGATGTATTTTAAAAAGAAGATAAAATGTGGCTGTCGTGGTTCACCATCTCACATGATCACCAAAGTGGTTGATCAGGCCTGGGTCACCATTATATCATGTGGTCACACCGCAGGACAAGGTTTCAGAATGTATCGTAATAGTTTCAAAATGTTTTTTTATGCTTCAAGATGGCTTGGAAATGTGGTGAGAACTTGGTGCTTCACTCAAATACTGCATGGTGAAGTTACTTTCATGTCCTGTACAGGACATCGCAATCAACCCCAGCATGTTTGCCTCTTTGTAATTTACTAGGCAATGTTAGTTCAGTAGTTTGCCATTGCTGCCTGAACTGGTAATGCCTTATACCATAAAAATCAATGGGAAGTGGCCCGTTTTACATCAACTTTGGCTGATTTGAAACCCTCAACTTGGTATGATGGGGAATTGTGAAACACAATTTCACTATCTCCAAAGCCACCGTGTGGGTTCACTACTGCATGATGGGGAATTGTGAAACACAATTTCACTATCTCCAAAGCCACCGTGTGGGTTCACTACTGCATGATGGGGGAATGTAACTGGCATCCCAGTCTGTCGATGCTGTGACCAGACTTGTCCTCGTGTCTCTTTCATTACTTCTGTGAGAAACAAGGCACACTGAACTGTCAGAGGTTCATAGTGAGCAATAGGTACAGGGCATCAGTAACTTCCTCTTCTTCTTTTGTTCACCTGAAATATGTCTATAACTGCAATGTTGTCTCTTGTATGAATTTAACAGCCTTTTTTAGTTCACTCAGCGGTACAGAGTTTATCTTCCACTGTTGTCTCTCTAGGCCAGAAGGTTCACCTGGATATGTTGTAGTTTGGGCAATCCTGGAGTATGTGCTCTGCTGTCTGCAACACCAAACCACATGTGCACATGGCTGAGTTACCAATCTTGAATTTTGTATACATGTGGTTGTGTAATCTATTGTGTCCTGCTCTGAGGCGCAGAATATTAACCTGTTCTGGTCTTTCCATAACGTGGCGGTCGTCTTGAGTTGGGTTTGGTGGCCTCTGACTGATTTGATCATTCTTTTCTTTTGGTGGTATGTAATAGGCACATCAGGTTGTTCTTCTTGTGCTCCTTCCTTAGCCAATCGATCAGCTCTGTTGCTTCTGGGTACTCCACAGTGGGATGGTATCCACTGATGGTGACTTATGCTGACTGCTAAGTTCAGAAAGTAGTGTCCCTAGAACTGGCAATTTCCCAGACAGGAGCACCTCTATTACTGATTGTGCATCTGTCAATATCACCACAGGTTGTGTACCGTGGCTGGTATTTTGTAATTTATCTGTTGCTATCTTGATTGCCTGAATTTCAGCAACTTATCTAAATGTTTGTGAAAATCACAAAGAGAAGATCTAGATTCCTCCATCCTCTTGTTCCACAAGACTGGTGGTCTTCTGGTACACTGTGGTCTTAGAAAAGTATCTCCCCCACCGTACTCCAGGAGTTAGATATTCTGTTTCTGCTTCATTAAGTCCCAAGAGAAGCTGAAACTTCATTACTACATTTTGTAAGAAAGTAAGAAATTATAGGATCTGCATACTAGACATTTATATTCAAATAGGTGAAACAAAACCAGACACCTCCTCTCTGTGCACTGTTGAGATGGTATGCCAGGGTAGGCATCAGCCAGGCTAAATTATGACAAGGTTAGGTTAGGACACAGAAAACAGATGTTAAAAATAAATAAATACTCACCCAATACCATGTACATACGTGAGGCAATGTTAATCGTGCTGAATGATCTGCAGGTGTTAAGGCAAATGGTAAACTCCTCCCTCATTGAGTATCAATTCCTCTCTCATGAAGTTTCTCTATAGTTTCAGAAGTACAGATATCTGTGGCTGTAAATGACACAGGAATATTTTTGATTGTGGAGGGATATGTTATAGTAGGAAATACAGCATCTGCATGTATGTACCAAACAATCAACACCACTTTATTGTGAGCAATCATTGAACTCTTTTGCTTTCTAACATGTTTGTTTCCTCATCAATACAATTTTTAATTTATATATACAGTATAACAGCATCTGCTAAATGCTGCCTTCTCTTGCAAACCTTTTGTACCAAGCTATAAAACATAAACACAAAATATGACTAGGAAGGTTGATGAAAGGAACACCACACAGAGATACAGGCAAATGTTTTGATCAAATTCTTTATCAATGAACACATAATAAGAATCAATTAAAAATATATTTTAGGAAAAAGTGAATACTCAACTAGTTCGGATCAGTTTACCATCTTCAGATCGCGAGTTGAATATTCTTGTTTTTTGTGCTTCTCTCGTTCTTGTTCATTGATAAAGACCTTAGTTAAAATTGTCGCTGTGTATGTGTGTGCCCCTTCTTTTACTGAGCTTCATTTTCATATGTTGTGTTTATGTAAACTCTGGTATTATCTTGGCAGTAGCCAACCTCCTTGTTCAATAACACCAGGTTCATATGCTGTGTTTATTTGAACTCTGGTATTATCTTGGCAGCAGCCAACCTCCTTGTTCAATAACACCAGGTTCATATGTTGTGTTTATGTGAACTCTGGTATTATCTTGGCAGCAGCCAACCTCCTTGTTCAATAACACCAGGTTCATATGTTGTGTTTATGTGAACTCTGGTATTATCTTGGCAGCAGCCAACCTCCTTGTTCAATAACACCAGGTTCATATGTTGTGTTTATGTGAACTCTGGTATTATCTTGGCAGCAGCCAACCTCCTTGTTCAATAACACCAGGTTCATATGTTGTGTTTATGTGAACTCTGGTATTATCTTGGCAGCAACCAACCTCCTTGTTCAATAACACCAGGTTCATATGTTGTGTTTATGTGAACTCTGGTATTATCTTGGCAGCAGCCAACCTCCTTGTTCAATAACACCAGGTTCATATGTTGTGTTTATGTGAACTCTGGTATTATCTTGGCAGCAGCCAACCTCCTTGTTCAATAACACCAGGTTCATATGTTGTGTTTATGTGAACTCTGGTATTATCTTGGCAGCAGCCAACCTCCTTGTTCAAGGATGGCTTCGCTCGATGCACGAACTCCGTAGCACTCGCGCAGATTTCTGAATGCTGTGTTCAGAGGCGGTGGAAAGAACGCAGGCAATGAATTACCTGGGGATACGGTTTGATCGAAGCCTTGCTTATAATGTGCACATAGACCAGGTGATAACAAAGGCCAAGCGGGGTTTGGCAGCGATGCGGGTGATGGCGGCAGCAAACTGTGAGCAGCGCCATCTATGTCTTCTGTACGAGGGGTTGGTCATGTCTGTTTTGGAGTATGCAATGGCAATCCTGACTCTCAGCCATAAGCAGATAGAAAGGATGGAAAGGATACAGAATGAAGCTATGCGCATTATTCTTGGATGTACAAGAGATACAGCATGCAGGGCGATGCGCTACCTTCTTGATTTTCCAACCATTGAAGAGAGAATACAAGGTTGCAGGGCACGCGCCTACCTCAGAATTAACGCAAACACACAACATCCACTGCATAGTGAAATTAGGAGGGTGAAGGGCAGCAGGTTAAAAAGAGGACGGTCGTGGATGGGTCAAGCCGAAGACATTCTTCAACAGGTGTGTTCACTTGAGGACTTAGAACCTGGCGAGGAGTGGGTGCAAGTGCCAACAGACTTCTGCACATCCTTTTCAGTTTGCATCCAACTAGATAGAAAATGCAGACAAGAAAATCCGGCTTCTGTTGAGGCTGAAGTACAAGCGTTGATTTTCGAGAATTCGCTAGACGGTGACGCGGTCATCTACACAGATGGGTCGGTCGTCCGACATGTGAGAAGCTCATGGGCCTTTACAGCTCGGGCCGGAGGGAGAATTGTGAAGGAGGACTCTGGTGCTTTCACTGAAACCACAAGTAGCCTGACCATGGAAGTCATGGCAGTAAGTAAAGCAATAACATGGCTCGAGACACAGACATTCACTAGGGCTTGTTTCCTTAGCGACTCAATGAACATGATCAAGAGGATAGAGGAGGGGTCGATCCGAAGAGAATGGTTGCTGCCTCTGGAGCGGTCTCGACTGGCAAAGATTAGTTTCATCTTCGTGCCAGGGCATGCGGGAGTACAAGGAAATGAGCGGGCTGACAAGCTCGCAGGTGAGGCTACTGTGGAGGGCGGACGCGCCATGGACCAGGCCGACATTCTGAATGCTCTACGAGAAGTAAAACTTTTGCGAGAACCAAGTGATGACTGTGAATCTACAACAATGGCCAGACTGCGAGAGCAGCAAATTAAAAGAGGGGTGGCCAAACAAGAACACTACGCAGGAAGCCAAAGAAGATGGGTAAACCAACACAGAACTGGCGTCGTTAGCCGCTACACGTTGCGGGATTTGCTGAGGAGGGGATCCGAGCACTTATGGACTGAATGGTTCGATGTGCAATGAGCATGATCTGTCGACTAACTAACTAACTAACTAACCTCCTTGTTCAATAACACCAGGTTCATATGTTGTGTTTATGTGAACTCTGGTATTATCTTGACAGCAGCCAACCTCCTTGTTCAATAACACCAGGTTCATATGTTGTGTTTATGTGAACTCTGGTATTATCTTGGCAGCAGCCAACCTCCTTGTTCAATAACACCAGGTTCATATGTTGTGTTTATGTGAACTCTGGTATTATCTTGGCAGCAGCCAACCTCCTTGTTCAATAACACCAGGTTCATATGTTGTGTTTATGTGAACTCTGGTATTATCTTGGCAGCAGCCAACCTCCTTGTTCAATAACACCAGGTTCATATGTTGTGTTTATGTGAACTCTGGTATTATCTTGGCAGCAGCCAACCTCCTTGTTCAATAACACCAGGTTCATATGTTGTGTTTATGTGAACTCTGGTATTATCTTGGCAGCAGCCAACCTCCTTGTTCAATAACACCAGGTTCATATGTTGTGTTTATGTGAACTCTGGTATTATCTTGGCAGCAGCCAACCTCCTTGTTCAATAACACCAGGTTCATATGTTGTGTTTATGTGAACTCTGGTATTATCTTGGCAGCAGCCAACCTCCTTGTTCAATAACACCAGGTTCATATGTTGTGTTTATGTGAACTCTGGTATTATCTTGGCAGCAGCCAACCTCCTTGTTCAATAACACCAGGTTCATATGTTGTGTTTATGTGAACTCTGGTATTATCTTGGCAGCAGCCAACCTCCTTGTTCAATAACACCAGGTTCATATGTTGTGTTTATGTGAACTCTGGTATTATCTTGGCAGCAGCCAACCTCCTTGTTCAATAACACCAGGTTCATATGTTGTGTTTATGTGAACTCTGGTATTATCTTGGCAGCAGCCAACCTCCTTGTTCAATAACACCAGGTTCATATGTTGTGTTTATGTGAACTCTGGTATTATCTTGGCAGCAGCCAACCTCCTTGTTCAATAACACCAGGTTCATATGTTGTGTTTATGTGAACTCTGGTATTATCTTGGCAGCAGCCAACCTCCTTGTTCAATAACACCAGGTTCATATGTTGTGTTTATGTGAACTCTGGTATTATCTTGGCAGCAGCCAACCTCCTTGTTCAATAACACCAGGTTCATATGTTGTGTTTATGTGAACTCTGGTATTATCTTGGCAGCAGCCAACCTCCTTGTTCAATAACACCAGGTTCATATGTTGTGTTTATGTGAACTCTGGTATTATCTTGGCAGCAGCCAACCTCCTTGTTCAACAACACCAGGTTCATATGTTGTGTTTATGTGAACTCTGGTATTATCTTGGCAGCAGCCAACCTCCTTGTTCAATAACACCAGGTTCATATGTTGTGTTTATGTGAACTCTGGTATTATCTTGGCAGCAGCCAACCTCCTTGTTCAATAACACCAGGTTCATATGTTGTGTTTATGTGAACTCTGGTATTATCTTGGCAGCAGCCAACCTCCTTGTTCAATAACACCAGGTTCACTCAATTTGTATTCAAGTGTAGTCCATACACGTGGTTCTACTTCTAGTGTACTGGACTGATTTGTGCGTGTGGATTAGCTTTCCCTATCACCAGTACAATGGCCAAGTACTACAGGAGACAAGTGACAATTGTACATTGATTAGAGAAATTAGACGTAGACAGTCTAAATTTTTTGGACATGTTATGAGAAGAAATGAATTGGAGAACTTGGTGACAACTGGCAAGATCGAAGGGAACAGACCAAGGGAAAGACCGAGAAGTAATTATCTGGATGGCTTGCCACATGGCATAGATGAGACAGGAACACTGAGCTGATCCACGCCTCTGGTGATCGAGTGAAATGGCAAGTCATGACCGCCAACGCTTATCGGCATGGCACATGATGGATGGATGGAAGTGAGCGTTATAGCTCATAAACTGCTGGTGCACAAACAATGAGACAGCGTGATCGTTTCCTACAAACAATAGTTCGGACTTTTGAAGTTCACCATTGACTTCTCATTCAGAAAGCAATGGCAAACTGACTAGACATAAAATTGCCTAGAAAATTAACCGGGGAAGGGCGGATGATCGCAACGTTATGCAAAAGACATGCAATGTTAAAATTCAAATGATGATGATAATCAATAATCATACTGAAAATTCACACATTCATATTGTATAGTATATTGATAACATTAATACATTAATCATATTTTGTGATCCGGTTGGTTGTTATCGAAGGGGAAACTGCCTGTTCCATCCATAAATGTGCCCTGCAGATAAGCATGAGCGGTCATGATTCGCCATTCACTCGATCAACATACACATGGACCAGCGCAGTTTTCTTGTCTCGACAATACCACATGGTCAGGCCATCCAAGTATTTACTTCTCTGTTGTTCCCATGTTCTCTTCCCATCGATCTTGCCAGTTGTCACTAATTTCTCCAATTTATTTAACTTCTCATAACATGCCCAAAAATTGTGACTGTCTTAAGTCTAATTTCTCTAAACAGTTTATTATGATTTTTATTTGTTTCTTGTAGGATTTGGTCATTGGTTTTTCTGTCTGCCCATGGTAGTCTGCATTTTCCTCAGAAACTTAATTTCCACAGCCATTGCCATTCATTAGATGTTTTTCAGCTTGTCTGCTCGTAAGCTCATTCATTGAACACGTTTCACATCCATACAAAATTAGAATGCCTGTACTGCTAGTGTTATCTATATATATATAAAACAGAGTGTATGTGGCTTTGTTTGTGTGTTTGTGGTCAGCTATGTATGTCTTGGATGCGTTCGATAACGGTACATCCGATTGAGATGAAATTTTCTACACGTCTTCCTTTCATTCCTGTGCAACCGACTATAATAGTTTCTTAGTGTAAAATCTTCTACTTATTTAATATTTACTTTTTCATTATATAATGTCTATATAGCAGGGGGACTTCACATCTAGAAAAGTTATTTCAAGGGGCATAACTTTTAATAACATTTCTATATACTTTATAGTCATATTGTTGGACTTACTTGCACTATTGTTAAACTCTTTGTCTATAGTTATTTTCAGGCATATGAGTTATAATAAATAATGATATAATCTTTAAGGCATTTTCAAAGTTTGCATAAAAATAATGCATAATGCATAACATTGTAACCCATCTTTTTCTGCTTACAGAACTTATCAACTGTCATGTCGGTGATTAAAAACAGTTTTCATTAAAAATAATGAATGGTGTGTGGAAGGACATTCTTTTAAGTTATTGTTTACCGGGGAAACCACGCCGGGTCAGATAGATAGACAGACAGACAGATAGTCGGGAACGGAAGCTTATTTGACTACTTATATGAATGAATTAAATGACATGCTCCCCACCAGGGACTGGGTGAAGCCAGGCCGGGTCAGACAGACAGACAGATAAACAGACAGTCGGGAACGGGAGAGCTTATATGACTACGTATATGAATTAAATGAGATGCTCCCCACCAGGGACTGGGTGAAGCCGGGCCGGGACAGACAGACAGACAGACAGATAGACAGACAAACAGATAGTCGGGAACGGGAGAGGTTATATGACTACGTATATGAATTAAATGAGATGCTCCCCACCAGGGACTGGGTGAAGCCGGGTCAGACAGACCGATAGACAGACAGACAGATAGTCGGGAACGGGAGAGCTTATATGACTACTTATATGAATTAAATGAGATGTCCCCACCAGGGACTGGATGAAGCCGGGCCGGGTCAGACAGACAGACAGATAAACAGACAGTCGGGAACGGGAGAGCTTATATGACTACGTATATGAATTAAATGAGATGCTCCCCACCAGGGACTGGGTGAAGCCGGGCCGGGACAGACAGATAGACAGACAAACAGATAGTCGGGAACGGGAGAGGTTATATAACTACGTATATGAATTAAATGAGATGCTCCCCACCAGGGACTGGGTGAAGCCGGGTCAGACAGACAGACAGACAGACAAACAAGCAGACAGACAGACCTGATAGATAGATAGATCCCCTCCAGGGCCTGGGCGAAGCCGGGCCGGGTCAGCTAGTTAATAAATAAAATACACTGAAATTATCGAACATCATTCCACTATTTAAGTGTCTTAAAATTAAACACATAAAACTGACTTCTCACAACTGTCGGCCTAACTGCAGCTCAAGTTGTTGTGAACGTGATGTAATAAATCCTGAGATCTCCACGTCAAACGGCCGGCAGTTTCACCGAGAATATAAAGGCGAATGTAATTTTCGCCGAATCAGTCACGTGACTATCCATCCATCATGTGCCATGCCGAAAAGCACATTTGCACAGCCATCAGATGTTTTTTAGCCTGTCTGCTCATTGTCCAACAGCAGACAATAGTGATAACAGCATTTGTGAATTTTATAATGATTTAGAGAAAACCTTCAAGAAATGCAAGAATTCTGAAGTAAATATCATAATGGGTGACTTGATGCTTTTGCTGAGACTAAAAGTAGCCTGACTATGGAAGTTAGGCAGTAATGAGTAAGTAAAGCAATAACATGGCTCGAGACACAGACATTCACAAGGGCATGTTTCCTTAGCGACTCAATGAGCATGCTCAAGAGGATAGAGATGGGGGAGAAGAGAATGGTTGCTGTCTCTGGAGCGGTCTTGGCTTGCAAAGATTAGTTTCATCTTCGTGCCAGGGCATGCCGGAGTACAAGGAAATGAGCGGGCTGACAAGCTCGCAGGTAAGGCTACTGTGGAGGGCGGACGCGCCAGGGACCAGGTTGACATTCTGAATGCCCTACGAGAAGTAAGACTTTTGCGAGAACCAAGTGATGACTGGGAATCTACAACCATGGCCAGACTGCGAGAACAGCAAATTAAAAGAGGGGTGGCCAAACATGAACACTATGCAGGAAGCCAAAGAAGACTGATAAAACAACACAGAACTGGTGTCGTTAGCCGCTACAAGCTGCTGGATTTGCTGAGGAGGGGATCTGAGCACTTATGGACTGAATGGTTCAATGTGCAATGAGGAGGATCTGTCAACTAACTAACTATGGGTGACTTGAATGTAAAAGTTGGAAATAAATAGGACGGATGCATAGTAGGCAAGTTTGGACTAGGGAAACAGAATGAAAGAGGTTGCAGACTTATACAGTGGGCAAGAGAGCATGATTTGATTATTGGAAACACCTGGTATCAACAGCACCCAAGGAGGTTATGGACATGAAACATTCAATTTGGAAACAATAAAGAGAAATTTAATTGTCAATTTTTGTACAATGTTATTGTTGAAATTTTATTTTTTCCTTCAACAATAGTGACTTATTACATAAGATACTTTTAATTTTTTGAAATACAGCTGTTCTTGCATAGGGGACAGGGATTATCGCTAGTAGGTTGGAAATTTGCCCAGTCACCAGAAAGCCAGTTTAGGTGTGATCAAAGGGAATGTTAGCGTTAAGTGGTATGAAGCGTGGAAAGTCGGTTAGAAGATGAGGTATATGGTATTCATGGGGTTAATAAGGCAAACGTGGTTTTAAGAAAAGGTCGACCTTATAACAGACAGTGCTGGTTGGATGGAGACCTGACGCTATTGCGGATGTGAAATGACAAGGTGAGATATTTTCCCCATGTGTTTAAGAAATGTTCCTACTTTTTATAAGTTTGGGTGAAATTTGGTCAAAAAATTTTCATCTTTGGTTAACAAATTTTCATACTTTTTATAAGTTTGGCTGAAATTTGGTCAAAATTTTTCATCTTTGGTTAACAAATTTTCCTAATTTTCCTAAGTGTGAATGAAATATTTCTTTACTTGGTCAATATGTGTTGTCTTTGGTTAACAAAAGTTTCCTACTTTTTTTTTATAGATTTAGACACATTATTTTTTTATTTGACGACTATTTTTCACATTTGGTTAACAAAGTTTCCTAATTTTCATAAGTTTGATACGATATTTCCTATTGTGGTCAACCCTTTTTTCATCTTTGGTTAACAAAGTTTCCTATTTTTCATAAGTGTGGACGAGGTATTTCGTTACTATACCATATTTTCCCCATTTGGTTAACAAACATTCTTACTTGGCCAAGATTTTTCCTATTTGGCTAACAAATATTCCTACTTTTCATAAGTTTTGTCGAGATATTTCGTTACTTGGTCAATTTTCCACTTCTTTTTATAAATTTGGTTGAGCTATTTCTGTGTTTGGCCGAACTTTTTCCCATTTGGCTGACAAATTTTTCTATTTTTTATAAGTTTAGTTGAAATATTTCTCTCTCTCATGTCATCATGTCTCATCATGTTCCTCTTGTACCTTGCGGTGTCGAGGTGAAGTATAAACTTCGTGAGAGTGCCCGGTTATGGGCTTCGTATATCGACATTCCCATGGGTTCTGTTATTCCCTCCGTCCAACGTTTACGTGGTCGGCCTCTTCCTCTGTTTCCATCTGGTCTGTACATCATTGCTTGTTGTGGCATGCTGTTGACTGGTAGCTTACTTGCATGGCCAAACCATTTGACTTGCTGCTTTCTAATAAAATCTAGAGCAGCTTTAACCCCGACTTTAGTCCTGATTTCTTAATTTCTGATCTTATCTCTTCTTGATACGTTGAGTATTCTTCTCAGGAACCTCATTTCTGTTGTTGTGATTTTTCTTTTCTCTTTTTCTGTCATTGTCCAGGTTTGGCATTGGTAGCACAGAGTTGGTAGGAAGATTGTGTTGTAAAGTGCTTTCTTAGTAGTTATTGATACATGTTTGTTCTTTAGTATTGGTGCCATTTGTCCAATGAGTTGATTTGCCTTATTGCACCTATTTTCGATCTCGTCTTCTGATCTGCCATTTGATGATATTATACTTCCTAGGTACTTGAAGCTCTTTACTTGTTTCAAGGGATGTTCGTTTAGGTGAATTGTTGCTGTTTGTTCTTCTTTAGTTATAGTCATTACCTCTGTTTTGCTTGTGCTAATTTTCATGTTATGTTCCCTACACATTTCGTTTAGACTATTCATGTGGTCTTGTAATTCAGCTTCTGATTTTGCTATTAGTGCTTGGTCGTCCGCAAACAGGATTTCTCTAATGGTTAGATTTGCAGATGGTTCTTCTTCTGTGTTCTCGTCATGCGGTATTCTTGCTGTCTCTGCTTGGCTGGTTTCTTTACATATGTTGTCTATATATGTTATGAACAAGAGAGGGGACAGGACACAACCTTGTCGTACTCCAGATCTTATGGTGAAGGGTTCTGAGTGTCCTCCAGTTGCTCTCACTATGCATTCACTGTTGTTGTATAAACTTCTACATAGGTTTGTTAGATGTGTACTCACTCCATATTGTTTAAGGATTTCCCACAGCTTCTTTCTATCTACCCTATCAAATGCCTTTTCTTGGTCGACAAAGGCTAAGTAGAGTGTTTCATTGAATTCGATTGATTTTTCTATAAGTTGTCTAAGAGCAAAAATGGCGTCTGTGCATCCTTTGTTTTTCCTAAATCCAAGCTGCGTTTCACTTAGCTGGGGTTCTAAAGTAGTTCGTAATCTTTTTTCAAGAATTTTGCAAAATATTTTCCCAGTATGACTCAACAGTGAAATGCCTCTGTATTGTGTGCAATCTCTTTTGCTGCCTTTGTTTTTCCAAATTGGGATAATTATGGCGTTTCCCCAGTCTCGTGGTGTCTGTTGTTCTACCCAAACATGGTTGAATAGTCTATGTAGCCAAGCTGTTCCTACTTCTCTTGCTGCTTTAATTAGTTCATTTGGTATTTCATCCTGTCCTGGTGATTTGTTCAATGGGGCTAATCTGATGGCTTCTATAATTTCTTCTTTTAGTATGTCTGGTTCTAGTTCTTCGGTGACATCTGTGTAGGTCTCTTGAATTCCTGTGACATCTGATGGGATGTTGAGAAGTTGTTCGAAGTACTGCTTCCATCTTATTAGGATCTGTTTTTGTTCACTTATTGGTTCTCCATTTTCGCTGTTAATTATTTCAGTTGGGTCAAAGGGTTCTCCTCTGG
Organism: Cepaea nemoralis; assembly: GCA_014155875.1. NCBI lineage: Eukaryota > Metazoa > Mollusca > Gastropoda > Stylommatophora > Helicidae > Cepaea > Cepaea nemoralis. The sequence continues at coordinate 602,382 of JACEFZ010016225.1, read as the reverse complement.
TTCGCATTGCACTTATCTTTTTGTAGAAGTTTCTGGTTGCTTCCTTGTAGTTTTTATTTAGGGTTTCTCCATACTCTTTCCAGTCTTTTTGTTTTTCCCTCTTTACTATTCTACTCACATGTCTTCTCGCTATTCTGTATTCTCTTTAATCACATTCCTGTTTGCTCTTCAACCACTTTTTATATTTTTCCTTTTTTTCTTTTACCGCTTTCTTTACTTCTGCGTTCCACCAACTTGTTATTTTCTTTATCCGTGTTTTGCGTTTTTTCGTGGTTCCGCATGTTATTTTTGCAGTATTTAAAATGCTTGATTTGAACATCTCCCATTCTTCTTCCACTGTTTTTCTTTCCGTAGGTAATTTTTCAAAGAGTTCAGTTAGTTCTTTCTCATAGTTTTCCCTTACTGCCTCGTCTTTAAGGTTTTTTTTAAGTTTACTGATTCGCATGGCATGTATTTTCCTGCTCTTTGTTTTCTTCTTCTGATTGTTCTTATTGTGGCAACGACTGCTTTATGATCTGTGTTTATACTGAAATTGGGCACTGCTCTTGCATCTAATATATTTCTCTTTCTGTTATTTCTTGTTAATATATAATCAATTTGGCTTTTAGTATCTAGATTGTTATAACATCTGGTGGGAGATGCCTTGAAGAGATTAGAACAAGAATCGCCATGGCGAAAGTAGCCTTTAGCAAGATGAAAAACATTCTGACCAATAAGAAGATGTCAATTGAAACGAGAAAAAGAGTGTTGAGGGGATACATAGAGCCTGTTCTTTTGTATGGATGTGAAACTTGGACAATGAGCAGTCAAGCTGAAAAGCATCTGATGGCTGCAGAAATGTGGTTTCTGAGGAAAATGCAAAGAATACCATGGACAGACAGAAAAACCAATGACCAAGTACTACAGGAGACAAATGAACATCGTAAACTGATTAGAGAAATTAGACATAGACAGTCACAATTTTTTGGACATGTTATGAGAAGAAATGGATTGGAGAACTTAGTGACAACTGGCAAGATCGAGGGGAACAGACCAAGAGGAAGACCGAGAGGAAAATACCTGGATGGCTTGGCCACATGGCATGGACGAGACAGGAACACTGAGCTGATCCACGACACTGGTGATCGAGTGAAATGTCGAGTCATGACCGCCCACGCTTTCCGGCATGGCACATGATTGATTGATTGATCTAGATTGTTCCATTTATACCAGGTGTATACTTGCGAATCTTTATGTTTATAGAATGTGTTTATTATATAGAGGTCGTGTTGGCTGCAAAGCTCTATCAGTCTACTTCCGTTATCATTCCTTTCATTTTGCTGATCTCCAAATGCTCCCAGGTGTTTTTCTATGCCCACTCTGTTATGTCCTAGTCTTGCATTAAAGTCTCCCATAACTATGATGTTGTTCTGCTTATCTATTTTATTTAGCACGTCATGTATGTCTTCGTAGAAGTCCTCGCATTCTTGCTCATTATTGTTTGCATTACATGGTGCGTATATCTGTACATATGTTGTGATTGTTTGTTCTTTTATTCTCACTGTTATGATTCTTTCTGATATATATTTTATTTCTAGTATTCCTCTTGCTAGCCGTGGTTCAATGACTATTCCCACATCGTGTCTTGCCCTTTCTTGCTGTTCTACTCCAGAGTAAACAAACGTGTAGCTGCGGTGGAGCTCCTTGCATCCTTTCCCCTTTGTTCTGGTGTCCGCTATTCCCATCAGTCCAATATTCCTCTCCTCCATTGTTTCTATAAGCTCTTCTTCTTTACTATTGAAACCACAAACATTCATTGTGCCTATTTTTTGAATCGCTGATCTATCTCGTAGTCCATTAACATTGCCGGGTCGATAGCCGTTTGGCTCAGTCCGTTTATACTTCTTAGTTTTTCTACGAGCAGTATGAAGATCCCCTGCCGGCTTGCTAGGCCAGTCGCAGGTTTAGGACACTAATCTGACCACAGGGAGTCCTGCCCCTATGGCGAGCCATAGCCCCGTTAGCCCATGACCTCGCGGTCATGGTTGCCCGTCTGCACCACGTGGAGGTGGGGGTTGGCTTGTGTAGTCTGCGGGTCATCGGCAGGCTACTAATTTTCGCTCTTCACCCCTCCTGGGAGAGGCTAACCGATCCTAACCCTGCTGGCTGCAGGGCCAGGCGCATTCCACACCTTACAGACTTTCTCTGTATAATATTTCTCTCTTTGGTCGATATTTTTTCACCATTGGTTAACAAAGTTTCTGAATTTTCAGACATTTGGCTGATGCGTTTCGTTACTTGGTCAATATGTTTCCCATTTGGCTAACAAATTTTCTTACTTGGCGAAGATTTTTTCCCATTTCGATAACAAATGTTCCTACATTTTATAAGTTTGAATGAGCTATTTCTGTATTTGAGCGACGATGTCACCTTTGGATAACAAAATTTCCTACTTTTTATAAGTGTGGACGCGTTATTTCTTTACTTGGCTAACATTTTCCCATTTGGGTAACAAATTTTCATACTTTTTATAAGTTTAGTTTATATATTTCTCTCTTTGGCTGATATTTTTTCACATATGGTTATCAAATTTTCCTACTTGGCCAATATTTTTCCTCTTTGACCCGCAAATTTTCCTAGTTTTCATAAGTGTTCTGTATTTGGCCGACATTTTTTCACATTTGGCTAACATATTTTCCTACTTGACCTAAGTTTTTTTCCCTTTGGCTAACAAAGTTTCCTACTTTTCATAAATTTGGGTGAGGTATTTCTGTATTTGGTCGACATTGTTTTCCCATTTGGCTGACAATTCTCCTACTTTTTATAAGTTTGGACGAGATATTCCTCTTTTTGGCTGATATTTTTTCACATTTGGTTAACAAAGTTTGCTACTTTTCATAATATTGAACGATGTATTTCGTTACATGTTCAATATGTTTCCTCTTTGACTAACACATTTTTCCTACTTTGTCAATATCTTTCACATTTTGGTTAGCAAAGTTTCCAACTTTTCATAAGTTTCATTGAGATATTTATGTATTTGGCCGACATTTTCACCCTTGGTTGACATATTTGCCTCACTTTTTATAAGTCTGGACGAGATATTTATCTCTTTGGCTGATATTTTTTCACATTTGGTTAACAAGTTTTCCTACTTGGCCAATACTTTTCCTGTTTGGCTAACACATTTTTCCTAGTTTTCATAAGTGTGGATGAGATGTTTCTGTATTTGGCCAACATTTTTCATATTTTGGTAACAGATTTTCCTACTTGACTTAGATTTCTCCCCTCTGGCTAACACAGTTTCATTCTTAGTCAATATCTTTCCCATTTGGTTAACAATGTTTCCTAGTTTTTATATGTTTTGTTGAGATATTTCTGTATTTGGCCGACCTTTTTGTACCATTTGGTTGACACATTTCCCTATCTTTTATAAGTGTGGGCGAGATATTTTTCCCTTTGAATGAAAAATTTTCCTACTTGGCCAATATTTTTTTTTCCTATTTGGCTAACAATTTTTCCTAGATTTCATAAGTGTAAACGTGATATTTCTGTATTTGGCCGACATTTTTCACATTTGGTTAACAGATTTTCCTACTTGAACTAGGTTTTTTCCCCTCTGGCTAACAAAGTTTCCTACTTTTCATAAGTTTGGCTGAGATATTTCTGTATTTTGGCCTAACTTTTTAACATTTCGCTGACACTTTTCCTACTTTTCATAACTTTGGCTGATCTATTTATAAGTGTAGTTGAAATATTTCTCTCTTTGGATGATATTGTTTTTTCCACATTTGGTTAACAGATTTTCCTACTGTTCATAAGTTTGAACGATTGGTTAACAGATTTTCCTACTGTTCATAAGTTTGAACGATGTATTTCGTTACTTATTCAACATTTTCCCTCTTTGACTAACACATTTTCTTACTTGGTCAATATATTTCCCGTTTGGTTAACAATTTTCCTACTTTGTATACGTTTGGTTAAGATATTTTTGTATTTGGCCGACATGTTCCCCTTTGGTTGACACATTTTCCTGGTTTTTATAAGTCTAGACGAGATATTTCTCTCTTTGGCTGGTATTTTTTCACATTAGGCTAACACATTTTCCTACTTGGCCAATATTTTTCCTATTTGGCAAAACACATTTTTCTAGTTTCCATAAGTGAGGACGAGCTATTTCTCTATTTGGCCGACCTTTTTCACATTTGGGTAAAAGATTTTCCTACTTGACCTGGGTTTTTCCCCTTTGGCTAACAAAGTTTCCAACTTTTCATAAGTTTGGGTGAGATATTTCTGTATTTGGCCTACCTTTTTTCTCATTTGGCTGACAATGTTCCTACTTTTCATAAGTTTGGTGATCAATTTATAAGTTTAGTTGAACTATTTCTCTCTTTGGACCATATTTTCTTCACATTTGGTTTACAATGTTTCCTACTTTTCATATGTATGGCCGAGCTATTTATAAGTTTGACTGCTATATTTTTCTATTTTGGTTAACATATTTTCTTATTTGAAAGTTGAAGTGGTACATAGAAGCTGTAGTTTTGTCCAGCTGTGAAGTGTGGGACTGAGCAGACAAGTTGTAAAACATATATTAGCGTTTGTAATGTGTTTCTGGGGAACGTTGTAGAGTTCCGTAGTTCCGTACAGACACATAGAGAGGTAGTGAACGTGTACATGTCTAATTTGGTACGTGATAACGTTGCTTGTTATGATAGTGGACACTGACATGCCATGTTACGTTCATTACCTAAGACTGAGTCGGGGCAGTGTGTTGTGTTCGTTTGTAATATTTTAATCTGCTACCATGCGCTAGCCACTCATCGCTGTATAGGTATGTTACCCGATAGCTGTTACGTACATATACGTCTTCCTCGACTGGCATCGGTGATCACATCTCACATTTTTACCATTTGGTTGACACATTTTCTACTTTTTATAAGGCTGGACTAGATATTTCTCTCTTTGGCTGATAATTTTACCATTTGGTTGACAAATTTTCCTACTGTTTATAAGTCTGGACGCTATATTTCTTGCTTTGGCTGATATTTTTCCCCATTTGGCTAACATATTTTCCTACTTGGTCAATATTTTTTTTCCTATTTGGCTAACAAATATTCCCGGTTTTCATAAGTTTGGGTGAGGTATTTCTGTATTTGGCTGACGTTTTTCACATTTGGGTAACACATTTTCCTACTTGACCTTGGTTGTCCCCCTTTGGCTAACAAAGTTTTCTACTTTTCATATGTTTGGGTGAGATATTTCTGTATTTGGTCTAACGTTTTCCCGTTTGGCTGACAATTTTCCTACTTTTTATAAGTTTGGACGAGCTATTTCTCTCTTTGAGTGATATTTTTCCCATTTGGTTAACAAGGCTTCCTACTTTTCATAAGTTTGAACGACATATTTCGTTACTCGTTCAATATTCTTCTTCTTTGACTAATACATTTTCCAAGTTGGTCAATATCTTTCCCGTTTGGTTAACAATTTCCCTACGTTTTATACATTTGATTGAGCTATTTCTGTATTTGGCCGACACTTTTCACATTTGGTTAACATAATTTTCTTACTTGACCTAGGTTTTTTCACTTTGGCTAACAAAGTTTCCTACTTATCACAAGTTTGGGTGAGATATTTCTGTATTTGGTCTAACTTTTTCCCATTTGGCCGACAATTTTCCTACTTTTTATACGTTGGGGCGAGATATTTCTCTCTTTGGGTGATATTTTTCACATTTGGTTAACAAAGCTTCCTACTTTTCATAAGTTTGAACGATATATTTCGTTACTTGTTCAATATTATTCCTCTTTGACTAATACATTTTCCTAGTTGGTCAATATCTTTCCCGTTTGGTTAACAATTTTCCTACTTTTTATACGTTTGGATGCGGTATTTCTGTATTTGGCCGACATTTTTCACATTTGGCTAACAGAAGTTTCCTGCTTGTTGTAGGTTTTTCCACTTTGGTTAACAAAGTATCCTACTTTTCATAAGTTTGGGTGAGATATTTCTGTATTTGGCCTAACTTTTGCCAATTTGGTTGACAATTTTCCTACTTTTCATAAGTTTGGATGATCTACTTTAAGTTTAGTTGAAATATTTCTCTCTCTGGATGATATTTTTTTCACATTTGGTTAACAATGTTTCCTACTTTTCATAAGTTTGGCCAAGATATTTATAAGTTTGACCGCTATTTTTTCCCGTTTTGGTTAACATATTTTCTTATTTGAATGTTGAAGTGGTACATAAAAGCTGTAGTTTTGTCTGGCTGTGAAGTGTGGCACTGGGCAGACAAGTTTGAGAACAAATATTGGTCTTGGAAATGGGTTTCTGGGGAACGAAACAAAGACCCGTATAGACACAAGGGGAGAGAGAGAGAGAGAGAGAGAGAGAGAGAGAGAGAGAGAGAGAGAGATAGAGAGAGAGAGAGATAGAGAGAGAGAGAGAGATTAGATTTTGATTTACCGATCTGAAATCGTATGATGTTAGTGTTCGTGCAATTATCTAGTTACGCATCCACTCACCCACCCCTTAACATCTAATTTCACTAAGCCGTACCACTATAACCAATAATACAGGTCATCTGTACTTTTAAAAGGTTTTCATTTGTACCCGTATGCTGTGTATATACCACTCACCCTCTACATATCACTAATAACAACTATCCACCCCCTGACAACGAATAACACTATCCCGTACCCACTACAACCACTAATACCGACCATCTTTACTTTTTAAGATTTTCATTTATAACCCGTATGATAATACTGTATATACCACTACGACCCTCTAACTAGCACTAATAACCTCTACCCACTCTTTATCAACGAATGACACCAAGCCATACCCACAGCAACCAATATTACCGGCCATCTTTACATTTTAATGTTTTCATTTGTAACCGTATGTTGATAGTGTATATGCCATTACATCCCTCAATAGGTCACTAATAACTGGTATCCACCGCTTATCACCGAGTTTCACTAAGCCATATCAACAGCAATCGAGTTTCACTAAGCCATACCCATTACAACCAATAATACTGGCCATCATTACATTTTAAGGTTTTCATTTGTAATCGTATGATGATAGTGTATAGGCCATTACGTCCCTATACAGATCACTAATAGTCGCTACCCACCCCTTACCAACGAATTTCACTAAGCCATACCCGAGACAATCAATAATATGGACCATCTTTACATTTTAATGTTTTCATTTGTAACCCGTATGTTGCCAGTGTATTGGTCACTACGACTCCCTACGGATCACTACTAGCCGTTCCCCAGCCCTTAACAATAAATTTCACCAAGCTATACCCGCTAAAATCTTTAATATCGGCCATCTTTACTTTTTACGGTTTTCATTTGTAAACTGTATGATGAGAGTAAACACGCCACGGTGACCCTCTACAGACCACTAATAACCACTACCCACCCCTTACCAACGAATTTCTCTAAGCTATATCCGCTACAATCAATATTATCGGCCATTTTTACTTTTTAAGGTTTTCATTTGTAACCTGTGTGATGAAAGTATATAGGCCACTACGACACTCTACAAATCACTAATAGCCGCTACCCACCCCTCACCAACGAATTTCACTAAGCTATACCAGCTAAAATCAATAATATCGACCATCTTTACATTTTAAGGTTTTCATTTGTAACCCCGTGATGATAGTGTTTAAACCCTAGCCTCACCCCACGCGCCCACCCCCACCCCGCACCCCGTCGTTATTTATTTTTTATTTTTATTTATTGTATTGTATTGTATTATTGTATATTATTTTTTAATAATTAATTAAAATTTTTATACACCCACTCAATAGTTATCTGCCCTTAGAAACATAAAATCTTAGAATTATCGCCCTTAGATATGACCTAGATATTACCCCTTACACCACCCAACTACATGACCGAGGGGGAGTGAAAATCAGCCGAGGTCAAGGTCAATCCGGATTAATCCGGCAAATGATAACCAAATCCCGCAAACCTAACTACTGGCATCTCCCATCAGATGTTATGACTGTTCCGAGATAACTGCCAATTCACTTGTTTAAGATTATGCTCATTTCATTGCATTGTGGTATTTCCTTCTTCCCAGTGATGACCATAATCTCTGTCTTCTTACAATTTAATTCTAACTCTAGTTGGTTACTGTATACTAAATGTTGCAGGTCCTGTTTTATTGTCTGCAATCAAGTATGTGTCATCTGCATATCTAATGTAGATATTGATGTATCGTCCCACAATGATGATTCCTTCCATATCGTCTTTATTTCTGAAAATATTTTCACTGTACAGGGAAAAAAGATGTGGAGACATTACACATCCCTGTCTCACATCTCTCTTAATAGGCTGATATTGACCTACTTCATTATCAATTCTTATGGTAGCTTGTTGTTTCCAATATATGTTTTTTACAAGTCTAAGGTCTTTTCCATCAATTTGTAGATCTTCAAGCATCCTTATCATGTCGACATATCTCACTTTACCGAAAGCCTTTGTGTAGTCAATAAAGCAAAGATATAGATCTTTGTTTACTTCTATAGAACGTTCAGTAACTGTTCTCAGTATATACACAGCATTTACTGTGCCCTTGCCTTCTACAAACCCACATTGTTCTCCTATTTCGGGTTGTATTTTCATCCTCACTCTTTGCATGATAATTCACAACAGAATCTTCGTGATGTGGCTCATTATACTAATTGTTCGATGTTGATCGCATTCCAAGGTCCTGAATTCTTCAGGATTGCAATAAATATATATTTTTTTTTTAAACTGTCATTTACTGCCAATATAATACCTTGCGGTGTACGGCAGAGGGGTCTTTGAGCCTGAGGAATTAAGGCCGCCTGGCTAGTGCAGTCGCCGCGAACTGTGCAGGTTAGGATTTTCTTTTTGCCCACGACAGAAAAAAATCCCACACCTTACCAAGGGATCGAACCCGGGTCTCCCGAACGAGAGTCCGGCGTTCTAGCCACTCGGCCAGAAATATAGAATTATTTAATTCAGCAGGTATATCTCCAGTATCGTATATTGCATTCAGCAGTCTGTGGTTAAGAGTATTCTGAACTTCCATCTTCAAAATTGATGGTCCTTCATAATTATTCAGAAGATTATATTGTTCTTCTCTTGTATCACCATAAGGGTCTTTCACATAATCTGACCATGCATGTAAAATCTGATCATTTTCTATTATGATTTTGCCATCTTTGATTTTTAGGCACCCCACTGATGTGTGTTCTGTTGTTAGTGATGTCATCAATTCTTTTGTGCATTAATTTGGTATTCCGGGTGTTGTGTTGGTTTTCAATTTCCTTGCAATTCTCCTCAAGCCATGTTTCTTTTGCCTCTTTGCATAGCTTTCTAATTTTCCTGTGAATCTCTTCATATTTTTCCTTGTTATTTTTGTTATTTCTTCTTACTTCCATGAGTTTTAAGATGTCTTCCGTCATAAATTTCTTGCGTCCTATTATCTTTATTTTTGGGATAGCTGTTTCTGCAGCTTGGTTGCCTGATTTCTTTAATATTTCCCATTGGTCACTAACGTCTTGAAATAATATTTCCATATCGGACAATGCATCGAATCTGTTCTTTACCTCTACGTTGAATTTATCTTTTATTTACTCACTGTTCAGTGCCTGTAGATAAAATTTTGTGTTTCTTGGTGAATATTTGACTTTCTTTAATTTTATATGTAAATTGCTTAAGATTAATCTATGGTCGCTGTAGCAGTCTGTGCTTGATACAGTTTTTGCGACTTTTAAGGCATTTTGAAATCTTCTATTGATGAGAATGTAATCAATCTGATTTCCGATCTTATGAATTTTCTTATCTGAATGTTTCCAAGAGCAGTCCACGAAAATACAGTTCATCGCTGATGGCAGTGGCAGTCAACCAGAAGCCCAGCAGCCACGCATTTCTGCATAAGGCAAAAACCGGTCAACTCTTGGACATAGCCACCTGCCATCACTCCGAACATGCAATCACGTTCCAAAAAACCTCAGGCAGATCGAAAAGCATCTCACACAAAACGCACAGCTCATAGTGTCGCGCCACGCACTCACTCAGTAGCAGGGCGACGGAACCATCAAGCCTCCTTAGTCGCCTCTTACGACATGCATGGTAGGCTAAAGTGTTGCTATTCTTTGCTTCCCTTATGGGCCCCGGCAACACACGGGAGTGATGGATCAGTGGTGCGAAACAGACCTAGTGGCTGGAGTTTTATTGCAAAGGCTAATGGGCGAGTCTTGAAAAAGGAGAGTCTGACATATGAGACTACGACCTCCAGCATGAGAAGGGAGGTGGAGGCAGCAACAGCGGCATTCCGGTGGCTAGAGGAGACTACTGCAACACACGTTGTATTTATTACGGATTCAAAGAGCATCCTTAGCAAGGTGGAGAAAGGAAGGTTCCGTGTGGAATAGCTCTCGTCGCTTCAGAAATCACAGATTGTGAGAATTATATGGATATTTTGCCCTGGCCATGCAGGTGTACGAGGGAATGAACAGGCTGATAGAATAGCAGGGAAGGCACCTTTGGTGGAATATTGTCTATGGACAAGGTGGATATGGTTGTGCGCTTGTGGGACCAGGTGGAGAAGGCGGAAGAACAGATTGAGAACCCATATGTGGAAAGAATGCGATTGCACGGGATCGGCAGGGGTTCTGGAAGAATCTCAAAACTTAGAGGGAAGACTAGGAGAACTTTTAATCAGATAGCGGTGGGAACGATTAGTAGTATGACTCTTCGCTGGCTGTTGAACGAAGGGACGGAGCACGTATGGGAATGTCCTGAGTGCAGTGATGTCGGTTCTTAACTCAACTCAACTGTTGACGCTTCTACCATCTATTGTGAGGCTTGTGACATCAGCTCTCACAATCCTGTTGTCCAGAGAGCATCACAAAACAGCCGCCATTTCCGGGTGGATGACGGCACTCATTTCAGTGCACCAGTCAATCACTTTGTCTACTGTCGCTCCTGGGCTGTCTCACAGAATACTGGAACCCTACGATAAAAACAAAACAGAGATCGCCTCCGTCGCGAGGTGATTGAAGGTTGTTGATCCTAAGATCAAAGAACAGAGATCGGCGATCAAAACAGCTACCACTTATTTGTTGTGAGATAAACCACGATCACAGCGCTTTGAAAACAGAAGACGGAGTCACGATCAAGCAATATCACAATTCTTTGAAAGGGAAGACGGAGTCCCGAGAAAACACGATCGGAGGTCTTTTGAAGTACGGGAACGTACGTCCGTGATCCAGAGAAAAGAGTCGATATCAAAGGATAATCATTGATGTACCGAAAAGATCGTTTATCAAAGGAGATTGTCGGCATGGTGTTGTATGAAGATCAACAGACAGGAGAAGAGAACAGGGGCTACTTGGTGGAGTATACCAGTATAGTCCTACATAGCCAAAGTATAAATGGTCTGAATATACAATTTTAATTCAGTGTGCTACGAGGTCTACAACGAGACGGAGTGTTGATCTATTCTTGGTCTAGAAAGAAAAGGGATTTACAATGTTCCGCGTTGGTTGAAAACAGCGGGCATTTGTACTGGATGTGCATATGTATTCCCAATTCAGGCTAAGGATAGTGATTATAAGGTAGTAGTGATGTAGAGTAGAACTCGAGCATAGTGAATTTGCATGTGTGACCATAGTATCGAGTGTCGGCAGCATTTAGCTGAGGAGTAACTTAGTGGGTCGAGTAAGGTGTCAGTGCACTCGATAGAATAAGTACTATGACACGAGAAGATAGGCAGAAGGGGGGGGGGAGATAAGGATAGGTCTATGTTAGGAGATTCTAGTAAAGATGTTTACTGGGATGTCTGAGCTTTTCCTGTGACTTTTCCTTCTTTTACCTAGTCTTAAGTTATGTGAAGAACTCCTGTGTCTTATGTCAGAAGTCAGTTCTCTGAATATATAGAGGTTACTAACTGAGAACGGCCGTAATCCTACTCTCATCTCTAATGAGTCTGAGTTAGGTTGATATCACCTGGTATTGTCTCTTCGACGTGTTCCAATTGAAAGAGCAATAGCTACAATCCTGAGAAGAAGGAAATTACCATATTCTGGTGCAGTGATACCTAACATCAAGATTTGAGTCTTGTATCATAACTAAGGTCTGACAGTTCTTGAACTAAAGGAAACTTAGAATGCAGTCATGATAAGAGAGACTGACAGCATAATATATTTCAAACAAACAAAAAACCGAATGCCATAATTGTTCACATGAACTGTCATATAAATGGAAAGGCTGTAACGCCAGCACATTCTCCCAGCGTAACAGAACATTTCGTGAACTAAATGAAAGCAGGGTGTCGGTGATATATCGCTAGACAGTGTTTTGGTTGGTCGTTCATACATAGACGATAGTACATTCAAGTGTATCGAATGTGTAGACATTACCTGGACTATAATAACTTTCATTTTATTGGATGTATAAAACTGAAAGACACGACCTACAAAATTCACTCAGTGGGGAACATACTGTTTTCAAAAGTTTTTCAAGGAATTATTGTGAAGAAATCAACATAATTCAGAGAGACACTTCACTGGGTGAGCGCATTCCAGTTCTGTGCTGTTGTGATATAACATGGCTGTTGCGTGATGAGAACTGTGGTGTGGTTCCTGCCACATATCAGTCACTGACATACAGCAGACTGAGAAAGGCTGAAGGGAGCTTCACTAAAAGACGCACCGAATGATACAATGATAGAATGCGCAAGGAAACTAAGGAGATGCGTCAGACGTCAACAAACAAGATTACGCTGTGACACCAGCTTGGGATTAGGACGTGTGTGATATTCTGAGGAGTCAATGTCGTGGACAAGATTGGATATTCTTATGCAGGTATAGCTCATATTCAAGTGGACGACGGGAGGAGTCACTTGCTGGGATCGAAAGACCATGGACCCAGGAGCGAGATGAATATAACTAGAAGATAACGACACGGAACAAACGAACACAGGAATGAAAACCAGAATGAGCGCTGAGGTAGAGGTTAAGGACACATGAGCATGGCAATTCGAGCTGCTCGTAATAGGTGCTGATCCTGTCTTAAGGACACCCTATAGAGACGAAGAATTGTGTATTGTAACATTGTTTATACACCCAAATAAACAGGTGTATTTTAATGCTTTATCGTCAGAGCCGCATCTGTGAGTTTTCGTTGCCAACTTCAATTTGATGTTGAGTGTTTTTGTTTACTCTGGAGGCGAGCCAAATTTCAACAATACCTCGGGTGGATTCTTATAATTGAGAGGGATCGCACTTCGAGGCATATGGGGACTCTTACCGGCCAAGTAAATTACAGCAGTGACCTTACGAGATCCACAAATGAATAATGAAGCCTGGACGGCAAGAATATGTCAAGAAACTGTGCACGGAAAGAAAGCTTGCACACCAAACTTCAATGTGACGCACCACGCGACATTCGGCGGAAATGATAACGCCCAATAAAACGCTGGAATATCCACAGTTGAAAACACAGAGCAAACGTTACAAATTACAATAACATAAATATTGATGAAAGATCTACAACAGAAGGTAAGAGGAACTTTAATATACCTCTTAGATCTCGCACATACATCGAGAGTTTACGAGAACTTACGTGCCAGACATTAGTCAATAAACATTTACAACAGCAATATTCGCACTTCGAGGCATAGTAGCGATATACCTAAGTCTGAAATGCTGATATATAATTATACAGCTACTGAATTGTCAACACTACAACTACAAATGCATCTATGAAACAGTCGCCAACGCACATATATTTATGATCTACAAGATCAAATAGAAAGTACATGCAATTAACAGTTTGCACAGTTACGTGCGCATCAGATAGGAGTAAGTTTTCGCGCACTATTGCACGGATGTAAATATAACAGAATTGACAGCACGTATTTAAAGAATATTTATGTTAATTATTATGAAATTGAAATTGAAAAGTGCAATACTAGTTTAAGATCTTTAGAACTTAACAAAACTTTAGAACAAAACGATGTCTGAGGAAAGTATTTCATTATATTGGACAGAGTGTGATCAAAAGATGAAGTATATACTTGGCATACTTATGCATCACATCAGGAGAGTAGGCCATAACCGGACACTGTACTGTTAATGATAACAACATTTATTGAACGCATATCTGATAGCCTGGATACATCGTTTCCGAGGACAACATAGAAACTAGAACACCAACACCACCTTCTTCACACCACCGGACATATATGAACTCACAGTAACGAACACACTGTATACATGCGTACCATTGTTCTGGACAGACATGACACATTCGTTCATGGAAAATCTGGGACATTGTCACTAGGTGGTGAAAACATTGAAGCACTATAATGACATTGAACCGACACCTTACTTTACCGGCATCGACGCACGTTCGTCAGGAACTTATGATGATCTGGAACCAGGAGTTTCGCAAATAGCGTCGATACGTATCAACTTCACTGCACAAGATTACTGTCATCAAACGACACTCAAGTACGTGACGTGCACCACTAGTGGACAAGGCACATATTACACACGAGCAGCCACCCATTACAGGGATCATACGCGCAGATACTACAAGAACCAGTCGGCCAGGATCATCCATAATACCACAGCCGACTAAGCACTTCTCTGAAGTCGGCCACGGACTTCATTACCCAACGCCAACAACTGTCAAGAAGGCCAGTATATTTTTCCTATTTGTTGACTGTTGTATACATTCGGTTAACGGGGTGCAACTTTAACGTTAAATAAGTAAAAATAGCTAAGTTAACACAAAAAAAATTAGTTAATATTATTGTGCGAATTTAAAGAAGACGTGTATACTTGCAATTGTCAGATCGGTACGAAGCTATTTGTATCAATTTGACGTATTATAAGTATCTGTATCTATAGCTAGAGTAATAGTTAGTATACGTTATTGTCTTTTATAAGGACGAATAGGGTTTACGTCACTTTTCACTCGTTCTCTCATAACTGTTACTTGTCTGTTGTTATAATATTCTTTATACTGAATATATTTATTATACTATTTTCTGTGGTTTACATATAGTAACACTTAGGACATTTTTATCGCATTAAGATTGCTGAATTTCTGTTGCTGAATTATTGTTGAGTTGAAGTTGACAGTTTATTCAACATTTGTTATATTGTTTACTCTCGATTAAACGTACTTCCATATTGTCGATTTCCTTTGCATTTTTGCACGTCTCTTCTTATTTCAGCTAGATAAGTTATTGCGCAGGTAGGACAAGATGTTGTCGGTATTTCAAGAATACATGAAATTAGGGAAGAAGAATGGTTTGACCGGTTCAGAGCTCAGGAATTATGCAATACAGAAAACTGAAAAATTAGAAAAATTGGTAAAGGAGCAAAAAAGGAAACAAGGACAAATATTTGAAACTAACACAATGTTCATCATCGACGATGACGAAAAGATACAAGACTCTCTTAATACTCGACAAGCATGGGTCAATGGTATATCTACGACCTGTATTAGAGATACTTCTTCAGTTATTGTGGGAGTCGATCACAGGTTAATAAACGAAATTGATTACACAGGCAATAGTATTGGGTGCAGAACGTTTGGGGGTACCATAGAAACATACAAAACCGCATGGGTCATGATTGATTGCCCATATTACAAAGGTAAAGTATGTACTGCTGTATTACCAAACCCCGGTGTTGGGTTAATAGTGGGTAATATCCCAAATGCCAAAGATTTCGTTCAGAATGTAACCGTCGAACGCAAACCTGACGAGACACTCACAAGTACCCAAACTCAAACGACGCATGGAGAAGAAGAAAATAAAGAAGAAGAAAACACACAATTAAAACAAGTTAGACCAACTAGTAACGAAAATGAGCTAACACAAATGTGTGATAACGCAACAGGAACGAATTGTATAAACCAGGATATGCTCGAGATAAACGAACATTCTTCATCATATCAGAAACAGATGAAACGTGATTATATGTCTTTAAATGACATCTTTTTGAAACATCCCAAAAAGAGAATAAAGGTTACACGCACTCAGTACAAACAACAGCGACAGCCTCTACCTCACCTACAGTCATTAAATGATAACGCAAGATATATACATAACCAGCGACAACGAGGATCAGCAACTGATATAGACGGCATGATACCGATTGATACTCTCGTCCACAACTCCGGGTTTTGACCTAGAGTGAGGACATTAGGGACTAATGGTATCATTAGTTGGTCCGGCCCTCCCATAGGCCGGCCACATGACGCTCACCGTGGGTGTGAGCAGGAGGGCATGCCCATCAGTAATTTTTTTTTTTTTTGAGGGTTATTAACGGGAACCATAATGTCATGTTCAGCAATTGATTCAACTTAGATTGTCAGTGATTCTATTTGTCATGAGTAATAAATGTATATGTATATATGAATTAAATGATAATATCATTTAATTTGTAGGGCGGGGGGCATAATGCCACATATCAGTCACTGACATACAGCAGACTGAGAAAGGCTGAAGGGAGCTTCACTAAAAGACGCACCGAATGATACAATGATAGAATGCGCAAGGAAACTAAGGAGATGGGTCAGACGTCAACAAAGAAGATTACGCTGTGACACCAGCTTGGGATTTGGACGTGTGTGATATTCTGAGGAGTCAATGTCGTGGACAAGATTGGATATTCTTATGCAAGTATAGCTCATATTCAAGTGGACGACGGGAGGAGTCACTTGCTGGGATCGAAAGACCATGGACCCAGGAGCGAGATGAATATAACTAGAAGATAACGACACGGAACAAACGAACACAGGAATGAAAACCAGAATGAGCGCTGAGGTAGAGGTTAAGGACACATGAGCATGGCAATTCGAGCTGCTCGTAATAGGTGCTGATCCTGTCTTAAGGACACCCTATAGAGACGAAGAATTGCCATGCTCATGTGTCCTTAACCTCTACCTCAGCGCTCATTCTGGTTTTCATTCCTGTGTTCGTTTGTTCCGTGTCGTTATCTTCTAGTTATATTCATCTCGCTCCTGGGTCCATGGTCTTTCGATCCCAGCAAGTGACTCCTCCCGTCGTCCACTTGAATATGAGCTATACTTGCATAAGAATATCCAATCTTGTCCACGACATTGACTCCTCAGAATATCACACACGTCCAAATCCCAAGCTGGTGTCACAGCGTAATCTTCTTTGTTGACGTCTGACCCATCTCCTTAGTTTCCTTGCGCATTCTATCATTGTATCATTCGGTGCGTCTTTTAGTGAAGCTCCCTTCAGCCTTTCTCAGTCTGCTGTATGTCAGTGACTGATATGTGGCAGTTCCTAGACTGTCAATCTTGTCTCACTTACACGATAGAACACACCACAGATGTCTTTACACCTACACTATACACACCCGTGACACATTTTATTCATTAAATAATTTTAGTATTTATTGGAGGACAGTGTTGTGTGGGTATGTTCTGGAGGAATGTGAAGAGGGGTATGGTCTTGTGGTAAGAGAGAGAGAAGAGAGAGAGAGAGAGAGAGTGAGAGAGAGAGAGAGAGAGAGAGAGAGAGAGAGAATAAAAGACTGGAAAGGGGGTGTGTAGACAAAGGTCCGGCAATAGACCCAAAACTAAAAAAAGGGGAGTTTGAAGTGTGCTTGTTGATTCTACTGTTCCCCAGAGACAAGTGACAGGCTGTTTGCTCCCTATCTCTCCCCTGCCTATTTGCTAGAATATCATCTGCAAATGTTAGTATCCTTCCAACCCCTGGTGCTTCTAGGTTTGCAATCTTGTTCGTATACACGTTAAAGAGCACCGGTGATATTGCAGATCCCTGTGGCAGTCCCGGAGTTAAAATATGTGGCTCCGAGGTCACCCAGACGGAGAGCAACCCGACGAGAATGCAGGACGGCTGCTATCCAGTTCACCATCCAGGGATTGACCCCCTTCTCCATCAGTGCAGTCATCAAAATATCATAGCGAACTCTATTGTACGTATCCTCGAGATCAAGCGCTGCCGCCATCGTTCTCTGTCTAATCAGGAACCCCTCATAAACGTCAAAGGCAAAAGTTGCTGCATTTGAACAGGTATCGTCGTTTCCTGGCCTGTAACTCCCCAGGCCTCTTGGAAGGAGCTTCCCCGTTTCCAAAAACTCATGCAGCTTGACAGCGACTATCTTCTCTAAAACCTTCCCAAATACGGAGGGAATAGCAGTCCATAGGAATATCGATATATGAAGCCCATAATCGGGCACTCTCACGATGTTTATACTTCACCTTGACACCGCAAGGTACAAGAGGAACACGATGAGATGGGATGATGATCCTAAAGCCGCTAAGATTTGAATGATCATTGAATGGTTTTGGGAGAAGGATGAGATATTTGTGTTCCCAATCCTGCGGTACTGATGCTGTCCTAATGCTCTGGTTAAAGCAGTCGGTCATCTCCTTCAGGTCTATATCACCTTCAAGTGTCACGCCAACTGGTGTAGGCGATCATGCTTCTCAACATCTTGCAATCTCAAAGAGCATACCTCAGTTTGTATGTTGATTCCCTTTCGTGCCATGACACAAGACTGATAAGAATTTTCTCTTGCCGTCTTCCTCTATTTATCTTTCCACATGTCACAACATCTTCCAGTTTTCCTCTTCTCATGATGTGGCCAAAAAAAAAAAAAAGAATTATGCTCTCTCTTTCTGATGTTTGTGATAAGTTGTCTTTGTGACTTAGTCTTCCTCAAAATGTCCAAATTACTCATTTTGGCTGTCCAAGCAATTTTCAGCATTCTACTATAAAACCACATCTCCACAGCTCCCAGAGATTTGATAGGTAGTAGAAACATGAAACTATGGTACATTGCATCAAATCTATTTTTTAAAGTTGCAAAAATATAAACCGCAAGACAACTAAAACATATCCTACATGTTTAGAGTGTCCTGCATCACACTGATTGAAGAAAATATCTATAAACAATACCCAAAATAAAAGGAACATTACACAGTAATATGTCTATCACTCATTTATTTCATTTCATTAATACTGTGTTTACACAGTTAAGACAATATGTGTGAAAACAATAGACATTTGTAATAGCATATATATATATATATATATATATATATATATATATATATATATATATATATATATATATATATATATTCACACACACACACACTGTGCTAGGAAGATATGCACCCAGGACACACTTGACAGGGGAATTTAAAATTCTGAAGAATGTCTTACACCTGAATGGGTACTCCACATAAATTGCCACTGCCAACAGCCCAAACCAAACCAGAAGAAACTACAGTTCCTAAACTCAAGGTATTAATTTAGCTAACCTTTGCAGGTGTCGGTTTCCATGGCTTAGGTGTTAACGACTTTCTTCATAATCCCATATATCCACGTAGGGTAACGCAGCTACATGAGATTCAGTAGTGGATCACATCACGTTGGTTACTTACAGGGTATGTGAGCCGGTCACTCTGATGGCAATGGCAAACTACTGAGCATAATCTTGTCAAGACATCAACAACAGCGGTAAAATGCTGGTGTTGACAGTGATGTCCTGTAAATAGGATATGCAAGAAAGAAAATTTTTTTTAAGGGGATGACATAATGCAGCGTCTACAGAACCAGCTCATTACAGCAGTCGGCCAAATATTCTGTGCTGCAACTCCACTTATTAGGTACAGAACCACACCTACTCCAAACCCCAGCAGTAAAACAACCTGTTCCTCTGTACCTCAAATCCAATTGCATTTACCAATTCACATGCAGGTGCCAGTCTACCTACATCGGCAGAACAGAACGGCAGTGGAAGCCTAGGGAGGATGACACACCAGAAACTTCCCGCTTCATCGATTATGAGGCACATGTTGGAAAGCGGCCATGTGATTGATGGAGACAGTGCCTTTTGCATGTTGTTTAACACACAAACTAGTTGCTTGATAAAGTTTGCAGAAGCCATAATGATTCAACTATATAGGCCAGATTTGTGCAAACATAAAGACATGTTTGTCAGTTTACAATTACCATGGTAGACAAGTGACATTACTGTGCGAACATGTGTGAATTTCAGCTTGAAGGATTTATGTAATTATTTTACTTTATGTTGTGTGAAGTCTGCAGTATGTACCTGGCGAGATGCAGGCAATAAATTGTGCAATCTATTGTTTGTGTCTTCATTATTCAAATGTAATAATATTACTAATTAAATGTCTTGTTCAAAATACCAATAAAACATACATTCTAAAGAATTTCTCTAATGAATTTAACAAGAATTATCATCAATATGACATTGTATAGGAACTGAGGTAATGTAGAGGCAAAAATCTCATCAAAATTGCTCAGTTATTTACAATAAGATTTGAGATTTTATATCAACACAATGATTTTTGTCTTCTTACATTCTTGACTATCAACATTAATGTTAATCTAAATGTGTCTGACATGTTTCAGATTTATATTTATGCATATTTGGTAGAAGCTGATGAAGAAAGCAGGAGAGCTGTTGAAACATAGCTATATTTACTTGTTTCATTCTCATCATCAACTTCTTCTTCTTCTTTCGTTCGCTTGAAATATGCCTATATCTGCAATGTCGTCTCTTGCATGAATTGAACTTTTTTTTTTCAGTTCACACAGTGGTCCATAGAGGTTATCTTCCACTGTCGTCTCTCTAGGCCAGAAGGTTTGCCTAGATATGTTATATTTTGGGCAGTCTTGGAGTATGTGCTCTGCTGTCTGCGACGCCAATCCACATGTGCACATGGCTGTTTCACCAATCTTGAATTTTGTATACATGTGGTTGCGTAATCTATTGTGTCCTGTTCTGAGGCGCAGAATAATGACTTGTTCTGGTCTGTCCATAATGTGGTAGTCATCTTGAGCAGGTTTTGGTGGCTTTCTGACTGATTTGATCATTCCTTTCTTTTGGTGGTATGTAACGGGCACATCAGGCTGATCCTCTTTGGCTCCTTCCTTAGCCAATTGATCAGCTCTGTCGTTTCCGGGTACTCCACAGTGGGATGGTATCCACTGTATGGTGACTTTATGCTGACTGCTAAGTTCAGAAAGTAGTGTCCTTAGTACTGGCAATTTCCCAGAGAGGAGCGCCTCGAGTACTGATTTTGCATCTGTTAGTAGCACCACAGGTTGAGTACCATTGCTGTTATTTAGTAATTTCTCTGTTGCTATCTTGATTGCCTCAATTTCGGCATCATAGTTATGGCAGTACTTTCCTGTCGGTACTCTGGCTGTGTCCCTAGTATTATTTGGGTATTCTATGTACACTCCCGCTCCTCCATTTCGAACAGCATTTTGTGCTGACCCATCTGTGTAGACTCGGATCCAGAGGTCCTGTGGGTATTCTTCATCAAGGAAGCTGAGAGTGGCTGTTCTGCGCTACACACTGTTCTGTTCTTCCTTGTCAAATATTCCTCTCACTTTTGTCTGGATTTGTAACGATAGTCTATGCTCATCTTTCCATGGAGTTCGCTCTGGAATAGTTGTTAGGGGGATACCAACTGTGGGCAGATCAGTGGTTTCTCTGCAGAGTCGTTTGGCCTGGTGGATAAAACTACTTCTTTTAACCGCCCCATAGCTAGGTTTTCAAATCTGTTCTTCATAGGGTGGCCTGGCAAGCTGAGGAACTTTTCTGCTTGTATTAGCGTTTTCGTATCTCTGCGCTCACTCAGTGCCTGTGTCCTCCCCATCTTCTCCATTTCCACTATAGGGGTTGATCTCATCCCTCCTGTGGTGACTCTAAGTGCTTGATTTTGCACCTTGTCCAGCTCTTGTAGTGTGGTATTTGATGCTGAACACCACGCAGTTGACCCATATTCCAGGTGTGGTCGTATGCTCTGTTGGTAAACTTTGCTAAGTATTTTCGTACTGGCTCCCCATGTGGTTCCACTTAGCTTTCTCAGGATGGCTATTTTCCGTCTGGCTTTTGCTACTGCTTTGTTGATGTGCTTTCTCCATGTCAGCTTGCCATCAAATGTTACTCCAAGGTATGTTGGTTCTTTATCTTCTCTTAGGGGTGTTCCATTTATCTGGATGATCCCTGCCTTTTGTTTTGGAGAGAGGGTAAATAGGGTTGTGCTGCACTTGTCAGTGTTTATGCTGACACACCATCTATTTGCCCATGCAGCAAATGTATCTACAGCTCTTTGTAGCAATCTGGTGGCCACTGATGCATATTCATTTGTGCTCCATAGAACCAGGTCATCGGCGTACATTGCCGCTTTAATTCCATGCGGTGGGTGAGCAACAAGATCATTGATGAAGATTAGAAAAAGTGTGGGGGACAAGACTCCGCCCTGGGGGACACCGTGACGCAGTAGTACTTTCTTGCTCTTGGGTCCGTCTATCTGTACTCGGGCCCTTCTGTTGTGCAAGTATGCTTTCACCCATTTGTACATTCTTCCATTGACTTTGCAGTTTCTCAGTTTCTTCATCAGACCTTCTTTCCAGACTTTGTCAAAGGCTTTCTTCAGATCTATCCATGCCGCAAGCACCAGCTTCTTCTCTTGGAATGCATCCTCAATTTCTTGAGAGAGGTAGGTTGTCTGATCTTCCGTAGAGTAGCACTGCCTAAAGCCAGCCTGCTGTGGCACAAGGATGTTTTTACTTTCAATGTACCACTGCAGTCTGTGATTGATGATGCGCTCCAGTGTTTTGCAGAGACAACTGGTGAGGCTAATTGGTCTGTAGCTAGAGGCAATGGAACCATCTTTCCCTGATTTTAGGAGGGGTATCATGATTGCTTCTCTCCAGGCTTGTGGAACACTGCCTAAGGTCCAGCTGTTATTGAAGATCTGCAACAGCTTTGTTTTGGCCTCTGTTCCTAGGTTCCTGATCATTTCATTGGAGATACCATCAGCTCCTGGTGACTTTCTCATTTTCAGTTTTGATATGGCTAGCTCCAGTTCGCTGATTGTGATGGGTGCCTCCAGAACCTCATGTACTATTTCCTTCTGTCCTGTATGTTGTCGTTTCTCTCGAATCTCTTGTTGTTTCTCTGGACTAATTTTGATATTGCTATCTTGTGCGAACGAGTCCACAAAATGGTCAGCTGCTTGCTTTCTTGTTAAGATTTTTCCATCTTTATGTAGTGCAATTTTTGAGTTTCTCCCTGTGCCCTCGTCATTAAGCTGTTTTATTAGCTTCCACAATTTCCTTGTGTCTCTTTCAAAGTTCAGAGACTCTGTTTTCTCCTGCCAGCTTTTCCGTCTAGCCTGCAGCTTGGCCCTTTGAAATTTGGCTTTTGCATGCTGGAATTTATTGTGGTGCTCTTGGCTGGGTGTGGCCTCTGCTTGCTTTCTACACACTTCAACATCATTATGCAACTGTTCCAGTTCACTACTCCAGTAGGGTTTATATTGTTTACGGGCTCCTCTTGGTACTGTTTCTCGCGCTGCCTGTAGTATGCATTTCCCAAACTCTTCAACTGCTTTATTTATGTCTTTCTCAGTGTTCAGGTTTCTAACCAGTATGCTGGTGCGATGCTTGTACATTGCCCAGTCTGCTTTCTTGTAGTTCCACCTCGAGAGGGTGCTGCTTTCACTTACAAGCTCATTTTCTACGGTTAGAAAGACTGGCCGATGGTCACTGCCACCAAGTTGTTTCCCAACAGTTTGAGTAATGTTCCACTCCAGGTCTGGTGAATGAAAAGCCAGGTCAGGTGTAGTTGTAGAGTGCCATGATCTCGAGTAGAAAGTATGTGGGTCGGACGGCTTGTTAATCAACATGAATCTATTCTCATCCTACCAGTCTTCCAGTCTCTCTCCTCTCTGGTCCATGTGATCATAGCCCCAGCTCTGCGAGTGGCTGTTGAAATCGCCACACACAATCATTTTTTCTTTTAGTGGTAGAGTGTCCAGTGCCTGTGGGCGGTCACTTGGACAGTAGTAATTGATCAGATGTAGATCTGTATTACCTGTCTTAAGTTTAAGTGTCTGATACTCAGCCCCTTCCATGTAGACTTTGATTTGGGAAGCCATGATGTTATTTCTTACAAGGGTCAGTATCCCACCTTTTCGCCTGTTCTTTCGGTCAGATCGGTAACACTGGTAGCCTCTGATTTTGAAGGCTATATTTTCATTGAGGTGAGTTTCTTGCAAGCAACATATGCTTACTTTTTCTTGGTCCAAGATTTTTTCTAATTCTATTTTTTTGTTGCTGACTCCCTCCGCATTCCAGTGCATTATTTTAAGTCTTCGTTTAGTATGGCCAGTCGTCCTATTCTCATGTCCCCTGGCTCCACAGGACATCTGAGAAGGACCTCCAGTAGTTGGGGTTGGACCCTTTCGAGACATAGGGCCCGGCACTGCACCTGCCTGGGGGTCCAAAGCAGGGCGAGCACCATAACGATTAGCAGTAGACATATTCCATTTTGCGTGATTGCGTGGCATCCTGATTTCTGTGGTGCGCCTCTTGGCTGGTTGCCTCCGTCTTCAGCACCTTTCTTTGCTAGAGCAGACTGTGGTATCACTCGAGTGTAGATGTGTACGCGCGCACACACCTGTCTGCGCATGCATGTGCATACACATCTAGAGCATACTGGTTATTTTCCGGCGCCAGAGACTCGCCGTCGCCCCTTCTCCTGTTAGTTTAAACAGGTCCGCCACGTGAAGGCCAGGAGTTGGACTTTTGCTACATAGGTTATGTATTCACGAGCCATTGAGGTATTTGAGCAATGTTGGGCGCTCACCCCAACACCGCGCCTCGGCTACATACAGCAACATTTGGAACCCAACAGCAATGTTTAACTTGTTGAAGACGTGATACCTGAGTCGAGTGTGGACCATGTGAATTCTATATATAATGTTCTAGTTTGATTAACCTCTTTTAAGCAATCATCATTAGTTATGCTGGCAGACAAAGGAATTTGCAACATTTGTCTCAGGAATCACATCTCTGTTGCCTCCAAGTACTTCCTAATTTGTTCATTTACATTCCAACATTCACTGATAAACAGTAAAACAGATTCACCACCATACAGAAACAAGTTCTATTCCAAGATTCACCGCCATACAGAAACAAGTTCTATTCCAAGATTCACTGCCATACAGAAACAATTTCTTTTCCAAGATTCACTGCCATACAGACACAAGTTCTATTCCAAGATTCACTGCCATACAGAAACAATTTCTTTTCCAAGATTCACTGCCATACAGACACAAGTTCTATTCCAAGATTCACTGTCATACAGAAACAAGTTCTATTTCAAGATTCACTGCCATACAGAAACAAGTTCTATTCCAAGATTCACTGCCATACAGAAACAAGTTCTATTCCAAGATTCACTGCCATACAGAAACAAGTTCTATTTCAAGATTCACTGCCATACAGAAACAAGTTCAATTCCAAGATTCACTGCCATACAGAAACAAGTTCTATTCCAAGATTCACCGCCATACAGCAACAAGTTCTATTCCAAGATTCACTGCCATACAGAAACAAGTTCTATTCCAAGATTCACTGCCATACAGAAACAAGTTCTATTCCAAGATTCACTGCCATACAGAAACAAGTTCCATTCCAAGATTCACTGCCATACAGCAAAACAAGTTCTATTCCAAGATTCACTGCCATACAGAAACAGTTTCTATTCCAAGATTCACTGCCATACAACAAAACAGTTTATATATAGCACTTCAGCACTCTCTTTCTTGCCAGCTCCATGGTGAAGGGGTTACTGATGGAGTTTCGTTATCTCACAAACCCGCGTTTGAAGCACAGCTGTGGGCGATTTGGCAGCAGACTGCCTTGCATTGGTTCATTCAGAAAGCAATGGCAAACTACTGAACGTAAACTTGCCAAGAGATCACAATAGCAGAAAATGCTGGTGTTGACTGTGATGACCTGTAAAAGGATATGCAACTAACTTTTTATCTCTCTTACTTACATTCAGTGATAGTGACTTATTGCATAAGATACTTTTCATTTTCTGAAATGCAGCTTATGTGGCCCTATTCTGTTCTTTAAAGAATGTTTTGTGCAATAAGTCACTCTCTGAAAGTTAGAAAAGAGTTCCATAGAACTAGTTTTAACAAACGGCTGCAAATCCTGGACAATTAGTAGAGACCCAACAAAAATCCTTGGAAACCTTGGAGATATAGTTTTTTTTATAGAATGCTAAAATTTTAATTGGACAACAAAAATGAGCATTCAGGATGTTTTATGGGAAGCTGAGTTGCAAAGAACTTATCACAAAACTCAGAAGGAGGCAGTCATCGTTTTTTGGCCACGTTATGAAAAGACAAAAACTGGAACATGTGACAACCGGAAAGATTTGCAGAAAGACAGATAGAGGAAGACAGAGTGAGAAGATTCTTTACAGTCTTGTGTCATGGCATGGAAGGGAGTCAATACACGAATTGATCTATGACGTCGGAGATTGTAATTTGTGGAGAGGCATGATTGCCCACACCAGCCAGCAAGGTACTAGATGATGATGATGATGATGATTCTGTTCCTAATCTCTGTTGTGCACCTTCCATCTGATGTTATAAATGCCACTAGGTATTTAATTTACCCACTTGGTTGAGAATTGTCCCTTCTATTTCAATTTCATATTTTGGTGTCACCTTTTTCTTTGATATCACTGTTACTGATTTCTTGATATTCAAGGAGAGTCCTTTCTTTGCACTCTCTGTTACTTCAACGTCCAACAAATGCTATAGATCTTTTGCATTATCTGCCACCAATACTGTGTCATCTGCATAGCATAGATTGTTTATTTTATAAACTCTGAATATTATTTCTGGCTTTTTGGTATAGCTATAAATATAGATTTCAGCATATCACTCAGTAAATACCATCTGCTGTAAATATCATTCAGCATTTTGGTTAATATATCTACTCCAAATTCTCCCAGTACTTCTAATTCTTCTATTGTGATTCCATCTGGCCTATTTTTCTTCCTTTCTTCATATGTTTGATAGTGTAAGCAACTTCTTATATTAGAATAGGTGGACTTTCTACGTTACTTTCTTGTTAATTCTTCCCTTTCTCCATCATATAATTCTCCCATATACTTATTCCAAACTTTCCTTTTTTTAAATTTCAAACACCATTTATTTACTCTTGTTTTTCTTCCTGTGAGCTCAGTGATTTATCTGTGCCTATTTTGAGTATCTTTACTAGAATTTAATTCAATTTTCTTGCACTGCTAATTTAACCAACTTTCTTTTGTCTTCACACATTTACCTTTTATTTCTTTATTTATCTTATCATACTCTGTTATTTTTCTCTGTTTTCTTTTGTCCATGAACTTTAAGATTTCTTCAGTCATCCATTTTTTCTTAGCTTTTCGGCGTCACTCCGGTAATATTTCTTTGCTTACTTGATGAATGGCATCCCTTAACATTTCCCATTGTTCATTTATACTCTATATATTAGCTACTGCATTGTACCAATTTTTCACAGCCACTCTGTATTGTTCTTGAATTACTTTATCTACTTTCAGAACATCTTTATGTTCTTAACCACTTTGTTTTCCAATCTTCAATCACCAGTATGTGCTACTTTGTGTCGTTCTAGACTTGATCTAACAGAAAATGATGCTCCACACACATCACATTTGAATGGCTTCTCACCAGTATGTGTTCTAATGTGTTGTTTTAGATGTGAATGACTAGAAAATGATGCTCCACACACATCACACACATAAGGTTTCTCACCAGTATGTGTTCTAATGTGTCGTTTTAGACCCTATACTACCTAGTAAATGATGCTCCACACACATCACATTTGAAGGCTTCTCACCAGTATGTGTTCTAATGTGTTTTTTTAGATCTGAACGCCTAGTAAATGATGCTCCACACACATCACATTTGAAGGCTTCTCACCAGTATGTGTTCTAATGTGTTGTGTTAGATCTGAACGCCTAGTAAATGATGCCTCCACACACATCACATTTGAAAGTGCTTTCTCACCAGTATGTGTTCTAATGTGTTGTTTAGATCTGAACGCCTAGTAAATGATGCTCCACACACATCACATATGTAAGGCTTCTCACCAGTATGTGTTCTAATGTGTTCGTTTAGATGTGAATGACTAGTAAATGATGCTTGCACACAATCACATATGTAAGGCTTCTCACCAGTATGTGTCTAATGTGTTGTTTTAGATCTGAAGGTCTAGTAAATGATGCTCCACATACATCACATTGTAAGGCTTCTCACTACTATGTGTTCTAATGTGTTGTTTTAGATATGAATGAATAGTAAAATGATGCTCCCACACATCACATTTGTAAGGCTTCTCACCACTATGTGTTCTAATGTGTTGTTTTAGATATGAATGTCTAGTAAATGATGTTCCACACACATCACATTTGAATGGCTTCTCACCAGTATGTGTTCTAATGTGTCGTTTTAGATCTGAACGCCTAGTAAATGATTCTCCACACACATCACATATGTATGGCTTTTCACCTGTATGTGTTCTAATGTGTTGTTTTAGATCTGAACGTCTAGTAAATGATGCTCCACACACATCACATTTGTAAGGCTTCTCACCATTATGTGTTCTAATGTGTTGTTTTAGATGTGAATGACTAGTAAATGATGTTTGCACACACCACATTTGTAAGGCTTTTCACCAGTATGTGTTCTAATGTGTCGTTGTAGAGCTGAATGCGTAGTAAATGATTCTCCACACACATCACATATGTATGGCTTTTCACCTGTATGTGTTCTAATGTGTCGTTTTAGATCTGAACGCCTAGTAAATGATGTTCCACACACATCACATTTGTAAGGCTTCTCACCAGTATGTAAATGTTTGTGTCTTTCTAGATTTGAACTAACAGTAAATGATGCTCCACAAATATCACAGCTGTATGGTTTCTCTCCAATGTGTATTCCCTTATGTCGCATTATATCTCTATTGTAAGCAAATAAAGCTCCACATACATCACATTTGCATGGCTTCTCTCCAGTATGTTTCATTAAATGTTGTATTATATTACACCTATTAGCAAATGAAGCTCCACAATCATCACATTTGTAAGGCTTCTCTCCAATATGTTTTCTTGTGTGTGTTTGAAGATTTGAAAAAGAAGTAAAACATACTCCACACACTTCACAGTGGTAAAGCTTTTCATCAGTATGCATTCTCTTATGTTGTATTAGATTATCATTATTAGCAAATAAATCTCCACAAAGATCACATTTGTATGGTTTCTCTTCAGTATGCATACTCTTATTATTTGTTAAACTTCTACTATTTGAAAATGACGCTCTATAAACATCACACACGTGAGGCTTCTCAACTGTCATCAACCGATGTCACAGGCATTCCGAGATAACTTCTCTCGCACCACACAAAAAGACTTGCTAGTCGTACGAGAGGAATTGATTACACATTTTATTGCTGCTGGCTCTTTGCATCACATCAATGTACAACAAACAGTCGCTAACAAATCACACACGAATAAATGCACAGAATTCCCTATCACTAGTCGTTTCCTAACCCTATTGCTAATCTATCTACTCGGCTAACGAACTAAGCATCAATGCTAAACGATGCGTTCACTCTAAAGTCTGTGTCCCGTCTGATTCTACACCGCGTGCTGTTTACACAGTACGCGGAAGGACTTGGGGCGCACTACGGCTTTTGCGTGCGGCCTCATTCAGCACGCTCGAGTAGTGGCCTCTCTTGAGTTTTAGTTTAGTTCTCTGTGTCTATCACGTTGGCGTGATTATGCCGTGACCAGAGTGCTTACTCTCTGGTTGACACCTCCGTGTCCCATGAGAGAACTATTTAATAGTTCCCCTTCTTATTTATTCCCTACACCTACCCTGCCCTCATGTAGGGGCACTGGGTTACCTCTATTCTACTTGAGGTAGACCACTCTTTCAGGGTGGTCTTCATTCCTATATAACTAAGTCTTTGACACACACCCTCCCCTCCTGTGTTGCGTTACAAACTTTGACTCATGGTTGTGACGCAAGAGGTTTCTAAAAAAATTAGTGTATCTAATTTTTGTCAAAGACTACTGATAACTTGGTTCTGGGTACCTCAATAGACTTCTACTGACTATTGTCACAGTGTAGTATCACTTTACTTGGCTACTGGTGATCGCCACAAACTTGTCTGGTTGGCGTGAGCCCTCTTCTCAATCGCAATATTATATTAATTAGAGGTTTGTCTGAACCGGACCATTGTCTTATAAGACCTGCCCTCAAATAGTAAATTAACTCACTACCCATACAAAGTTGACTTTCTTAGGGTCAACACATGAATTGCTTCATGTCCCCCATATAATATTAAACAACCCTTGCACAAGCTGTGTGCGACAGGCTTTACCTATCTCGCTTCCGCGTGTAAAGTTATCTTCCACTGTTAAGTTAGTGTTTCGTTGTCTATTGTGTCCCCTGACCCGGAGTTATCTCCCTTTGTTCTAAAAAATGTATGTGCTTTACATGTGTGTTTTCCTGGTTGTTTGCGTGTTTGAATCTACCTAATAATCTAATTTAACTTCTAAAACGTGTGTCTGTCTATCCATATGTATGTAAGTTATTTTTCAAGTGCCATAATTCGGTTAAATGTGGCCACCAAAAAGTGTATAACACTAATTCGTGACTACGTTTCCGTCTTATGAGACTTAAAATACTTTCTCTAAGGTCTACTCTAAACTACACACAATACATTTGAGACAGCACATTTCAACATTGAAAGCAAACGCTTGACGCAGACAAATAATAAAAAGTCGCGCTGAGCGGCAGAAAAAATCCGCTGGCTGCCTTCACTCTCCATTGTATATTTACCATTTTCTCTCACTTTCACACTTCTGTCACACATCTTTTATTATCACAATTATTTAAAAACCTTGAAGTGACACTGTACAAGTTTGGCTCAGTTTGAAAAAAGTTGAGCTTAATGACTGTGCGTAACTTACTGCACGAGTCATGTATTTACAAAATATTTACATGGATGACATAGGGTTGATAGTCTGTACCCTGATATTATTAAACACTATATTCTATTGAGATGCTAATACTAATTCTCTAAATATATCTATTCTAATTTGTTGTACAAAATTAACCTAATTTAAGGGAAGTAATCTAACTATCTATAAAAATGAAAATGATGTGAGATGAGTTATGTATCTATATGAAATGGGTAATGTGAAATGTAACAAAACTTCTAAACAATGTTTTTAATGTTTAAATGAAAAAATATAATGGATATTTTTAATCTACATGGTATAAATGATGTATGTTCATGTGTATAATTCTTTTATCCTATAAAGTATAACCTAATTTTAGTCCTAAATGATGAGGTTGTTACAGTGTTCATAAAGATGGAATGAAATAAAATGAAATTAAATGACTACATGGTGTTGTTCCTATCTTAAGCTTTTTATACTAATCTTTAATTCGCTGTTATTAAGTTTAAAGTACTATCCTAATCTAATTTTATGCTAAGTAAGTGGGTAAATTACTGATTTATCTAAAGTGCAAAAAAAATCTATTATATTCCCTAAATCTAATCTAACTCTATATTAAAGTAACTAACCTAACTATAATTTACCACTATCTTAAAACCGTTATATTACATATCACAATAAATATATATATATACATGGTATTTATTTACCTCAGGTTAGTGGTTGCCATAACGTATAGAAATTGCTTTCGTTGGCATAGTTTATATATACACAATTATCCTGGGTATACTAACTACACTACACAGTCATACTTGTGTCTTATGGGTATTCTTCCACTCGTCGAGTCCGCTGGTGTCGTAGCCAAGTATCTTCGTGT
This sequence comes from Cepaea nemoralis, assembly GCA_014155875.1. Lineage (NCBI taxonomy): Eukaryota > Metazoa > Mollusca > Gastropoda > Stylommatophora > Helicidae > Cepaea > Cepaea nemoralis. The sequence goes on along the minus strand of JACEFZ010016225.1, from coordinate 570,619 downwards.
CTGTTATTTTACAATGTTCTGACACTGTTCTTATGTGATTAACACAGGTGATTCACCGGAACACAAATGGAGCATAGTAAGTAACGAGCTGTTTATGTACACACGGTGATTCCCTTGTTCTTGGCGCACAGTTCTTATTCTGCTGTCTACGGACACATGGTAGTTCACTGTTCTTAGCACACAGTCCTGATCCTGATGTCTATGTATTCATTAGTATATTCTACACAGGATATTTTACGTGCACTAAATTAACATTTCTTACACTACCTATTCATGTGGAATATCAGGTATTTCTACCTCAGATGGTCGACTAAGGGTATCAGCAAGAATGTTGTCCCTACCCTTAATATGCTCTATACTAAAAGTATAATTCTGTAATATTAATGACCACCTGTAGATGCGGTCGTTACGATGCACCCCACTTTGTATGACCGTGATCGGGGAGTTGTCAGTCTGGACTACGAAGTGAACACCCGCTAGAAATCGATGCAACTTCCTCACCGAATAGATGATGCTTAGGGCTTCCAACTCTGATATGGAATATCTGGACTCAGCCGGTGTGATCTTGCGGCTCACGTAGCAAATTGGATGGAAGATGCCATCATAAAACTGGCCTAGTACTGCAGCGATGGAAATCCTGCTGGCATCTGTCCTAAGATAATAAACGAGCCTAGGATTAGGCAAACGGAGGATTGGCACATTACTAAATAGGATTTTCAATTTTGACAATGCAGAAATTAATAATGCATCTTTGACATCTAATTTTACTGATGCTTTTAAAACATTTGAAAATACACTTGTAATTTCAGCTAAGTTCGGTATGAACTTGCTATAATAATTTACTAAACCCAAAAGGCTCCTGACCTGCTTCTTTGTTGTAGGCATGGTCAGGTTCATAATTTTGGTAATAATTCTATTGTCAGTTTTCAGTTGTCCTTGTGAAATGACATGACCCAAAAAATCAATTTCTTGTAGGCCCAATTCGACTTTGCTCGGTTTGACAGTGAGACCGAAGAGTCGCAACCTATCGAAGACATGTCTGAGTTTCAGTAAGTGTGTTGTCCAGTCATCTGTATGGACACAAATATCATCTATGTATGTCACCGTATTCGTCACTCCATGTAGTAAATCTCTAGTTAAGCGTACGAAAGTGGCAGGAGCGTTACGAAGTCCGAAAGGAAGAAATCGCCACTCGTAAAGACCTAGAGGTGTTGAGAATGCAGTAAGATGGATAGATTGAGTCTGCATAGGGACCTGCCAATATCCCTTAGTAAGGTCTAATTTAGAGAAGATTTTGGAGGTGGACATATCCAGAATAAGATCTTCGCAGGAAGGAATTGGTTCTGCGTCGATCTTAGTGACATTGTTGAGTTTTCTATAGTCCACACAAAGACGAATGGTGGAGTCTTTTTTCTTGACTAGGACGATTGGAAAGGAGTACTCAGATGTCGATTTCTGAATGATCCCACTAGCTTCTAAATTAGGAATTTCCTTATTTAGACTTTCTCTATAGCTGAGTGGGATAGAGTACGGCCTGCATTTGATAGGCTTAGAGTCCGAAAGAAGAATGGAGTGCTCGATCCTGTCCGTCCTACCTGGAATGTCGGAAAATATGTCCTTATATTCCGTCACTAATTCTATTGTCTGTCGTCGTTGCTCGTCTGTTAGTCCCGTTTCTAACCGTATGCACTCTAATGTAGCAGTCTTGTCTACAATTGGAACAGGTAGTTCCATCCCGTCGTCGTCTACCTGATTCAGTACGGTTGTGGTGCTAAGTGCGTTTTCTGTAATCTCACTAAGTGTATGCATCTCGTCGGATTTGCCAGTCTCGCTAACTAGTGTAGTTGCGTTGTGTATGTCTGTCGTCTCATCAATAGGTGTGGGTGCATTGTGTTCGTCTGTCTCTAATTCTGTCTCTCGTCGTGAAAAATAGGGTTTCAACATGTTGATATGAAATATCTCTAAGTGTCTGTTTATCGATATTTCATACTCAACATCCGAAAGTTTTTGTATCACCTTGAATGGCCCTTGCCACGAAGTTATCATTTTATTATGCTTGTCTGGTAGTAACACCATTACGTCTTGATCAGTTTCAAGTATTATGGGTCTAGCACTTATGTTAGGACTGTGATGTTTGAGGATATCTGAACTGTTCACTGGAGTGAATCCATTCTCCTCCTCCCAGACAGATATTTCTTCATCTGTGCAGTGCTTTAGTTGGGTAGACACCCAAGAATTAAATCAGTACAAGGGTTGTCTAAGTATTGCACATGTAAAGGTACCAGAAAGGAACGGGGTGTTTATACGGGCTCTTGCCAGAGGATAGGTTTCTATATTACCAGAAAACGTACGGCACTTTACAGAGTCACCAGTATAATCCTTTGGATTAACAAGTTCCTTTTTAATACCAATAATAGAGCTCCCACTGTCAAGCAAACATCGGCATGGCTTATCATTGACCAATGCAGAGTGAAACAATAGATTGCCTCTGGAGGCTACAGCTGCGTTTGCATTCTCAAAGGAGGATGTTACAATATGTCCACATGTAAGTTTGCCGTCTGCATGAAATTGGTGACATTGCTCACAACTATCAAAGTTTAAAATATCGTTTACACAACAAACATCTTCACATTGGTTGAATGGTAATACATTCTCGACCTCACACTCAGTCTCACTACCACTATCAGAAGATGTATCAATTAACACTGCACTGTTGGCCTTCATTCGTTGGCGGCCCAGGCACTTATTTGAATAATGCCCGTAGCTAGAACAGAAGAAGCATTTGACTGCACGCCTGTATGCAGATCTCTTGTTTTGTTGCTTCTTAATGACTGTCTCAAGATGTGCTGGATAGTTTGGTGATTTATCACACATAGAGTAAGTATCATGAAAAAGTTGGCAATACACACATTTAGGTAATTTTTGGTCTTTCTTGTCGACTCTCTGAAATGGTTTTTTATTGCTGCGATAGCTTTTAGGTTGGTCCTTAACAAAAGAGACTATTTCAGAGTCGATATTAGATGTTTTAAAAATCTCTCTATTTGAGGAAAAATATGCAGAGCCTTTCTTTTCAAATTGTTCTATGGTCTCGATGTCTGACTGCTGAAGGAATTTAGCGACTGGAGATGGTATTGTGGATATGACTTTATCCATGGCTATTAAGTTTTTAAGTTTTTCAAAATCTGTTCCTATGTTTGCTGCATTAAGCCACCTATTTAGTATGCTTTGGACATTTGAGACATAATCGATGAAAGTCTCACTTGGTTTTGGTTTTAAATTTGAAAACTGTACTTGATACCCAGGGGCATCAAGTAAGAAATGTTGCATTATCCTATCATGGATGTACTGATAGTTAGATCTAAGATCAGTTGGTATTGATTCTATCACTTTAAGGGGCTCCCCACTCAGGTTCTTCATGTAAATCATAGCCCACATATCGATTGGTACTTGGTGGTATTTCAGCTGATATTCGACATTTTCTGTCCAGGCTGATATGGAGTCTTCTTTGCAGAATGGCTTAATAATATTTTTATACTTATTAAATTTATTTTCTTCTTGCTGACTCTTTAGTTTTGTAGCGGAGATCTCTAAGTGTGAATCTACATCCATACCTTTCATCTTTAACTGTGTCTCTGATTCAACTTGTATTTGTTTTTCCTTAACTCTTGCCATTTCATCTATCTCTTTTTGCTTTAGTTCTATTCCTGATCTATGCTTTGCTTTAATTCTTTATCTTGATCTAATTGTTTTTGTTTTAATTCTAATTCTTTTTGTTTAATTTCTTTATCATGTTCTAACTGTTTGTGTTTTACTTCTAAGTCCTTTTGTTTTGTTATCTCAGCTAGTTCCATCTGGTGTTGTCTTTCTCGTGCACGTTCATCTCTCTCAGCATCTTTTGCTTCCTTAAATTTTTGATCAGCATATTGCTCTAATTCCTTTCCTGTGTATTCTAATTCCTTGCCTGCTTTTATAAATTCAGCTAATGTTGCCATGTTGTTGAGTAATTAGCTAGAGTTGATAGGCACTTAAATATTTACTCACTTATTTGTATTAGATATGTTAGGTTTTTAAATCCCTGAGTACAAAAAATATTCTTAGATTACCACCTGAAAAACAGATCACAAACAATATGCTAATACATCACACGCTGAAAAAGAGATGCATTATTAATCATATTGCATGCAAAATCATTTGGGTATACTCATCTTAACATTCCAGATCAATCATGTACACTCGTTTGGCACCTCAAGTCCAATCGTCTGGCAATACCACACACAGCTTAGGTTATGCTTATGATCAGCTGTTGTTCTCCCTGGTTATCACCACTGGTTAACCACTTGTAAACGATATATAACTCTAGACAATTTTGTACAATTACATGCCCCAGAACACCACAATGTGGTTTAATTAATAATAAATGTCACTGTCCTGTCTTCGTTCTAACGTCTTCTGCCTTCCCTAACTCTAGCTGTTTAATTTATGGAAGTGTTGTGCAGACTGCGTCTTATTTGCATAGCAAAAGTAGTGCCATCGCGACGGTAAGAAATAGAAAAAGTATATAAATAATTAAATAAATGTTTTGAAATAAATATAAAGGTAATAATAATGTTCAAATAAATAAATATATTCAATAAATAACTATATAAATAAATAATATTTGATATAAGTCAACGATTCAGGCGAGCAGCCGCTTTGTGATTCGTAAACAATCAGCCGCTGACTGCAAATGGCGTCCCGCAGCTGTTTGTCAGTCGCGACACGTCACAGGCGCAGCGCTATTTTTAGAATGGAAAATCGATTTTTGTTCTCGGCTCATTTTTGTGTATTGCTCCGCCGTGAATCATATTTGACAAATACTAGTAAATAAATAAATAAGTAATTGTAAAAATAAATGATACAAAACTATAAAAATAATACTTACAAATCAGAAGAAAACATGTTCATAAGCACAAAATAATTCAATAAGCATAAATAAACATAACTTGGTCACGATGGGCACAGCTCGCACTTTGTTCTGTCTGCACACGCCATTATCACTTAACATAAATTAAACCCTGTGATTATCTAGCCGTAATTCTATTTTAGAGCCGTGGGTGAGTGTTTTAGCTTGAACAATTGTCCAAGCTACACTTCTGACACCACTTTATCCTAGCCTGTCATCAACCGATGTCACAGGCATTCCGGGATAACTTCTCTCGCACCACACAAAAAGACTTGCTAGTCGTACGAGAGGAATTGATTACACATTTTATTGCCACTGGCTCTTTGCATCACATCAATGTACAACAAACAGTCGCTAACAAATCACACACGAATAAATGCACAGAATTCCCTATCACTAGTCGTTTCCTAACCCTATTGCTAATCTATCTACTCGGCTAACGAACTAAGCATCAATGCTAAACGATGCGTTCACTCTAAAGTCTGTGTCCCGTCTGATTCTACACCGCGTGCTGTTTACACAGTACGTGGAAGGACTTGGGGCGCACTACGGCTTTTGCGTGCGGCCTCATTCAGCACGCTAGAGTAGTGGCCTCTCTTGAGTTTTAGTTTAGTTCTCTGTGTCTATCACGTTGGCGTGATTATGCCGTGACCAGAGTGCTTACTCTCTGGTTGACACCTCCGTGTCCCATGAGAGAACTATTTAATAGTTCCCTTTCTTATTTATTCCCTACACCTACCCTGCCCTCATGTAGGGGCACTGGGTTACCTCTATTCTACTTGAGGTAGACCACTCTTTCAGGGTGGTCTTCATTCCTATATAACTAAGTCTTTGACATCAACAGTATATGTTCTTTAAGAGTTGAACTAACAGTAAATGATACATCACATACATGACATTTTCTATTCATAATCAAATGATTTATTGGTAAAGCAGTGCTTACATGCTTTGGAATATTGATAATATAAGATGCCACACTGTCATGACAAAATAAAATCACAATTATTTATATAGTTGTGCCAAATAATCTAATTTGCTAGCATTTTAGTTCCTTATCATGCAGTGAATAATTAGTAATATAACAAACATTGTTATACTTGTAAGAAAAGCAAATTATGTACAATCATACTTTAACATCAGCATCCGGTTTTATTTCTCCTTTAATACATGCAGGAAATGTTGACTCCTTTGGTTTCATCTGAGAAACATAAATGATACAGGAAGCTAAAACAGTGTGTTTAAAATGTTACTGAGTCTGAAGACATCAATAGGGATGTTTAGCATGCCAGAATATCTAAGCTAGCAAGAACCAGACAGAAAACATCACTTCCTAGAACATTAAATCTACAAGGTGTGGTTGAGAAGTTTTGCACTTTTGTATGAAGCAGTCAGGGCATGTGGCTGGAAATTGGTGGGAACTTTAATCATTCTCAAGGTGATGCACTTCTTCCATGTCTTCTTCACCAATCTGATGCCTTGATTGTAGAACTGGCCTGCCTGGGTCCAGAACTATATCTCCAGTTCAGTCATCAAGCCATGGATGTCAAAAGAAAGATATCCATGAAGCAGACTCTTCATGATTGGAAACAGGAAGAAGTCCAGTCAGTGTGGTGGATGTGGCATGATGCCATACCTGCTCTGCTGGGCACATTATCCAAAAGCAGACAAATGTCTCAGGACAGTATCCCATGTCTTTTGCATTTTATTTCTTTTGGTAGTTTCTGAAGAAAATATTTTCTGGTGTCATTTCTCAAATGACCAGGACATTATTACTAAATGAACATGTCACTTTGACTCACATAGTGAAGAGTTCTACAATCAGGGCATCAGATTGGTGAAGAAGAGATAGGAGAAGTGTACTGCCTTGGAGAGTGAATACATAGAGAAGGACTGCATAACACTTTCCTGATACATGTCTTGACTTCTTCATACTAAAGTGCAAAACTGTTTGACCTCCGTTGATTTATGGTGTGTTCAATGTATCATACCTACTCAGCTTGGCTCTTAGCTCCATTTTTAATCCTACCTTTGTCTGTATTCTCTTCATTTAAGACAATCTACTCAAGGTTAATGATGAGCATTTTATTTTCTCATGTAAATGTAACAGAAGAACAAATACTGTTATGAATATATTACAAAGATGTTTTTTAAAAAGAAGATAAAATGTGGCTGTTGTGGATCACCATCTCACATGATCACCAAAGTTGTTGATCAGGCCTGGGTCACCATTATATCATGTGGTCACACCGCAGGACAAGGTTTCAGAATGTATCGTAATAGTTTCAAAATGTTTATTTATGCTTCAAGATGGCTTGGAAATGCTGGTGAGAACTTGGTGCTTCACTCAAATACTGTATGGTGAAGTTACTTTCATGTCCTGAACAGGACATCACAATCAACCCCAACATGTTTGACCCTGTAATTTACTAGGCAATGTTAGTTCAGTAGTTTGCCACTGCTGCCTGAACTGGCAATGCCTTATATCATAAAAATCATTGGGAAGTGGTCTGTTTTACATAAACTGTGGCAGATTTCTCTCTAGGCCAGAAGGTTCGCCTGGATATGGTGTAGTTTGGGCAGTCCTGGAGTATGTGTTCTGCTGTCTGCGATGTCAAACCACAGGTGCACATGGCTGAGTTACCAATCTTGAATTTTGTATACATGTGGTTGCATAATCTATTGTGTCCTGCTCTGAGGCACAGAATAATTACCTGTTCTGGTCTGTCCATAACGTGGTAGTCATCTTGAGTAAAGTTTGGTGGCCTTCTGACTGATTTGATCATTCTTTTCTTTTGGTGGTATGTAACGGGCACATCAGGTTGTTCTTCTTGTGCTCCTTCCTTAGCCAATCGATCAGCTCTGTCATTTCCAGGTACTCCACAGTGGGATGGTATCCACTGCATGGTGACCTTATGCTGACTGCTAAGTTCAGAAAGTAATGTCCCTAGAACTGGCAATTTCCCAGACAGGAGCCCCTCTATTACTGATTTTGCATCTGTCAATATCACCACAGGTTGTGTACCATGGCTGGTATTTTATAATTTCTCTGTTGCTAACTTGATTGCCTCAATTTTAGCAACTTATCTAAATGTATGTGAAAATCACAAAGAAAAGATCTAGATTCCTCCATCCTCTTGTTCCACAAGACTGGTGGTCTTCTGGTACACTGTGGTCTTAGAAAAGTATCTCCCTCACCGTACTCCAGGAGTCAGATATTATGTTTCTGCCTCATTAAGTCCCAAGAGAAGCTTCATTACTACATTTTGTAAGAAATTATAGGATCTACATACTAGACATTTATATTCAAATAAGTGAAACAAAACCAGACACCTCCTCTCTGTACACTGATGAGATGGTATGCCTGGGTAGGCATCAGCCAGGGTAAATTATGACAAGTTTAGGTTAGGACACAGAAAACAGATGTTCAAAATAAACAGGTACTCACCCAATACCATGTACACACTTGAGGCAATGTTAATCTTGCTGAATGACCTGTAGGTGTTAAGGCAAGTGGTAAACTCCTCCCTCATTCAGTATCAATTCCTCTCTCATGAAGTTTCTCTATAGTTTCAGAAGTACAAATATCTGTGGCTGTAAATGACACAGGAATATTTTTGATTGTGGAGGGATATGTTATAGTATGAAATACAGCATCTGCATGTAAGTATCAAACAAACAACACTACTTTAGTGTGACCAATCATTGAACTCCTTTGCTTTCTAACATGTTTGTTTCCTCCTCAATACAATTTTTAATTTATATATACAGTATAACAGCATCTGCTAAAAGCTGCCTTCTCTTGCAAACCTTTTGTACCAAGCTATAAAACAAACACAAAATATGACTAGAAAGGTCGATGAAAGGAACACTACATAGAGATACAGGCAAATGTTTTGATCAAATTCTTTATCAATGAACACATAATAAAAATCAACAAAAAATATATTTTAGAAAAAAGTGAATACTCAACTGGTTCGGATCAGTTTACCGTCTTCAGATCGCAAGTTGAAGTTGAATATTCTTGTTTTTTGTGCTTCTCTCTTTCTTGTTCATTGATAAAGACCTTAGTTAAATTTGTCGCTGTGTATGTGTGTACCCCTTCTTTTACTGAGCTTCATTTTCATATGTTGTGTTTATTTGAACTCTGGTATTATCTTGGCAGCAGCCAACCTCCTTGTTCAATAACACCAGGTTCATATGTTGTGTTTATGTGAACTCTGGTATTATCTTGGCAGCAGCCAACCTCCTTGTTCAATAACACCAGGTTCATATGTTGTGTTTATGTGAACTCTGGTATTATCTTGGCAGCAGCCAACCTCCTTGTTCAATAACACCAGGTTCATATGTTGTGTTTATGTGAACTCTGGTATTATCCTGGCAGCAGCCAACCTCCTTGTTCAATAACACCAGGTTCATATGTTGTGTTTATGTGAACTCTGGTATTATCTTGGCAGCAGCCAACCTCCTTGTTCAATAACACCAGGTTCATATGTTGTGTTTATTTGAACTCTGGTATTATCTTGGCAGCAGCCAACCTCCTTGTTCAATAACACCAGGTTCACTCAATTTGTATTCAAGTCTAGTCCATACACGTGCTACTACTTCTAGTGTACTGGACTGATTTGTGCGTGTGGATTAGCTTTCCCTATCACCAGTACAATGGCCAAGTACTACAGGAGACAAGTGACAATTGTACATTGATTAGAGAAATTAGACGTAGACAGTCAAAATTTGTTGGACATGTTATACGAAGAAATGAATTGGAGAACTTGGTGACGACTGGCAAGATCGAAGGGAACAGACCAAGGGGACGACCAAGAAGTAAATACCTGGATGGCTTGGCCACGTGGCATGGTAGAGGCAGGAACACTGAGCTGATCCACGCCTCTGGTGATCAAGTGAAATGGCAAGTCATGACCGCCCATGCTTATCGGCATGGCACATGATGGATGGATGGAAGTGAGCGTTATAGCTCTTAAACTGCTGATACACTAACGATGAGACAGCGCGATCGTTTCCTACACACAATAGTTCAGACTTTTGAAGTTCACCATTGACTTCTCATTCAGAAAGCAATATCAAACTGACTAGACATAAAATTGCCTAGAAAATTAACTAGGGCAGGGGTGATGATCGCAATGTTATGCAAAAGGCATGCAATGTTAAAATTCAAATGATGATGATAATCAATGTCAATAATCATACTGCAAATTCACACATTCATATTGTATAGTATATTGATAACATTAATACATTATTCATATTTTGTGATCCAGTTGGTTGTTGTCGAGGGGGAAACTGCCTGTTCCATCCATAAATGTGCCCTGCGGATAAGCATGAGCGGTCATGATTCGCCATTCACTCGATCAACAGAGTCATGGACCAGCGCAGTTTTCTTGTCTCAACAATAACCACATGGTCAGGCCATCCAAGTATTTACTTCTCTGTCATCCCCGTGTTCTCTTCCCCTCGATCTTGCCAGTTGTCACCAAGTTCTCCAATTTATTTAACTTCTCATAACATGCCCAAAAATTGTGACTGACTTAAGTCTAATTTCTCTAAACAGTTTATGATTTTTATTTGTTTCTTGTAGGATTTGGTCATTGGTTTTTCTGTCTGCCCATGGTAGTCTGCATTTTCCTCAGAAACTGAATTTCCACAGCCATTGCCATTCATTAGAATAATTAGATGTTTTTCAGCTTGTCTGCTCGTGAGCTCATTCATTGAACACGCTTCACATCCATACAAAAGAATGCCTGTACTGCTAGTGTTATTAATAAATAAAATACACTGAAATTATCGAACAACATTCCACTATTTAAGTGTCTTAAAATTAAACAAATAAAACTGACTTCTCACAACTGTAGGCCTAACTGTAGCTCAAGTTTTTGTGAAGGTGATGTAATAAATCCTGAGATCTCCACGTCAAACGGCCGGCACTTTCACTGATAACATAAAGGCGAATGTAGTTTTCGCCGATGTCGGTCACGTGACTATCCATCCATCATGTGCCATGCCGAAAAGCACATTTGCACAGCCATCAGATGTTTTTCAGCCTGTCACCTCATTTTCCAACAGCAGACCGTAGTGATGACAGCATTGGTGAATTTTATAATGATTTAGATAAAGCCTTCAAGAAATGCAAGAATTCTGAAGTAAATATCATAATGGGTGACTTGGTGCTTTTGCTGAGACTAAAAGTAGCCTGACTATGGAAGTCATGACAGTAATGAGTAAGTAAAGCAATAACATGGCTCGAGACACAGACATTCACAAGGGCATGTTTCCTTAGCGACTCAATGAACATGCTCAAGAGGATAGAGATGGGGGAGAATAAAATGGTTGCTGTCTCTGGAGCAGTTTCAGTTGGCAAAGATTAGTTTCATCTTCGTGCCAGGTCATGCGGGAGTACAAGGGAATGAGCTGGCTGACAAGCTCGCAGGTAAGGCTATTGTGGAGGGCGGGCGCGCCATGGACCAGGATGACATTCTGAATGCCCTACAAGAAGTAAGACTTTTGCAAGAACCAAGTGATGACTGTGAATCTACAACCATGGCCAGACTGCGAGAACAACAAATTAAAAGAGGGGTGGCCAAACAAGAACACTACGCAGGAAGCCAAAGAAGATTGATAAACCAACACAGAACTGGTGTCGTTAGCCACTACACGCTGCGGGATTTGCTGAGGAGGGGATCCGAGTGCTTATGGACTGAATGGTTCGATGTGCAATGAGGATGATCTGTCGACTAACTAACTAACTATGGGTGACTTGAATGCCAAAGTTGGAAATCAACACGGCGGATGCATAGTAGGCAAGTTTGGACTAGGGGAAGAGAATGAAAGAGGTTGCAGACTTATACAGTGGACAAGAGAGCATGATTTGATTATTGGAAACACCTGGTATCAACAGCACCCAAGGAGGTTATGGACATGGAGGAGTCCTGATCATAAGATCGGAAATCAGATTGATTACATTCTCATCAACAGATTTCGAAATGCCTTAAAAGTCGCAAAAACTTTACCAAGCACAGACTACTACAGCGACCATAGATTAATCTAAAGCAATTTACATATAAAATTAAAGAAAGTCAAATATTCACCAAGAAACACAAAATTTGATCTACATGCACTGAAGAGTGAGTAAATAAAAGATAAATTCAACGTAGAGGTAAAGAACAGATTCGATGCATTGTCCGATATCGAAATATTATTTCAAGACGTCAGTGACCAATGGGAAATATTAAATAAATCAGTCAACCAAGCTGCAGAAACAACCATCACAAAAATAAAGATAATAGGACGCAAGAAATTTATGATGGAAGACATCTTAAAACTCATGGAAATAAGAAGAAATAACAAAAATAACAAGGAAAAATATGAAGGAAAATTAGGAAGCTATGCAAAGAGGCAAAAGAAACATGGCTTGAGGAGAATTGCAAGGAAATTGAAAACCAACACAACACCCGGAATACCAAATTAATGCACAAAAGAATTGATGACATCACTAACAAAAGAACACACACATCAGCGGGGTGCTTAAAAATCAAAGATGGCAAAATCATAATAGAAAATGATCAGATTTTACACGCATGGTCAGATTATGTGAAAGACCCTTATGGTGATACAAGAGAATACCAACATAATCTTCGGAATAATAATGAAGGACCATCAATTTTGAAGATGGAAGTTCAGAATGCTCTAAACCACATGAAAACTGGCAAGACCCCGGGTACAGATCAATGCCTTAGAAGAAAATGGAATAGACCAAGTCACCAGACTGCTGAATGCAATATACGATACTGGAGATATACCTCCTGAATTATGTAATTCTATATTTATTGCAATCCCGAAGAAATCAGGAGCCTTGGAATGCGATCAACATCGAACAATTAGTATAATGAGCCACATTACGAAGATTATGTTGTGAATTATCATGCAAAGAGTTAGGAAGAAAATACAACCCGAAATAGGAGAACAATGTGGGTTTGTAGAAGGCAAGGGCACAGTAAATGCTGTGTATATACTGAGAACAGTTACTGAACGTTCTATAGATGTAAGCAAAGATCTATATCTTTGACTACACAAAGGCTTTCGGCTTCGGTAAAGTGAGACATGTCGATATGATAAGGATGCTTGAAGATCTACAAATTGATGGAAAAGGCCTTAGACTTGTAAAAAACAAATATTGGAAACAACAAGCTACCATAAGAATTGATAATGAAGTAGGTCAATATCAGCCTATTAAGAGAGGTGTGAGAAAGGGATTTGTAATGTCTCCACATCTTTTTTCCCTGTACAGTGAAAATATTTTTCAGAAATATAGAAGATATGGAAGGAATCATCATTGCGGGACGATACATCAATAACATTAGATATGCAAATGACACATACTTGATTGCAGACAATGACCAGGACCTGCAACATTTAGTATACAGTGACCAACTAGAGTTAGAATTAAATTGTAAGAAGACAGAGATTATGGTCGTCACTGGGAAGAAGGAAATACCACAATGCAATTAAATTAGCATAATCTTAAACAAGTGAATCAGTAGTTATCTCGGAACAGTCATAACATCTGATGGGAGATGCCTTGAAGAGATTAGAATAAGAAATGCCACTGCGAAGGTAGTCTTTTGCAAGATTGCATACTGGCCAATAAAAAGAAATATCAATTGAAACGAGATAAAGAGTGTTGAAGTGCTACATAGAGCCCAGATACTTCAGTGTGTTCTCTCTGTTGACGCTTTGATCATGTGGATGATTTGGTGGTGAAGGCTGGTAGGAGACTTAATGCATTGAGGGCTATGGCAGCAACCGTGGTAGATCAGAGGATGCTGTACAAGCTCTTTCAGCAGTTAATAATTTCTGTCATTGAGTATGGTTTGGGGCTGCTGACAGTATCAAAGAGCCAGCTTGAAAGGCTGGAGCGCATACAGAATGCTGCCATGCGGTTAATCCTGGGGTGCACAAATGACACACCAATTATATGCATGAGGCATATCCTGGCGCTACCAACAATGACGGATAGGCATAGGGTCCTTCAGGCCAAATGGTACCTGACAGTTGCCGCAGACAGGGATCACCCGCTGCATGCAGCAATGGATATGGTTAAGGGTCATAGACTAAGACGAGGCAGGTCCTGGATTGCACAGGCAGAACTTTCTATAAGTCGGGTGTGTGATCTAGAGACCATCAATCGTGAAAGAGAGTGGGTTGAAGTTCCGGAAGACATGACGGACTGGCACAATGTAATAATAACACTGAGTCGTGAGTGCAGAGAATGGGCAGCGGGCCGCACTGAGTTTGAAGTGCAACAGCTGATCCAGAGCAACACACATCAAGGCGACATAGTCATCTACACTGATGGGTCAGTGGTGAGAAACAGACGTAGTGGGTGGGGTTTTATTGCAAAGGCTAATGGGCGAGTCTTGACAAAGGAGAGTCTGTATGTCACGAAATGCCGCGTTAACATCCTATAATATTTTCTCGGTCTCCAAATTTGAGAGGCCAAATTGAGAAAGAATGAATTAATCACCCTGCTCCACTGCTATCTAGTCGTGAGGTAAGATTACTCACAAAAAGCCTCTAGCCATGACGTAAGCTTGCAGATGGCAAGTAAAATGGGCTGCTTGAGACGTTAGATGGACACAACTAGATAATTAGTCTACACTTGGGAAAACTGCTGACCCAGACAGGCTATGACACCTCCCAGAGGGTAGACCCTGGATAAATCAACAATGAACTGGGCCAGTTGTTGAATAAAGGTAATTACCTGTAGCCATGTGGAGAATGTCAGAGATAGTGAAATAAAACCACCCAGGCGTGAACAACATATTTACCCAGGTGGAGATAATAGCCCTAGGGCAGTAAACAAGCCAAGTCAACTCAGAAGGGCAGACTCAGTAGAGTGATAAACAGATCTGACAGAGGCAATTAACACTGGGCCTGTGGACTTTGTACCAGACAGAGAGGAGAAAGGTGTGATGGCCAGTTTTGAAGTGAGAATTGCAATTAACGTCAGGGGAAGATAAGAAGAATTTATGACTGGAATTTCTGGGAGATAATAGGTCTACCGGACTCAGTATATATATTAGGCTGTTAGTCCTGGTCGTGTTAGATACGAAATCAGTGGAAACAGGTAGGCAGCCAATTCAATGTCTGTAGTCTTATGTCTGATAGATTTCACTAGGAAAGTTATTTCTTAGCAACTAGTCAAGAAGAATTTATGACTGGAATTTCTGGGAGATAATAGGTCTACCGGACTCAGTATATATATTAGGCTGTTAGTCCTGGTCGGGTTAGATACGAAATCAGTGGAAACAGGTAGGCAGCCAATTCAATGTCTGTAGTCTTATGTCTGATAGATTTCACTAGGAAAGTTATTTCTTAGTAACTAGTCAAGTCTTTTAGATGTATGTACTGATTTTCAGTCTATATCTGACCTAGGTGACTTCAAGAATTATCATTGCTTCAGGTTACTTGAGTGTACATCCTATTGCTATAAGGGTTATTCTTACTATACAAGTATATACCTTTTGGGAGACAGACTTTTGACTTTCACTTATCATGTTAGATGTCTGTTACTCTATGGAAACGTAGTTTTTCAGTCGTGGTAGATGCTTGTTAGTTCTTTGTAAACTAGCCTAGTTGCCTGTTGGTGTGTGCATTTGTTGTACAGAATATAGTCAACTGACTACTTCCTTAATTCTTACCACAGAAGTGGCTAAGTAGGGACTGCTCTGAGTATTGTTTCTATGTCTCATATTTATGTAAACAATGTTGTTACTAACTTTGCATATGCTATTATGTTAAAGTACTGGAGGTTTGATATATTTGAATTGCCGTATGCATCAGTGTTGTTATACTCTGGATATGCACTTGGCAAACATTTATTTAGTCTGTAATGTATATGGAAACTATGTTTCCCAGTTTGTTGTAGATAAGGATATTACTTACTTTTTTGCATTACACAATGTAGGTAAGAATAGCCTTATATGCCATTTTGTATTCGCATACCTTAGGTTTATTTGATGTGATTTGTTATATGGTAACGCACTAAGAATAAATTGGTGTTATGCTATTGTGTGCGCATTGGCACATTGGCCATCGATTGCAGTGGAAGCATAGGTGTAATGGTACAGACATTACCCACAATTGGTATAGGGTATATGGTGCTAAACTTGTTCAGTGTATTGTGGGCGTGCGTTCACTGTTAGTTAGTTAGTTAGTCGACAGATCATCCTCGTTGCACATCGAACCATTCAGTCCATAAGTGCTCGGATCCCCTCCTCAGCAAATCCCGCAGCGTGTAGCGGCTAACGACGCCAGTTCTGTGTTGGTTTATCAATCTTCTTTGGCTTCCTGCGTATTGTTCTTGTTTGGCCACCCCTCTTTTAATTTGCTGCTCTCGCAGTCTGGCCATTGTTGTAGATTCACAGTCATCACTTGGTTCTCGCAAAAGTCTCACTTCTCGTAGAGCATTCAGAATGTCAGCCTGGTCCATGGCGCGTCCGCCCTCCACAGTAGCCTCACCTTCGAGCTTGTCAGCCCGCTCATTTCCTTGTACTCCCGCATGCCCTGGCACAAAGGTGAAACTAATCTTTGCCAGCCGAGACCGCTTCAGAGGCAGCAACCATTCTCTTTGGATCGACCCCTCCTCTATCCTCTTGATCATGTTCATTGAGTCGCCAAGGAAACAAGCCCTAGTGAATGTCTGTGTCTCGAGCCATGTTATTGCTTTACTTACTGCCATGACTTCCATAGTCAGGCTACTTGTGGTTTCAGTGAAAGCACCAGAATCCTCCTTCACAATTCTCCCTCCGGCCCGAGCTGTAAAGGTCCATGAGCTTCTCACATGTCGGAACTGTAATTCACGAAAACCTGGCACAGGCACTGGTCACGGCTTGTACGACCGGATGATCAGGAACTATTATGATACCATTACCGTGCACGTGAGCTGCTAAACCAACTTTGGACGGAGCGGCTGTGTCATAATCCCCCATTGTTGTGCCGCGGCATCGTTACGTGCGCCAGGCAAACCCCAGTTACCAATCCACAGGTTCGCTGGTGAGTTAGAGTAACCATCAGGGGTCAAGCAAGTACAAGCGTGACGCACGCAGTTCCCGCTGGACTCGATTCCACAGGGCAAGTGCTCAGAGCGAGAAACGGCAGACGAGGCTTGGGTATTTGGACTGGACAGACGTGGTTTGAGAGAGGCTTGTATTATAACTGTGCCTGAATGTCGATTGCTAGTATCTCTTGTGAGAGGATGGAAGACTGCGCGGCTGTGGTTTGAGTCTGTGAGTGTATTGATTCATCGACTGTGTGTATTCTTGTATTCACATCGTGCGGGCAACATGCCGAATCAGATTGTGTTGCATGTGAAGTGTAAATAAAACATTGAACTTAGTGTTACCGTGAGTCAAGTCAAATCATTCTGTGACTGTGTATGTCTCGCATATGTTAGGTCAAGCGAGCCAGATTCATCCTTAAATGTGAGAACCTGACATGTGTGAACGTGGGTAGCTCGTCCTTGTTAATTTATTTGAGCCAAACGTACGTGGGTAGCTCGTCCTTGTTGATTCATTTGAGCCAAACGTAGAAACGTGATAGCTTTCGTCTAGCCTTAAGTTAAATCATAAGTGAGCGTAGGTTGTTCGTCCGTGTTGGATTAGTTAAACTAAGTGAGTGGTCGTGTGTAACTTGTCCACATAAAATTATGAATATGATGTCTATGTCCTTACTAAAGTGATCATTGGATTTGTTTGTAAACGATGTATCATCATAGTTACTGAACGTTTAAACATGGCTAACTTGTCTTCGTGAAAGTAGTTGTGTAGCGTGTGGAAGCAGAAAGTTCAGGAAAGAAAGATACTTGTGGAAATTGTTGAACAGACGACATTACGACCAACAATAACACTCGACGGCATACAAACCTAAATCAAAACTTAGCGACAAGCATACACCTCACAAAATCACAGATTCTAAAATTGTTTTCTCCAAAAGTAAACAGGTTTTTGTGTGTCACCTGAAACTGTTACCCGTAGAGGTCATTTGTCCGAACAGTAACGACCCTACAGTCTCTGACCCTGTTTTCACCATTCTCCAGTGTCTCCAGAGCACTTACGTATTACCTTTTTCATATACTTTTGTATGCAAGTTTAGACACGCGCTGTAAATTCAGACATATTGTATAAATTGTTCAAATTACTAACACTTATAACAAAATTGCGTGTGTGAGAATTCATTTTCATTGAAACGTTCCATCATGTCGACTTTAAATGATTTCATTGAGATGGGTTTAAAGTTAAAGTTAACTGGTGATGAGTTAACAAAATGGAGTGAAACAAAATATTCAGAACACCTCCTGGCACAGGAAAAAGCTAGAGACCGCGATGAAAGGGCGGCTGAAAGAGCTGAAAAAACTAAGCAGGCAGAATTGGAGTTGGCTGCAAAAACTAAAAAGGCAGAAATAAATGCTGAATTGAAAAAAGCAGAAATCTTAGCTCAAAGTAAACGAGAAGAACTCGAACTACAGCTGAAAATCAAACAGCTTGAAGCCGAAACAGCTGTAGAAAAAGAGTCGTAAATCAGAAAGACTGAAAAAAGAAAACCAGTACAAAAAGTACCAAGGGATCGTCAGAAACTATACCTCGGGAGACTGCATAGCAGCCTTTACCCAGAACTTTGAAACATTAATGGACCATTACCAGATCCCAGAATCTGAATGGAACATAATATACATGAAAGGTTTATCAGGGGAGCCTCTGAAAGTCATAGAGACCATCCCTAAAGATCTCAGAAAAGACTATCAGTATATAAAATCAAAAATTATGTCACATTTCCTGTTAGATGAAGCAAGCTACAGAGAACAATTTAGTAAGATATCTCCAAAACCTACACAAACGTTCTCTGACTAAATTTCTGTAGTACAGGATATTTTCAACAAATGACTGTCTGCGGCCAAGATTAATGAGAACTTTAATAAACTAAAAGATCTCATCCTTAGAGATAAAATCATCTCATCTCTTCCACCTCCATTTTCCAAGTTTCTGCTAGAGTGTCAGTGTGAAAGTGTAGAACAGATAGAAAAACGAGGTTCTGGCTATTTTACAGCCAACAAGCAGTGTTTTTCCAGTAGGTTGACTGACTTAAGTTTTGTAGCAGCTGCTACACATGACAAACCAAGATCAGAGCCCTACAATAGGCAAAAATCATTTAAGCCTAATACTGAGAAATACCAGCAATGTAGATTTTGCCAACTAGCACACAATCAGACAGAGATGTGTGAATAAGAACCCAGAATATCTAAAATACTTGCAAAACGACGTGAATAAGCAAGACAAAGAGCGAAGAAGCTATAAACGCCTAACCAAATGCTTCCTCTGTAAGGCGTATGGCCACTGGCGCCATTCCTGCTTAGGCAAACAGATGACCAAGAAGGCTAATGCAGCCATGTTCGATAGCTCTTCCTCAGATGATGAACAAGTCGAAGACCACCCTGTGAACTCAGCACAGACTATTGATATATTTAAGTTAGAAAAATGTACCACCTGTAACCAATTTCATGAAGATGGCCTTTTGACATGCAGCCACTCAATACCTATCACCAACGAAGAAGCTAACTTGGTGATAGACTCCAAAGGCAAGATTAACATCCACCAGGGATATGTTAATGGCAAATCTGCTAGTCTTACGGGACATCAGAAGCACTCTTATTGGTGTAAAAAGAGGGTTCATATTGCCTACAGACTATACAGGCAAGCACATAACATGCAGAACTTTCTCTGGTAACATCGAAAAGTATCTACTTGCATGGGCGTATATTGACACCCCATTCATCACAGGAACGGTCAAATGTGCAGCATTATCCAACCCATGTTGTGATATTATTGTAGGTAACCTACCTGAGGTGAATGATATGCCTCATAACACCATTACATCTAGTGCCACGTGTATTAATGATGATGTACCAGCATCTCCATCTAACTGCATTAGTGAGAGTGTGATATCATTGAATGAATGCACTGTAGCCAATTCTGTAATATCATCACATGAATCCATTGATGTAATTCATTCACCACCATGTCATGTTACCGATAATGTTAACGCAGTAACTAGATCTGCTGCTAGAGTGTGTCAGGATCTTATATTTGGCTCGTTCGCTAACACGGGTGAGACAGTACAAGTATAACGTGATTCGACGAAAGACACAACGACATAACGTTCTATGGATTTATTGCCACATTAAATACAGAACGATAACTACAACAATCTACAATATATAACTCACAACCACAATACAGCTCTCAGGTCTGACGCTCAAGATATCAGTCGTTCGGCTCCCACACACAGAGATCCATACAAACGCCTTGCTTTCATCACACATGTCCTTCCAGTCTGAAGTCCCAGCTCGGTCTGAGCCCAGCACGCAAACTGCCCACTGCCTCGCGTGGTGTCACGTGGCCTGCATGCGTCTGTCGTCCGCCTGACCGCTGGTCGCGTGTCAGGTAACAATCTTGCCAGCCGACAATGCTTGTCCGCCGGGTGTCGTAACGATGTTGCTGCATAGCTATACCATCTTAGGCTCTGACATTCTCCCCGGGTACCTCAATGAAAGATGCCGTCTTTCATTCATGATGTATGTATATACTGGGGTAGTGTTAAATTTATGTCAGAGACTACCCTTTCCCAGTGTTATGCATGAAAATACATATATGGCATAGAAATATATACAAAAAATGTAAGTTGCATTGAAATGACAAATGAAGTACAACTTTTAACACAAATCAGGTTTCATCCCCCTGATGGCTGGTTACCTTCATTGCAATAATACCCAGTCAGATCAGTAGTACCAGCTTCACGCATCTACCTCGCAGCAATTTGAAAAAAACGTAATAATATGGTTGTTTTGCAACAGCCATCTAGCCAGACTGAAATACGACTTTGTTTGAGTCGTATTAAACAATCAAGCTCTGACCTCATTTGGCCAGGAGCTTTTATGTTGGTTTGCAATGTTGGCAGCTCTATGTCATGCTTGGTGGAAGCCTACCCGCTGTATTAGCAGTTTGAGCAACAAAATGTCTATTTATACAATACAAATTAATGAATATGTTTCAAATTATGGCCCTTGGTGTAATTCATAAATGCAAGGGAAGTAATTTTGACATTCAAGAAATTTAATAAATTACAATAATTATTTAATTTCTTAGCGTCATTGCTTGACGTTTCTTCATATTAACGAGAAAAAGTCGGTAATATGAATACATTAATCAAGATATGATTTTAAGATTACACTTATCAAAATAAATAAGTACCCAATTGGTGTATTATATTTTATAGATTCAAAAGGATTTTACAATCGTCATAAATTTTTGAATATTTGTATATCGTCTGCTAATTTTGTTATACTTTTTAAATTACACCGGAAATACACACGAAACGCAAAATTTTGTTGATGTTACACTGTCTAAACACAAATGATCCGGTTTTATTTCGGAACGGATAGTAAAATGTTCTCACAGTTCGTGTCTGATGTTATAGTATCACAACGGATTATGATGGAATGTTCTTATTTCCGATGTGTTCACAACTTCTGGATAATGATCGACTGTTCTTATTTCTGATGTTCAAATGTCGAACATTTTGGATTAAATTTGATGCAGAGGTGGTGTAGAAGTCACTGTTCAGTCCACATTTGCACACGTCGATAAAATATCACGGTGAAGAAATTCACGCACAGCTGTCATTGTTAAATGGTAAAGTTCGCTTCTGGTAAGTGGTTAAGCGTCTGTGACAGTGTTCTTGTTGTTTATTTACAATTAATAATGTTCTCTTTCTAACACACACTACACAATTATACTACACTCATTACATGACTTAATTAAAATAAGTATATTAATATTATACATGTCGGTTTCTAACCGTATCACAATTTCAATTATAGACCTTACACAGTAGGTGAATAGCAACAAAATTCACTTATTGGTGGCTGTGTTGGTCTGAGTGTAATAATACACAGTGCACTCAGACATTGCTTACTGGGTCGGTCGGACAACGGGACAAAAGATCGGCAATTGTATTGCTTCTGCCGGGAATGTGACGAACTTCGAAACTGAAATTTTGAAGCTTCAAGGACCATCGAGCAATCATATTATTGGATGGTACTCCGGCATTTATATACCGTAATGGACTGTTGTCAGTTTCAATGATAAAGTGACGTCCTAGAAGGTATTTGGATAGCTTCGTCACACTTTCTACTAAGGCCAGTGCCTCTAATTGCGGAATGGACCATGCACGCTCTCGAGGCCTTAGTTTTCTTGATATGAAACAAATGGGATGCAGGATGTTGTCGTATTCCTGCAACAGGACTGCCCCAATTGCAACGGAGCTAGCATCTGTTCTCAATCTGAAAGGTAAATGGATATTGGGCAATTTAAGGATGAGATTATTCGAATTCTTATCAGAAAAGTATGCCAAAACTTTATGAAATGCATTTCGTAGGCATTCATCGTGTACAACTTTTTCAGGTTTATCCTTGGTTAGTAAGTTAGAAAAAACCTCGGTGAGTTCTGAAAAATCAGGAATAAAGTTCCTGTAATAGTTGATAAGTCCCAGCAAGCTGCGGACTTGTTTCTTATTTGTTGGAAGTGACAGTTTTAGAATTTTGGAGACAATTTTGTTGTCTGTCATGACAAAGCCATTGGATATTCTGTACCCCAAAAATGATATCTCTTGGTAAGCCATGCTCACCTTTGAAGGCTTCACTGTCAGTCCGTGCTGTCTGATACGTTCTAGTGTCTGTTCTAGTGTCTTTATATGTTCCGTCATTGTCTCTGTATGGACACAGATGTCGTCGATATAGCAAATGATATTAGGAATGTCAGATAGGAGGAGTCGTACAGCAGACAAGACAACTCTGGAGTTACTGGGTCTAAGGATATAAAGTGGGTTACGGTTAAAATTTTCCGAAATGTGGGAATATTCACATTTCATGTTGAGATCATTTTGAGTGCTATCTCCAAACCTGCACTCGTACATGTGTGTATACATTCAATAGTTCAAACAATAATAATACCACATGTATAGTTTTGAAATATAATCGTGCATGTTTGTATGATCTTCTGCAATTTGTATATATTTTCCAAAATATGTAGGGTAATTTGTTGCTGATTTTTGTCAGTAATTTCACCGACTGATGCTTTACATTGTTCAGCATAGGTATGTGTTTGAGTTGATTTAACATAGAGATTATGAGTGGCAATAACAAAATTTGGTTCAACAGTAATGATGTAAGTAACAAAGTCTGCTGGTTTGTCGTGAGTACTATCATCTGTGTTGTGTCATGATAATGTGGACATGCAATTGTCTGTGCAGACATTTGTTTTGTATTTACAATGAGTAGTGCAAGTATAACCATCCACTGTGTGCACTTGGTTATGTGTGTTGTTAACAGGGAGTACAGGAGGTATAGTATATAACATGATGATTTGTGATCTTTCCTCGCTGTTGTGAACTGTTTGTTTTCTGCACCTTTTTCTATGTGCTGATACACACCAGTTTCTGTTTCTTCTTGTTGTAAGATGGTATGGTGTGGTACTTTGGTGTGTTCATCATGTTGTTGTATGATGAGTGGTGTAGTTAAGGCAGTACTTGTTGTTGTGTTAACTTTTTCCGTGTGTGTGATTCTTGGACTCTGTGTAGTCTGTCACATTTAATACATTTCCAATCAATAAATCACAACATGGATTGTCTAATAAAGCACAAGTTACTCTGCCTGATAAGAAAGGTGATTTTATATTGGCCCATGCCATGGGATATTTTTCTAATGTCCCTGAAACAGTTCTGCAATAGATGTACTCATCTAGGTAGTCTTTAGGATCAGCTAGGGTCTTTCGAAGACCGATAAGACAAGACCCTGTGTCGCGTACACATGTGCATACTGTGTCATTGATGTAACCTTCATGGAATGTTAGTTTTCCTAACGACAGTCTTGAGGTTTTGTTAATTTCCTCACCTTCTTGTTGAGTATTGACCTCTTTACATAAGGAATGAGGTTGAGTGATGTTAACAACATTATTAAAATATGGTACAAAGTCTGATGGGTGAAACTCAGTTTGTTCTGACTTCGCAGTGTTTGGTCTTGTCTTCGTCTCTGTGATGTTCACTTTTTCTACGTTCTTTGCTGAACTGCGTCTTGAATCTATTACCAAGTTAGCTTCCTCATTGGTAATAGGGACGGCGTGCCCGCATGTTAAGATACCATTTTCAAAGAAGGTATTACAGACAGTGCATCTGTTGGCACTAAATACGTCACACGCCTGTGCTGCATGTACAGGATGTTTTTCTGGATTTTCGTCTTCTGACGCTGAGCTATCGAACAAGGCGGCATTGGCTTTGTTGGTCATATGCCTGCCTCTACAATCCATGCGATGGTGACCGTAAGCCTTGCAGAGAAAACATTTACGTAAACTTTTGAACGATCTACGTTCTCTGTCTTGTCTGTTTACCATATTTTGCAAGTATGTTTGGTACCCTGGGTTTTTATCGCACATCTCGTTCACATAGTGAGACATTTTACAGTGAATACAATGTCTAAATTTTTCAGAGGTAGGCCTGTTTGGTTTTTGCCTACTATAGTTTTTCTCATAGTTGGCTGCTGCTACCCAGTTACTGTCAGTAGCTTCAGTGGCAAAACACTGTTTGTTGGCCGTATAATAGGCCGACCCACGTCTTTCCATTTCTTCCACACTTGTGCATTCATTCTCCTGTAAGAACTTAGAAAAAGATGATGGGATAGAAGAAATGACTTTATCTCGAATGATGAGATCTTCTAATCTATCATAATTTTTGTTAATTTTGGCTGCTGAAGTCCATTTGCTGAAAACATCTCGGACTAAACAGAGGTAGTCAGAGAACGTTTGAGTTGATTTTGGACTCAATGTACTGAATTGTTCTCTGTAACCTGCTTCGTCTAACATGAAATGTGCCATTATCTTAGTTTAATGTAATGGTACTCTTTTCTGAGGTCTTTGGGGATGGTTTCAATGACTTTAAGAGGTTCCCCAGATAGACTCCTCATATATAGAATATTCCATTCCGAAAGTGGAACTTGGTAATGTTCCATTAAAGTCTCAAAATTTTGGGTAAAGGCTGCTATGCAGTCACCCGAGGTATAGTTACGTACGATACCTTGATACTTCTTATACTGGTTTTCTTTTTCTAGTCTTTCAGATTTCTTTGACTCTTTATTCATCGCAGTCTCAGTGTCAAGTTGTTTCATTTTCAATTGTAACTCTAATTCTTCTCTCTTACTCTGCGCTGCTATCTCTGCTTTCTTAAGTTCACTGTCTATCTCAGCTTGCTTTAGAGATGTTTCTGCCTCTATTTGCTTGGCAGCTTTTCAATCTCTGCTTGTTTCAAGGCTGTTTCTGCCTCTGCTTGCTTGGCAGCCATTTCTGCTTGTTTAGAGCTCTTTCTGCTGCTCTATCTTCGCGCTCACAGTATTCAGCGTATTTATTTTCACTCCACTTTGTTAACTCATCCCCTTGTAACTTTAATTTTAAGCCCATATCAATGAAATCAAACAATGACGACATGATGGAGAAAATACGTCAATGATACTGCACAAAATATGTTGTAAATGGTTAGTAGAAAAACAATTTACAATTGATTTTACTATACGATGCGTGCCCACTAATGCATACGTAAAGTTAAAGTAAAGAAAAATATACTCAAGTGCCCTTGGATACGGTGACGAATGGTAGGACAATCGGGCTAGGAAAACTGTAGGGTCGATACTTTGGAACCACTAATGACCTCTACGGCAAGGTTACGGATGGTACGAAAAACCTGCTTGTTTTTGGAGAGAAATAAGTTAGCGTCTATTTGTTGGTGTGTGCCTGCAAGTCACTAAGTGTTGATTAGGTTTGGATGGCGTCGAGTATAATTGTATGTCGTAAATTTGTCGTCAACAGTGTTTCTCTCAATAGAAGTTACACTCTTTCCAAAACTCTTTGCGTTCCACAAACTCAATACACAAAGACAATCTATCTGTATTTGAACACTCAATAACATTGATGACACATCACTTACATCAAGATGACATTCAGTAAGGACATAGACATCAAGTTTACAAGATGGCGACAAGGTCAAAATGGCGACAAAATCACAATGTCGACAAGGTCAAACGGTGACAAGTTTCACAAATCACAAATGTTTTACACGTTTACAGGATCAAACAATATGTACTGCACATTTACTAATAGTTTTAAACATATTTAAACAATGTAGTAATGGATCACACTGAGACTTTTACGATCACATTTACATCACTATAACCTTGACAAATTTTACAAGTTCAAGAATTATAGTTTTAGATGATAAAGACGAGCAACAC
Source organism: Cepaea nemoralis (assembly GCA_014155875.1). Lineage (NCBI taxonomy): Eukaryota > Metazoa > Mollusca > Gastropoda > Stylommatophora > Helicidae > Cepaea > Cepaea nemoralis. The sequence goes on along the minus strand of JACEFZ010016225.1, from coordinate 544,280 downwards.
ACGTCTACATATATTAGGTTCTTAAACAAGGACGAGCAACCCACGTCCACACGTGTCAGGATCTTATATTTGGCTCGTTCGCTAACACGGGTGAGACAGTACAAGTATAACGTGATTCGACGAAAGACACAACGACATAACGTTCTATGGATTTATTGCCACATTAAATACAGAACGATAACTACAACAATCTACAATATATAACTCACAACCACAATACAGCTCTCAGGTCTGACGCTCAAGATATCAGTCGTTCGGCTCCCACACACAGAGATCCATACAAACGCCTTGCTTTCATCACACATGTCCTTCCAGTCTGAAGTCCCAGCTCGGTCTGAGCCCAGCACGCAAACTGCCCACTGCCTCGCGTGGTGTCACGTGGCCTGCGTGCGTCTGTCGTCCGCCTGACCGCTGGCCTGACCGCTGGTCGCGTGTCAGGTAACAATCTTGCCAGCCGACAATTCTTGTCCGCCGGGTGTCGTAACGATGTTGCTGCATAGCTATACCATCTTAGGCTCTGACTGAATGAATGCACTGTAGCCAATTCTGTAATATCATCACATGAATCCATTGATGTAATTCATTCACCACCATGTCATGTTACCGATAATGTTAACGCAGTAACTAGATCTGCTGCTAGAGTGCAAGATCAAATTGATCAAACTGAGGTACTACAAATGCTAAGCCCAGTGTTACTTCCTCCTAAAACCACGAGGGAGAACTTTATAAAAGCCCAAAAGGCTGATCCATCATTTTGTAAATATTTTAATCTTATAGGCCAAAAGCCAAGGTTAACCAAAAATGCAAGATGGCATTTTGCTCTGAAAGAGTGCATTCTCACAAGGTACTATACCAGAGGCAACCTCACCATGGAGCAAACGGTACTGCCAGTTGAATACCGTAGACAGGCCTTACATTTTGCACATGATATACCTTTCACAGGGCATATGGCATATTCGAAGACCAGATCTAGATTGTTAACACAGTTTTATTGGCCAAAATTCTGCAATGACACAAAACAATATTGCAGATCCTTTGACATCTGCCAAAAACTAGTGAAAAAGGGTAAACACCCACAGGCTGAAATACAGATTACAGATTTAGCCAGTGGACCCTTTGAGAAGATCTCGGTGGACATTGTAGGTCCTCTAAATCACGTTACATCTAGAGGAAATAAATACATAATTACAACAATTGATCTTTGTAGTCGGTGGCCAGAAGCGATTCCCCTCAAGAACATAACTGCCAAGGAAGTGATGGAAGTTTTCTTCCATATATTCTCAAGAGTAGGGTTCCCTGACACTATCCTATCCGATCGTGGAAGTCAATTTATAGCGTCAGCAACGCAAGCTTTCACCAACATATTAGGTGTTAAGCAATGCTTTAACAGCTCATATCATCCTCACTCCACTGGGATTATAGAGAAAATTAACGGGGACTTAAAGCATACGCTGTAGAAAGTCACACAAGAACATCCTGAAGACTGGGATACCTATTTGCCTGACATATTATTTGCTTATCACGAAGTGCCTCATGCCAGCACCGGTTTTTCACCATTTGAGCTTGTGTATGGTGCCAAACCATGCGGCCCATTGTGTATATACAACTCCATGTTAACTGAAACTACACCTGTACATAAACCCATATCATCATACGAACATGTAACATCATTGCGTGAAAGAATAATGAGATCTTGTATCATAGCCAAGGAAGCACTTAAGCAATCTGATGCTATCTATAGACAATACGCAAACAGAGGAAACAGGACGATAACGCTGACACCTGGACAGGACGTTCTTCTTCTTCTACCGAGTGACCGACATTTACTGACAGACTCATGGCAAGGGTCATTCAAAGTACTAAGACAGATTTCGACGGTTGACTATGAAATTGCAGTCAAAGTACTAAGACAGATTTCGACGGTTGACTATGAAATTGCAGTCAAAGACAAACATAAAATATTTCACGTCAACATGCTAAAACCATACTACAACAGAGACGAAGACCAAGACGAGACAGCAGCCAGCTCCACCATAGTTGACCATGAAGACGACGAGACCGACGATATACCAACACCAGCACTAGACACAACAAATTGTTTACAAGACATTAAAATCAACCCTCAGCTAACACAAGCAGAGACTGACAGTTGCAAACAATTAATACAAAACTACAATACCCTCTTTTCTAACCAACCAGGACAGACAGACTTAGTGCACCACCACATTACCTTGACATCCAACACACCAATAAAATGCAGACCAATCTCCATTCCCATACATTACAAAGAACAACTACATCAAGAAATTATAGACTTAGAAAAGAACCACATCATCAGACGATCACAGTCACATTTTTGTTCTCCAATAGTCATAGTGCGCAAAAAGGACAACACAATAAGACTCTGTGTAGATTACAGAAGATTAAATAAGATCACACAGTTGGATTTAGAACCGATGACCAACTGTGAAGAACTACTGACTGAACTGACAGACTCTAGGTACTTTACGAAACTGGACATGACAAAAGGTTACTGGCAGATACCGGTAGACGAACAAAGCAGACATATGACAGCCTTTGCCACACCTTGGGGACTGTACAAATGGTGCAAATTACCATTTGGGCTTGTTAATGCACCCGCAATATTCGTACACATGACTAGATTACTTTTGACAGACGTAACGAATATCATCTCGTACATGGACGACATTTGTGTACACACAAAGACAATGACAGACCATATAACAACATTACAGCAGACGTTTGACCGGATCAGACAGCACGGACTGACAGTTAAACCTGCTAAAGTTGACATAGCCTACCAAGAAATCTCCTTTTTGGGCTATAAAATCTCTAATGGCTTTGTCACGACTGACGACAACACCGTGTCAAAAATTCTAAAACTATCACTTCCGACTACAAAGAAACAAGTCAGAAGTGTGTTAGGACAGCTAAATTACTACATACAGTTCATACCAGATTTTGCTGAACTGACTGAAAGTTTTACTAACATACTAAATAAAAAGAACATCCACATAAAATTGTGAACAGCGAATGCCTAAAACCTGCATTCGATAAAGTATTATCCTATTTTTCAGAGAATAGTTCAAAGAATCCCATTCTCAAATTGCCAAATTTGCATATTCCTTTCAGATTGCGCACAGATGCGAGCTCCGTGGCGATTGCGGCGGTACTTTTACAGGAAAGTGATGGCATTTTGCATCCTGTATATTACCTAAGCCGAAAACTCAAACCGAGGGAACGAAGTTGGTCCACACCTCAGAAAGAGGCCCTCGCTCTTGTATTTGCCATCACAAAATTGTCCAGATTCCTCCTTGGGAGACATTTTATAGTGGAAACCGACAGCAGCCCACTGACGATTATTGCATCAGGTGCGCCGACTAACCACATGATAGCTCGATGGTCTCTTTTGCTCCAAGATTACAGCTTTGAAGTGAGACATATCCCCGGCAAGCTTAATACACTAGCCCATCTTTTGTCCCGTTGTCCCGATGATACCCAGTAGCCACTTATTGTCTGAGTGCAGTGTGTCAAAACACTCAGACCATCACAGCCAGTAATGAAGTTTTTTTCAGAGAAGCTGTGAATAATGTGATAGGGACCAGATCCCAGTGTAAATAATACTAGTATCTTATAAATATTGTGATAATTGTGTTGTATAAGTGCGTAGTATGTGGTAGAAAGTGAACAGTATTAATTGTAAATATTACGAACAAAGAACAGTGCTACATGTGTTCATAATTTACCTCAAGTGAACAATTTAAGTTATCCATGGTACCTGTAAACCGGACTTATCCAGTGACATTTTAATCCGAATGAAACGAACGAGTGATTGAAACAAACTGTGACAGTTAAACCACTGTAGAAGCTTGTAATCCAGAAGTTTCCAACGAAACATTGAACACACCAGCTAGTTATAACAACTTGACATTCCGAGCATTGTTACATCCTTACGGAACAAGTGTGTTAAGAACTTTCGTTTACATCAGCTGTGCTTGTGTACTTCCGGAAAGTTATTAATTTATACAAAAGTGTAGCAGACTATGAACAGAAACCCAAAAAGTAATGACGCATGTAAAATATTTGTAAAACACGAATTTAAAATACGCGAATTGTGTATTACGATTTTTGTAGTAGTGTAATCTGAGAATCATATCTTGAGCAACTTGTTCACAGGAGCGATATTGATTTTGCTATTGTAAAGAAGCATCAAGCTATGACGCTGAGAAATATATTAATAAATGAAATTTATTGTATTTAATATAAGTTTAGATTATTCCCCTTTTAATTAATTGTTGTCACATATTACACAAAAGGGCAGTAAATCGAAATAGGTGGTAATGTGTAAGGTATAAAAATAGCCTTTGTGTTGCCAGGTTGTCAACACTCCAAGATGACATCAGCTGGGCATGGAGAAGATTGCCGAAGTTGTAGACCAACATGAGATGTCCCTGCCAAATTTGAGTAGGACTCTAAGGTTGAAATCGTCTCATTTTGGGACGATTTGCAGTTTAACTGACGTTTTTGGACGTATTTGAATTTTTTTTATTTTGGTTGCGAGGTAGTTGCATGTAATGCTGGTGCTACCGGTCTGACTGTGTCATAATTGCAATGGACGCGCTTATCCATCGAGAGGATTGTACTTGGGAGGTGTTACTTTTTGACACCACAGGAGGTAATATATATATCATGCAATACCTATGTATTTCAATTAAACCTATGCCAATGCATCAACGACAACTAATGGGAAGATTCTGACTGGGTTAAAATATTAACCCTAAGTTTACAAACAGCTCACATGAAAGGTGATAGCTTTCATGAAGGTGAGGTGGGGAGAGTGTCATAATCCCCCATTGTTGTGCCGCGGCGTCGTTACGCGTGCCAGGCAAACCCCAGTTACCTATCCACAGGTTCGCTGGTGAGTTAGAGTAACCGTCAGCGGTCAAGCAAGTACAAGCGTGACGCACGCAGTTCCCGCTGGACTCGATCCCACAGGGCAAGTGCTCAGAGCGAGAAACGGCAGACGAGGCTTGGGTATTCGGACTGGACAGACGTGGTTTGAGAGAGGCTTGTATTATTGCTGTGTCTGAATGTCGATTGCTAGTATCTCTTGTGAGAGGATGGAAGACTGCGCGGCTGTGGTTTGAGTATGTGAGTGTATTGATTCATTGACTGTGTGTATTCTTGTATTCACATTGTGCGGGCAACATGCCGAATTAGATTGTGTTGCATGTGAAGTGTAAATAAAACATTGAACTTAGTGTTACCATGAGTCAAGTCAAATCATTCTGTGACTGTGTATGTCTCGCATATGTTAGGTCAAGCGAGCCAGATTCATCCTTAAATGTGAGAACCTGACAGGCTGTACTACTCAGAATGTCAGTATTAGCGACATGGCCATGGGACGGCAGAAATGTAATAATTACAGGCGTGTGAGACACTTGAAAAGCCCGTCCCAGACTAAGACAGCAGGACACAGATATGGAGGGAGAAGGAGGATGGTGAACGCAATAGAGCTGGAAGATAAACTTGGCCAGACTGGTCATTGTATATGTGTGTGCTAGGGTATGTTTTACTTAGGATTGCACTGATGTAGAACTAGATATAACACATTCTTGACTTTCTTTCAAGCTCTCACAAAGAGCGCCTGTGTATAGATCTCAAGGACGAATGACAACCAGGTAGTGCCAGGACTGGCAGATGTCAGAATACCAGCAAGCTGTTTTGTTTCTACTGGAGAGAGGGGATCTAGACCACAGATCCCGATAGTTCAAGTAAAATTTAAGTTATGTAATGTTTTTCATCACTATCAATATGTTATGATTTCATCATCATCATCTTGAAATCAGACGTCTAATATGATTAGTAAATAAATGTTGTAGTATTATAACTCATAGTTCTGTCATTATATTTTTTTCCAATTGTGCATACGTGTTGTGTGTGTACATTGTTGGGGGTTCACTTAAACACCATGGAAGGGAGCAGTCAGGGAGAAAATCCTGTACTGGGATAGTTGTCAAGTACACTTCAATTTAGACTTAAAAATCTATCCTAGCTAACCTTCTCTTTCCTATTCCTTGGCGAATATTCAGCACAGTTCATTTCAATTTTGTAACGAGCCACTTGGAGCTGTACGTTGGATATTCAGGGCTTAATCTATAGTTCAGCCATATAGACTTTGTCCCAGTCAGTTTCTGACTATTTGGGGTTGCTCGCCATTGAATAATACTTTCATCTAGGCGGTGGGCACCCCGACTTCTGACACTGACATATGAGACTATGACCTCCAGCATGAGAATGGAGGTGGAGGCAGTAACAGCAGCATTCTGGTGGCTAGAGGAGACTTGTATAGATATTTTGCCCTGGCCGTGCGGGTGTACGGGGGAATGAACAGGCTGATTGGCTAGCAGGGAAGACACCTCTTGGTGGAATTTTGCCTATGGACAAGGGGGAGGTGGTTGTGCGCTTGTGGGACCTTGTGGAGAAGGCGGAAAAACAGATTGAGAACCCATATGTGGAAAGAATGAGATTGCAGGGGATAGGCAGGGGTTCTGGAAGAATCTCAAAACTGAGAGTGAAGACCAGGAGAACTTTTAATCAGATAGCAGTGGGAACGATTAGTAGTATGACTCTTCGCTGGCTGTTGAACGAGGGGACGGAGCACGTATGGGAATGTCCTGAGTGCAGTGATGTCGGTTCTTAACTCAACTCAACTGTTGATGCTTCTACCATTTATTGTGAGGTTTGGGACATCAGCTCTCACAATCCTGTTGTCCAGAGAGCATCACAAAACAGCCGCCATTTCCGGGTGGATGACGGCACTCATTTCAGTGCACCAGTCAATCACTTTGTCTACTGTCGCTCCTGGGCTGTTTTCTCCCTATCTCTCCCCTGCCTATATGCAAGAATATCATCTGCAAATGTTAGTATCCTTCCAACCCCTGGTGCTTCTAGGTTTGCAATCTTGCTCGTATACACATTAAAGAGCACCGGTGAGATTGCAGATCCCTGTGGCAGCCCCGGGGTTAAAATATGTGGCTCTGAGGTCCATGCACCCAGACGGAAAGCAACCCGACGAGAATGCAGGACGGCTGCTATCCAGGTCACCAACCAGGGACTGGCCCCCTTCTCCATCAGTTCAGTCATTAAAATATCATATCGAACTCTATTGTACGCATCCTCGTGATCAAGCGCTGCCGCCATCGTTCCCTGTCTACTCAGGAACCCCTCATAAACGTCAAAGGCAAAAGTTGATGCATTTGACCAGGTATCGTTTCCTGGCCTGTAGCTCCCCAGGCCTCTTGGAAGGAGCTTTCCCATTTCCAAAGTATCTTGCAGCTTGACAGCGACTATCTTCTCTAAAACCTTTCCAAATACGGAGGGAATAGCAGAGTCCATAGGAATATCGATATATGAGGCCCATAATCGGGCACTCTCACGATGTTTATACTTCACCGTGACACCGCAAGGTACAAGAGGAACACGATGAGATGGGATGATGATCCTAAAGCCGCTAAGAGTTTAATGATCCTTGAATGGCCTTGGGAGAGGGATGAGATAGCTGTGTTCCCAGTCCTATGGTACTGATGCTGTCCTAATGGTCTGGTTAAAGCAGTCGGTCATCTCCTTCAGGTCTATACCACCTTCAAGTGTCACGCCAACTGGCTGTAGGCGATCATGCTTCTCAACATCTTGCAATCTCAAAGAGCATACCTCAGTTTGTATGTTGATTCACTTTCGTGCCATGACACAAGACTGATAAGAATTTTCTCTTGCTGTCTTCCTCTATCTATCTTTCCACATGTCACAACATCTTCCAGTTTTCCTCTTCTCATGATGTGGCCAAAAAAAAAAAAAAAAGAATTATGCTCTCTCTTTCTGATGTTTGTGATAAGTTGTCTTTGTGACTTAGTCTTCCTCAAAATGTCAAAATTACTCATTTTGGCTGTCCAAGCAATTTTCAGCATTCTACTATAAAACCACATCTCCACAGCTCCCAGAGATTTGATAGGTAGTAGAAACATGAAACTATGGTACATTGGATTAAATCTATTCTTTAAAGTTGCAAAAATATAAACCGCAAGACAACTTAAACATATCCTACATGTTTAGAATGTCCTGCATCACACCGATTGAAGAAAATATCTATAAACAATACCCAAAATAAAAGGAACATTACACAGTAATATGTCTATCACTCATTTATTTCATTTCATTAATACTGTGTTTACGCAGTTAAGACAATATATGTGAAAGTCAATTCAAAACAATAGACATTTGTAATAGCATATATATATATATAGATATAGGGAGTCTCTGTGGCGAAGTGGTTAAGCCGTTTGACTCGTGCTCCGAAGGTTGTGGGTTCGATTCCGGGCCGTGTCCTTCGGTTTACGAGTTAAATGTTTCGGAGACTCCTGTGGGTCGTTGCTAAAAGCTACGGAGTTCGTGCTTTGTGAGACGCTGTCCGGGCTGCGGAAAGAGACCGAGCCATATGGGATAAAACCCGGTGCTATGAAGTCGACCCTGTCGACTTTTTAATATATATATATATATATATATATATATATATATATATATATATATATATATATATTCACACACACACCGTGCTAGGAAGATATGCACCCAGGACACACTGACAGGGGAATTTAAAACTATAAAGAATGTCTTAAACCTGAATGGGTACTCCACAGGATTTATAAATCGCCACTGCCAACAGCCCAAACCAAAACCAGAAGAAACTACAGTTCCTAAACTCAAGGTATTAATCTAGCTAACCTTTCGAGGTGTCGGTCTCCATGGCTTAGGTGTTAACGACTTTCTTCGTAATCCCATATATCCACGTAGGGTAACGCAGCTGCACGAGATTCAGTAGTGGATCACATCACGTTGGTTACTTACAGGGTATGTGAGCCGGTCGCTCTGATGGCAATGGCAAACTACTGAGCATAATCTTGTCAAGACATCAACAACAGCGGTAAAATGCTGGTGTTGACAGTGATGTCCTGTAAATAGGATATGCAAGAAAGAAATTTTTTTTGAGGGGATGACATAATGCAGCGTCTACAGAACCAGCTCATTACAGCAGTCTGCCAAATATTCTGTGCTGCAACTCCACTTATTAGGTACAGAACCACACCTACTCCCACCCCAGCAGTACAACAACCTGTTCCTCTGTACCTCAAATCCAATTGCATTTACTAATTCACATGTCTACCTACATCGGTAGAACAGAACGGCATTTGAACAACAGAGTGGTTGAACACATACCTAATTGGATTGACAAGATACTACACACAGGCAATGGAAGCCTAGGGAGGATGACACACCAGAAACTTCCCTCTTTGTCGATTGTGAGGCACATGTTGGAAAGCGGCCATGTGATTGATAGAGACAGTGCCTTTTGCATGTTGTTTAACACACAAAATAGTTGCTTGTTAAAGTTTGCAGAAGCCATAATGATTCATCTATATAGGCCAGTTTTGTGCAAACATAAAGACATGTTTGTCAGTTTACAATTACCATGGTAGACAATTGACATTACTGTGCAAACGTGTATGTATTTCAGCTTGAAGGATTTATGTAGTTATTTTACTTTATACTGTGTGAAGTCTGCAGTATGTACCTGGCAAGATGCAGCAAAATATACCAGGCAATAAATTGTGCAATCTATTGTTTGTGTCTTCATTATTCAAATGTAATAATATTACTAATTAAATGTCTTGTTCAAAATACCAATAAAACATACATTCTAAAGAATTTCTCTAATGAATTTCACAAGAATTATCATCAATATGACATTGTATAGGAACTGAGGTAATGTAGAGGCAAAAATCTCATCAAAATTGCTCAGTTATTTACAATAAGATTTGAGATTTTATATCAACACAATGATTTTCGTCTTCTTACATTCTTGACTATCAACATTAATGTTAATCTGAATGTGTCTGACATGTTTCAGATTTATATTTATGCATATTTGCTAGAAGTTGATGAAGAAAGCAGGAGAGCTGTTGAAACATAGCTATATTTACTTGTTTCATTCTCATCATCATCTCACCTTGTTCCTCTTGTAACTTGCGGTATCGAGGTGAAGCATAAACAGCATGGGAATGCCCGTCTAAGGACTTTATATATCAAGATTCCCATGGATGTGTCAGTGCTTGGTACCCACTCCTACCACACCTGTCCTTTACAGTTTTTGCAAACTATTATGAATGATATCAATCAGCATTACAGATCAATGCAAGGCCACCATGCTGCCATACATTGTGTCCTGACATGTTAGAGAGTCAGCCAAATGCATTCTTGTTGGCACCAATACACAAGGCAGCTCTGTGGGTTATGGTCAGCGGCCATTATGTCTGTCACATGGACACTGATCCATAGTAGCAATGTTTAATCCTGTTGAAGATGTGATACCTGAGTCGAGTGTAGACCATGTGAAGTCTGAAGATTATTACTGGTTGTTTCTGCGAAGATCATGGTATGGGTTGTTGTCATAATGTCTTGGATAACTTTTCCATCTGTTTTGTGTCTTTCTAGATTTGACAACTGTAGATGATGCTCCACAAATATCGCACATGTATGGTGAATCTCCAGTATGTATTCTCTATTGTTGTACTAGATTTCTATTATAAGCAAATGACGCGTCATTAACACCATCATCACCAAGTACCCTGCTAGATGGCATAAGTGTTTATGTCTCTAAACAAATCTTGATCTTTGGTGTTCTGGATCAACTCTACTGATGATATTCCTCCATGCCACCATCTCAATCCATATAGCATAATTTCTCTTGGTCGGCCTCTGTCTCTCTTCCCCTTGATCTGTCCAATTGTCACAATGATCTCCAATGTCTCTCTTCTCATCACATAATCAAAGAAAGCTGTTTGTCTCTTCTTAGTGCTATATATAATGTTCTAGTTTGATTAACCTCTTTCAAGCAATCGTCATTAGTTATGCTGGCAGAGAAATGAATTTGCAACATTTGTCTCAGAAACCACATCTCTGTTGCCTCCAAGTACTTCCTAATTTGTTCATTTACATTCCAACATTCACTGATATACAGCGAAACAGGTTCTATTCCAAGATTCACTGCCATACAGCAAAACAAGTTCTATTCCAAGATTCACTGCCATACAGCATAACAGGTTCTATTTCAAGATTCACTACCATACAGCAAAACAGGTTCTATTCCGAGATTCACTGCCATACAGCAAAACAGGTTCTATTCCAAGATTCAATGTCATATAGCAAAACAGGTTCTATTCCAAGATTCACTGCCTTACAGAAAAACAGGTTCTATTCCAAGATTCACTGCCATACAGAAAAACAGGTTCTATTCCAAGATACACTGCCATACAGCAAAATAAGTTCTATTCCAAGATTCACTGCCATACAGCAAAATAAGTTCTATTCCAAGATTCACTGCCATACAGAAACAAGTTCTATTCCAAGATTCACTGCCATACAGAAAAAAGTTCTATTCCAAGATTCACCGCCATACAGAAACAAGTTCTATTCCAAGATTCACTGCCATACAACAAAACAGTCTATATATATGGGTGTGCCAGGATGTAAAACCAGGAGTTTCTACTCAAGATCTGTGCGGGTGCTACGAAGTTCGTGCATCGAGCGAAGCCATCCATGAGTGAATTTTCAGCAGCGTGTGTGGTTCTCAGCAGTCTGTGTTTACGTTTCTTCAACATGGCGGAAGAACTTGTTTTTTCCGAGCGGTCAGCAGCCAACATAACGAAGCGGCGTAGTAGCCGCACAGGGACAAAGAAGCAAGGTAAGCGCGGTGGTTTGAGGCGTTTTAGACTCAAGTGTCACCGTCTAGGACTCAGGAATATCCGTATTCTATATTGGAACTGTGCCAGTGTAAAACAACGGGGCTCTATTTTAGAAACCCTAGTTTACAGGAACGACATTGTAGCATTCCAGGAGACGAGACTGGGCGATCAGCTACTCCGAATTGCCGGCTTCAAATGTTTCTACAACAGACGACATCTGGGAACGGCGATTCTCGTTCGCGACAGCATGGTGGCGTCAGAGCTAGACATGTCCAGTTGGGACAGTGACGATATACAAATACAGGCGTTGAGAGTTCATTCCAGAATACCGTTCATGTTGGTTAATGTTTATGCCCGCAATGCGAGTATGGACGCCAAGAAGTGGCAGTGCTTAAGTGGCATATTAGGCCACGAGAGAAATGTTAATTTCTGTGGTGACTTCAACGCGAAACACTTCCTCCAATACACAAGGGGAGGAGCTCGAGACTGCACTGGAAACCATCGACCTGGTTTGTATTAACAGTGGCTGTGTCACCAGGACAGCAAGCCGTCCAGGCGATGAGGACAGTGCTATTGATCTGGTGCTAGTTTCACCTTCACTCACTACAGCGTGAAGATGGGGTGTCCTAGGACACCATGGCAGCGACCACCACCCGTGCAGCATATTGGTGGAGAAAGGCAGAACCAGGCAGCACAAGCTAAAGGTAAAGACGCTCCAGTATGACAGTACAGGGCAAGATGTGGTGAGTAAAATAAGACGTGACAAGCGCAGAACGTTTAAGGGCAGGAAAAAAAGCTGGGAGCAGCCACCGTGGTGGAGTTTCGAGGTGGAGAAGGCTTGGGTGGATAAGCGTAGTGCTGTAAGGAGATGGCAAAATGCCAAGAAGAACAGAGCTGGTCATCCTAGTCCCTGCTTGCACTTAGAAAGAGAGATGCACACAAAAGTAAGCTATTTCAAAAAACTGGTCAAGGTGGTTAAAAGCGAAAAATGGGCAGAGGTGTGTCAAAGAGTAAGCACAGACAAGTCACTGAAATTGTTCTGGCGACTACATAAAAGCATGAGTGGTGTAGTCAAGAATAAGAGCATTTCAGACTTCCAAGGTGATGACCTCACCTGGCAGAGGACTGACGAGGACAAGGGCAAAGCCCTCTTTGAACGCTACCTTGAGCAGGGCAACCATACAGACATGGGAGGCCGAAGTCTGGCCAAGGAGGTCACCTCAGACAGATGCAAGGCCCAGAACACTTCGGAGGAAGACACAGTGACAGTGAAAGAAATCAAGGCTGTGCTTCGACGATCAAAAAACAGTGCTCCAGGTCCTGATGGCATAAGATACGACGACATAAATAGGTGTACCGACAATGAGTTAGAGAAACTAGAAGACATGTACAACATGTATAGGGAGTGCTAGCATCAAGGAGGAATGGTTACACAGCTATCTGATTCCTTTGCCGAAGCCTGACAAAGACCACAAAAAAATTCAGGGATATCGAATTATAACCATGCAGAATACAATAGGCAAGCTGCTGGAGAAGGTAATTGCCAGGAAAATATCAAGCCAACTAGAGAGGCAAGGTGTTTTCCCACCTACCCTGGGTGGGTACCGTCCAAAAAGAGAAACCTGGACCAATGCAGCAGTCTTTGCCCATGATGTCTATGAAGGTTTCCACTCAGGCACTGAAACCGTTGCTGCAGCGATTGATCTTGAGGACGCATACAACAGAGTACCACTGGAGTTTTTAATGTTTCAGCTTCTTGAACTAAACGTAAGTCCATTCCTCCTTAGTTGGATCGCTGCAGCCCTCTACCAACGGAAAGTAGTTTTTAGATGTGGCAGTTGGACTTCGGAACCAACAACAATATATCCTGGCCTACCACAGGGATCACCATTATCTCCGGTACTGTTCAACGCCTACACAGTGAGAATCACCAGTGAGCAGATCACTGGACCTGGCAGGACATTGTCGTATGCCGATGATGTTTTAGTGTATCGTCAGGGTAAGGATAGAGAGGAGGTTGCAGTGGAACTACAAACCGAACTCAATCGCATAAGTACTTGGTGTGATGAAGCTGGGGCAATGGTCAACCCAACAAAGGCAACGGTGACTTGGTTCTCGTTGAATAATCATATTGTCAACAATCCAACACCAACTGTAATGCTGTGTTCAGAGACGGTGGAAAGAACGCAGGCAATGAATTACCTGGGGATACGGTTTGATCGAAGCCTTGCTTATAATGTGCACATAGACCAGGTGATAACAAAGGCCAAGCGGGATTTGGCAGCGATGCGGGTGATGGCGGCAGCAAACTATGAGCAGCGCCATCTATGTCTTCTGTACGAGGGGCTGGTCATGTCTGTTTTGGAGTATGCAATGGCAATCCTGACTCTAAGCCATAAGCAGATAGAAAGGATGGAAAGGATACAGAATGAAGCTATGCGCATTATTCTTGGATGTACAAGAGATACAGCATGCAGGGCGATGCGCTACCTTCTTGATTTTCCAACTATTGAAGAGAGAATACAAGTTTGCAGGGCACGCGCCTACCTCAGAATTAACGCAAACACACAACATCCACTGCATAGTGAAATTATGAAGGTGAAGGGCAGCAGGTTAAAAAGAGGACGGTCGTGGATGGGTCAAGCCGAAGACATTCTTCAACAGGTGTGTTCACTTGAGGACTTAGAACCTGGCAAGGAGTGGGTACAAGTGCCAACAGACTTCTGCACATCCTTTTCAGTTTGCATCCAACTAGATAGAAAATGCAGACAAGAAAATCCGGCTGCTGTTGAGGCTGAAGTACAAGCGTTGATTTTTGAGAATTCGCTAGACGGTGACGCGGTCATCTACACAGATGGGTCGGTCGTCCGACATGTGAGAAGCTCATGGGCCTTTACAGCTCGGGCCGGAGGGAGAATTGTGAAGGAGGACTCTGGTGCTTTCACTGAAACCACAAGTAGCCTGACCATGGAAGTCATGGCAGTAAGTAAAGCAATAACATGGCTCGAGACACAGACATTCACTAGGGCTTGTTTCCTTAGCGACTCAATGAACATGATCAAGAGGATAGAGGAGGGGTCGATCCGAAGAGAATGGTTGCTGCCTCTGAAGCGGTCTCGGCTGGCAAAGATTAGTTTCATCTTCGTGCCAGGTCATGCGGGAGTACAAGGAAATGAGTGGGCTGACAAGCTCGCAGGCGAGGCTACTGTGGAGGGCGGACGCGCCATGGACCAGGCTGACATTCTGAATGCTCTACGAGAAGTGAGACTTTTGCGAGAACCAAGTGATGACTGTGAATCTACAACAATGGCCAGACTGCAGGAGCAGCAAATTAAAAGAGGGGTGGCCAAACAAGAACACTATGCAGGAAGCCAAAGAAGATTGATAAACCAACACAGAACTGGCGTCGTTAGCCGCTACACGCTGCGGGATTTGCTGAGGAGGGGATCCGAGCACTTATGGACTGAATGGTTCGATGTGCAACGAGGATGATCTGTCGACTAACTAACTAACTAAAACAGTCTATATATAGCACTTCAGCACTCTCTTTCTTGCCAGCTCCATGGTGAGGAATTACTGATGGAGTTCGTTATCTCACAAACCTGCGTTTGAAGCACAGCTGTGGGCGATTTGGCAGCAGACTGCCTTGCATTGGCTTGTTACGAAAAGGTATGGGTGCTGGTCATTCAGAAAGCAATGTCAAACTACTGAACGTAAATTTGCCAAGAGATCACAATAGCAGAAAATGCTGGTGTTGACTGTGATGACCTGTAAAAGGGTGTGCAACTAACTTTTAACTCTCTTTCTTACATTCAGTGATAGTCACTTATTGCATAAGATACTTTTCGTTGACTGAAATGCGGCTTTTGTTGCCCTATTCTGTTCTTTAAAGAATGTTTTGTGCAATAAGTCACTCTTTGCAAGTTAGAAAAAAGAGTTCCCATAGAACTAGTTTTAACAAACAGCTGCAAATCCTGGACAATTAGTAGAGAGACCCCAAAAAAAATCATTGGAAACCTTGGAGTTATGGTTTTTTTATAGAATGCTAAAATTTAATTGGACAGCCAAAATGAGCAATCAGGATGTTTTACGGGAAGCTGAGTTTCAAAAAACTTATCACAAAACTCAGAAGGAGGCAGTCATCGTTTTTTGGCCACGTTATGAAAAGACAAAAACTGGAACATGTGACAACCGGAAAGATTTACAGAAAGACAGATAGAGGAAGACAGAGTGAGAAGATTCTTTACAGTCTTGTGTCATGGCATGGAAGGGAGTCAATACACAAATTGATCTATGATGTCGAAGATTGTAATCTGTGGAGAGGCATGATTGCCCAACCAGCCAGCAAGGTACTAGATGATGATGATGATTCTGTTCTTAATCTCTGTTGTGCACCTTCCATCTGATGTTATAAATGCCACTAGGTATTTAATTTATCCACTTGGTTGAGAATTGTCCTTTCTATTTCAATTTCATATTTTGGTGTCACCTTTTTCTTTGATATCACTGTTACTGATTTCTTTATATTCAAGGAGAGTCATTTCTTTGCACTCTCTGTTATTTAAATGTCCAAAAATTGCTGTAGATCTTTTGCATTATCTGCCACCAATACTGTGTCATCTGCATAGCATAGATTGTTTATATTATAAACTCTGATTAGTATTTCTGGCTTTTTGGTATAGCTATAAATATAGATTTCAGCATATCACTCAGTAAATACCATCTGATGTAAATATCATTCAGCATTTTGGTTAATATATCTACTCCAAATTCTCCCAGTACTTCTAATTCTTCTATTGTGATTCCATCTGTCCTATTTGTTCTTCCTTTCTTCATATGTTTGATAGTGTAAGCAACTTCTTCTGTTAGAATAGGTGGACTTTCTACGTTACTTTCTTCTGTTAATTCTTCCCTTTCTCCATCATATAATTCTCCCATATACTTATTCCAAACTTTCCCTTTTTTAAAATTTTAAACATCATTTATTTACTCTTGGTTTTCTTCCTGTGAGCTCACTGATTTGTCTGTGCACATTTTCTGTATCTTTACAAGAATTTAATTCAATTTTCTTGCACTGCTAATTTAACCAACTTTCTTTTGTCTTCACACATTTATCTTTTATTTCTTTATTTATCTTATCATACTCTTGTTTGTTATTTTTACTCTGTTTTCTTTTGTCCATGAACTTTAAGATTTCTTCAGTCATCCATTTTTTCTTAGCTTTTCGGCGTCACCCCGGTAATATTTCTTTGCTTACTTGATGAATGGCATCCCTTAACATTTCCCATTGTTCATTTATACTCTATATATTAGCTACTGCATTGTACCAATTTTTCACAGCCACTCTGTATTGTTCTTGAATTACTTTATCTGCTTTCAGAACCTCTTTATGTTCTTAACCACTTTGTTTTCCAATCTTCAGTCACCAGTATGTGCTACTTTGTGTCGTTCTAGACTTGATCTAACAGAAAATGATGCTCCACACACATCACATTTGACTGGCTTCTCACCAGTATGTGTTCTAATGTGTTGTTTTAGATGTGAATGACTAGAAAATGATGCTCCACACACATCACACACATAAGGTTTCTCACCAGTATGTGTTATTTTGTGTTGTTCTAGACTTGATCTAACAGTAAATGATGCTCCACACACATCACATTTGAATGGCTTCTCACCAGTATGTGTTCTAATGTGTTGTTTTAGACCTGAACGCCTAGTAAATGATGCTCCACACACATCACATTTGTAAGGCTTTTCACCTGTATGTGTTCTAATGTGTTGTTTTAGATGTGAATGAATAGTAAATGATGCTTTGCACACATCACATTTGTAAGGCTTCTCACCAGTATGTGTTCTAATGTGTCGTTTTAGATGTGAATGACTAGTAAATGATGCTTTGCACACATCACATTTGTAAGGCTTCTCACCAGTATGTGTTCTAATGTGTTGTTTTAGACCTGAACGCCTAGTAAATGATGCTTTGCACACACCACATCTGTAAGGCTTCTCACCAGTATGTGTTCTAATGTGTTGTTTTAGAGCTGAATGCGTAGTAAATGATTCTCCACACACATCACATATGTATGGCTTTTCACCTGTATGTGTTCTAATGTGTCGTTTTAGATCTGAATGCCTAGTAAATGATGCTCCACACACATCACATTTGAATGGCTTCTCACCAGTATGTGTTCTAATGTGTCGTTTTAGATCTAAACGCCTAGTAAATGATTCTCCACACATATCACATATGTATGGCTTTTCACCTGTATGTGTTCTAATGTGTTGTTTTAGATCTGAACACCTAGTAAATGATGCTCCACACACATCACATTTGTAAGGCTTCTCACCATTATGTGTTCTAATGTGTTGTTTTAGATGTGAATGACTAGTAAATGATGCTTTGCACACACCACATTTGTAAGGTTTCTCACCAGAATGTGCTCTAATGTGTCGTTTTAGAGCTGAATGTGTAGTAAATGATTCTCCACACACATCACATATGTATGGCTTTTCACCTGTATGTGTTCTAATGTGTCGTTTTAGATCTGAACGCCTTGTAATGATGCTCCACACACATCACATTTGAATGGCTTCTCACCAGTATGTGTTCTAATGTGTCGTTTTAGATCTGGACGCCTAGTAAATGATGTTCCACACACATCACATTTGAATGGCTTCTCACCAGTATGTGTTCTAATGTGTTGCTTTAGATCTGAACGCCTAGTAAATGATGCTCCACACATATCACATTTGTAAGGCTTCTCACCAGTATGTAAATGTTTGTGTCTTTCTAGATTTGAACTAACAGTAAATGATGCTCCACAAATAACACAGCTGTATGGTTTCTCTCCAATGTGTATTCCCTTATGTCGCATTATATCTCTATTGTAAGCAAATAAAGCTCCACATACATCACATTTGCATGGCTTCTCTCCAGTATGTTTCATTAAATGTTGTATTATATTACACCTATTAGCAAATGAAGCTCAACAATCATCACATTTGTAAGGCTTCTCTCCAGTATGTTTTCTTGTGTGTGTTTGAAGATTTGAAAAAGAAGTAAAACATACTCCACACACTTCACAGTGGTAAAGCTTTTCATCAGTATGCATTCTCTTATGTTGTATTAGATCATTATTAGCAAATAAATCTCCACAAAGATCACATTTGTATTGTTTCTCTCCAGTATGCATACTCTTATTATTTGTTAAACTTCTACTATTTGAAAATGACGCTCTACAAACACCACACATGTGAGGCTTCTCAACAGTATATGTTCTTTAAGAGTTGAACTAACAGTAAATGATACATCACATACATGACATTTTCTATTCATAATCAAATGATTTATTGGTAAAGCAGTGCTTACATGCTTTGGAATATTGATAATATAAGATGCCACACTGTCATGACAAAATAAAATCACAATTATTTATATAGTTGTGCCAAATAATCTAATTTGCTAGCATTTTAGTTCCTTATCATGCAGTGAATAATATAACAAACACTGTTATACTTGTAAGAAAAGCAAATTATATACCATCATACTTTAACATCAGCATCCGGTTTTATTTCTCCTTTAATGAATGCAGGAAATGTTGACTCCTTTGGTTTCATCTGAGAAACATAAATGATACAGGATGCTAAAACAGTGTGTTTAAAATGTTACTGAGTCTGAAGACATCAATAGGGATGTTTAGCATGCCAGAATATCTAAGCTAGCAAGAACAAGACAGAAAACATCACTTCCTAGAACATTAAATCTACGAGGTGTGGTTGAGAAGTTTTGCACTTTTGTATGAAGCAGTCAGGGCATGTGGCTGGAAATTGGTGGGAACTTTAATCATTCTCAAGGTGATGCACTTCTTCCATGTCTTCTTCACCAATCTGATGCCTTGATTGTAGAACTGGCCTGCCTGGGTCCAGAACTATATCTCCAGTTCAGTCATCAAGCCCTGGATGTCAAAAGAAAGATATCCATGAAGCAGACTCTTCATGATTGGAAACAGGAAGAAGTCCAGTAAGTGTGGTGGATGTGGCATGATGCCATACCTGCTCTGCTGGGCACATTATCCAAAAGCTGACAAATGTCTTAGGACAGTATCCCATGTCTTTTGCATTTTATTTCTTTTGGTAGTTTCTGAAGAAAATATTTTCTGGTGTCATTTCTCAAATGACCAGGACATTATTACTAAATGAACATGTCACTTTGACTCACATAGTGAAGAGTTCTACAATCAGGGCATCAGATTGGTGAAGAAGAGATAGGAGAAGTGTACTGCCTTGGAGAGTGAATACATAGAGAAGGACTGCATAACACTTTCCTGATACATGCCTTGACTTCTTCATACTAAAGTGCAAAACTGTCTGACCTCCGTAGATTTATGGTGTGTTCAATGTATCATACCTAGTCAGCTTGGCTCTTAGCTCCATTTTTAATTCTACCTTTGTCTGTATTCTCTTCATCTAAGACAATCTACTCAAGGTTAATAATGAGCATTTTATTTTCTCATGTAAATGTAACAGAAGAACAAATACTGTTATGAATATATTACAAAGATGTTTTTTAAAAAGAAGATAAAATGTGGCTGTCATGGTTCACCATCTCACATGATCACCAAAGTTGTTGATCAGGCCTGGGTCACCATTATATCATGTGCTCACACCGCAGGACAAGGTTTCAGAATGTATCGTAATAGTTTCAAAATGTTTATTTATGCTTCAAGATGGCTTGGAAATGCTGGTGAGAACTTGGTGCTTCACTCAAATACTGCATGGTGAAGTTACTTTCATGTCCTGAACAGGACAACATGTTTGACCCTGTAATTTACTAGGCAATGTTAGTTCAGTAGTTTGCCATTGCTGCCTGAACTGGCAATGCCTTATACCATAAAAATCAATGGGAAGTGGTCTGTTTTACATAAACTGTGGCAGATTTCAAACCCTCAACTTGGTATGATGGGGAATTGTGAAACTCAATTTCACTATCTCCAAAGCCACCGTGTGGGTTCACTACTGCATGATGGGGGAATGTAACTGGCATCCCAGTCAGCCAATGCTGTGGCCAGACTTGTCCTTGTGTCTCTTTCATTACTTCTATGAGAAACAAGGCACACTGAACTGTCAGAGGTTCATAGTGAGCAATAGGTACAGGGCATCAGTAACTTCTTCTTCTTCTTTTGTTCGCCTGAAATATGTCTATAACTGCAATGTTGTCTCTTGTATGAATTTAACAGCCTTTTTTAGTTCACTCAGCGGCCCACAGAGTTTATCTTCCACTGTTGTCTCTCTAGGCCAGAAGGTTCGCCTGGATATGGTGTAGTTTGGGCAGTCCTGGAGTATGTGTTCTGCTGTCTGCGACGTCAAACCACATGTGCACATGGCTGAGTTACCAATCTTGAATTTTGTATACATGTGGTTGCGTAATCTATTGTGTCCTGCTCTGAGGCACAGAATAATTACCTGTTCTGGTCTGTCCATAACGTGGTAGTCGTCTTGAGTAAAGTTTGGTGGCCTTCTGACTGATTTGATCATTCTTTTCTTTTGGTGGTATGTAACGGGCACATCAGGTTGTTCTTCTTGTGCTCCTTCCTTAGCCAATCGATCAGTTCTGTCATTTCCAGGTACTCCACAGTGGGATGGTATCCACTGCATGGTGACCTTATGCTGACTGCTAAGTTCAGAAAGTAGTGTCCCTAGAACTGGCAATTTTCCAGACAGGAGCGCCTCTATTACTGATTTTGCATCTGTCAATATCACCACAGGTTGTGTACCATGGCTGGTATTTTATAATTTCTCTGTTGCTAACTTGATTGCCTCAATTTTAGCAACTTATCTAAATGTATGTGAAAATCACAAAGAAAAGATCTAGATTCCTCCATCCTCTTGTTCCACAAGACTGGTGGTCTTCTGGTACACTGTGGTCTTAGAAAAGTATCTCCCTCACCGTACTCCAGGAGTCAGATATTCTGTTTCTGCCTCATTAAGTCCCAAGAGAAGCTTCATTACTACATTTTGTAAGAAATTATAGGATCTACATACTAGACATTTATATTCAAATAGGTGAAACAAAACCAGACACCTCCTCTCTGTACACTGATGAGATGGTATGCCAGGGTAGGCATCAGCCAGGGTAAATTATGACAAGTTTAGGTTAGGACACAGAAAACAGATGTTCAAAATAAACAGGTACTCACCCAATACCATGTACACATTTGAGGCAATGTTAATCTTGCTGAATGACCTGTAGGTGTTAAGGCAAGAGGTAAACTCCTCCCTCATTCAGTACCAATTCCTCTCTCATGAAGTTTCTCTATAGTTTCAGAAGTACAAATATCTGTGGCTGTAAATGACACAGGAATATTTTTGATTGTGGAGGGATATGTTATAGTATGAAATACAGCATCTGCATGTATGTATCAAACAAACAACACTACTTTAGTGTGACCAATCATTGAACTCCTTTGCTTTCTAAATGTTTGTTTCCTCCTCAATACAATTTTTAATTTATATATACAGTATAACAGCATCTGCTAAATGCTGCCTTCTCTTGCAAACCTTTTGTACCAAGCTATAAAACATAAACACAAAATATGACTAGGAAGGTCGATGAAAGGAACACCACACAGAGATACAGGCAAATGTTTTGACCAAATTCTTTGTCAATGAACACATAATAAAAATTTAAAAAAAATATAT
The DNA here is from genome assembly GCA_014155875.1 of Cepaea nemoralis. NCBI lineage: Eukaryota > Metazoa > Mollusca > Gastropoda > Stylommatophora > Helicidae > Cepaea > Cepaea nemoralis. The sequence continues at coordinate 521,760 of JACEFZ010016225.1, read as the reverse complement.
TTTAGAAAAAAGTGAATACTCAACTGGTTCGGATCAGTTTACCGTCTTCAGATCGCAAGTTGAAGTTGAATATTCTTGTTTTTTGTGCTTCTCTCTTTCTTATTCATTGATAAAGACCTTAGTTAAATTTGTCGCTTCTTTTACTGAGCTTCATTTTCATATGTTGTGTTTATGTGAACTCTGGTATTATCTTAGCAGCAGCCAACCTCCTTGTTCAATAACACCAGGTTCATATGTTGTGTTTATTTGAACTCTGGTATTATCTTGGCAGCAGCCAACCTCCTTGTTCAATAACACCAGATTCATATGTTGTGTTTATGTGAACTCTGGTATTATCTTGGCAGCAGCCAACCTCCTTGTTCAATAACACCAGGTTCATATGTTGTGTTTATGTGAACTCTGGTATTATCTTGGCAGCAGCCAACCTCCTTGTTCAATAACACCAGGTTCATATGTTGTGTTTATGTGAACTCTGGTATTATCTTGGCAGCAGCCAACCTCCTTGTTCAATAACACCAGGTTCATATGTTGTGTTTATGTGAACTCTGGTATTATCTTGGCAGCAGCCAACCTCCTTGTTCAATAACACCAGGTTCACTCAATTTGTATTCAAGTGTAGTCCATACACGTGCTACTACTTCTAGTGTACTGGACTAATTTGTGCGTGTGGATTAGCTTTCCCTATCACCAGTACAATGACCAAGTACTACAGGAGACAAATGAAAATTGTACATTGATTAGAGAAATTAGACGTAGACAGTCAAAATGTTTTAGACATGTTATGAGAAGAAATTAATTGGAGAACTTGGTTCTCAACTGGCAAGATCGAAGGGAAGAGACCAAGGGGACGACCAAGAATTAAATACCTGGATGGCTTGGCCACGTGGCATGGTAGAGGCAGGAACACTGAGCTGATTCACGTCTCTGGTGATCAAGTGAAATGGCAAGTCATGACCGCCCATGCTTATCGGCATGGCACATGATGGATGGATGGAAGTGAGCGTTATAGCTCTTAAACTGCTGGTACACTAACGATGAGACAGTGCGATCGTTTCCTACACACTATAGTTCAGACTTTTGAAGTTCACCATTGACTTCTCATTCAGAAAGCAATATCAAACTGACTAGACATAAAATTGCCTAGAAAATTAACCGGGGGAGGAGGGATGATTGCAACGTTATGCAAACGACATTAAATGTTAAAATTCAAATGATGATGATAATCAATGTCAATAATCATACTGCAAATTCACACAATCATATTGTATAGTATATTAATAACATTAATACATTATTCACATTTTGTGATCCGGTTGGTTGTTGTCGAGGGGGAAACTGCCTGTTCCATCCATAAATGTGCCCTGCGGATAAGCATGAGCGGTCATGATTCGCCATTCATTCGATCAACAGTCATGGACCAGCGCAGTTTTCTTGTCTCGACCATACCACATGGTCAGGCCATCCAAGTATTTACTTCTCTCTCGTCCCCGTGTTCTCTTCCCCTCGATCTTGCCAGTTGTCACCAAGTTCTCCAATTTATTTAACTTCTCATAACATGCCCAAAAATTGTGACTGTCTTAAGTCTAATTTCTCTAAACAGTTTATGATTTTTATTTCTTTCTTGTAGGATTTGGTCATTGGTTTTTCTGTCTGCCCATGGTAGTCTGCATTTTCCTCAGAAACTGAATTTCCACAGCCATTGCCATTCATTAGATGTTTTTCAGCTTGTCTGCTCGTAAACTCATTCATTGAACACGCTTCACATCCATACAAAAGAATGCCTGTACTGCTAGTGTTAATAATAAATAAAATACACTGAAATTATCGAACATCATTCCACTATTTAAGTGTTTTAAAATTAAACAAATAAAACTGACTTCTCACAACTGTCGGCCTAACTGTAGCTCAAGTTGTTGTGAAGGTTATGTAATAAATCCTGAGATCTCCACGTCAAACGGCCGGCACTTTCACTGACAACATAAAGGCGAATGTAGTTTTCGACGAATCAGTCACGTGACTATCCATCCATCATGTGCCATGCCGAAAAGCGCATTTGCACAGCCATCAGATGTTTTTCAGCCTGTCTGCTCATTGCTCAACAGCAGACAGTAGTGATGACAGCATTGGTGAATTTTATAATGATTTAGATAAAGCCTTCAAAAAATGCAAGAATTCTGAAGTAAATATCATAATGGGTGACTTGATGCTTTTGCTGAGACTAAAAGTAGCCTGACTATGGAAGTCATGGCAGTAAGTAAAGCAATAACATGGCTTGAGACACAGACATTCACTAGGGCTTGTTTCCTTAGCGACTCAATGAGCATGCTCAAGAGGATAGAGATGGGGGAGAAGAGAATGGTTGCTGTCTCTGGAGCGGTCTCGGCTGGCAAAGATTAGTTTCATCTTCGTGCCAGGTCATGCGGGAGTACAAGGGAATGAGCAGGCTGACAAGCTCGCAGGTGAGGCTACTGTGGATGGTGGACGTGCCATGGACAAGGCTGACATTCTGAATGCCCTACAAGAAGTAAGACTTTTGCGAGAACCAAGTGATGACTGTGAATCTACAACAATGGCCAGACTGCGAGAGCAGCAAATTAAAAGAGGGGTGGCCAGACTAGAACACTACGCAGAAAGCCAAAGAAGACTGATAAACCAACACAGAACTGGTGTCGTTAGCCACTACACGCTGCGGGATTTGCTGAGGAGGGGATCCGAGCACTTATGGACTGAATGGTTCAATGTGCAATGAGGATGATCTGTCGACTAACTAACTAACTATGGGTGACTTGAATGCCAAAGTTGGAAATCAACAGAACGGATGCATAGTAGTCAAGTTTGGACTGGGGAACAGAATGAAAGAGGTTGCAGACTTATACAGTGGGCAAGAGAGCATGATTTGATTATTTGAAACAACTGGTATCAACAGCACCCAAGGAGGTTATGGACATGGAGCAGTCCTGATCAAAAGATCGGAAATCAGATTGATTACATTCTCATCAATGGAAGATTTCGAAATGCCTTAAAAGTCACAAAAACTGTACCAAGCACAGACTGCTACAGCGACCATAGATTAATCTTAAGCAATTTACATATAAAATTTAAAAAAGTCAAATATTCACCAAGAAACAAAACATTTGATCTACAGGCACTGAGGAGTGAGTAAATAAAAGATAAATTCAACGTAGAGGTAAAGAACAGATATGATGCATTGTCCGATATGGAAATATTATTTCAAGGCGTCAGTGACCAATGGGAAATATTAAAGAAATCAGTCAACCAAGTTGCAGAAAAAAACCATTCTAAAAATAAAGATAATAGGACGCAAGAAATTTATGACGCAAGACATCTTAAATCTCATGGAAGTAAGAAGAAGTAACAAAAATAACAAGGAAAATTATGAAGAGATTCACAGGAAAATTATGAAGAGATTCACAGGAAAATTAGGATGCTCCGCAAAGAGGCAAAATAAACATGGCTTGAGGAAAATTGCAAGGAAATTGAAAACCAACACAACACTTGGAATACCAAATTAATGCACAAAAGAATTGATGACATCACTAACAAAAGAACACACACATCAGCGGGGTGCCTAAAAATCAAAGATGGCAAAATCATAATATAAAATGATCAGATTATACATGCATGGTCAGATTATGTGAAAGACCCTTATGGTGATACAAGAGAAGAACAATATAATCTTCGGAAAAATAATGAAGGACCATCAATTTTAAAGATGGAAGTTCAGAATGCTCTTAACCACATGAAAACTGGCAAGACCCCGGGTACAGATAACATCACAATAGAAATGATCAATGCCTTAGAAGAAAAAGTAATAGACCAAGTCACACATACACACATTGTCACCTTTCCGTCTTGACAGACGATAGTTTGTGCTTTAAAAAGGCATAATAACTTTTACCTATGGCGGTAGCGCATGTGACTGATAAGGCCAATTTGCGCTGTAAATGTCCGTTCACAGTGGGTGCATGTGAACACGTGGTCATTTCCACCATCATGCACCATCTTGCGTCTCAAACGCTCGGTGTGTGACTTATCTGCAATAATTTTCTCCTTTGTCTTTATTCCATTTCTGATGTTTGCCCTCCATGCAACACGTTCAGCGGCGACTTGCTCCCAGTGTGCATTATCAATGCCTGTATCAATCATGTCCCGCTTACACACATCTTTGTATCGTAGTAGACGGCCGACCCTGAGATCTCTTACCCATCTGTAATTCACCAAAAAAGATGTCCTTTGGTATTCTACCATCATCCATCCTCCTAAGATGTCCTATCCATCTAAGTCTACGAAGACTGAGCATGGAATAAACTGTCACACAACCTGATCTTTCCAATACTTCAGTATTTGTGATTTTGTCTTGCCACTTAATACCAAGAATTCTTCGCAGACATCGCATATGAAAGCTGTTTAAATGTTTCTCTTGGTGTGAGTAAGTTGTCCATGTTTCACTGCCATAAAGAAGAGTACTAAGGACACAGGTTTGATAGACAAGGACTTTTGTTTTTGTAGTAAGCTTCCTGTTCTCCCAGACTCTTTTTGTTAACCTGTTCATTGTTGTTGCTGCCTTGCCAATCCGGATGTTGATTTCCTAATCTATGGATAATTTACTATTTACCACTGATCCTAGATATGTAAAATGGTCTACCCTCTCTAGTTCGGCGTCGTCAATAACGATTGATGGTACCCCATGTGCACCTTGTGACATAATCTGTGTCTTCTTTTTGCTAATTGTTAAACCAAATTCAGAACAAGCATTGGAGAATACAGATAGTAGACATTGCAATTCTTCTTCAGAGTGGGTCGTAACTGCAGCATCATCTGCAAAATGCAACTCTCTGATCAGTACCCTCCTAATTTTGGTCTTGGCCTTAAATCTTTGAGCATTGTAAAGGCCGCCATCTGAGCGTGAGTGAATGTATATACCACCATCCTGATCACGAAAGGCATATTTCAGTAGAAGTGAAAAGTATATTCCAAAGAGGGTGGGAGCTAGTACACAACCTTGCTTAACTCCACTCTTGATTTCAAATTCTTCAGAAGTTGCACCATCAAACTTGATTATACCCTTCATGCCTGTGTGGAACGATTCCACAATAGGACAGAAGAGTTGGTGGGCAGCCAATCTTCTTTAGTGCCTTGAACAGACCCTCACGACTGACCAAATCAAATGCCTTTGTGAGGTCGATGAAGGCAATAAACAGTGGTTGATTCTGTTCACGGCATTTTTCTTGCATTTGTCGCAATGAGAATATCATATCAATGGTAGACCGGTTCTGTCGAAAGCCACACTGTGATTCGGGGTAGACTTGATCTCCTAGGACTTGAAGTCTGCGCAGAACAATTCTGGCAAATACTTTTCCAACAATACACAGAAGTGAGATACCCCTATAGTTGTTGCAGTCGCTCCGATCGCCCTTGTTCTTGTACAGTTTTATGATGCTTGAATCTTTGAAATCCTGTGGGACTTGTCCTTCTCGCCAGCATAGCTCTATTAGCTGGTGGATCTGTAGAGTGAGTGTGTCTTGCCCACTCCTTATAACCTCTATTGGAATCCCATCCGTTACCTGGAGCCTTGCCAGATGCAAGTTCATTTATAGCACACTTAACTTCTGTTATGGTGGGAAGTGTGTCCAGGTGGTCAAGAGTTGGTAGAGCCTCTATGGCGTTGAGGGCATCATCCGCTAGTTTGGTCTCACTTGAGTAAAGCTCCAAATAGTGCTCTACCCATCTGTCCATCTGCTGTTTCTTGTCAGTGATGTTTTGATCACTGGACCACAGGTTTTCTTTATTCCTTCATACATGCTTCTTATGTTTCCCGTATCACTTGCGATTTGAATGGAGTCACATAACTTGATCCAATAATCATTTGCACACTGCCTGGCAGCCTTTTGCACATCCTTCCTAGCTTGCCTTAGTTCACTCAGAGTGTTACGCGTTGGTCTTTCCTTGTTTCTTAAGAGAGCTTTCTTCTTCTTATCAATCAAGGGCTGCGGAGTCTCGCTGTTTGCCGCAAACCAGTCCTGCCTCTTATGATCCACAGTGCCGTAAACCCCTACGGCAGTTTTATAAAGAGTTTCCTTAATTTGACCCCACTTTTCATTTACTGTACAATTTTCTGGTTTATCAGTGTCAACAACTCATGTGTCAGGCATCATCGGATTACTTCTCCCACACCATACAAGAAACTTGCAAGTCGTGTGAGAGGAATTGAATGATACATTTTATTGCCGTTGGCTCTTTACAAGTACATAACAGTCGCTATCAAACCACACACAAAGCCACAGAATTGCCTATCACTAGTTTCCTAAACCCTATGGCTAATCTCTATCTACTTGGCTACACAAAACTCCTATCAACACTAAACGATCTGCTCGCTACAGAGTCGGTCCCCAGTCTGACTAGCTTGCTCGCGTGGCTACACACCACGCGGAAGGACCTTGATGTGTCCTTCGGCTTTCTGCATGCCGTTATGCTTGGCACGCTTACATTAGCTGTCTCTTGTTGAGTGGCAATCGTGGCTATTATGTAGGCGTGATTCTGTCGTGACCATAGTGCTAACTATCTGGTCAACGTCTCTGTGTCTCATGAGAGAACTAGTTAATAGTCCCCCATTCTCTCACCTACCCTGCCCCTATATCGGGGCACTGCATCACCTCTATTCTATTTGAGGTTGACCACTCTTCCCGGTGGTGTTCTATCTTGAGGCAGACCTCCGGCCTTTATGTTCCAGTCTTTGACACACACCCTCCCCTCCTGTGTTGCGTCATCAACTTTGAGTCATTGGTTGTGACGCAAGAGGTTTCTAAAAAATTAGTGTATCTAATTTTTGTCAAAGACTGTAGATAACCTGGCTTTGGGTAACTCCATAGACTTCTACTGACTATTGTCACAATGTAGTATCACTTTACTTGGCTACTGGCAATCGCCACAAACTTGTCTGGTTGGCGTGAGCCCTATTCTCAATCGCAATATTATATTAATTAGAGGTATGTCTGAACCGGACCGTTGTCTTATAAGACCTGCCCTCCAATAGTAAATTAACTTACTACCCATACAAAGTTGACTTTCTTAGGGTCAACACATGAATTGCTTCATGTCCCCCATATAATATTAAACAACCATTACCCAAGCTGTGTGCGACAGGCTTTACCTATCTCGCTTCCGCGTGTAAAGTTATCTTTCACTGTTAAGTTAGTGTTTCGTTGTCTATTATGTCCCCTGATCCGGAGTTATCTCCCTTTGATCTATAAAATATGTATGCAATTTATATGTTTGTTTTTCTGGTTGTTTGCGTGTTTGGATGTAATTAATACTATAATCTAACTTCTAACATGTGTATCTATCTATCATGTGTATGTAAGTTAGTTTTCAAGTGCCATAATTCGGTTAAATGTGGCCACAAACAAGTGTATAACACTAATTCGTGACTACGTTTCCGTCTTATGAGACTTAAAATACTTTCTCTAAGATCTAAACTAAACTACACCCAACACATTCATCACAGCACATTTTCAACATTGAAAGCAAACATTTGACGCAGACAAAAAAATAAAAAGTCGCGTTGAGCGGCAGAAAAGATCCGCTGACTGTCCCCATTCTCTCCTGTATATTTTCCATTCTCTCTCTCTTTCACACTTCTATCACACATCTTTCACCCTCACAATAATTTAAAAGCCTTGGAGTGACACTGTACAAGTTTGGCTCAGTTTGAGAAGGTTGGGCTCACTGACTGTGCGCAAATCGCTGCAGGAGTCATGTATTTACACCATATTTACATGTAAGAGAAAGGGTTGATGGTTTGTACCCTTGGTCTTATTAACTACTATATTCTACTGAAATAATACTCTAAATACTGACATACTAATACTACTTCTATAAATGTGTATTTAATGTGTTAACTATTTTAATCTATTTTGCCACATTAGTCCTAAGATATGATTACATTAATCCTACTATTTATCTAATTTAAGGGATGTAATCTAATTATTTAAAATGGCATTGATGTGAGATGAGTTATGTACCTTTCTGAAATGGGTAATCTGAAATGTAATAAAATTATAACTAATGTTTTTAGATGCAAAAAAAATATATGAGTGATATTTTTATCTAAATGGTGTAAATGATGTATGTTTAATTGTCTAATATTTTTATCCTATTATGGTGTAAATTAATCATAATAATAATAACTGATCACGTTTGTTAAATGGAATGGTTCATTAAGATGGAATGAAATCAACTGAAATGAAACAAAGTGGAATGTAATAAACTAAATGGTACTATTCCTATCTAAAGTATTATCTCTTCTACTTTTAAGGTAAGTAAGTGGGTATAATAATGATTTATGTGAACTATTAAAAAAAATGAAAACTATTTTATTTCCTAACTCTAAGTGTAAATTACAGTTACCTATTCTACCTATAATTTATCACACTATTAAAATATTATAATACATATCACAATAAGTATTTATATACATAGTATTCAAATACCCCAGGTTAGTTGTTGCCCCAATGTTCAGAAATTGCTTTCATTGGCATACTATATAATTACACTTGTCCTGGGTATATTAAATGCATTACACAGTCATACTTGTGTCCTATGGGTATGGCACCTGTAGAGTTCGCTTGTGTCGTAGACCAGTATTTTTCGTGTCTGTACTTATGGACTGTTCTGACACTGTTTTTCTCTGCTTAACACAAATGATTCACTGGAAACACATATGGAGCTTAGTAAATAACGAGCTGTTCCAGTTCACACGGTGATATATTTGTTTTTCGGAGCACAGTTCTTCTTTTGATGTCTACGGACACATGGTAGATCACTGTTCTTAGTGCATAGTTTAGCACATAATGTCTATGTCTTCATACATTATTTTACATAGAATATTATACTGTACTAAGTTAACAATTATTACTCTACACACTTATGTGGAATCTCTGGTGTTTCTACCTCAGATGGTCGACTAAGGGTATCAGCCAGAATGTTGTCCTTACCCTTAATATGCTCTATACTAAACGTATAGTTTTGTAAAATTAGCGACCACCTGTATATACGGTCATTCCGATGCACACCACTCTGTATGACCATGATTGGGGAGTTGTCAGTCTGGACAATGAAGTGAACACCCGCCAGAAATCGATGGAGCTTCCTCACCGCATAGATGACGCTTAGGGCTTCCAACTCTGATATGGAATATCTGGACTCAGCAGGTGTGATCTTACGGCTCACATAGCAAATCGGGTGGAAGATGCCATCATAAAATTGGCCTAGTACTGCAGCGATGGAGATTCTGCTGGAATGTGTCCTAAGATAATAAACGAGCCTAGGATTAGGCAAGCGGAGGATTGGTACATTACTAAACAGGATTTTCAATTTTGACAATGCAGAAATTAATAATGCATCTTTGACATCTAATTTTACAGATGCTTTTAAAACATTGGAAAATACACTTGTAATTTCCGCTAAATTTGGTATGAATTTGCTATAGTAATTTACTAACCCCAAAAGGCTTCTGACCTGCATCTTTGTGGTAGGCATGGTCAGATTCATAATTTTTGTAATAATTCTATTGTCAGTCTTAAGTTGACCTTGTGAAATGACATGACCCAAGAAGTCAATTTCTTTTAGGCCCAATTCAACTTTGCTCGGTTTGACAGTGAGACCGAAGAGTCGCAACCTATCAAAGACATGTCTTAGTTTCAGTAAGTGTGTTGTCCAGTCATCAGTATGGACACATATATCATCTATATAAGTCACTGTATTCGTCACTCCATGCAGTAGATCTCTAGTTAAGCGTACGAAAGTGGCAGGAGCATTTCGAAGTCCGAAAGGAAGAAAACGCCACTCGTAAAGTCCTAAAGGAGTTGAAAAAGCAGTAAGATGAATGGACTGAGCCTGCATAGGGACCCGCCAATATCCCCTAGTAAGATCTAATTTAGAAAACATTTTGGAGGTGGACATGTCAAGGATAAGATCTTCGCAGGAAGGAATTGGTTCTGCGTCGATCTTAGTGACGTTGTTGAGCTTTCGATAGTCTACACACAGACGAACCGTGGAGTCTTTTTTCTTAACCAGGACGATTGGAAAGGAGTACTCAGATGTAGATTTCTGAATGATCCCACTAGCTTCTAAATTAAGAATTTCCTTATTTAGATTTTCTCTATAGCTGAGTGGGATAGAGTACGGCCTGCATTTAATAGGCTTAGAGTCCGAAAGAAGGATGGAGTGCTCGATTCTGTCCGTCCTACCTGAAATGTCAGAAAATATGTCTTTATACTCCGTCACTAATTCTATTAATTGTCGTCGTTGACTGTCTGTTAGTCCCTGTTCTATCTGTATGCTATCCATTGTCGCAGTCTTGTCTACAATGGGAACAGGTAGTTCCATTCCGTCGTCGTCTACCTGATTCAGTACGGTGGTGGTGCTAAGTGCGTATTCTGTAAGCTCGCTAGGTGTATGGACATCGTCGGATTTGCCAGTCTCGCTAACTAGTGTAGTTGCGTTGTGTATGTCTGTCATCTGATCACTAGGTGTGGGTGCACTGTGTTCGTCTGTCTCTACATCTGTCTCTTGTCGTGAAAAGTAAGGTTTCAGCATGTTGACATGGAATATCTTTAAGTGTCCGTTTATCGATATTTCATAGTCAACATCTGAAATTTTACGTACCACCTTGAATGGTCCTTGCCATTTCGTTTGTCTGGAAGTAACAGAAGTATGTCTTGATCTGGTTTAAGATCAATTGTTCTAGCACCCTTGTTTGTGTATTGGTGGTAGCTTTGACCCTCCCTCTCAAAGGCCTAGAAGCCAGTGTAGAAGGTTGTACTTCAGCTGTAGGATGTTTACCCTTACGTACTAATTGTTGAAAGACATTACAAGACCGACAAAATAATTTTATATCATTGCAAAAACCTGGCCAATAAAAATGAGCCTGAATTCTGGCCCTGGTTTTGTCGTATGCAAGGTGACCAGCAAACGGTGACTCATGTGCAATCTTTAGCACAGTAAGGTGGTGTTGTACAGGTAACACCGTTTGCTGAATCTCATGGTTACCAGTTGTATAATATCTAGTAAGAATGCCATTCTTAAGCCTAACGAACCATGATGCATTTTTGGTCACTTTGGCTCTTTCTTTCAATAATTTTAAATATGGAGACACACTAGGATCAGCTTTCTGCTGTTCTATGAATTTCTGTCTGTTGGTATCATCTGTGCCAGTTGGAGAAAGCAACAGCAGTCTCTCATCTTGTAGTGTGTCTTGATGTTTTACAGTGTCTGCTCTGGTTGTTGCATTAGCTGCATTTAATCTTTCCCATGCAGCTATTTCATCGCTAGTACATTGTTTCAGTTGGGGTAAGCAACCCAAAATTAAATCAGTACAAGGGTTGTCAAGTATTGCACAAGTAAAGGTACCAGAAAGGAAAGGAGTGTTAATACGGGCTTTGGCCGAAGGGTAAATTTCGATGTTACCCGAAAAGGTTCGGCATTTGACAGAGTCACCTGTATAGTCATTTGGACTCACCAGTTCCTTTCTAAGACCAATAAGGGTGCTGCCGCTGTCCAGCAAACATTGGCATGGTCTATCGTTGACCATTGCATTGTGGAACACCAAATTGCCTCTGGAGGCTAATGCTGCATTGACATTCTCAGTTGAGAACGGTACTGTATGTCCACATTCTAATTTTCCGTCTGCATGAAATTGGTGACATCGTTCACAACTGTCAAAACTTAATACATCGTTTACACAACACACATCTTCAGATTGGTTAACAGGTAAAGTATTTTCAATCTCACACTCAGTCTCACTACCACTATCAGAAGATGTATCAATCAAAATAGCATTGTTGGCTTTCATACGTTGGCGGCCCAGGCACTTATTTGAATAATGGCCGTAGCTGGAACAAAAGAAGCATTTGACTGCACGCCTGTATGCAGATCTTTTGTTTTGTTGCTTCTTAATAACATTTTCAAGATGCGCCGGATAATTTGGCGATTTGTCACACATAGAATAAGTGTCATGCAAAAGTTGACAGTAAATACATTTTGACACTTTCCTATCTTTCTGGTCGATTTTCTGAAAAGGTTTTCTCTTACTCTGATAATTTTTAGGTTGGTCTTTCACAAAAGAAACTACTTCAGAGTCATTTGAGGTCTTGAAAATATCTCTGTTAGAAGAAAAATATGCAGAGCCTTTCTTTTCGAACTGCTCTATGTTCTCAATGTCTGACTGCTGCAAAAATTTAGCAAAAGGAGATGGTATAGTGGATATGACTTTATCCATGGCTATTAAATTTTTAAGTCTATCAAAGTCTTTTCCTATGTTAGCTGCTTTAAGCCACCTATTTAGTACACTCTGAACATTTGAGACGTAATCACTGAAAGTCTCACTAGGTTTAGGTTTTAAATTTGAGAACTGAACCTGATACCCAGGGGCATCAAGTAAAAAGTGTTGCATTATCCTATCATGGATGTACTGATAGTTAGATCTAAGATCTGTTGGTATTGATTCTATCACTTTAAGGGGCTCACCACTCAGGTTCTTCATATAAATCATAGCCCACATTTCTATTGGAACTTGGTGATATTTAAACTGATACTCGACATTTTCTGTCCAGGCTGATATGGAATCTTCTTTACAATATGGTTTGATAATATTTTTGTATTTGTTGAACTTATTTTCTTCTTGTTGACTTTTTAGTTTAGTGGCAGAGATCTCTGCGTGTGAGTCTACATCCATGCCTTTCATCTTTAACTGTGTCTCTGATTCTACTTGAATTTGTTTTTCCTTAACTCTTGCCATTTCATCTATCTCTTTTTGCTTTAGTTCTCTCTCTTGATCTAATGTCTTTTGTTTTAGTTCTTTCTCTTGATCTAATTGCTTTTGCTTTAAATCTAATTCCTTCTGTTTAATTTCCTTATCTTGTTCTAATTCCTTCTGTTTAATTTCCATTTCTTTTTGTTTATTTATCTCAGCTAGTTCTATCTGGTGTTGTCTTTCTCGTGCGCGTTCGTCTCTTTCTGCATCCTTTGCTTCTTTAAATTTCTTATCAGCATATTCTTCTAGCTCTTTACCTGTGTATTGCATTTCTTTGCCTGCTTTTACGAAATCAGCTAGAGTAGCCATGATGTCAGGTAATTAGCTAGCGTTGACATACAGTGAACTCTTTAATCACTTATTTTTCTTTGATATGTTATGTTATTTAATATCTGAGCACTGCAAATTGTACTCTTTGTATATAACCTGAAAATTTAATCCTGAAAAAACAGAGCACAAAAGTATGCTAATGCATCACAAGCTGAAAAAGAGATGCACTATTAATCACATTGCATGCCAAAAATATTGAGTATACTCAACTTAATGTTCCCGAGAATGAGGAACACACTCCGGTAACACGGGTCACCTTGTTTGCCACTTCGGCACAGACACAAGTTTTCTAATTAGGTCACCTGTTTGGTACTTCACACACACACGAATCTTCTATTCAGCTGTTGTTCACCCTGGTTTACAGAGCAGCAACAATTAACAAATAGTAACCGACATATTATTTGACAATTTGATACATCACAATGACATGCCCACACAAAAAAAAAGAATATAGTTAACTTAATATTAAATTGTCAATGTCCTGTCTTCGTTCTGACTTATTTATGCCTTTCGTCACTAACCTAATTTAATCTATGCAAGTGTTGTGCAGACCAAGTCTAATTTGCATGGCCGAAAGTAGTGCCATCGTGACGGTAAACACAAGAAAAAGTACGAAAAAAAAATGTAATAACTGCTTTGAAATAAATAAAAATATATTAATATTGTTTAAATAAACAAATATATTCAATTACTAACTCAGATAAACAAATAATATGTAATATACAGCATCGATTCAGGCGGGCAGCAGCTTAACGATTTGTAAACATTCAGATGCTGAATGCCAATGGCGTAGAACAACCGCTTGTCAATCGTAACACGTCAGAGGCACAGCGCTATTTTTAGCTTGCAAAAATCGATAATGTTGCTGGCTGTGTATCGCTCCGCCATGAATCATAGTTGATAGTTATTCATAAATACATAAATAATTACATGAATAATTACATGCATCAATAAAGAAAATACTAATATCAATACTTACAACTTTGAAGAACACATGATTTAAGTATATAATATTTTACTAAACACAAATAAGCAATATTTTGTCACGATAGGCACAGTTTCGTTCGCAACTTGTCCTAGTCTGCACACGTCATCGTCACTGACACAAATTAAATTCACTACTTCACTATTTGTAACCTTAGTCTAGAGCCGTGGGTGAGTGTATTAGCTTGAACTTTCGTCCAAGCCACACTTCCGACACCAGATTAATCTTTAGCCGAGAGCCGTGGGTGAGTGTATTAGCTTGAACTTTCGTCCAAGCACCACTTCTGACACCACATTAATCCTTGCCTGTCAACAACTCATGTGTCAGGCATCATCGGATTACTTCTCCCACACCATACAAGAAACTTGCAAGTCGTGTGAGAGGAATTGAATGATACATTTTATTGCCGTTGGCTCTTTACAAGTACATAACAGTCGCTATCAAACCACACACAAAGCCACAGAATTGCCTATCACTAGTTTCCTAAACCCTATGGCTAATCTCTATCTACTTGGCTACACAAAACTCCTATCAACACTAAACGATCTGCTCGCTACAGAGTCGGTCCCCAGTCTGACTAGCTTGCTCGCGTGGCTACACACCACGCGGAAGGACCTTGATGTGTCCTTCGGCTTTCTGCGTGCCGTTATGCTTGGCACGCTTACATTAGCTGTCTCTTGTTGAGTGGCAATCGTGGCTATTATGTAGGCGTAATTCTGTCGTGACCAGAGTGCTAACTATCTGGTCAACGTCTCTGTGTCTCATGAGAGAACTAGTTAATAGTCCCCTATTCTCTCACCTACCCTGCCCCTATATCGGGGCACTGCATCACCTCTATTCTATTTGAGGTTGACCACTCTTCCCGGTGGTGTTCTATCTTGAGGCAGACCTCCGGCCTTTATGTTCCAGTCTTTGACAATCAGTGAAAGCGTCTTCAAGTTGCTGTTGAAACTGAAAGCACTTTTCAGGATCGTGAGTGTTAATAATATTAATCCTGGGGCTAGATTTGTGTTTAGCTGTGTAGATTCTCTTTGGTCTCAGTCTAACCCTTACAACAACCAATGAATGATCCGTATCACAGTCAGCACTGTGGTAACTTCGAGTCAATGATATATGATTCAGATGTTGTCTCCGTGTGATGATGAAGTCCAGCTGGTGCCAATGTCCAGATCTTGGATGTTTTCATGTGACCTTATGCATCTCTTTTGTTTTAAAAAAGGAGTTTGTAATACATAGGTCATTACTGGTGCAATGCTCCAGCAGCCTTTGCCCATTTTCATTCATGCGACCGATGTTGTATTTTCCAAGGCACAT
This sequence comes from Cepaea nemoralis, assembly GCA_014155875.1. Lineage (NCBI taxonomy): Eukaryota > Metazoa > Mollusca > Gastropoda > Stylommatophora > Helicidae > Cepaea > Cepaea nemoralis. Next base: position 506,299 of record JACEFZ010016225.1, on the reverse strand, counting down.
TGGCCATGAACTCGAGTCCTTGCCCACACGAGCATTGAAATCACCGAGCATATAAATGTAGTCAGATTTTGGAACTGCCTTGATCACGGAGTCTAACTGCTCATAGAACGAATCCTTCACATCATCAGAGGAATCGAGTGTCAGTGCATATGCAGTAATAAGGGTGGCAAACCCACAAGAGGTTGCCAAGCGCAGGGATAATAGTCTTTCATTTCCTCCTGCTGGAATTTCAATCATTCCCAGTAGCGAATTCTTCACTGCAAAGCCCACACCATGTTGCCTTTTTTCTGCCTGCCCTCTACCCTTCCAAAACAAAAAGGTGTAATTGTTTTCCCTGAGTGACCCTTCCTCAACGAGGCGAGTCTCCTGCAGGCCAGCAATATCAATGTTAAGACGATTGAGTTCGGCATCAATTACAGCCGTTTTTCTCACATCGTCAATATTGGTCAAGTCACCAGACTGCTGAATGCAATATATGATACTGGAGATATACCTAGTGAATTATGTAATTCTATATTTATTGCAATCCTGAAGAAATCAGGAGCCTTGGAATGAGATCAACATCGAACAATTAGTATAATGAGTCACATCACGAAGATTCTGCTGAGAATTATCATGCAAAGAGTGAGGAAGAAAATACAACCCGAAATAGGAGAACAATGTGGGTTTGTAGAAGGCAAGGGCACAGTAAATGCTGTGTATATACTGAGACCAGTTACTGACCGTCCTATAGAAGTAAACAAAGATCTATATCTTTGCTTTATTGACTACACAAAGGCTTTCGATCAAGTGAGACATGTCGACATGATAAGGATGCTTGAAGATCCACAAATTGATGGAAAAGACCTTAGACTTGTAAAAAACATATATTGGAAACAACAAGCTACCTTAAGAATTGATAATGAAGTAGGTCAAAATCACCTAATTAAGAGAGCTGTGAGACCGGGATGTGTAATGTCTCCACATCTTTTTTCCCTGTACAGTGAAAATATTTTCAGAAATATAGAAGATATGGAAGGAATCATCATTGCGGGACAATACATCAATAACATTAGATATGCAGATGACACATACTTGATTGCAGACAATGAACAGGACCTGCATCATTTAGTATACAGTGACCAACTAGGGTTAGAATTAAATTGTAAGAAGACAGAGATTATGGTCGTCACTAGGAAGAAGGAAATACCACAATGCAATGAAATGAGCATAATCTTAAACAAGTGAATCGGTAGTTATCTCGGAACAGTCATAACATCTTATGGGAGATGCCTTGAGGAGATTAGAATAAGAAATGCCATTGCGAAGGTAGTCTTTTGCAAGATGAAAAACATAGTGGCCAATAAAAAGAAATATCAATTGAAATGAGATAAAGAGTGTTCAAGTGCTACATAGAGCCCAGATACTTCAGTGTGCTCTCTCTGTTGACGCTTTGATCATGTGGATGATTTGGTGGTGAAGGCTGGTAGGGGACTTAATGCATTGAGGGCTATGGCAGCAACCGGAGTAGATCAGAGGATGCTGTACAGGCTCTTTCAGCAGTTAATAATTTCTGTCATTGAGTATGGTTTAGGGCTGCTGACACTTGTCCTCGTGTCATGATTTCACTGTGTATCAACCAGATAATGACAATACAGCCGGTCATATTCATAGCCTGTGTGCAAGGCCACATTTGGTTTTAACCAGGACAGAAAAACCAATAAAGTCTGATTGCACAGCTGCAGTTGTTTACCAGTTAGATCAAAGACGCCGCTAACCTGGGAAAGTCTCCAGCATCAAACAGGAAAATAGTCTTTGACAATCCCCACAAGACGGGAAATTGTAGGCATATGTTGAAAAAAGGGGAGGCGACTTGTGCATGGATTGTCCAAAAGGAGAGATAATCTACTCTTGTGACATTGATTAAACCCAAGGAAGAGAATTTATTCAGAAATGGATAATCTGCCCTTGAACCACTTTTGTTAACATCAAAAGAACGTCACGTGGCCACTCAAGGCTGTTGGGTAAAAACATGCTTTGTTTACAAGTAGTGTAACTCTGAGGATTGACTTGCACGGACGTGTTTGTCACTGCAGTGGATTTAAAAAATATCTACCGTGTGCGGAAATTAATTAGATTTAATTGTACACGTGCCTGTTATGGCAAAATGTGGATATGATTTCGAAGACACTGCTGTGTTGTGCTTAAGGTATTGTAGAGAGTATATTTAAGCCTAGTTAATATAAGCAGTAGCCTCGGTAAAACTTGCTAGAGTAATGAATAGAATTAGCTCTGCTAGTGAGAATTGTGTAGTGGGGTGATATTGGGGAAGATTGGGGATGGGGAGAAGGGATCTCCAGTGAGGTCTGCTGGGGGTCTACACTTTACATTTTTCTCTGTCCTGATCTTAACCCACTGCAGACCGGAGTGAAGAACTCCTATGCCCATGACAGAGTTGGTTCACTGTCATGTATCTGAGTGAGGCGGACAACCCCCCCCCCCCCCTCAATGGAGGTCAGGGACAGTTGCTATCACCAAATGTGTTGTTCTCTCGTTGACAGGTTCCTTTAGGTCACTCAAGTCACTGAGAATGGAGACCTTGGTGCAGGCAGTTGGTCAACATCTTTTGCACTTAGCCCATGATAAAAAGGGTTTACGGGAACAAGCATAAGAGGGATTATCAAACGTCACACATTAACAGAATACAAGAAATTGTTTTCTCCGCACCATTTTGGAGGAAGACCAATCGTCAAATTAATGTTTCAAACATCACTTGGGAACAGAATAGTAGAAAGTGAATTTCTTTTACACCACCTGGGAAAAGACCAGTGGGCAGTATGTTTTACACGACAGGTGAACAAACAAAGAGATACAGTTATTCCCCATCACATGGGAATAAATCAGTATAAACTGATTAGGAAGTTAGTATAACAATGGTCTTGTGAACAGTAGACACTTGAGACAGGAAGTACATTTATTTCAAAGAACAGTATGTTCGTGTCCTCACTAGACAAAAGTGTTATAAGTATAAGAACAAATTAGACATATATTAACTGTGTGATCCAGACAGGATTTAGGGTTGGACTGTGACTAGTTCTTTTGAGTGATCAAACAGCCACCGGTGGAAATCTACATCTAGCAGGATGGACACATACCTGGGTGAGGTCATCGTGGAATGAATGAGGATATGGTGTGATCCTTTCTGGGATGATAGGGCTGGACTCTTCAGCTACCTGGTCTATGTCCGCACCCAATAGAAATATTCGACACACATTCTACACTTTACACACAAACACTTCTCACACCTATACTCTTGGTTTAATAAATTATTTTGTATTTATTTGTTAAAGCTTGAGTTGTGGAGTATGTTATGTTGGGGAAAAGTGAGAGGGGGCATGATACAAGGGTGAGTGAGAGTAAGAAAAAGGTGTTTGCAGACCGACGGAGTTTTGTGGATGGAGTCTAGTGGTTTCTCTAGGACAATAATATTGGGGTAATAAAAATGTAGTGTTGATTCCCCCCACTCCAGGGACAACACGAAAGTAAGTAAGGAAGACTTACGACACCTCGTGTCTCTTTCATTACTTCTATGAGAAACAAGGCACACTGAACTGTCAGAGGTTCATAGTGAGCAATAGGTACAGGGCATCAGTAACTTCTTCTTCTTCTTCGTTTGTTCGCCTGAAATATGTCTATAACTGCAATGTTGTCTCTTGTATGAATTTAACAGCCTTTTTTAGTTCACTCAGCGGCCCACAGAGTTTATCTTCCACTGTTGTCTCTCTAGGCCAGAAGGTTCGCCTGGATATGGTGTAGATTGGGCAGTCCTGGAGTATGTGTTCTGCTGTCTGCGACGTCAAACCACATGTGCACATGGCTGAGTTACCAATCTTGAATTTTGTATACATGTGGTTGCGTAATCTATTGTGTCCTGCTCTGAGGCACAGAATAATTACCTGTTCTGGTCTGTCCATAACGTGGTAGCCGTCTTGAGTAAAGTTTGGTGGCCTTCTGACTGATTTGATCATTCTTTTCTTTTGGTGGTATGTAACGGGCACATCAGGTTGTTCTTCTTGTGCTCCTTCCTTAGCCAATCGATCAGCTCTGTCATTTCCAGGTACTCCACAGTGGGATGGTATCCACTGCATGGTGACCTTATGCTGACTGCTAAGTTCAGAAAGTAGTGTCCCTAGAACTGGCAATTTTCCAGACAGGAGCCCCTCTATTACTGATTTTGCATCTGTCAATATCACCACAGGTTGTGTACCATGGCTGGTATTTTATAATTTCTCTGTTGCTAACTTGATTGCCTCAATTTTAGCAACTTATCTAAATGTATGTGAAAATCACAACGAAAAGATCTAGATTCCTCCATCCTCTTGTTCCACAAGACTGGTGGTCTTCTGGTACACTGTGGTCTTAGAAAAGTATCTCCCTCACCGTACTCCAGGAGTCAGATATTCTGTTTCTGCCTCATTAAGTCCCAAGAGAAGCTTCATTACTACATTTTGTAAGAAATTATAGGATCTACATACTAGACATTTATATTCAAATAGGTGAAACAAAACCAGACACCTCCTCTCTGTACACTGATGAGATGGTATGCCAGGGTAGGCATCAGCCAGGGTAAATTATGACAAGTTTAGGTTAGGACACAGAAAACAGATGTTCAAAATAAACAGGTACTCACCCAATACCATGTACACATTTGAGGCAATGTTAATCTTGCTGAATGACCTGTAGGTGTTAAGGCAAGAGGTAAACTCCTCCCTCATTCAGTACCAATTCCTCTCTCATGAAGTTTCTCTATAGTTTCAGAAGTACAAATATCTGTGGCTGTAAATGACACAGGAATATTTTTGATTGTGGAGGGATATGTTATAGTATGAAATACAGCATCTGCATGTATGTATCAAACAAACAACACTACTTTAGTGTGACCAATCATTGAACTCCTTTGCTTTCTAACATGTTTGTTTCCTCCTCAATACAATTTTTAATTTATATATACAGTATAACAGCATCTGCTAAATGCTGCCTTCTCTTGCAAACCTTTTGTACCAAGCTATAAAACATAAACACAAAATATGACTAGGAAGGTCGATAAAAGGAACACCACACAGAGATACAGGCAAATGTTTTGACCAAATTCTTTGTCAATGAACACATAATAAAAATTAAAAAAAAATATATTTTAGAAAAAAGTGAATACTCAACTGGTTCGGATCAGTTTACCGTCTTCAGATCGCAAGTTGAAGTTGAATATTCTTGTTTTTTGTGCTTCTCTCTTTCTTATTCATTGATAAAGACCTTAGTTAAATTTGTCGCTGTGTATGTGTGTACCCCTTCTTTTACTGAGCTTCATTTTCATATGTTGTGTTTATGTGAACTCTGGTATTATCTTAGCAGCAGCCAACCTCCTTGTTCAATAACACCAGGTTCATATGTTGTGTTTATTTGAACTCTGGTATTATCTTGGCAGCAGCCAACCTCCTTGTTCAATAACACCAGGTTCATATGTTGTGTTTATTTGAACTCTGGTATTATCTTGGCAGCAGCCAACCTCCTTGTTCAATAACACCAGGTTCATATGTTGTGTTTATGTGAACTCTGGTATTATCTTGGCAGCAGCCAACCTCCTTGTTCAATAACACCAGGTTCATATGTTGTGTTTATGTGAACTCTGGTATTATCTTGGCAGCAGCCAACCTCCTTGTTCAATAACACCAGGTTCACTCAATTTGTATTCAAGTCTAGTCCATACACGTGCTACTACTTCTAGTGTACTGGACTGATTTGTGCGTGTGGATTAGCTTTCCCTATCACCAGTACAATGACCAAGTACTACAGGAGACAAATGAAAATTGTACATTGATTAGAGAAATTAGACGTAGACAGTCAAAATGTTTTAGACATGTTATGAGAAGAAATTAATTGGAGAACTTGGTTCTCAACTGGCAAGATCGAAGGGAAGAGACCAAGGGGACGACCAAGAATTAAATACCTGGATGGCTTGGCCACGTGGCATGGTAGAGGCAGGAACACTGAGCTGATCCACGCCTCTGGTGATCGAGTGAAATGGCAACTCATGACCGCCCATGCTTATCGGCATGGCACATGATGGATGGATGGAAGTGAGCGTTATAGCTCTTAAACTGCTGGTACACTAACGATGAGACAGCGCGATCGTTTCCTACACACTATAGTTCAGACTTTTGAAGTTCACCATTGACTTCTCATTCAGAAAGCAATATCAAACTGACTAGACATAAAATTGCCTAGAAAATTAACCGGGGGAGGAGGGATAATTGCAACGTTATGCAAACGACATTAAATGTTAAAATTTAAATGATGATGATAATCAATGTCAATAATCATACTGCAAATTCACACAATCATATTGTATAGTATATTATTATTAATAACATTAATACATTATTCACATTTTGTGATCCGGTTGGTTGTTGTCGAGGGGGAAACTGCCTGTTCCATCCATAAATGTGCCCTGCGGATAAGCATGAGCGGTCATGATTCGCCATTCATTCGATCAACAGTCATGGACCAGCGCAGTTTTCTTGTCTCGACCATACCACATGGTTAGGCCATCCAAGTATTTACTTCTCTGTCATCCCCGTGTTCTCTTCCCCTCGATCTTGCCAGTTGTCACCAAGTTCTCCAATTTATTTAACTTCTCATAACATGCCCAAAAATTGTGACTGTCTTAAGTCTAATTTCTCTAAACAGTTTATGATTTTTATTTCTTTCTTGTAGGATTTGGTCATTGGTTTTTCTGTCTGCCCATGGTAGTCTGCATTTTCCTCAGAAACTGAATTTCCACAGCCATTGCCATTCATTAGATGTTTTTCAGCTTGTCTGCTCGTAAACTCATTCATTGAACACGCTTCACATCCATACAAAAGAATGCCTGTACTGCTAGTGTTAATAATAAATAAAATACACTGAAATTATCGAACATCATTCCACTATTTAAGTGTATTAAAATTAAACAAATAAAACTGACTTCTCACAACTGTAGGCCTAACTGTAGCTCAAGTTGTTGTGAAGGTTATGTAATAAATCCTGAGATCTCCACGTCAAACGGCCGGCACTTTCACTGACAACATAAAGGCGAATGTAGTTTTCGACGAATCAGTCACGTGACTATCCATCCATCATGTGCCATGCCGAAAAGCGCATTTGCACAGCCATCAGATGTTTTTCAGCCTGTCTGCTCATTGCTCAACAGCAGACAGTAGTGATGACAGCATTGGTGAATTTTATAATGATTTAGATAAAGCCTTCAAAAAATGCAAGAATTCTGAAGTAAATATCATAATGGGTGACTTGATGCTTTTGCTGAGACTAAAAGTAGCCTGACTATGGAAGTCATGGCAGTAAGTAAAGCAATAACATGGCTCGAGACACAGACATTCACTAGGGCTTGTTTCCTTAGCGACTCAATGAGCATGCTCAAGAGGATAGAGATGGGGGAGAAGAGAATGGTTGCTGTCTCTGGAGCGGTCTCGGCTGGCAAAGATTAGTTTCATCTTCGTGCCAGGTCATGCGGGAGTACAAGGGAATGAGCAGGCTGACAAGCTCGCAGGTGAGGCTACTGTGGATGGTGGACGTGCCATGGACAAGGCTGACATTCTGAATGCCCTACAAGAAGCAAGACTTTTGCGAGAACCAAGTGATGACTGTGAATCTACAACAATGGCCAGACTGCGAGAGCAGCAAATTAAAAGAGGGGTGGCCAGACTAGAACACTACGCAGGAAGCCAAAGAAGATTGATAAACCAACATAGAACTGGCGTCGTTAGCCACTACACGCTGCGGGATTTGCTGAGGAGGGGATCCGAGCACTTATGGACTGAATGGTTCAATGTGCAATGAGGATGATCTGTCGACTAACTAACTAACTATGGGTGACTTGAATGCCAAAGTTGGAAATCAACAGAACGGATGCATAGTAGTCAAGTTTGGACTGGGGAACAGAATGAAAGAGGTTGCAGACTTATACAGTGGGCAAGAGAGCATGATTTGATTATTTGAAACAACTGGTATCAACAGCACCCAAGGAGGTTATGGACATGGAGCAGTCCTGATCAAAAGATCGGAAATCAGATTGATTACATTCTCATCAATGGAAGATTTCGAAATGCCTTAAAAGTCACACAAACTGTACCAAGCACAGACTGCTACAGCGACCATAGATTAATCTTAAGCAATTTACATATAAAATTTAAAAAAGTCAAATATTCACCAAGAAACAAAACATTTGATCTACAGGCACTGAGGAGTGAGTAAATAAAAGATAAATTCAACGTAGAGGTAAAGAACAGATATAATGCATTGTCCGATATGGAAATATTATTTCAAGGCGTCAGTGACCAATGGGAAATATTAAAGAAATCAGTCAACCAAGTTGCAGAAAAAAACCATTCTAAAAATAAAGATAATAGGACACAAGAAATTTATGACGCAAGACATCTTAAATCTCATGGAAGTAAGAAGAAGTAACAAAAATAACAAGGAAAATTATGAAGAGATTCACAGGAAAATTAGGATGCTCCGCAAAGAGGCAAAATAAACATGGCTTGAGGAAAATTGCAAGGAAATTGAAAACCAACACAACACTTGGAATACCAAATTAATGCACAAAAGAATTGATGACATCACTAACAAAAGAACACACACATCAGCGGGGTGCCTAAAAATCAAAGATGGCAAAATCATAATATAAAATGATCAGATTATACATGCATGGTCAGATTATGTGAAAGACCCTTATGGTGATACAAGAGAAGAACAATATAATCTTCGGAAAAATAATGAAGGACCATCAATTTTAAAGATGGAAGTTCAGAATGCTCTTAACCACATGAAAACTGGCATGACCCCGGGTACAGATAACATCACAATAGAAATGATCAATGCCTTAGAAGAAAAAGTAATAGACCAAGTCACACATACACACATTGTCACCTTTCCGTCTTGACAGACGATAGTTTGTGCTTTAAAAAGGCATAATAACTTTCACCTATGGCGGTAGCGCATGTGACTGATAAGGCCAATTTGCGCTGTAAATGTCCGTTCACAGTGGGTGCATGTGAACACGTGGTCATTTCCACCATCATGCACCATCTTGCGTCTCAAACGCTCGGTGTGTGACTTATCTGCAATAATTTTCTCCTTTGTCTTTATTCCATATCTGATGTTTGCCCTCCATGCAACACGTTCAGCGGCGACTTGCTCCCAGTGTGCATTATCAATGCCTGTATCAATCATGTCCCGCTTACACACATCTTTGTATCGTAGTAGACGCCGACTCTGAGATCTCTTACCCATCTGTAATTCACCAAAAAAGATGTCCTTTGGTATTCTACCATCATCCATCCTCCTAAGATGTCCTATCCATCTAAGTCTACGAAGACTGAGCATGGAATAAACTGTCACACAACCTGATCTTTCCAATACTTCAGTATTTGTGATTTTGTCTTGCCACTTAATACCAAGAATTCTTCGCAGACATCGCATATGAAAGCTGTTTAAATGTTTCTCTTGGTGTGAGTAAGTTGTCCATGTTTCACTGCCATAAAGAAGAGTACTAAGGACACAGGCTTGATAGACAAGGACTTTTGTTTTTGTAGTAAGCTTCCTGTTCTCCCAGACTCTTTTTGTTAACCTGTTCATTGTTGTTGCTGCCTTGCCAATCCGGATGTTGATTTCCTGATCTATGGATAATTTACTATTTACCACTGATCCTAGATATTGTAAAATGGTCTACCATCTCTAGTTCGGCGTCGTCAATAAAGATTGATGGTACCCCATGTGCACCTTGTGACATAATCTGTGTCTTCTTTGTGCTAATTGTTAAACCAAATTCAGAACAAGCATTGGAGAATGCAGATAGTAGACATTGCAATTCTTCTTCAGAGTGGGTCGTAACTGCAGCATCATCTGCAAAAAGCAACTCTCTGATAAGTACCCTCCTAATTTTGGTCTTGGCCTTCAATCTTTGAGCATTGTAAAGGCCGCCATCTGAGCGTGAGTGAATGTATATACCACCATCCTGATCACGAAAGGCATATTTCAGTAGAAGTGAAAAGTATATTCCAAAGAGGGTGGGAGCTAGTACACAACCTTGCTTAACTCCACTCTTGATTTCAAATTCTTCAGAAGTTGCACCATCAAACTTGATTATACCCTTCATGCCTGTGTGGAACGATTCCACAATAGACAGAAGAGTTGGTGGGCAGCCAATCTTCTTTAGTGCCTTGAATAGACCCTCACGACTGACCAAATCAAATGCCTTTGTAAGGTCGATGAAGGCAATAAACAGTTGTTGATTCTGTTCACGGCATTTTTCTTGCATCTGTCGCAATGAGAATATCATATCAATGGTAGACCGGTTCTATCGAAAGCCACACTGTGATTCGGGGGTAGACTCGATCTCCTAGGACTTGAATTCTGCGCAGAACAATTCTGGCAAATACTTTTCCAACAATACACAGAAGTGAGATACCACTATAGTTGTTGCAGTCGCTCCGATCGCCCTTGTTCTTGTACAGTGTTATGATGCTTGAATCTTTGAAATCCTGTGGGACTTGTCCTTCTCGCCAGCATAGCTCTATTAGCTGGTGGATCTGTAGAGTGAGTGTGTCTTGCCCACTCCTTATAACCTCTATTGGAATCCCATCCTTACCTGGAGCCTTGCCAGATGCAAGTTCATTTATAGCACACTTAACTTCTGTTATGGTGGGAAGTGTGTCCAGGTGGTCAAGAGTTGGTAGAGCCTCTATGGCGTTGAGGGCATCATCCGCTAGTTTGGTCTCACTTGAGTAAAGCTCCAAATAGTGCTCTACCCATCTGCTGTTTCTTGTCAGTGATGTTGTGATCACTGGACCACAGGTTTTCTTTATTCCTTCATACATGCTTCTTATGTTTCCCTTATCACTTGCGATTTGAATGGAGTCACATAACTTGATCCAATAATCATTTGCACACTGCCTGGCAGCCTTTTGCACATCCTTCCTAGCTTGCCTTAGTTCACTCAGAGTGTTACGCGTTGGTCTTTCCTTGTTTCTTAAGAGAGCTTTCTTCTTCTTATCAATCAAGGGCTGCGGAGTCTCGCTGTTTGCCGCAAACCAGTCCTGCCTCTTATGATCCACAGTGCCGTAAACCCCTACGGCAGTTTTATAAAGAGTTTCCTTAATTTGACCCCACTTTTCATTTACTGTACAATTTTCTGGTGTATCAGTGAAAGCGTCTTCAAGTTGCTGTTGAAACTGAAAGCACTTTTCAGGATCGTGAGTGTTAATAATATTAATCCTGGGGCTAGATTTGTGTTTAGCTGTGTAGATTCTCTTTGGTCTCAGTCTAACCCTTACAACAACCAAAGAATGATCTGTATCACAGTCAGCACTGTGGTAACTTCGAGTCAATGATATATGATTCAGATGTTGTCTCCGTGTGATGATGAAGTCCAGCTGGTGCCAATGTCCGGATCTTGGATGTTTCCATGTGACCTTATGCATCTCTTTTGTTTTAAAAAAGGAGTTTGTAATACATAGGTCATTACTGGTGCAATGCTCCAGCAGCCTTTGCCCATTTTCATTCATGCGACCGATGTTGTATTTTCCAAGGCACACTGGCCATGAACTCGAGTCCTTGCCCACACGAGCATTGAAATCACCGAGCATATAAATGTAGTCAGATTTTGGAACTGCCTTGATCACGGAGTCTAACTGCTCATAGAACGAATCCTTCACATCATCAGAGGAATCGAGTGTCGGTGCATATGCAGTAATAAGGGTGGCAAACCCACAAGAGGTTGCCAAGCGCAGGGATAATAGTCTTTCATTTCCTCCTGCTGGAATTTCAATCATTCCCAGTAGCGAATTCTTCACTGCAAAGCCCACACCGTGTTGCCTTTTTTCTGCCTGCCCTCTACCCTTCCAAAACAAAAAGGTGTAATTGTTTTCCCTGAGTGACCCTTCCTCAACGAGGCGAGTCTCCTGCAGGCCAGCAATATCAATGTTAAGACGATTGAGTTCGGCATCAATTACAGCCGTTTTTCTCACATCGTCAATATTGGTCAAGTCACCAGACTGCTGAATGCAATATATGATACTGGAGATATACCTAGTGAATTATGTAATTCTATATTTATTGCAATCCTGAAGAAATCAGGAGCCTTGGAATGAGATCAACATCGAACAATTAGTATAATGAGTCACATCACGAAGATTCTGCTGAGAATTATCATGCAAAGAGTGAGGAAGAAAATACAACCCGAAATAGGAGAACAATGTAGGTTTGTAGAAGGCAAGGGCACAGTAAATGGTGTGTATATACTGAGACCAGTTACTGAACGTCCTATAGAAGTAAACAAAGATCTATATCTTTGCTTTATTGACTACACAAAGGCTTTCGATAAAGTGAGACATGTCGACATGATAAGAATGCTTGAAGATCCACAAATTGATGGAAAAGACCCTAGACTTGTAAAAAACATATATTGGAAACAACAAGCTACCATAAGAATTGATAATGAAGTAGGTCAAAATCACCTAATTAAGAGAGCTGTGAGACCGGGATGTGTAATGTCTCCACATCTTTTTTCCCTGTACAGTGACAATATTTTCAGAAATATAGAAGATATGGAAGGAATCATCATTGCGGGACGATACATCAATAACATTAGATATGCAGATGACACATACTTGATTGCAGACAATGAACAGGACCTGCATAATTTAGTATACATTGACCAACTAGGGTTAGAATTAAATTGTAAGAAGACAGAGATTATGGTCGTCACTAGGAAGAAGGAAATACCACAATGCAATGAAATGAGCATAATCTTAAACAAGTGAATCGGTAGTTATCTCGGAACAGTCATAACATCTTATGGGAGATGCCTTGAGGAGATTAGAATAAGAAATGCCATTGCGAAGGTAGTCTTTTGCAAGATGAAAAACATAGTGGCCAATAAAAAGAAATATCAATTGAAACGAGATAAAGAGTGTTCAAGTGCTACATAGAGCCCAGATTCTTCAGTGTGTTCTCTCAGTTGACGCTTTGATCATGTGGATGATTTGGTGGTGAAGGCTGGTAGGGGACTTAATGCATTGAGGGCTATGGCAGCAACCGGGGTAGATCAGAGGATGCTGTACAGGCTCTTTCAGCAGTTAATAATTTCTGTCATTGAGTATGGTTTAGGGCTGCTGACAGTATCAAAGAGCCAGCTTGAAAGGTTGGAGCGCATACAGAATGCTGCCATGCGGTTAATCCTGGGGTGCACAAAGAACACACCAATTATATGCATGAGGCATATCCTGGCGCTACCAACAATGACGGATAGGCATAGGGTCCTTCAAGCCAAATGGTACCTGAGAGTTGCCGCAGACAGGGATCACCCGCTGCATGCAGCAATGGATATGGTTAAGGGTCATAGACTAAGACGAGGCAGGTCCTGGATTGCACAGGCAGAACTTTCTATAAGTCAGGTGTGTGATCTAGAGACCATCAATCGTGAAAGAGAGTGGGTTGAAGTTCCGGAAGACATGACGGACTGGCACAATGTAATAATAACACTGAGTCGTGAGTGCAGAGAATGGACAGCGGGCTGCACTGAGTTTGAAGTGCAACAGCTGATCCAGAGCAACACACATCAAGGTGACATAGTCATCTACACTGATGGGTCAGTGGTGCGAAACAGACGTAGTGGCTGGGGTTTTATTGCAAAGGCTAATGGACGAGTCTTGAAAAAGGAGAGTCTGGCATATGAGACTACTGACCTCCAGCATGATAATGGAGGTGGAGGCAGTAACAGCGGCATTCCGGTGGCTAGAGGAGACTACTGCAACACACATTGTATTCATTAAGGATTCAGAGAGTATGCTTAGCAAGGTGGAGAAAGGAAGTTTTCACTGTGGAATGGCTCTCGTCGCTTACAGAGGTCACAGATCATGGGAATTGTATGGATATTTTGCCTGGCCGTGCGGGTGTACGGGGGAATGAACAGGCTGATAGGCTAGCAGGGAAAGCACCTCTTGGTGGAATTTTGCCTACGGACAAGGGGGAGGTGGTTGTGCGCTTGTGGGACCAGGTGGAGAAGGCGGAAGAACAGATTGAGAACCCATATGTGGAAAGAAAGAGATTGCAGGGGAATCGGCAGGGGTTCTGGAAGAATCTCAAAACTGAGAGGGAAGACCAGGAGAACTTTTAATCAGATAGCGGTGGGAACGATTAGTAGTATGACTCTTCGCTGGCTGTTGAACGAGGGAACGGAGCACGTATGGGAATGTCCTGAGTGCAGTGATGTCAGTTTCTTAACTTCAACTCAACTGATTGACGCTTCTACCATCTATTGTGAGGACTTGGGACATCAGCTCTCACAATCCTGTTGTCCAGAGAGCATCACAAAACAAGCCGCCTTTTACGGGTGGATGACAGGCACTCATTTCAGTGCACCAGTCAATCACTATGTCTACTGTCGCTCCTGGGCTGTGTCACAGAATACTGGAAGGTTGTCGACCCTACGATAAAAACAAAACAGAGATCGCCTCCGTCGCGAGGTGATTGAAGGTTGTTGACCCTAAGATCAAAGAACAGAGATCGGCGATCAAAACAGCTACCACTTGTTTGTTGTGAGACGGGGGCCGATAAACCACGATCACAACGCTTTGAAAACAGAAGACGGAGTCACGATCAAGCAATATCACAACTCTTTGAAAGGGAAGACGGAGTCCCGAGAAAACACAATCGGAGGTCTTTTGAAGTACGGAAACGTATGTCCGTGATCCAGAGAAAAGAGTCGATATCAAAGGATAATCATTGATGTCCCGAAAAGATCGTCTATCAAAGGAGATTATCGGCATGGTGTTGTATGAAGATCAAACGACAGGAGAAGAGAACAGGGGACTACTTGTTGGAGTATACCAGTATAGTCCTACATAGCCAAAGTATAAATGGTCTGAATATACCATTTTAATTCAGTGTGCTACGAGGTCTACAACGAGAGGGAGTGTTGATCTATTCTTGGTCTAGTACGAAAAGGGATTTACAATGTTCCACGTTGGTTGAAAACAACGGGCATTTGTACTGGATGTGCATATGTATTCCCAATTCAGGCTGAGGATAGTGATTATAAGGTAGTAGTGATGTAGAGTAGAACTCGAGCACAGTGAATTTGCGTGTGTGACCATAGTATCGAGTGTCGGCAGCATTTAGCTGAGGAGTAACTTAGTGGGTCGAGTAAGGTGTCAGTGCACTCGATAGAATAAGTACTATGACACGAGAAGATAGGCAGAAGGGGGGGGGGGGGGAGATAAGGATAGGTCTATGTTAGGAGATTCTAGTAGAGGTGTTTACTGGGATGTCTGAGCTTTTCCTGTGACTTTTCCTTCTTTTACCTAGTCTTAAGTTATGTGAAGAACACCTATGTCTTATGTCAGAAGTCAGTTCTCTGAATATATAGAGGTTACTAACTGAGAACGGCCGTAATCCTACTCTCATCTCTAATGAGTCTGAGTTAGGTTGATATCACTTGGTATTGTCTCTTCGACAGGTTCCAATTGAAAGAGCAATAGCTACAATCCTGAGAAGAAGGAAATTACCATATTCTGGTGCAGTGATAACTAACATCAAGATTTGAGTCTTGTATCATAACTAAGGTCTGACAGTTCTTGAACTAAAGGAAACTTAGAATGCAGTCATGATAAGAGAGACTGACAGCATAATATATTTCAAACAAACAAAAAACTGAATGCCATAATTGTTCACATGAACTATCATATAAATGGAAAGGCTGTAACGCCAGAACATTTTCCCAGCGTAACAGAACATTTCGTGAACTAAATGAAAGCAGGGTGTCGGTGATATATCGCTAGACAGTGTTTTGGTTGGTCGTTCATACATAGACAATAGTACAATCAAGTGTATCGGATGTGTAGACATTACCTGGACTATAATAACTTTCATTTTATTGGATGTATAAAACTGAAAGACACGACCTACAAAATTCACCCAGTGGGGAACATACTGTTTTCAAAAGTTTTTCAAGGAGATATTGTGAAGAAATCAACATCATTCAGAGAGACACTTCACTGGGTGAGCGCATTCCAGTTCTGTGCTGTTGTGATATAACATGGCCGTTGCGTGATGAGAACTGTGGTGTGGATCCTAGACTGTCAATCTTGTCTCACTTACACGATAGAACACACCACAGATGTCTTTACACCTACACTATACACACCCGTGACACATTTTATTCATTAAATAATTTTAGTATTTATTGGAGGACAGTGTTGTGTGGGTATGTTCTGGAGGAATAAGAAGAGAGGTATGGTCTTGTGGTAATAGAGAGAGAGAGAGAGAGAGAGAGAGAGAGAGAGAGAGAGAGAGAGAGAGAGAGAGAGAGAGAGAGAGAGAGAGAGAGAGAGAGAGAGAGAGAGAGAGAGAGAGAGAGAGAGAGAAGACTGGAAAGGGGGTGTGTAGACAAAGGTCCGGCAATAGATCCAAAACTGAAAAAGAGAAGTTTGAAGTGTGCTTGTTGATTCTACTGTTCCCGCAGAGACGACAAGTGACAGGCTGTTTGCTTCTGTAACAGTGTAAAGGACTAACAAACACTTGGTTTTAATACAAAGACTGTTTATTTTCTTGATGGTGACAACATGGCTTCCTTCCAGTTCTAAGCCGGGATGTTGACTGTTCCCTGACAACCCACTACGTCACGACTTGAGCATCCCTCCTCGCTTCCTCTCCCGATGCTCAATCGTGCTGTAGCTTTTCCCACTAGATACTAATACTCTACTACTGTTACACCTCCCTATGTTTTCTAAAGACTTTTTCCTATACAGAAAAAAATCTTTACTCCTAATCCCCTCACTCTATTCCCTCTTTTTCCTTACCTCTCACAGTTCCTCTAATCCTCCCCAAACCAACTCCAACTTACGTAACTATTCTATTTCCTCAACTTTTTCCCTTGCTATTTAGTTATCATAGTTATCCACTATACAGTTATATATTCCTGGCTCGTTCTTAGCTCTTTATTGTTGTTCCTGTATAAAATATACACATCATAAGCACAGCTCGTAAAATCGTTATCGTAACTTTTGACCTTATAAAATTCCTCACTCTTCCAGAACACAGGATGTACAAAAACAATGTAGTGAGAGAAAGTAAAGAAACGGTGCGCACCGAGTGAGAAGTATAAAGAATGAATACTCAACATGACCACATTTACAATACAGTAATGAATACTTAAGACACTCACATTTACCTCCCTTGCCAATAAAAAATATTTTTGTAAAACAATTTTTTTTTAAAAATACATCTTACGAAATAGATCTTTGTTCTCTCTATAAATAAATTTGACATAAGTTTTCACAACACTTATATTGCTATCCACAATCTTGTCTATTTTTCCGATATCTCACGAGCCCATTGCCAATGTTCATATTCCATGAACACTTTTTTAAATATAATTCACGCTGGTTTTTCACAGCACCTATATCTTGCCCCCATACATCCCATGACCTGCTTCTTTGTCCCGTTTTATATATACCTCCGCTTATATGCTGCCATTCACAGTCTTCCCCCAACCTTATATCTTCATATAACGCTACTCCTATTTTACGAACAGTTCATATCTATAAGAACCTCTTCAAGCAACTTAATATTCACAAAGAGAATATTTCTCTATATTATCCCCCAGTAGTTGTTATTAACTCTTTTCTGAACGAAAAGCCTTAAACAAAGCCCCATATATTTGAAAATTAAACTTACTTAACTAACTTTATAACTTATTCATTAACCATGTAACTTAATACACAAAACCATTCATGTAATCGAAATAAAATCAACACAAGATGTCATACCCCCAAATTCATCTAAAGAAAAAAACACATTTTAAAATGACATAACATGCATTTTATCAAATCAGAATAAAACATTCTATTACTACTTATCACTATTGGTCTCTTTTACGGACCAACAGTTTTTACCCAAAACTCTAGGAACACAATAACCCTATTCTAAATCAATTAATCAAGTAACATTTTACAAAACCAAATCAAGCAAAAAAAAAACATATTATATATATGTCTCATGACTCATAAAACAATCAAATAATAGCCATCATTTTCCAGTACCAACTCAAGCATAAAAACATATTATATATGACTCATGACTCATAAAACTTAGACTCAATAAAACACAGTTTTCAAAACAATTATAACTCCCTTAAAATTACTACGTACAGTGGCCCATCCACATTGGCCTCCTATACGATTCAATGTAACACCTATTTATTCCTACAATTCATTCGACTTTTATAATCGTGAAAACACAACAACTCACTGTCCAGTATATGTATCTGTTATTTACAGACCAATATCCTAATTTAGAACAATATCTGTTCTCTCTTCACAAGAAAATCAATAATCAACACTAACCGTACTATTGATTCTTTCCCCTCTTAACTTTCTATCTTTTTCTATCTTAACTCCTAACACACTATAACCTCTGGAATATCATCTTAAGTAAGCACTGTAACCTACAGGTTGACTCCTTTTATCTATTCCTAATGTGGCGACTATTCCAATGTCAACTCAATGTAGCAGCCATCCTCTACTTATCAATTAACTTGTGACTCGGCCTGCTAATTATTTCCCTTGGACCAACCATCACTATAACTTCTTAATTATTATCGTTAAACACGGCATTTCTAGCACCAATACAAAACTTGTCTATTTGCTATATAGTACAATACCTAATTCGTCCAATCTACGAAAAGTCAAGAAGTAGAAATCTAAAATTCAACCAGCAATTCTATCACCAAGAGAAAAATTATATATGCCTCCCTCAACCTACCTCTATATTAGTTATCTCACTGTTTAACTAGTCTTCAAGACCACTTATAACAAGTACTCATAGAATCATTTTCACCGTTTCCTATACTTCTTCAAGCACCACTTTCAGTTCTAAATCCTAAAACTTATAACTTGCCATCTGCAGTATTCTCCATCTATCTATCTCCTACGTTTCCACTTCTTCAATAACTCCAAGTTTCTTTGAATAAGTGCTAACTCTACATCAATATCCTCTTCTTCGTACAACTTATTAGTTTCTTCCATACTACTACTTGATTCTGACTTTTCATCCATTCCTTCTTCTTCTTCTGTATGTCTGTCGTTAGCAGCCGCTAATCTCTTCTGTTCAACATCCCATCTAATTTGTCTATCATCATTTCTTAAGGACCTTTCTAGTAGAGGCATATCTTCACCGCTTGTTGAATAATCTCTAATTCTCCTCTGTCTTTTCACTTCTCTATATTTTTGTTTATCCATTCTTCTTTTCACTGCTTGCCTAGTATTCTTAAATGGAGCACCTATTTCTTCTTCCATACTATCATAATAACTTTCCTTCACATTTTCTTCTTCTATTGTTTTCGGAATCGTCTGTTCTTGAGTATCTTCGTAACTTGGAGTTGCTAGTAACTGATTTTGTGCTGGTTCTTTTCTAAAACTTGGGGTTACTGTAGCTCCTCTGACAACTTGTTCATCTAAATATCCGGTGTCTGAATCATAATTATTATTATAATTCTCATTTCTCTTCTCTTCCTCATCTCTTCTTAAGTGCTCTACATGTGCCCTTGCCACATGTCCTGTGACCTGGTTCTTGATAGTATACGATACATTACCTAGTTTTTCCAAAACGTAATAACCTGGGATCCAACGAGCATCAAACTTAGAGTTTCTTCTATGCTTCTTGTAATAAACTCTATCACCTACTTTAAACTCCTGTAATTTTGTATTTACATTTTTGTACTTTTTCTGTCTTTCCCTAGCTTTAAATATATTATTCTTTAATCTTATGTGTGCTTTATGCATTTCCTGTATTATGGTCTCTTGAAATTCTTCTCCCATATATTTCCGTCTCGGTTTTAATAGATTATCTATAGGTAGTATTGGTTCTCTCCCGTGTATTAAATAGAATGGTGAAAATCCCGTGCTCTCATTTTGATTTGTACGAATAGCGCTAAGGACAGGTCCTAAGAATAGATCCCAATCTTTTTCATGTTCATCAATAATCTTTGCTATAACGTCGTATAACGTCCGACGTTGACGTTCGTTTCTAGCATTTGAAGAAGGTCTATAATATGAGGTTTTTATATGTTTTATATTCAAATCTTTTAATAACTTTTCGAATTTTTTATTTACAAACTCTCTACCATTATCCGTAAGTATACTTTGTGGGCAACTAAATCTTGGTACGAACTCTTGTAAAAAAATATTAATGACTGTATCTGCGCTCTTATCTGGAATTGCATAAATTTCCGGCCAAAGACTGTAGACGTCTACTATATGAATTAAATACACGTTTCCTGACAATGTTCTAGGGTGTGGGCCTGATATATCTAAATTAATCTTTTGCATTGGGAACTGAGGAATATCTGTATCTTTAAGGGACACTTTATTGTTTTCATATTCCTTAATCTGCATTTTTCACACATATCTACATATTTGCAAGCAGATTTAAACAAGTTTGGCCAATAATATTTGCTCGTAAGTGCTTTCACCAACTTGTCCCGACCGAGATGTCCATTCTCATTGTGATATGCTTTTAAAACTTCATTTTCTAAATGTTTTGGAATATATTTCCTTAGCTGTTCGTTCCTTTCACACATATAGTATAACTGTCCATCCTCTTGTAAAACCAAATAATTCTTTTTATATTTGTTATCTTCCGTTTCTCTTAACTTTTCTTTTATTTGTATGACTTTTGGATCCAACTCTTGTTCCTCTTTTGCATATTTTCTTATCAGGGCTTTTCCATGTGTAGAGTCGTCTTTTATGGTGTTTAAACCATGTGTTTCCAATTATCATATCATTGATATTTGCCCATTCTATTAGCTTTTCCCCTCTTTCATTTCTTGTACCTAAACCATAATTCCCCACTACATCCTCCATTTTTCCCTTTCCTACTTTTGCATTAAAATCACCAAGTATTATTTTTATTTCTTGTGATCCAATTTGAGCCATCACCATTTCTATTTCGTCAAAAAAGTGTTGTATTTCTTCATCGCTACTGCTTGTTGTTGGTGCATATACTTGTATAATATTTATATCTATTGGTTTGCCTTTGATTTTTACCATAATAACTCTATCTGAAATACACCAGTATCCATTAATTAACTTGGCTGTTTTTTCATCTAATATTATCCCTACACCTTTTTCATGTGTATCCCCTCCAGAATAAATTATTGTGTGATTGTCAGCTATAATTTTGCCCACTCCCTTCCATCTCATCTCACTAACGCCTAGTATATTCATGCTATCCATCTCTCTTAGAACATTGGTCAACTTTCCTAGCTCATTTAATGTCCTAACATTCCATGTTCCTACTCTAAATTTATTTATTTTAGTTAAGATTTTGCCATCAGTAGCTGGATGACGGTCTGGTGTCACCTGTGGCTCATGACTGTCCCTACCGGACGAGGATGTCCTAAGACAGCCATTAACGTCGTTCACTAACTCTGATATATGTTTTGCCATGAAGTCTTGGGAAGATAATGTGGTGGTTTCCCCTTGCCTTTTACCTCTGCCTTTGACAGCCATTTCCGACTGCCAGGACAAGTGAGTGCCCTGCTCTGCTCAGCTACAGAGTTGTCCACTTATTCCGGTGGATACTCGGTCCCCAGAGCTGTGTTAGCCACACCGTGGTGTGTTTCCATCCTCTACCACGGGGAGGTGCAGTTGGGATGAAGTAAATACCGCTCCCGAATAATAACAGTCGTCTTCTCAACTTCCATGACTTTCTGAATGGATCGTAACGTATTTCGTCACGTATCTTGCTTAGTCTTACAAGTATATCTTGCTTAGTCTCTTGTCTTATTTGCAAATTGGTTCTGAAGTCTGTCCAGTGGATGTTTAGAAGTCTTCTAAGACATTTGTTCTCAAAATTGTCTAATTTTTTTATCTAAAGCTACCGTTGATTTCCAACTTTCACATCCATATGTTAACACTAGGAACACACAAGGGTTGAAGATTTTAAGTTTTGTGTGTTTGCTGAGTGTCTTTGACTTCCAGATGTTTGACAGTTTATTGAAGGCACTAGATGCCAGTGCGATTCTAGATGATATTTCTGGTGTTGAGTCCCCTGTAGATGTCATTTTGCTTCCTAGGTATGTGAAGCTGTTGACTTTTTCAAGAGCGTAGCTGTTCAATTTGGTGTCATCTGAACACTTGGTAAGAACAATAGTCTTTGTTTTTGTGGTGTTAATTTTGAGACCAATTTGCCCTGAAACATTTTGGAGGTGGTTTATTTTCTCTTGGGCATCCAGGTGTGTTGAACTCAAAAGCACTATGTCGTCGGCAAAGTCCAGGTCTTCTAGAATGTTGTCAGCCCAATGGATACCCATATTTGTGCTGTTTGTGCACTTGCGCATGACCCAATCGATAGCTATTCCAGAAAGCATCAGTGATAAGACACAACCCTGTTTCACTCCTGTTTCGACTGAGAACCAGTTAGAGTTGCCTGTTTCTGTTCTTACGCAGCAACGTGTCTCTTTGTAGAAAGATTTAATGACGTTGGTATATTTGGTAGGAAAACCATAGATGTTAAGTAGATTCCAATGTGAAGGACGGTGGATATTATCGAAGGCTTTTTGAAAGTCGACAAAGTTGGTGATTAATTTCGACTGGAATTCTACGGAGTCTTCAATGATTATTCTGAGGGTGAAAATGTGGTCTATGCATGACCGTTTTGGTCTGAAGCCTGCTTGTTCTTCTCTGAGCCTTTCATCTATCGCCTTTTTCAATCTCTCAAGTAACATGCTACAAAAAAGTTTTCCTGGTACTGACAATAGAGTGATGCCATGCCAATTATTGCAATCAGACATATCGCCCTTTTTAGGCAGTTTGAAAATTACACCATCTTTCCACTATTGTGGTGGGGATTCGCTTTGCCAGATTTCATTGATCAGCTGTAACAAACGTTGTAAGGTGTTCTCATCTGCTGCTTTGAGCATTTCTCCTGAGATTTCATCTTCACCAACAGCTTTGTTGTTCTTCAATTTTTTTATGGCCGATTTAATCTCTTCCATGGTGAATGACTCGCAGGAGGCATCTAGTGGGGGCATAGTAATTTCTCCATCCAGGTTCGGAACAATGTCAGGCTGCGGTCTATTTAATATTTCTTTGAAATGTTCTGCCCATCGTTGCTTTTGAAGGTCATTGGATAACAATTGATTGCCTTGTTTGTCTTTGATGGGTATATTTGGTGTAGGTGAGTGATTGCATAGTTGCTTCATGATATGGAATACGGCTCTGTTGTTTCCAGTTCTGGCAGCTGCTTCGGCTTCGGAGGCCAGGCTGTGAATAAAGTTGTTTATCTTTTCGTGCGCTTGATTTCACCTCTTTATCCAACATAGAGTATTTTTGCTTATGGGTTTCATATGTAGATGTGTCTTTTGCAGAAAGAAGTGTTAGTTTTGCTTGTTTTCTTTCTTGTATCTTCGTCCAGGTGTTATCGCTTAGCCACTTCTTCTTCTGTCTTTGTACATAGCCGACTGTGTTTGTTGCAGCATTTAGCAAGGTATTTTTTTTAAGGAAATTCCAATTTTCTTCAATGTTGTTTTTAATATTCGCATTGCTCGATATACTTTCTTTGTTAGTATAGCTGCTTTGTACCACTGAATTGAATGCAAGTTGGTGCTCTTTAGTCAGTAGGGACTGTGAGTTTATTTTCTTAATTCTGGGTGATCTGTGCAGAGTCTCGAGCTTTATTTTTAGTTTGGCAATGCAGAGATTGTGATCACTGCCAGCATCTGCACCTCTGTAGGCTCTGACGTCTTGTACTGATGAACGGAATTTGGCATTAATGCAAAAATTGTCTATCTGATTTCTTTGTGATGCTATCAGGCGAGTTCCACGTGACTTTGTGTATATCTTTGTGCGGAAATAAAGAGTTTGCTACTATCAGATTTGCTATTTCACAGAATTCTAGTAGTCTCTCTCCGTTTTGGTTCATATCCCCATAAGCTGTGAATTCCCATATATAACACCCTTATTGTCAGACCCTATCTTGGCATTGAAATCACCCATTACGACAACAATGTTGTGCTTGGGAGATGAGCTGATGGTACCAATTAGTTGTTCATAGAAATTATCTTTGTTGATGTCTGTATCGTCGTTGGTAGGTGCGTAGCATTGTATGATTGTTAGTTTGAAATATTTCGTTTGTTAATGCACTGTTATGATTCTATCATTTACTGGTTCCCAGCTGATCAGTGATCTTTCTACATTTTTTGACATGATGATAGCGACTCCGTTCAAATTATGGTTGTCGGTTCTTCCTGAATAAATTATGTGTCTTTGTTCATTCATAACATTACAGACCTGAGTCGTTTTTCCCGTCTGGTACATAGTTCTGACATTCCAATAACCAATCTTGAAAGTATCCTTGGAGTTTAACATATTTGAGCGGCACATTATAACATTTACTGATCTTGAAGCAACAGAATTCTACTGTTCCATTAAACGTTATACACTTGACCATTTTCCCTATGTAATCCAAGGGTTTTACCAAACTCATTTTTACTCCTATGGTCGTACATCCAGAATCCCTAAGGGTTAACGCTGGACTATCCTTGACAAATCCATGGTGCAGTTTCAGACTCCCTCCTAAGTGTACCGATGACATCGCTGGGAATGGGTGCCCACATATCAAGATAGGTTTACTGGTTGTGTCGAGAAAAGGCTTACATCCCTCACAACTCTTATTGTTAAGTGTCTCAGTCACTTGGGCTGCATTAGAATGCTCAGTTTCTCCACCGGTACATTGGTAGCTGAAATGGCCCTTTTCCCCACATTTAAAACAGATTATCTCCTTTTTCCTGTTATTCGTTGGCCCACTGGATGGCTGTACATCACACTCCACCAGTTTGTGCTTCCAGCTCCCATAATTCCAACATCCGGCATAACCATTCGGGTGTCTTTTAAAATTCCCCCTTTTGTATTGGTAAAGTCCTGCTTTGCCAAAATAGTTGTTCCGGAAACCATTGTTTTGAAGTCCCTGTTGCTCATACCTATGTGCTGAATCCACACTCTTCGACCTTGGTCTAATCTCAGGATTCTGATCCTGTTTAGTATACACTGCACAGACTATTTCCTCATAAATTTGTCTGCAAATAGAACTGTTTGGATGTGCAGTCATGTAGTTTTGCCCTAACTGGGACATTGTGTCTATGTCCTTTGGTTTTCGTTCTTGAAATTAAGCTATTAAGTTTGTATTGCATGACGATAATATCTTGTCTCTTAGCATCAAATCAACTAATCAATTAAAATCTTTCCCAACTTCTGCAAGCTCCATCCATTTATTAAATGTGTTCTTCTTGTATTGACAAAATCTGTAAAATCCTGATCTTTCTCCAGCACTAATTGTCAGAACTTTGTTCTGTATCCATGCTCAGTTAGTTTGAACTTTGTAAGCAAGCGTTGACACAGAATAGTATAATTATTTCTTTCTTCCAAAGGTAAATTGATCATGGTATCTAGGGCCTTTCTCGTCAGGTACTCACTCAGCCCCACAGCATATTCTCCTTCTGGAATGCCTAAAGCTTTCACAGACGCTTCAAATCTCCCCAGACAAGCCTCAAGATGGTCACGGACCATAAAATATGGCAATTACAATCATTGTGATGACTGCGAAGGTCTTTTGCCTTCCTCACTTTGCCCCTTTGATGCTAGTTCTAATTTTTTAGTGCAATTTGAGTTTCCATCTGAAACTGATGCATTTGTTTTTCCATTTCTAGTTTCATTTGTGTCTCTCTCTTCGTGTAGACGCTTTTGTTGTTCCATTTCTAGTTTCACTTGTGTCTCTCTCTTTTCATGTAGGCGCTTAGCTTCAGCTAACTTTTCTTCCTGTAGGTGTTGAGTTTCAGCTAACTTTTCTTCCTGAAGGCGTTTGGCTTCACGTTCATTATGCCTCTCCTCTTTCCCAGTGATGAAATTCTTTCAATTTTGCTTCTGCAAAATCCTGTACATCTTTGCCCTTTAGGCCTAACCGTTCCCCTGCTTCAATATATTCCATTAAAGTAGACATCTTGTAATTGTGGACACTTAGCTGTCTGTCAGTCAACTATAATATAAAGACCCTGATACTTGTCTGTGCGCACCTTTCCTACGTACACCACCACTAACTCTGTATATAAATTAGTAGTGCTAATACTATCACTCTGTACACACACAGTCCCTCTGTAAGCACTAGGTGGTGAGGAGGGGGGTATTACCTATACTCCCTCGAATATATAACAAATAGTCGTAGAAAGTTCCTGGAAATAGTGTTAAACATACATATAAATGCACAAATGAGTGATACACAATAAGTGACACCTATTAGATGCTAGACGCATAAGCTGGTGAAACGCAGACGGATGATTACATAGAAATAAAGACCACTGACATCAAAATGCCCATGTAATACAATACCATGCGCATAACATAAACTAACAGAGACCCTCTAGACAGCAGATCTTTTTAACGTGATAATTACAATATTACCATATATCCAAAGAAACCAAATATCATATGTAAATGTAAAGAAAAGAAAGAAAAGCAATCTAAAATCAATAATATACACAAATTTGACGTTAGACACTAAGGCATGGAATATTAATCCAAGACAGATACTCCCCCAAGGCAAAAAACCAAACTGACCCGTCAATTACTTCCTAGAAAATACACTGTGCACCTGAGACTCCTGTTTTTGTCTTGCCTCGCAAATACCGTGAAACATCACAAAAATATCCTACTTCTCATGAATACTGGATCACATACGAATAATTGAGTAATGCACAAAAACAATATTTAGGACGATGAGAGCAACAGAAACAAAATGGTTTGCCAATGACACTGCAATGATAGCCTCTCACAAAAGTCCTTAGTTTGTTTCTAATATTTTCTGAAATTTGCCTATAAATGTCTGTCGGTTAATGTTTTGAAGTGACTACGATGCTAGATTCCATCAACGAATTACTGTTCTGATGCGTTGTCACTTTATTTATTTATTTATTTGTTTTGATGTGGTCATAAAGAGTCCTGACTATCAGCAAAGTTAAACATGGTGATGAATATCCAGAATTGTAAATGTGTATACAGTAACTTTTTGGTAGATAAATTTGACCACTCTTGCGGTGATGACCCCTGATTGTCTGTTGTGGGCTATTTCCCGGTGACACAATGATGACAAAATTACAACTAGACGGTAACGATGAAAATAAATACTGGTTTCAGTGCAAAACATCTTGTTTATCTAGTTCTCATGGAAATTCTCTCAGTAACTTTTAATTGTCCATGGCTTGACCTCACAAGGTCACCTCAGTCAGTACCTCAGTTTCTCTTTATCAAAATAATACGCACTGTGGAAACTTTTACATCATACACAAACACTCGCTGTCCTCAACTTCAACTCCACATGAACACAAAATTATCGTGTACAAAATAACCCGCCCCGTACACGATTGTCTGTGTTTCACCTGTACTTCATCTCTGGCGCCTGTCTATTTTTCGTGAACAACCTGGCTTCAGCAATACTGTTCTGTACTGTCCTAAACAGCGCCGACTTTCTGTCAACCCAACTTTTCTTTTTTCCCCGCCCCGTTCGCCAGACGACTCTCTCACCGGCGCAAACCTTGTCTGAGTACTGTGAGTAATCCCCACTGTCCACCCTCCCTCTCCAGGTGGGCAATGTTACTTTTACGTATGGCAGGCCTGCCTGCCTACCCATCCCTCCCTCTCTATCTATCTGTCTGCTCCTCCCTCCCTATCTAATCTACCTATCAATCAATCTATCTATCAATCTATCTATCAGTCTGTCTGTCTGTCTATCTATCTATCTATCATGAAAGCACACGAAAAATATTCTATGCATGCTATATCCAATCACCTCTCGCCTATTGTTCCACAGTATGGGATTGGTGCCCTAAATCTAATATGAAATGACTGTGTTCGCTTCAAAACCGCGCTATACATCTAGTTTCTGGCATAAAGCACGTTGAAAGTAATAACTTATATAGTCATCTAAGACTTCTACCACTTCAAACGCGATTCCTTTTTAACAAAGCCAAATTAGTGAATAAAATTATATCTGAAAATATCCCAGAGTATCTTCTACCGTTAATTCAATCTAATGCAATGAACAGCAAGCGCTTAAATTTATTACAGGTTCCTAAGCCTAGATTGGACTTATAAAAAACATGTCTCACCTATTCTGGTGTTCACTTGTGGAATAGCCTTCCACCAGATCTGAAAACGCCAATGAGTCCCTACATATTCAACCGGAAACTTCTTTCATTACTTACTTCATACCAACTATATGCCTCCATAAGTCACCTACTGGTATCATTTTTTCACTATCATTTTACACTGTGTGAGTGAGAGTGAATTAGAAAGAATGTGAGTGAGAGAGTGAGTATGAGACAGAGAAAGTGAGAGAGTGTGTATGTGCGTGTGCCTGCGAGGGTGAAAGAGTAAGTGAATGTCTGTGTACATGTATGTGTGAGAGATTGAGTGAGAGAATGAGTTAGTGTGAGAGAGAGAGGTTGTGTTGTGTGTATACCTGTCTGTGTGAGAGAGTGAGAAAGCGAATGAGTGTCAAAGAGCCGCCGGGTGAGTGAGTAAGGAAGAGTGAGTTAGTGAGTGAGGGGGAGCATATGTGAGTATGTGTGTGTGTGAGTCAGTGTGAGAGCAAGTTAGTGTGCAAGAGAGAGACAGTGGGTGAGTGAGAGAGTGCATGAGAAGTTAATGAGTGAGAGAGAGAGTGGGTGAGTGTGTGTTTGTGTACTTGTCTGTGTGAGTAAGAGTGAGTTAGTGTGGTTTAGAGAGTAAATGAGTGAGAGGGTGAGATTATGTGAGGCAGCATGTATGTGTGAGTAAGTGTGTGGGTGGATGGGTTGGTGTGTACGTGTGTCCATATGTGTGTATGAGTGTGTTTATGTGTATGTGGGTGTATGTGTGAGGGTGTGTATGTGTGTGTGTATGTATGTGTGTGTATGATTATATGTGTTTATGTGTGCGTACATGTTTGCATGTGTTTATATGTATGTGCATGTGTATATGTATGTATGTGTATATGTGTGTATGTGTGTGTGTATATGTGTGTGTGTATGTATGTGCATGTTTGTGTGTATGCGTGCGTGCATGCAGTGTATGCGAGGGAGTGTGTATTTGTGTGTGTATGTGTGTATTTGCATGTGTATATTGTGTGTATGCTCGTGTGTCTATGTGTATATGTTTACATATGTATGCGAGGGAGTGTGTATTTGATAGCAAGAGGGTGTGTGTCTGTCTGTGTGTGAGTGAGAGTGAAAGAGAGTGTGATATTGAGTAAATGAAAGATGGAGAGAGTGACTTAATGGGTGAAATAGTGATTGCTAGTGAGAAATCAAATCAAATCAAATCAACTTTATTAGGGTCACAAATTGGGCACGCAGGCCCATCTTACATTCGGCCCTTCCAATCACTCATCTTTCATTCATCAAGAGCATTATACATTTACATAAGAAGAAAAATAAACATTGTGAAATGAATGATGTAAACATAAACAAGGCAAATTACCATGTTATGAGGCCCATCTCTGAATGATGTAAATATAAAACAGTCATTTACTGCCAATATAGTACCTTGCGGTGTATGGCAGGGGGGTCTTTCAGCCTGAGGAATTAAGGCCGCCTGGCTAGTGCAGTCGCCGTGAACTGTGCAGGTTAGGATTTTCTTTTTGCCCCCGACAGAAAAACATCCCACAACTTACTGAGGAATCACACCCGGGTCTCCCGAACAAAGCAAATTACCATGTCATGAGGTCCATCTCCCACCTACCCATACACACGCACACCAAGGGACACATACATACCCCACCAACCAACCCATCCCGCACATCCCCTACCCACCTACATTGCCCTCACCTGTTCCCCCATCCAAAACACACTCGCCACCCACAAACATTCCCCCACCAACCCACACACACATCCTAACCCATACATCCTGTCCCCACCCACACCTCAAATCACCCATCCCCCAGCCACATCGCCATCGAACACATTTTCCCCACCCATGCACACAATCCCCCACCAACCCACACATCGCACATCCACTCACACATCCCTAAACCATACATGCACATCCCCACCAACTGACATCTCCTTACCCCTCCCCCCACACACACATCTCCCGAACCACCCATACATCCCCAATCCACTCACACATACATCCACCCACACATGCCTTAACCCAATTCCCCCACCACACAATTCCCCACCCGCACATCACATATATCCCCTACCACGCAATATTCCTAACCCACGCACCGCACATATACATATCCCTCACCAACACATCCCACACCCACATACCACCACACATCTACCCCCACCCACACAGATACCCTTACCCATCCACCCCACATACCCCCACCCACACACCACAAAAATCCCCCACCCACACACATACCTCACCCACACAATATCCCCAACCAACACACAACACGCCTCTCCCCATCCACACACGCATTCCCTACCAGTCCACCAACACACACTCACTCACGCACACATCCTCCACTACGCACCCACACACCCCCACCCGCCCACCCCCAACCAAACCTCTCTCGATCACAATACCCCTACCCACACACATCCTCCACCCCACCCCAACACATACACATCCCTCACCCAAACACTCCCAACTACACATTCCCCATCCATGCACACATCTCCCACCCACACACCCCCACCACCCACAAATACTTCCCCCAACCACCACACATCCCCTACTCACCCACACATAAACCCACCCATACACACAATCCCCGCACCCATCACACACGTCCCCCACACCACACACTAGCCCCTACCCACAAACATACCCTCCACCCACACGCCATGGACACATACCCCACCACCACACCGCACACATACCTCAAACCCACACACCATACACTTCTCCCCACCCGCCCTTGCATCCCCAATCCACCCAACACAATCCCGTACCCACACATACTTCCTCAAACCATCCACACATCTCCACCCAAGTAAACACACATCCCCCGCACCTGACCCATACCCTCCACCCATACTCACATCCCCCACACCCTACTTTCACCCCCACACATCCATCCACACATCCCACCAACACCCACAAATACCACTACCCACCAAAACCCACACACCTAACCCATCCAAATGCATACCCCCACCCACACATCCCCAACCCATACATCCCCCACCCACACATATCCCCATACTCACATCTAGACACATACAAAATGCCTCACGTGATCATTGAAACTAGTATGAACAAACTCCCACATTTTACTTACACACATACACTGACAATTGTCGTGAGCAGTCTCATAAAAATGTTAAACATGGAGAAAAATGTGTACATAAACAGTGTGTGAAGTAAAAATAGTGATGCTCACACACACGCATATATATATATATATATATAGTTTGAGTGAGAGACAGAATGAGTGAGAGTGAATGTGTGCATATATATATATATATATATATATATATATATATATATATATATATATATATATATATATATATATATATATATATATGCACACATTCACTCTCACGCTCACTCATTCTGTCTCTCACTCAAACTACAGTAATGTACATGAGTTTATACTATGCATGATATAATCAAATTGTATTTAACTAATAATATGACAGATGAGAATACACAAACATATGGATTCGCGTGTTACATAACATGCATGTTACATGACAAGCATCTGCTCAGCTCTCGCTCTCTCTCTCTCTGTATTCTTTCATATACACACACTCACACACATGCGAGCGCTCACACACAAACTAACACATCAACTCTCCCACTGTCTCACAATCCTTCACACACACACACTCTCTCAATCACACTCTCTCACACATACACATATGCATGAATGCACGCACAAACTGTCTCACTCACTCTCACACATACACGTACGAATGCATGCACTGACACATTCCCCAACCATTTCTCGCTCAATCACTCTTTCCACACACACGCATGCACGTGCGCACACACACATTCACTCTCTCTCTCTCTCTCTCGCTCCCACACGCACACACATATATAGTGAAAAATTATAGTTAAACAATTATAATGAACAATTATACTAGTAAATGAATTATGGTGGCATATAGTCGGTTTGGATTAAGTATTGAAAGAGTTTTCGGTTAAATATGTAGGGATTCATTGGAGTTTTCAGATCTGGAGGCACATCATTCCATAAGTGAGCACCAGAATAGGCAAAACATGTTTTGTATAGGTCCAATCTAGGCTTTGAGACATGTAACAAATTTAGGCGCTTTCTGTTCATTGCATTAGATTGGATCAGCAGCAGAAGATACTCTGGGGTATTTTGAGATATAATTTTATTCACTAATT
Organism: Cepaea nemoralis; assembly: GCA_014155875.1. Lineage (NCBI taxonomy): Eukaryota > Metazoa > Mollusca > Gastropoda > Stylommatophora > Helicidae > Cepaea > Cepaea nemoralis. The sequence goes on along the minus strand of JACEFZ010016225.1, from coordinate 473,858 downwards.
TGGCTTTGTTGAAAAGGAAGCGCTTTTGAAGTGGTAAAAGTCTTAGATGACTGTACAAATTATTACTTTCAACGTGCTTTATGCCAGAAACCAGACGAATAGCGCGGTTTTGCAGAGAACATAGTCGTTTTAAATTAGAATAAGGGCAACCATCCCAAACTGTCGAACAGTAATCGAGATGTGATTGGATATAGCATGTATAGAATATTTTTCGTGTGCTTTCATCCAGGAAGTGCTGAATTTTAGCAAGTTGGTATACTTTTTGTGCTATTTTCTTGGTAAGAACGTGGACATGAGAGCTCCAGCTCAAATGGCTGTCAATTAAAAGACCTAGTGTTTTATGTTCATTCACATTAACTATAGGTAATGTGCCCATGCGGAGTTCGGGTGGTGATCCAGTTATGGCTAGTGTCTGTAGTTTTTTTCTGGTTGTTATTAGCATGGATTTGGTTTTGTCGATGTTAATTTGCATGCGTTTTTCATTGCTCCATCTAGTAAGATTATCAAGTTCCTTTTGTAAAGAATTCTCGAATTCACTACGGTTTTCTTGATTAGTATATATAGTACAGTCGTCTGCAAATAGATCACAAGTTGTATTGATATATAAAAGAAGATCATTAATATAAACTGCAAAAAGCAGCGGACCTAGTATTGAGCCCTGAGGCACACCAATATTAAACTGTGTGGGTCTTGATAGACAGTTGTTGAAGGACACGACTTGTCTGTCGGATAGAAATGACGTAATTATGGTCACCATGTTGATGCTTGTCTTCATTTGTTTTAGTTTTCTAATTAAAATATCGTGATCTACCATATCAAAAGCTTTTTTAATGTGTGAGAGAGAGAGAGAGAGAGAGAGAGAGAGAGAGAGAGAGAGAGAGAGAGAGAGAGAGAGAGAGAGAGAGAGAGAGAGAGAGAGAGAGGGGGGGGGGGGAGAGTGAGCGAACCAGAAAGACAGTGGAAGAATGGATTTGTTAATGTGTATGTGTGTGCGCATTGTTTATGAGGGTCTATGGGTGTGTGTTGGTAAGAAGAGAGAGAGAGACAGAGAGAAAGAGAGAGATTTAAGCGCACACATATCATGTAACATGCTATTCCATATATTTTGTGTATTCCCATGTTCATATTACCATTTTGAATGACAATTGATGTTATAATTTATAACATGAAAACATGTACATCAATGTAGAGTGGGTGAAAGAATTAGAGAGTATGAGTGAGTGAGTGAGAGAGAGAGAAAGAGAGAGAGAGAGAGAGAGAGAGAGAGAGAGAGAGAGAGAGAGAGAGAGAGAAGAGAGAGAGAGAGAGAGAGAGAGAGAGAAGTTCATGAGTGTGAGTATGTGTGAGTGCCTGTGTAATAGAGAGAGAGAGAGAGAGAGAGAGAGAGAGAGAGAGAGGAGAGAGAGAGAGGAGAGGAGAGAGAGAGAGAGAGAGAGAGAGAGAGAGAGAGAGAGAGAGAGTTGAGTGCACGCATGTCCTGTAACATGCCATTCCATATTTTTTGTGTATTTTCATCAGTCACATTATCATTTTGTATTCATTTTGTATGTATGACACTTGATTTTATCATGTATAATATAACATTACTGTAATGTGAGTGAGAGTGTTAGTGAGTGGGGGGGGGGGGGGGGGGGTGGGAGAGCGAGAGAGGAGAGAGAGAGAGAGAGAGAGAGAGAGAGAGAGAGTGAGAGAGAGAGAGAGAGAGAGAGAGAGAGAGAGAGAGAGAGAGAGAGAGAGAGAGAGAGAAGAGAGTTGAATTGCATCACTAATTGTTTATCCTACACAATGTATATGTACAATTTTTATTTCAATTTCTTACAATTTTTGCGAGAATGCTCACAACAACCGCCAGTGTCTCAACTGTGTGTAAAGTGTGGGAGTTTGTTCTCATTAGTTTCAGTGATGTGTGCGTGGGGGGGGGGGGGGGGGGGGGTGTGTGATGCGTTTATGGGTGGGGTGTTGTGTGGGATGGGGGAGGTGTGGGATGTTCCAGTGGATGAAGAATGTATGTGAGGATGGAGGATGTGTGTTTGGCTGGGTGGTTGGGGTGTGTGAGGGAGGGGAGCTGGGTGTGGATAAAGGATGTGTGTGTGGGTGGGTGAGGATGTGGTTGAGTGTGCAGGTGGGTGAAGGATGTGTGTTTGGATGGGGGATGTGTGTTTGGATGGGTGGTTGGGGTGTGTGAGTGTGGGTGGGTAGATAGGAGATGTGTGTGTGTTGATGATTGGATGAGGGATGTGTGGTTGTTAGTGGTTGAGGGATAAGTACGTGTCTAGGGATGTGTGAGGGGATGAGTGTATGGGTTGGGGATGTGTGTGTGGGTTGTGTGTGCATGGACGGGAGGTGTGCGTTTGTGAATGGGGGATGTGTTGGTGGGTGGGGATATGTGTATGGGTGGGGAGATTGTGTGTGATTGGGGATGTGTGTACATGGGTAGGGGTAGGATGTGTGTGGGAGGGGGGGGGGGGGTGATTGTATATGAGTAAGGGTATGTGGTTAAGGGATGTTTGGTTGGGGGATGGGTGGGTAGAAGATTTTGGGTGAGTAGAGGATATGTGGGTGGGTGAGTAATTGTAGGTTAGGAGATTGTGGGGGATGTTTGTAGGGGTGGGCTCAGGATATGTGAGTGGGCTGGGGGAGATGGGAGATTATGTGGGTGGGTGCAGAATTTGTGTGTGGGTAGGTGCAGGATATGTGAGTTGATGGGGAGATGTGTGCGTGCGTGATGTGTGGCTGAGGAATGTGTGTTTGGCTGGGTGGTTGGAGGTGTGTGGAGGAGGATATGTGGGTGAGTGATTTTTGGTGGGTAATGGGATGGGTAGAGAATATGTGAGTGGGTAGAGAGATATGTGTAGGTGGGTGATATGTGGGTTGGGGAATGTATGTGTGCTTGGGGTGTGGGTAGATGGGATGTGTGGTGGGTGAGAGGTGTGTGTGGGTGGGGAGATGTTTAGGTGTAGGGATGTGGTGGATGTGGGCATGTATGTGTGTGTGGGTTATGTGTGTGTTTGGGTGGTGGGGTTGGAGTGAATGGGGAATGTGTGGGTGGGTAGTGGATGTGTCTCATAACATAGTAATAGGCATTGTTTATCTTTACAAAATTCATGTGACAATGTTTTTTCCTATGCACTGTTGATGAAAGAAAGATGAGTGATTGGAAGGGCCGAATGAAAGACAGGCCTGTGTGCCCAATTTGTTACCCTTTGAAAATAAAGTCTGTTCATTTGTTCGTTCGGTCAGTTGTTCGTTCGGTCAGTTGTCCGGACGGTCGGTCGGTCGGTCGGTCGGTCGGTCGGTCGGTCGGTCGGTCGGTCGGTCGGTCGGTCGGTCGGTCGGTCGGTCGGTCGGTCGGTCTGTCTGTCTGTCTGTCTGTCTATCTATCTATCTATCTATCTATCTAGCTATCTAGCTGCCTGCCTGCCTACCCGTCCATCTGTCCCTCCCTGCCTGTCTGTCTAATAATTTATTGGTTGCAGTTAGAAAATTTCGCTTAATGCTAGGATTATTTTTTTTTAATGTTGTCGTATAATTTTCATTAAAAAAAATGTCGTATAATTTTCATGTAAAAAATGATGTGGTGGTATCGAGAACAACCTTAAATAAACGAAGACGAACTTACAAAAAACCAATAGAAACTGAAACTTGAGCCCTCGCAACTAATTTATTAGTTGCAGTTAGAACATTTTTCTTAATGCTAGGATTATTCTTTTTTTTTTATGTTGTCGCATAATTTTCATGTAAAAAATGATGTGGTGGTATCGAGAACAACCTTAGATAAACAAAGACCAACTTACAATAAGCATTAGAAAGAGCACTTGAAAGATCTTTACATCTTCCCCCAACAATTAACTTGGGTAAATGGAGTGGCAGCAGCAGCAGCAGCAGAAGAAAAAGGAGGAGGAGAATTATTGTGTACTGACCTTCTCCAAAGCAAGCGAACGTGGAAAAAAAAGTTTCTCTCCCAAATTAGTACAGAAATAAAATTCTAACGTATCTACATTACACCCATTATTTTTAATGAAAACTGTTTTGAATCACCTACATGACTGAAGATAACTTCTTGAAACATAAAAAGATGAGTTAGAAAATTATCACTACTTAAATAGATATGCCTGTAGATAACTGTAGTAAAAAGGTCCACCTATTTGAGAAATGTGCAACAATTATTTGAATCTATATATATATATATATATATATATATATATATATATATATATATATATATATATATATATATATATATATATATATATATATATATATAAAATGCTATTAAAAGGTATGTTCCTTGATATAACTTTTCTTAAGTTAAGTCCCCTCGCTATATATAAATTATAATATAAATTAAAATATTAAATTTTATTAAGTAAATATCTGTCTATACACTAACAAACTATGACAATTGGCAGCACCAGAATGAGAATAAGACGTGTAGAAAATTTCATCTCAATCAGATGGACCTGTTCGCGAACACATAAATAACATACATACATACTTACAGACAGACATACATCGCATTTTATATATATAGATTAGGTGACAACACATAAAATATAAAAATAGAAGGCATGAGCAGTAAGGCTTTGCTACCCTGATCGCAATGATGTATAGTTGCTAAGATGTTCGTTGAAAAACACAAACATTAGAGTAGTAAGGAAGCCAAATTGTGATCATTTCAACTCTGCATGAAGAAAGAAAAGGCACCAGGTCCAGACAACATAACATTGGAGGAAATTGAGCTGGGACACAAAGCAAACCTGCTCAGTGAGAGGATTCTTGATGTATTTCTTTGTTCAAGATCCTGATGCTCAAATGTGAATATCTCCAATTAGAATTGACAAACTAGGCACCATTGAGGTACCGCTTGGATCTGGTCTTTCAAGGCCTATGTGTGGTGGTCTCATTAGTAAATATCCCAATTTGAAAAACAATTACAAACTACCTATAAACTTTATATATAAATAATATATACAATCATTAGTATATATAGCGAGTTCCATAGTGCCGTTACCGGAAATTTAAAAAAGTGATATACGGAGTCACCGAGTGGTGACTCACCTTGTACTGGAAAACACTATCTAATATACCAAGCATTCTTTTGACATCATTCATTCATTCAAATCTCATGTGACAAGAACACATGTCATCCTGGGTTTTCCAGGAATGGTTTGCCTAATATTCCGTGCACAGCGATTGGTTGAAATCATCGTAACCTTTTATATAAATAAGAATATATTTCATACTTACCGTTATTAATTATTTTTTGAATGACTTCAGTTATGTATGTATTTTTGAATTTTGCTCACAATTTTAAATATATCTGGAAAGTTTCATCGCTTTAATCGCTTTCGAAGTGGATGAAAAACAACATTTCCTGCGAAGACTTGTTATGGTTCTTTGTGCATATTGTTCAGTTTGGCATGTGCACTTTGTAACACTATTATGGTGCTGTAGTTTGAATGACTTCAATTATATATGTATTTTTGAACTCTGCATACAATTTTAAATATATCTGGAAAGTTTTATCGCTTTAATCGCTTTCGATGTGGATGAAAAACAACATTTTCTGTGAAGCGTGCCTTTGTGAATGGCGACTGCGCATGCACGAATCGATCGAAGTGGCATGTACGCTTTCACTTTTCAACACTCATAACGTGCAATTTGACCTACTAAAGTTAAAGAGAACACAGGCTTTAAAATTATTAATAATTTATTTGTATACTTGTACTATCTGTTAATCAATTAACATGATGGAACATATTTTTGAAGTCAGTTTTCATAATCCGTCTATGACCCGTGTTGGTTGAGACCAACCACGCGCGCGGAGAAAAATGAAAACGGCAAGCTGAACAATAAATAATTCTTTTGTGGTGCTTTCAATAGAAAACCATCAATTGTAGATGGATCTACAAATTCTGTATTCAATTTTACAGACGTTGGAAAGTTTCATCGCTAAACTTGCTTTAATTGTGGTTAACAAACAGGTGAAAATATTACGATCATGTAACCCAAAACAGCGGCTTGACTATATAAATTTCTTAGCAAAACAAACATTATGTACTCGTTAGCGTAAGTAGTCCGCCTATCACGCGGGAGACCGTGGTTCTGTTCCCGGCTGGGCCATTTTTCTTTTTTAAATTTTTCACAAAATTATTAGGTGATATAATAGAAACTTTTAAACATTACGAACTAAAATATTATATAGAACTAAGAAACTGGAAGTTTGTGAATAAAGTGTGCTCTATGGATCTTCGCAAGCTGCCAGCTGCCGACTGCGTATCCCACAGAGGCAACGGATTGATCATGTATCAGAATCGATGAATCCAATAGATGTCTTTGTTTAATGTGAATTTTAATTGTCATTTAAAATATTGCCCCCGAATCAGCAGTTTCATGGCTAAACTAGCTCGAATTGTGGTTGAAAAATAGATTTTTTTGGGAAGATGTGACTTTGTGAATGGGTCATGGCGGCCGCCGCATATCGATTGCGCTACACTTTTCAACACACAAAACGTGCCATTTGACCTACCAAAGTTAAAGAGAACACAAGTTTAAAGATGATTAATAATTAATTTGTATACTTGTACTATTTTGTAATCATTTAACATGACGGAACATATTTTTGAAGTCAGTTTTCATATGACCGTTTGAGACAATCTCGCACACATAGACACGCAGACACCAGCGGGTCTCGCTGGTGGAGGAAAAGGGACACATTAGAGAGTTCTCATTACGGATGAATAGGATGAAAAATCGCAACTCGTCTCACCTTCACAAAGTTGTGAATATCTTCACTTAGAAGTGACATACAGGCATCATTGAGGTACCATTCGATTTTGAATTTCAAGGCCTATCTTCTGTGGTAGTCTCATTAGTAGATTCTCAAATTTAACATTGTCATAGGACTCGCTAATTATATTTTATTTTGCAACCCCACCAACCAACTCGGTAAAACTCGCCTCCCCTCACTCCTCAGTGTACCTCTACAATAAAATTACATGTATACAGTTTCTCAAAGTATCTTATCTACTGCTCGTGGTCCATATTTAAATTCAACAAAATGTGAACAACTATTTACCTGCGATATTCAACATCAATGAGATGTTTAAGAGAACGGTGTAATCCGCTAGTCAACACGGACAAGCCGCCATGTTCCCAACCATGCCGGAAGTTAATCAATAATCCATCCATCATGTGCCATGCCGGTAAGCGTGGGCGGTCATGTTCTGCCATCTCACTCGATCACCAGAGTCGTGGATCAGCTCCGTGTTTCTGTCTCGACCATGCCACGTGGCCAAGCCATCCAGGTACTTACTTCTCGGACTTCCCCTTGGTCTCTTCCCTTCTATCTTGCCAGTCGTCAACAAGTTCTCCAAGTCATTTTAATAAATAATACAAAAGCTAAACCCAGTCAACGACCAAATGTATTAAGTATTAGAACAGTTTTATGGAGGCAAAAGAAAGGAGGCTTGAGACAAACTGCGGCACTCTTCCGAATTCCGGTCCCAAATGAAAAGTTGATTCTGCAGTGAATAAGTATCCCTTATAGTGCCCCATTGGTTTATATAAAAACAATAACTAAAAAATAGAATTGAGAAAATCGAAATACGAACTAATAATAATCATCATCATCAATTATTATATTAGCCGTCTCCACTATGAAGGTTGGCTGCAATGGATCTCAAACACTGTCTGTCTCTCGCCTTGACTGTACATTCTGTCAGACTGATGTTCGTCCATCTCTTGATGCTATCTTTCTACTTATATCGTTGTCTACCTCTTACTCGCTTGCCCTCAACCTTGCCTTCCAATATCATTCAATATGGTTTTTATAAGAGTGTCATGTCTTTTAACGTGGCCAAACTCTCTCTCTCTCTTCATTCCCAGTTTTTCTAGAACCTCTGCATTTGCTTGTTTTTGTTTCCATGAAATACGACATATTCGTCTGTATATCCACATCTTCAGGGCTTCTATGCGACTTTCTATTTGCTTGTTCAGTGTTATTTTGAAGAACTGTTTCATCATTATCATCATCAGCATCATAATCCTCATCGTGCGACATGCCGATAAGCGTTGGCGGTCATGGTTCGCTCTCTCTCTCTCTCTCTCCCTCTTATTTTTTTTTTGTCTTCCTCTCACATACTCTCTCGCACTTAAGAACATGTCCTGACTTGCTGTCCTGAATGGTTTTATATCTGTCTTTCTTTCTCTCTCCCCATCTCTTATCTTTATCCAGCTATCTCGCACTTGAGAACATGTCGGTACCGACATTCCTGTCATAAAGTTATCTCTACAATAGTCTATATCTCCCCTTCTCTCTACCTTACTTTAGCTTCTTTCTTTTATCTCACGCTCAAACTTCTTCGCACTTAAGAATATGTCGTCATTTGTCTTCTTGCATAAACTCATAATGACAACAACCTTTATTTTTCTTTCCACCTCTTTCTCTATCTTTTTTTTTCTATACCTTTCTCCTCTCTCTCTCTCTCTCTCTCTCTCTCTCTCTCTCTCTCTCTCTCTCTCTCTCTCTCTCTCTCTCTCTCTCTCTCTCTCTCTCTCTCTCTCTCTCACACACACACACGATCGTTAGCTCGCTTGCATATGAAAGTCCTCATTTGTTTTGTGTTCCTGCCATAACATTATCCCAATAACTTTCTTTCCTTCTTTCTTTCTCTCCTCTATCTCTTTTCCTCCCCCTTCCTTTCTCACTTAAGAACACACCCTCGCCTGTCTGCCAATCAGAAAGTTATGCCTCCCTCTCTCTCTCCCTCACTTAATTAAGAACACACCATCATCTGTCTGCCTGTCATAAAGTTATACCTATAACAATCTCTCTCTCTCTCTCTCTCTCTCTCTCTCTCTCTCTCTCTCTCTCTCTCTCTCTCTCTCTCTCTCTCTCTCTCTCTCTCTCTCTCTCTCTCGTCATGATACATCATGTTGATGAGAAATAATCTACATGAATTGGTAGAAAGAATGTATGTGCAGAGAGAAGTGCAAACAAAAATATATGTGCAGCAGAAAAGAAAACAACACATTTTTTAAAGTCTGATTTTCAAATCCTTTATTATCATTATTAAATAACACGTTACTTTTAATTACATGAACAGCAAAAGCAAACAAAGAAAAATATAGAAAAATGTGTGTAATAACCATAATAAAGTATAATAATAGAATTTACAAATAGTTTAAACAACACACTTATAGCTAATGGTGCGATGATGTTGATGGCTTTGATGAAACTCATTTATTCCTAGGTTTGTTGTAAAAAATATTCATCGGTTGTAATATTTGATTTGTGTGGGGAGTAGTACTACTACATTCTAGATTCTTGATGTGTGTGGGTGGGCTCAGGATGTGTGAGTGGGAGGGATGGGATTGTGTGGGTGGGTGCGGGATTTGTGTATGGGTACGTGAGAGATTGTGTGTCAGGTCTTAGTCAGATATGACTGAGCTACCGTATAACAGTAGACGGTACTACCTGCTTTCTGTTAGCGCCGAACGTTGGGCGGCGCTTACCAAACCTGACACCCCACATTGTGCCAACGGCTTCGGGCGGAAGAGCGCAATTGGGAGGGTACAAGTCTTACCCTGGTGCGAGGAAATGCAAGCTAAAGACAAAATGTCATGGCAGGGCAGACCAGGCCCTAAGCCTTGGTTGGCAGCTGGTCTAGGATCGAAGCTCCGACAGGCGGACAGTTAGAGCATTGCTTTGCTGATCCGGCAGCTTCTGCAGCTTGTCTTGTTCCAGATGTAGGGGTGTTACCTTTCCTCTGGAGTGAACTAGGCAGGCCGAGAGAGGGATCATGCTGCATGGGCAACACATGATCTCTATATTTTAGCCCAGGCTTTGTGCTATGGAGAGGCAATAACTCCATCCCTGGTCTTAACTGGTCTCGGAATCAAAGCGAGAGGCAACTGTTACGGGTTATAAGTCCCTGTCAACTTGGCGTAGACATGGGGCGCCACGCGTTGCCTCTGACGGTGGGAGACACCTACAGGTGTCACTGATCAGCTACCGCCCGCCTCAAGCTGGGCAGCCCCCGGCCAATTGGGTGCTGATCCGCCACAGCCTGCCTGCTTCAATGGGTGCTTGGGGCTAGGACAAAATCTGAATCGCAGGCTGTAAAACCAATGCACCAGGTACAAACAAAAATAAAAATAGAAACCTCAAGCTACGGCTTGCAACCTGGAACGTGAGAACCATGTGTCCAGGATTTTCCACTGACTTGACCAATATTGACGATGTGAGAAAAACGGCTGTGATTGATGCCGAACTCAATCGTCTTAACATTGATATTGCTGGCCTGCAGGAGACTCGCCTCGCTGAGGAAGGGTCACTCAGGGAAAACAATTACACCTTTTTTGGAAGGGTAGAGGGCAGGCAGAAAAAAGGCAACACGGTGTGGGCTTTGCAGTGAAGAATTCGCTACTGGGAATGATTGAAATTCCAGCAGGAGGAAATGAAAGACTATTATCCCTGCGCTTGGCAACCTCTTGTGGGTTTGCCACCATTATTACTGCATATGCACCGACACTCGATTCCTCTGATGATGTGAAGGATTCGTTCTATGAGGAGTTAGACTCCGTGATCAAGGCAGTTCCAAAATCTGACTACATTTATATGCTCGGTGATTTCAATGCTCGTGTGGGCAAGGACTCGAGTTCATGGCCAGTGTGCCTTGGAAAATACAACATCGGTCGCATGAATGAAAATGGGCAAAGGCTGCTGGAGCATTGCACCAGTAATGACCTATGTATTACAAACTCCTTTTTTAAAACAAAAGAGATGCATAAGGTCACATGGAAACATCCAAGATCCGGCCATTGGCACCAGCTGGACTTCATCATCACACGGAGACAACATCTGAACCATATATCATTGACTCGAAATTACCACAGTGCTGACTGTGATACGGATCATTCTTTAGTTGTTGCAATGGTTAGACTGAGACCAAAGAGAATCTACACAGCTAAACACAAATCTAGCCCCAGGATTAATATTATTAACACTCACGATCCTGAAAAGTGCTTTCAGTTTCAACAGCAACTTGAAGACGCTTTCACTGATACACCAGAAAATTGTACAGTAAATGAAAAGTGGGGTCAGATTAAGGAAACTATAAAACTGCAGTAGGGGTTTACAGCACTGTGGATCATAAGAGGCAGGACTGATTTGCGGCAAACAGCGAGACTTTGCAGCCCTTGATTGATAAGAAGAAGAAAGCTCTCTTAAGAAACAAGGAAAGACCAACGTGTAACACTCTGAGTGGTGAACTAAGGCAAGCTAGGAAGGATGTGCAAAAAGCTGCCAGGCAGTGTGCAAATGATTATTGGATCAAGTTATGTCAGTCCATTCAAATCGCAAGTGATAAGGGAAACATAAGAAGCATGTATGAAGGAATAAAGAAGGCCTGTGGTCCAGTGATCAAAAGAAGTGCACCATTGAAAACCTTGACTGGAGAAATCATCACTGACAAGAAACAGCAGATGGACAAATGGGTAGAGCACTATTTGGAGCTTTACTCAAGTGAGACCAAACTAGAGGATGATGCCCTCAACGCCATAGAGGCTCTACCAGCTCTTGACCACCTGGACACACTTCCCACCATAACAGAAGTTAAGTGTGCTATAAATGAACTTGCATCTGGCAAGGCTCCAGGTAAGGATGGGATTCCAATAGAGGTTATCAGGAGTGGGCAAGACACACTCACTCTACAGATCCACCAGCTAATAGAGCTATGCTGGCGAGAAGGACAAGTCCCACAGGATTTCAAAGATTCAAGCATCATAACACTGTACAAGAACAAGGGCGATCGGAGCGACTGCAACAACTATAGGGGTATCTCACTTTTGTCTATTGTTGGTAAAGTATTTGCCAGAATTGTTCTGCGCAGACTTCAAGTCCTAGGAGATCAAGTCTACCTGTTGCGTGGTCTGCTCATTCATCATCATCATTGGCACCTTTCCGTCTTGACAGACGATAGTTTGGTACATTGTGCTTCAAAAAGGCTTAATAACTACGATCCATGGCGGTGGCGAGTGTGGCTGGTAAGGCCAATTCTTGCTGCAAATGTTTGCCCACCATTTTGCACCATCTCACGCTCTGTGTGTGCTTTATCTGCAATCATTTTCTCCTTTGCCTTTATTCCATATCTGATAGTTGCCCTCCAAGCAATACCTGTCGTGTGGTCTGCTATCGTTGAGAGAAGTCTCAGGTACAGTGAACCTAAGCACTAGGAAAGACTCCCCACTGAAGAAATAGCAGCTGAGTGGCTCGTGAAAAACAAAGGGAGTATGACAAATTGTCCCAGAAAAAGAAGTCTACTATTCTTAAAGTGGCACAGGACTGCAGATAAAGTTGTACAGCTATACACACAAAGATGGCAGCAAACTTAGTTAGCAGCGAAACGATGATCCTGTGGAAAAGAATTTAACCCCCAGACTTGACTTGAACTATACAGCACAAAGAAGTCGATAAAGATGAAAGATTAACTTTCGTCCTACTACTATCACACTTGTGTGATCTAATTAAATGTTGGACATGAGAATAACAACAAGGAATTCTTATTTAGCAATAAGCGACAACACCGCTTATCACGAGTTTAATAATGGACAAACAGAAATATAAGTTCCCACAAGGAACGTAAAAGGCAAATAATTGATGAGAAGAAAAAAAGAACAATATGTAAATCAAACAATGTTCTCGGAGCGAGGTCTTAATCATAAGACGGTATGGTGGTAAGTCAAGCAAAGTATGGCCGTAGAATTGCAATGTCTACTATCTGCATTCTCCAATGCTTGTTCTGAATTTGGTTTAACAATTAGCAAAAAGAAGACACAGATTATGTCACAAGGTGCACATGGGGTACCATCAATCGTTATTGACGACGCCGAACTAGAAATGGTAGACCATTTTACATATCTAGGATCAGTGGTAAATAGCAAATTATCCCTAGATCAGGAAATCAACACCCGGATTGGTAAGGCAGCAACAACAATGAACAGGTTAAGAAATAGAGTCTGGGAGAACAGGAAGCTTACTGCAAAAAGCAAAAGTCCTTGTCTATCAAGCCTGTGTCCTTAGTACTCTTCTTTATGGCAGTGAAACCTGGACAACTTACTCACACCAAGAGAAACATTTAAACAGCTTTCATATGCGGGGTCTGCGAAGAATTCTTGGTATTAAGTGGCAAGACAAAATCACAAATACTGAAGTATTGGAAAGATCAGCTTGTGTGGCAGTTTATTCCATGCTCAGTCTTTGTAGACTTAGATGGATAGGACATCTTAGGAGGATGGATGATGGTAGAATACCAAAGGACATATTTTTTTTATTGAATTACAGATGGGTAAGAGATCTCAAGGTCGGCCTCTACTACGATACAAAGATGTGTGTAAGCGGGATATGATTGATACAGGCATTGATAATGCACATTGGGAGCACGTCGTCGCTGAACGTGTTGCATGGAGGGCAAACATCAGATATGGAATAAAGACAAAGGAGAAAATTATTGCAGATAAGTCACACACCGAGCGTTTGAGACGTAAGATGGTGCATGTTGGTGGAAATGACCACGTGTTCACATGCACCCACTGTGAACGGACATTTACAGCGCAAATTGGCCTTATCAGTCACATTCGCTACCGCCATAGGTAAAAGTTATTATGCCTTTTAAAAGCACAAACTATCGTCTGTCAAGACGGCAAGGTGCCAATGGAGTCAGAAACATGTCCCGATGACGTCACGTATGTCGCGTGACTTGCCTTTGACCCATTGCCTTTGACCCATTGAGGCTCTGTAAGGGATACTTATTCACTGCAGAATCAACTTTTCATTTGGGACCGGAATTCGGAACAGTGCCAACTGTTCTAATAGTAATACTTAATACATTTGGTCGTTGACTGGGTTTAGCTTTTGTATTATTTATTAAAATGACTTGTAGAACTTGTTGATGACTGGCAAGATAGAAGGGAAGAGACCAAGGAGAAGACCGAGAAGTAAGTACCTGGATGGCTTGGCCACATGGCATGATCGAGACAGGAACACGGAGCTGATCCACGACTCTGGTGATCGAGTGAGATGGCAGAACATGACCGCCCACGCTTACCGGCATGGCACATGATGGATGGATTATTGATTAACTTCCGGCATGGTTGGGAAAATGGCGTCTTGTCCGATGTTGACTAGCGGATTACACCGTTCTCTTAAACATCTCATTGATGTTGAATATCGCAGGTAAATAGTTGTTCACATTTTGTTGAATTTAAATATGGACCACGATCAGTAGATAAGATACTTTGAGAAACTGTATACATGTAATTTTATTGTAGAGGTACACTGTACACTGAGGAGTGAGGGGAGGCGAGTTTTACCGAGTTGGTTGGTGGGGTTGCAAAATAAAATATAATTAGCGAGTCCTATGACAATGTTAAATTTGAGAATCTACTAATGAGACTGCCACAGAAGATAGGCCTTGAAATTCAAAATCTAATGGTACCTCAATGATGCCTGTATGTCACTTCTAAGTGAAGATATTCACATTTTTGTGAAGGTGAGACGAGTTGCGATTTCTCATGCTATTCACCCGATATTAGAGCTCTCCAGTGTGTCCGATTACCTCCACTATCGGGTGTGCGTGTCTGTTCGTGCGAGATTGTCATATGAAAACTGACTTCAAAAGTATGTTCCGTCATGTTAAAAAATGATTACAAAAATGTACAAGTATACAAATAAAGACTTTAGAGGGAAAGACATTAGACTTATAAAAAACATATTGGAAACAACAAGCTGCAATAAGGATTGATAATGAAGTGGGACAGTATCAGCCAATTAAGAGAGGTGTTAGGCAGGGATGTGTGATGTCTCCAGATCGTTTTTCCCTGTACAGTGAAAATATTTTCAGAAATGTAGAGAATATAAATGGAATCAGCATTGGAGGACGAAATATCAATAACATTAGGTATGCAGATGATACAGTATTAATTGCAGACAATGCGCAGGACCTGCAACAATTAGTAGATGTGGTTGTTGTACACAGTGAGCAACTGGGGTTAGAATTAAATTGTAAAAAGACTCAGGTTATGGTCGTCACTAGGAAGAAAGAAGTGCCACAATGTATACCAGGAAGTCCAATATAAATTAAAAGATAAGTCAAATATTCTCGCGGCCCTAAAATTGGAAGCTGAGAAA
This sequence comes from Cepaea nemoralis, assembly GCA_014155875.1. Taxonomy (NCBI): domain Eukaryota; kingdom Metazoa; phylum Mollusca; class Gastropoda; order Stylommatophora; family Helicidae; genus Cepaea; species Cepaea nemoralis. The sequence continues at coordinate 458,668 of JACEFZ010016225.1, read as the reverse complement.
TTTTGCCTTCTATTACCGTGGCTTGTTTATTTTTAAACGGACAACGTTGTGCCATATATCATAGCGTCTGGGACGGCGAGGCCTAACTTGACGTATTTTTAATTTTTTTATAGGATGTGCCGTGACCTAATTAACAATTTAAAATGGCCGCCAATTGTTTATTATTTGCCTTCTATTACTGTGGCTTGTTTATTTTTAAACGGACAATTTTGTGCCATATATCATTGCGTCCGGGGCGGCGAGGCCTACCTTGATGTATGTTTTATTTTTTGATAGGATCTGCCGTGACCTAATTAACAATTTAAAATGGCTGCCAATTGTTTATTATTTGCCTTCTATTATCGTGGCTTGTTTATTTGTAACGGGGGGGGGGGGGGGGGGGGGGGGGGGGGGGGGGGGGGGGGGGAGAGTGTATAATGTATTACATTCATGAATATGTATGTTACTGAAATTGATTTAATATATATGTGCAACATGTAACATCATCTAGTTATTCTTCTAAATGTTCAGGAAATGTGGCCGTGATTTGTCAAAGGTAAAAGTAAAATTGATTCTGATTCTATCATCTATTGTGGGGTTAGATAATAATGTCTCCAACAGACCATCATAATGTAAATAAAACAGAAAATGAAAGATGCAAAAATAAAAGTTACATTAACATTTGTTGTGAATGTATTACATTCATGAATATGTATGTTACTGAAATTGATTTAATATATATGTGCAACATGTAACATCATCTAGTTATTCTTCTAAATGTTCAGGAAATGTGGCCGTGATTGTCAAAGGTAAAAGTAAAATTGATTCTGATTCTATCATCTATTGTGGGGTTAGATAATAATGTCTCCAACAGACCATCATAATGTAAATAAAACAGAAAATGAAAGATGCAAAAATAAAAGTTACATTAACATTTGTTGTGAATGTAAACCCCCCAAAAAAATTACAAGAAAAAAAAAAACTCACAGTATTTTATTTAAATCGGATTATTTATGTATGTACTGCTCTGCCTGGAAAAAAAAAGTATTCAAGTAATCCTTACATGATGGTATATAGACATGTCTGAAAACTGACTTTTAAAATAATGTTCAGACATGTCAAATGGTGAAGAGAAGACTTTACAAACGGTACAGAACACTAGTCACTAACAATGAATTAAACTTCTAATTCTAATCTTTTCTGTTTAATTTTAGTAATTAAACTGACGGTTCAAATTATAAAATAAACAAAGGATCACCTATAATACTAATAGCACAATAGTATTACTATAATATAGCCTGGGTGTCGCCGTAGATAGAATTTTGCCAAGTGGATGCGCTATTCAGAGGAGTCTATTCATTCTCAATATGACTGGCTATGCTGCTTTACTAAAAAAAATTTTTCCTAACGAAGGACGAATACGGGGATGTTGCAACTCTGCATATTTATGTAAAATTGAACGGGGAACTCAAAAATGCAATAAAAAGTTAACCTTTCTTTATACTACAAGGAGTTATGTGACAAATTACCTTACTAATCGTGAAAAGAACCAAATAAAATCCAGATAAATCGTTGTTTAGGTTTAATAACTTGGCGGCTAGCTAACAGAACCAATGCTAAATATATGAGAATAACTTCCCCTTAATCGTACCACACCGTTTTCGTGTTTTTTGGGTCTTATAGCAGTACATGTCCAACCGGAAGTGATCGTTCGATGACGCAGGAAAAAGTTCGCGAAAGTAAGAAAATCAACATTGAAGAGCTCAAGAAAGGGCGATAATTCTGAAATTGCTAACAAGTAAATGGAAATATTCTTCAACAAGTGAGTAGGTACAGTTATCTTGGAACAGTTATAACATCTGATGGGAGATGCCTTGAAGAGATTAGAACAAGAATCGCCAATGACGAAAAGTAGCCTTTAGCAAGATGAAAAACATTCTGACCAATAAAAAGATGTCAATTGAAATGAGAAAAAGAGTGTTGAGGGGATACATAGAGCCTGTTCTTTTGTATGGATGTGAAACTTGGACAATGAGCAGTCAAGCTGAAAAGCATCTGATGGCTGCAGAAATGTGGTTTCTGAGGAAAATGCAAAGAATACCATGGACAGACAGAAAAACCAATGACCAAGTACTACAGGAGACAAATGAACATGGTAAACTGATTAGAGAAATTAGACGTAGACAGTCATAATTTTTTGGACATGTTATGAGAAGAAATGGATTGGAGAACTTAGTGACAACTGGCAAGATCGAGGGGAACAGACCAAGAGGAAGATCGAGAGGAAAATACCTGGATGGTTTGGCCACATGGCATAGACGAGACAGGAACACTGAGCTGATCCACGACACTGGTCATCGAGTGAAATAGCGAGTCATGACCGCCCACGCTTTCCGGCATGGCACATGATTGATTGATTGATACAAATAAATTATTAATAATCTTTAAAATTGTGTTCTCTTTAACTTTAGTATGTAAAATCGCAGTTTTGTGTGTTGAGTGCAATCGATATGACCCATGGGCTTCCAATTCACAACACAAAGACATCTTCTCAGAAAATCTGTTTTTCAACCACAATTCAAGCAAGTTTAGCGATGAAACTTTGCTGATTCAGGGGCAATATTTTATATGGCAATTAAAATTTACATTAAACAAAGACATCTATTGGATCCATCGATTCTGATACGCGATCATTCCACTGCCTCTGTGGGATGCGCTCCCCGGCAGTCAGCAGCTTGCACAGATCCATAGAGCACACTTTATTCACAAACTTCCAGTTTCTGAGTTCTATATAATATTTGGCACTCTTCTGAATTCCGGTCCCAAATGAAAAGTTAACTCTGTAGTGAAAAAGTATCCCTTGCAGGGCCTCATTCATCATCATCATGTGCCATGCCAGTAAGCGTGGGCGGTCATGTTCTGCCATCTCACTCGATCACCAGAGTCGTGGATCAGCTTCGTGTTTCTGTCTCGACCATGCCACAAGGCCAAGCCATCCAGGTACTTGCTTCTACGCCTTCCCCATGGTCTGTTCCCCTTGATCTTACCAGTTGTCACCAAATTCTCTAATCCATTTCTTATCATAACATGCCCAAACAATTTTGACTGTCTACGTCTAATTTCTCTAATCAATTTACGATCTTCATTTGTTTCTCGAAGGACTTGTTCATTGGTCTTTCTGGCTGTCCATGGTATTCTTTGCATTTTTCTCAGAAACCACATCTCTACAGCCATCAGATGTTTTTCAGCCTGACTGCTCATTGTCCACGCTTCACATCCATATAAAAGTACAGGTTCTATGTAGCATTTCAACACTCTTTTTCTCGTTTCAATTGACATCTTTTTATTGGTCAATATGTTTTTCATCTTGCTAAAGGCTACTTTTGCCATGGCGATTCTTGTTCTAATCTCTTCAAGGCATCTCCCATCAGATGTTATTACTGTTCCGAGATAATTGTACCTACTCACTTGTTGAAGAATATTCCCATTTACTTGTATATTACATTGTGGTATTTTGTCCTTCCTAGAGACAACCATAATCTGTGTCTTTTTACAATTTAATTCTAACCCTAGTTGTTCACTGTGTGTAACAATCGCATCTACTAAATTTTGCATGTCCTGTTGATTGTCTGCAATCAAGACTGTATCATCTGCATATCTAATGTTATTGATGCATCATCCCCCAATGTTGATTCCTTCGATATCTTCAATATTTCTGAAAATACTTTCACTGTACAGGGAAAACAGATCTGGAGACATTACACATCCCTGTCTCACACCCCTTTTAATTGGCTGATATTGGCTTACTTCATTATCAACTCTTATGGCAGCTTGTTGTTTCCAATATATGATTTTTACAAGTCTAAGATCTTTTCCATCAATTTGTAGATCTTCAAGCATTCTTATCATGTTGACATGTCTCACTTTATCATAAGCCTTTGTGTAGTCAATAAAGCAAAGGTGTAGATCTTTGTTTACTTCTATAGAACGTTCGATTATGTTTCTCAGTATATACACAGCATTTACTGTACCCTTGCCTTCCACAAACCCACATTGTTCTTCTCCTATTTCAGGTTGTATTTTCCTCCTAACTCTTTGCATGATAATTCTTAGCAAAATCTTCGTGATGTGACTCATTATACTAATTGTTCGATGTTGATCACATTCCAAGGCTCCTGATTTCTTTGGGATTGCAATAAATACAGAATTACATAACTCCTGAGGTATATTTCCAGTATCATATATTGTATTAAGCAGACTGGTAACTTTATCTATACCATATTCTTCTAAAGCATTAATCATTTCTGTTGTGACGCTGTCTGAACCGGGGGTCTTGCCAGATTTCATATGGTGAAGCGCATTCTGAACCTCCATCTTCAAAATTGCTGGTCCTTCATTGTTATTTTGAACAATATATTGTTCGTCTCTGTTATCGTCATAAAGGTTTTTCACGTAATCTGACCATTCATATAAGATCTGATCTTTTTCTATTATGACTCTTCCATCTTTTGTCTTTAGGCAGCCTGCTGATGTACGTGTTCTTTGATTAGTAAGCTCCTGAATTCTTTTGTGCATTAGTTTCGCATTGTTACTGTTGTGTTGTTTTTCAATTTCTCTGCAATTTTTCTCAAGCCATGTTTCTTTTGCCTCCTTACATAAGTTTGGGGGGGGGGGGGGGTACGGGGTGTCAGGCATTGGTAGCACCTTTGGTAAGGATGGCTCTCATGTCCTTTCAGGACCCATCCCCCACTGGTCCAAGTCTGACACCCAGCTCGTGCCTGTGGCTCCTAGTAGCTGTCAGCATGCGACAGCGGCCACCCCCCGGGCAACAGCTGTGAGAGGCTGGCTAAACCAGGCATGGGTATCCGATTTGGTGTCAAACCAAGAGGTAAACTAGGGTATGCCTACCCAGCATGTGAAGACAGGATTCGGCAGACTGCGCGGTAGAAATCATTCCTGATTCAACGGGCAAGACGGCGTTTACCTGCAAAGCGTTGTGGAACGTAATGAGCACGGCAAGGCACGTAGAGCGCCCTGGTCATCCACTGCACCTGTATTCGTCTCCAATCGTCTCGACTTGTCTTGCCACTGGACTCAGATGGACTCAGGCGAGAGAGTGAGGTCGACGAATTGCGCAACTCTTCCTCACTTTAATCCAAGTCATCGCGCAAGTCATTCTTCATCCAACGTCACATATCGCAAGAGTACAGGAAAATGGTGAACTGTCTGAACCCTTTCCTGTCACCAATGGAGTGAAGCAAGGATGTGTCCTGGCACCAACACTGTTCAGCCTCATGTTTTCAGCCATGTTGATGAATGCCTTCGAGAACGACGACATTGGAATAGACATCAACTACCGTATGGATGGAAAGTTATTCAATCTCAGAAGGCTGAAAGCTAAAACCAAAATTAACAGCGGCACCGTCAGAGAGCTCCTGTTTGCTGATGATTGCGCTCTATACGCCAACTCAGAGGCGGACATGCAACATAATGTTTCAGCTTTCTCACATGCCTGTGCCAACTTTGGGCTCAATATCAACTTGGAGAAGACTGTAGTTATGTACCAGCCAGCTCCAGGGAATAATCACACTGTGCCGAATATCAAAGTGAATGATCATAGACTAAGTGTTGTGGACAAATTCACCTATCTTGGCAGCACCGTGTCACAAGCTGCCACAATCGATGACGAAGTGAATGCAAGAATCTCCAAGGCCAGTGCAGCCTTTGGCAGACTGTACAAGAATGTATGGGACAGAACTGGAATAAGCCTGCAAACAAAGCTAAAAGTCTACAAAGCAGTTGTATTATCCACACTGCTATATGCTTGTGAAACCTGGACTGTTTATCAGCGACACGCTAGGAAATTAAACCACTTCCACACAGTCTGCCTAAGGAAGCTACTGAAGATTAAATGGCAAGACAAGATTCCAGACACTGAAGTCCTAGAAAGAGCATCCATGCCCAGTATCCACACTATACTGATGAAGAATCAGATTCGCTGGGCTGGTCACTTGACTCGCATGCCAGATCACAGGCTCCCTAAACGAATTTTTTACAGCGAACTGCATTGTGGTAAACGCTCCCAAGGTGGCCAGAGGAAACGTTTTAAAGACACTCTGAAAATTTCACTGAATGCTTTTGGAATTCATCATGACACCTGGGAGGCTGCAGCCAGAGACTGAAATTCGTGGTGTGCATCATTGCGCAAAGGTGCAGTCATATGTGAGGCAACCAGGACTGCAAGAGCTGTGAAGAAAAGGCAGGACAGAAAAACCACTGCAGGAAATCCTTCTCCAGAGACGTCAAGCATTCTTTGCCCACATTGTCAAAGAACATTTCGAGCCAAAATAGGCCTTATCAGCCATCTTAGAACCCACGGCTCCACACCTTCAACCCCACTGGATGAAATGAATGGTCATCATCATTCTTGATGGACAAACAACACATAAGGTTCTCACTTTTCTGTGAATTTCTTCATATTTGGCAGGATTATTTTTGTTCTGTCTTCTTGTTTCCATTAGTTGTAAAATTTCTTCAGTCATTCATGTCTTACGGCCCACTTTCTTTATTTTTGGAATAGTTTTTTCTGCTTCACAACTGATTGAATTCTTCATCGTTTCCCATTGTTCATCTACATCTTGAAACAGGATCTCTAGATCAGACAATATATCAAATTTGTTCTTTACTTCTATGTTAAAATTATTTTGTATTTCTTTGTCAGTTTTCAATTTGCACAAGTCACACAAGTCATATTTAGGGTTTCCTGCTGTATACTTGACTTTCTTTAACTTTACCCTCAATGTGCCTGTAATTAATCTGTGATCACTGTAACAGTCTGCATTTGGAACTGTTTTTTATGACTGTTAACGCATTTAGAAATCTTTTGCTAATCAGGATGTAATCTATCTGGTTTTTAATCCTGCTGTCTGGACTCCTCCATGTCCATAATCTTCTAGGATGCTGTTTAAACCAGGTGTTTCCTACAACCATTTCTTGTTCTTTTGCCCATTCTACAAGTCTTTCATTTCTCTCTCCCAAACCATGGTTGCCTACACTGCATCCATCGCCTTGCTGTCCTATTTTTGCGTTGAAATCACCCATTATGATATTTATTTCTGATTTTTTGCAGTTCTTCAAAGCAGACTCCACGTCATTATAAAATTCCTCTATACTTTCTTCACTGCATTCACTTGTTGGGGCATATACTTGAATGACATTTATTTTAAAAGGTCTTCCGTTTAATTTTACTAATAGGACTCTGTCTGACACAGCATGATATCCTTTGACAGAATTTGATGTTTGCTTATCTAAAATAATGGCTACACCTCTTTGCTGTTCTTCTCCCCCAGAGTAAATAATCTTACAATCCTCTCCTGAAGGTTGAAGGCTTCAATACCTAATTCTCCTTGCAACTTATCTTTATTGTCATCGTTTTGCGAGAATAGATGCTCCCGCGATATTCTTTCCGACATACCGCTAATGACAATCACTGAAGTATTCACTTACCTCAGTAACCTAAAAAACACAACCTCATCTGGGTTAGATGGAATCAGCAACCGGATTCTCCGTTGTGCTGCGCCAGTGATTTGTACGTCACTAACCTATGTATGTAATCAGTGTCTAATCAAAGGCCACTTTAAATAATGTAGTTAAGTGGAGCTATTCAAACCGTATGCAAATTAACATCACTAAAACAAAAGCAATGTTATTAACAACCAGACAAAGACTTCAAACTCTAAGCCCTCACACATCACTTCAACTTCACATCGATAACATGCCAGTAGAAAGTGTAATTGAGCACAAAACATTATGCCTAATCATTGATAGAAACCTAACCTTTAATTCCCATGTTCAAGTGCTCATTAAACAAACAGCGAAAAAAGTCTTTCAACTCGCCAAGATTAAAAACTTCCTTGATGAGGACACAAGGAAACTATTCTATACTTCTCATATACAGACACACTTTGACTACTGCTCTACAATCTGGGACGGTTGTTCTAATTCAAACACCAAGCGACTTTACTCACTCCAGAAACGGGCCATGAGTCTAATTTATAACAAACATTTATCTGACAGTCCTAGCCTGTATAAACACCTTCAGTTACTACCATTCCGCAAACGCCTGCTTTTCAATAAAGCTAAACTAATTCACAAAATCGTGCATCAGAATGCCCCAAATTACCTTTGGCCTTTGTTTAAATATAATGCTAGACACAGTAAACGTTTAAATATACTACACATTCAGAAGCCTAGGATTGACTTATACAAAACAAGCTTAACGTACTCTGCATCTCAGCTGTGGAACAATCTTCCACAAGAAATCAAAGACATCACCAATCCCTATTCATATAATCGCAAATTATTCGAACACTATCTCAATACGGATTACCTTCCCCCTTAATAATTGAGATAATAATAATAATAATAATAACAAAACCCTAGTATAACAGCCAGTCCCATTTTTGTAGGCCAGTATATTCCACATGGCTAATAACAAGTGTCAGACCATTATCTAATATTACTGTGTCGTGTAGTTTTGATGTTTGCATTTTGCCCATGCCTTTATAATGCATATCTTTTATATTGTTACTGATCTTTGTTAGCCTTGAATGATGTGTGAATGAAATAATGTATGAAAGAGAGTGATAGAAGGGCAGAATGTTAGACGGGCCTGCGTGCCCAATTCTTAACCCTTTGAAAATAAAGTTTGTTCGTTCGTTCGTTCGTTCGTTCCTGTCCTTATCCCTGCTCCTTTCCATCTCGTTTCCGATATTCCTAATATGTTAATCTTCTCTCTCTCCATTTCTTTTTTGATGTTTTCTAATTTTCCATCTGTATTCATTGTTCTAACGTTCCAAGTTCCTACTTTCAATGATATTAATCTGTTGCACCTAGTAGTCTGTTGACGGTCTGGAGTCACCTGGTGCGCATGACTATCCCTACCGGGCGAGGCTGCTCCTATGGAGCACCCATTTACGCCGTTTCTCTGATTATCGATGATTTCACACAACATGATTTTCTTGGCATCTGTAAAGAAGGTAGTTTGCCATTGCTTTCCTTCCTAGCAGTGACCATACTGGCCAGTGACCGTAGCCATTGTCTCCTCAAAAAAGAGATCCTCTGCCTACCGTCGCGAAGGTGGAGACCATAACCTACAACTATCTGTTGGCTGCTCTCCATCTTCATCCACCACCTGCACCCATGGCTTCACGTAACCCTGATCGGGGGGCTAAACGGGTACTCCACCTTGCCCAAGGGTGTCCCGTAGGCTAGCGGAGGGAAGGAGGCGCCTTACTTCTCCTTTGATAGGGGATACCCCTACCCCGCTACCCGTATTCAATATTCAAACATTCAATATCTACATGGACAGAATTTCCAAAGAAGCAAGTCTCAACAGAACAGATTCAGAAAATTTAGAACTCTTTACTCCAGATGAAACAACTGACCCACAGGGAATAAATGAACTTCTATTTGCAGACGATCAGTGCCTGTTTTACAGCGATGAGGGCAGACTACAAAATCATATTACTAATGAGTTCAACCTGCAGCAGATACAATATCAGTATAAACACAGCCAAAACCGAAGTAATACAAGTTAGCAGATTGCCAGGCCCACTAAGTATACAGATAAATAATACACCTCCGAAACAAGTTAAAGAATTCAAATACCTTGGAAGTATGATCACAGAAGATGGCAGATTGGACAGAGCAATTGAAATCAGATGTCAAAAAGCTAGTGCACTTACATATCAATTATCACCCTTACTGAAGCATCCAAACAAACCCATGTCCGCAAAACGACAGATAATAAACAGCATATTCACACCAACCCTATGCTATCAATCTCAAACCTGGACTTTATCCAAATTACACTTTCGCAAAATAAACACCTGCGAAATGAGATGCCTGAGGAGAGCTGCCAACTTAACAATCCGAGACCGAGTAAGAAATGCTACTATCAGACAGACTGTGGGATCAACACCTTGTGCCACATTTATTGAAAGACAGAAGATCAAGTGGTTTGGCCATAGTCGTTAGAATGCAACATCAGCAACTACCATCACTGGCCTTACATCAAAGATCATCTGCGACAAGACCACGAGGACGTCCAAGAAGAAAATGGATTGACAACATCAGAGACATTGTACAACTACATGGAATGACACTATCCAGTGCCGTCCACCGGGCGCTGGAACGCAAATTATTCCTCCCCACGACGCTTGACGGCAGAAGTGGAAGATGATGATGATGATGATGACTACTCTAATGTTTTTGTTTTTCAACAAACATCTTAGCAGCTATACATCATTGTGATCAGGGTAGCGAAGCCTTACCGCTCATGCCTATTTTTATATTCTATGTGTTGCCACCTAATCTATATATATAAAATGTGATGCATGTCTGTCTATCAGTTATCAGTTATCAGTTGGGGTATCTTCATTGCACTCTGGACATGTCCATAGGTGCTCAGATCCTCCCCCCAGCATATGCATCAGAGTCGGGTGGCTAATAGTGCCAGTTCTATGTTGGTTGACGAGGCACTTTGTTTTCCCGATGTAGCTCTCGCGTCTGGCTGTGCCGATTCTTACTCCCAGGTCTTTCATCCTGGACAGCGATGTGGAATCACTGGCGTCAAAGTCCTCTGTTCTCGCCATATCTTTAAGGACGTTAATAACATCGGCATGATCCATGGGCTGGCCATCTACAGGGGGTGCAGAGCCAGCCAGTTTATCAGCTCGTTCATTTCCCTTGACTCCCGCATGTCCCGGGACGAAGATGAAGGTGACTTTACGGACAACAGACTTCCGCAGCAATTCAGTCCACTGTCTACTTACAGATCCAGCTTTGACCTTCTGAATCATGCGCATTGAATCACTTAGTACACACACGTTGGTATAATGCTGTGATTCCAGCCATATGAAGGCCTGTGTAACTGCCATCACCTCCATCGTCATGCTGCTCGTGGTCATAGAGTGGGCACCACTGGATTCTTGAACGGTTCGGCCCGCTGAACGGGCTGTAAATGCCCACGCACTTCTCTGCTGCTTTACAACAGATCCATCTGTATAGATGAGCACTTCGGGGCTATCTGAGTGTTCATAGATGAGCGCGTTAACCTCTGCATTGACAGAGGGCAGGGTACTGCTCTCTGCACCGTCTATCGAGTGTGATAATGCAGGAGAAAGTGCACTTAAAAGCTGGAGGCACCGGCACCCATTCCTTGCCGGGGTTGATACTGGTAAGACTGCAGACCTGTCTGACGACATCTTCCGCCTGACCCATCCATGATTTGCCCCTCTTTAGCCTGTCACCCTTTTCTCTGAATATAGCGTCATGCAGAGGGTGCTGCTCATCTGCACTTATTTTTAAGTATGCACGAGCTCTCCAGATCTTGATCCTGTGTTCCATTGTCGGGAAGTCCAGGAGGTATCTCATTGCTACACAGCTGGTGTATTTCGTGCAGCCCAAAATGATGTGCATGGCTTCGTTTTGTACCTTTTCAAGTCTTCCAATCTGTGTAGGGCTGACAGTGAGGATGGCCAGGGCATACACGATGCGTGAAAGCACAAGTCCTTGGAACAGAAGTATTAGCAGTCTTTGCTCGATATTGGCAGTCGCCATGACTCTCATTGCTGACAAACCTTTTCGAGCCTTCGTTATGACATAATCGACATGATCTCTGAAGGACAGGCTACGATCAAGCCTCACGCCAAGATATGTCATTGACTGGGTTCTACTCACAATGCTCCCATCCATTCTTACTGCCGGCAGGTCTGTTTTCACAAGTATGGTTGTTTAAGGAGAACCATGTAACCGTTGCCTTTGCAGGGTTGACAAGGGCATCGGCATCAGCACACCATGAGGAAATTCGATCTAGTTCGCCCTGCATATCATTGGCAACCGCCTGTCTATCTCGACCCTGTCGATACACGAGGATGTCGTCAACAAATGACAGAGTCCTACCCCTCCTGTCCAACTTGTTCAGTGATCGGCACCGTATACGCGTTGAATAGTACTGGTGACAGTGGTGAACCCTGCGGCAATCCTGGACATATCGTTATCGGCTCAGAAGACCAACTCCCGCATCTTAGCATCACCTTCCTTTGGAGCAGAACTGAAGCTATCCATCGTACAAGGTGAGGGTGCACTTTTAGTCTGAGGAGGGTTTGCATCAAGTGCTCGAAAGATACTCTGTTATATGCGTCCTCTAAGTCTATGGCGGCCGCACATGTCTCTTCTCTGACCTGAAATCCTTCGTAAACATCTTGAGCAAGGACCGTCACATTCAGCCATGATTCTTTGTTGCATCTGTATCCTCCAAGTGTGGGCGGGAAGCAGCCGAGTTTTTCTAAGTCCCAAGCAAGTCTGTGTGCTACAATTTTCTCCAGTAGCTTGCCAACAGTATTCTGCATCGTAATGATTCTGTAACCGCTTATCTTGGAATGGTCTTTGTTCGGTTTTGGCATGTCTGTCTGTAAGTATGTATGTATGTTATTTATGCGTTCGCGAATGGTCTATCTGATTGAGATGAAATTTTCTACACATCTTATTCTCATTCCGGTGCTGCCAACTGTCATAGTTTGTTAGTGTACAACAGTTATTTACTTAATAACATTAAATATTTTAATTTACATTATAATTTATGTATAGCGAGGGGACTTAACTTAAGAAAAGTTATATCAAGGAACATGCCTTTTAATAGCATTTCTCTCACTTTTCTCTACAGTTATACACAGGCATATCTATTTTAATAGTGTAAATTTTCTAACTCATCTTTTTATGTTTCAAGAAGTTATCTTCAGTCATGTAGGTGATTCAAGACAGTTTTCATTAAAAATAATGGATATATTTTAGATACGTTAGAATTTTATTTCTGTACTAATTTGGGAGAGAAACTTTTTTTTTCAGTTCGCTTGCCCGGGAGAAGGTCAGTACACAATAATTCTCCTCCTCCTCCTCCTCCTCCTCCTCCTCCTCCTCCTCCTCCTCCTCCTCCTCCTTTTTCTTCTGCTGCTGCTGCTGCTGCCACTTCATTTACCCAAGTGAATTGTTGGGGAAAGATGTATAGATGTTTCAAGTGCTCTTTCTAATGCTTTTTTTAAGTTGGTCGTTGTTTATCTAAGGTTGTTCTCAATACCAGCACATAATTTTTTACATGAAAATTATGCGACAACATTAAAAAAAAGAATAATCCTAGCATTAAGCGAAATTTTCTAACTGCAACCAATAAATTAGTTATGAGGGCCCAAGTTGCAGTTTCTATTGCTTTTTGTAAGTTGGTCTTCATTTATCTAAGGTTGTTCTCGATACCACCACATCATTTTTTACATGAAAATTATATGACAACATTAAAATAAAAAATAATCCTAGCGTTAAGCAAAATTTTCTAACTGCAACTAATAAATGATTAGACAGGCAGGCAGGCAGAGAGGGAGGGAGAGACAGACGGACGGGTAGGCAGGCAGGCAGCTAGATAGATAGACTGACAGACCGACCAAATGAATGAACGAACAAACAGACTTTATTTTCAAAGGGTAACAAATTGGGCATGCAGGCCCGTCTTACATTCGGCCCTTCCAATCACTCATCTTTCTTTCATCAACAGTGCATAGGAATAAACATTGTCACATAAATTTTGTAAACATAAACAATGCATATTACTATGTTATGAGACACATCCACTACCCATCCACACATCCCCCATTCACTCCAACCCCCCCACCCAACCACACATATAACCCACACACACATACATGCCCCAACCCATCCACCACATCCCTACACCTATACATCTACCCACCCACACACACCTCTCACCCACCACACATCCCATCCACCCACACCCCAAGCACACATTCCCCAACCCACATATCCCCCACCCCACACATCTGCCCACCTACACACATTTCCCTACCCACTTCACATATCCTCTACCCGTCCCATTACCCACCAACAATCACTCACCCACATATCCTCCTCCACCCACCCAGCCAAACACACATTCCTCAGCCACACATCCCCCATGCACACCATCTCCCCGTCAACTCACATATCCCGCACCTACCCACACACAAATTCCACACCCACCCACATAATCTCCCATCTCCCCCAGCCCACTCACAGATCCCAAGCCCACCCCTACAAACATCCCCCACAATCTCCTAACCTACACACACTCACCCACCCACATATCCTCTACCCACCCACACATCCTCTATCCACCCATCCCCCAACCAAACATCCCTTAACCACATACCCTTACTCATATACAATCACCCACCCACACATCCTCTACTCAACCACACACCCTCCACCCACCCATCCCCAGCCACACATCCCTTAACCACACACCCCTACCCATACACACATCCCTCACACACATCCCCACCCACCAACACATCCCCCATTCACAAACACACACCTCCCGTCCACACACACACAACCCACACACACACACATCCCCAACCTATACACTCATCCCCTTACACATCCCTAGACACACATACTTATCCCTCAACTACTAACACCCACACATCCCTCACCCACTCATCAACACACATCTCCTATCTACCCACCCACACTATCACACCCCAACCATCCATCATCTCCTATCTACCCACCACACTATCACACCCCAACCATCCATCTAAAGACACATCCCCACCCTCATACACATCCTTCACCCACCCACACACCCAACCACACCCCCACCCACCCACACACACATCCTTTATCCACACTCAGCTCCCCTCTCACACAAACCCCAACCACCCAGCCAAACACACATCCCCCATCCTCACATACATCCTTCTTCCACCGGCACATCCCACACCTCCCCCATCCCACACAACACCCCACCCAGAAACGCATCCCCCCACACACACATCCACCCACACACACACATCCCCTACATTCATTTCCCATACACATCCCCGCCCACACACACAAATTGCCCCACCGACCCACACATCCCCCACCTACAAACATCCTCACTGGCCACCCATACATCTTCAATCCCATCCACACTCACACACTCAGACCCACACAGACATATCCCACTCACAGACACACCCCCATCCACACCCATCCATAACCCACACACATTTCCCACACACCCATTCACCCACCCAAATACACATTCCCTATCCACACCCCCCAACCAACAAACACCCACATACTTCCAACCATCCTCCCAAATACTCTGAAACTAATAAGAAACTGAATAAGAACAAACTCCCACACTTTACACACAGTTGAGACACTGACGATTGTCATGAGCATTCTCGCAAAAATTGTAAGAAATGGAAAAAAAATTTGTACATATACATTGTGTAGCGTAAAAAATTGGTGATGCAATTCAACTCTCTCTCTCTCTTTTCTCTCTCTCTTTTCTCTCTCTCTCTCTCTCTCTCTCTCTCTCTCTCTCTCTCTCTCTCTCTCTCTCTCTCTCTCTCTCTCTCTCTCTCTCTCTCTCTTTATTACACAGGCACACACACATACTCACACTCATTAACTCTCTCTCTCTCTCTCTCTCTCTCTCTCTCTCTCTCTCTCTCTCTCTCTCTCTCTCTCTCTCTCTCTCTCCTTATTACACAAGCACACACACATACTCACACTAATTAACTCTCTCTCTCTCTCTCTCTCTCTCTCTCACTCTCTCCCTCTCTCTCTCTCTCTCTCTCTCTCTCTCTCTCTCTCTCTCTCTCTCTCTCACATACTCCCTAATTATCTCACCCACTCTACAGTGATGTACATGTGTTCATGTTATAAATTATAACATCAGTTGGCATTCAAAATGGTAACATGAACATGAGAATACACAAAATATATGGATTAGCATGTTACATGATATGTGTGCGCTCAAATCTCTCTCTCTCTCTCTCTCTCTCTCTCTCTCTCTCTCTCTCTCTCTCTCTCTTTCTTTCTTTCTTTCTTTCTTTCTTTCTTTCTTTCTTTCTTTCTTTCTTTCTTTCTTTCTTTCTTTCTTTGTCTCTCTCTCTCTCTCTTATCACCAACACACACCAATAGACCCTCACAAACAATGTGCGCACACATACACACACATTAACAAATCCATTCTTCCACTGTCTCTCTCTCGTTCTCTCTCTCTCTCTGTCTCTCTCTCTCTCTCTCTCTCTCATTTTTCCACTATCATTCTTCACTGCATGTGTGTGAGCGAGACAGTGGATGAGAGAGTGAGTGAGTGTGAAAGTTAGTGAGTTTGAGTTGAGAGTCAGTGAGTAAATAAGTGAGTAAGGGAGCTTAAGTGAGTGAGAGAGAATTTGTGGGTATGCATGTATGTGCGCGAATGAGTGAGTGTGAGAGCGAGTGAGTGTGTAAAAGAGAGAGTGTGGGTGAATGAGAGAGTGCATGAGAAAGTGATGTGTGTGTGTGCATGTCTGGATGTGTGTATGGGTGTATATGTGTGTGTACATGTGTGTCTCTGTGTGTATGTCTGTACGTGTGTTTATATGCGATTACATGCATGTGCGTGTGTATGTGTGTGTGTGTGTGTATTTGCACGTGTCTGCTCGTGTATGTATTGTAAATCTTTGTGTGTGTAAGTGTGCATACATGCAGTGTATGCGACGGAGTGTATATTCGGGTGTTATGTGAGTACGTGTGCGTAAGTATATGGATGTGTGTAGGTGTGTGTATGTGCGTGGGTATATGTGTGTATTTGCGTGTGTCTGTTGTGTGTGAGTGTGTGTATGTACATGTGAGAGAGAGAGAGAGAGTTGAGCTGCACGCATGTCATCTAACATGCTGTTCCATATGTTTTGTATATTCTCATTTTCATATTATCATTTTGATGCACTTGATTTTAACATGCATAAAATGAATTCAGGTAAATTACTGTAAAGTAAGTGAGAGAGTTAGTGAGTGTGAGGGAGAGAGAGAGTGAATGAGTGTGAGAGTGTGTGTGTGAAGAGAGAGAGTTGAGCCCACGCATGTCATGTAACATGCTATTCCATATTTTTATGTATTCCCATCTTTCATATTACGAGGTATCGTTTTATATGCCACTTGATTGTCCTGTAACATGCCATTCCATATTTTTGTTTGTTTGTTTTTTTGTTTGTTTATTCTCATCTTATCATTTTTATGCCACTTGATTTTATCATGTATAATATAACATTACTGTGATGTGAGTGAGAGAGTTAGTGAGTGGGAGGGAGAGAGAGAGAGAGAGAGAGAGAGAGAGAGAGAGAGAGAGAGAGAGAGAGAGAGAGAGAGAGAAAGAGAGAGAGACAGAAAAAGAGAGAGAGCAAGAGAGTGAGAGAGAAGAGAGAGTTGAATTGCATCACTAAATTTTATGCTACATAATGTATATGTACAATTTTTTCTCCACTTCTTGCAATTGCGAGAATTCTCACAATCGTTTGTGTAAAGTGTGGGAGTTTGTTCTTATTAGTTTCAGTGATCATGTGAGGCATCATGTATGTGTCTAGATGTGAGGATGTGTGTATGGGTGTGTATGTGAGGGATATGGGTGTGTGTGAGGGGGGGGGGGCGATATTTGAGAGGATAGCTGGAAGTATGTGGGTGTTGGTGGGTTGGGAGGGGGTGTGGGTAGGGAGTGTGTGTTTGGGTGGGTGAATGGGTGTGTAGGAGATTGTGTGGGTTGGGGGATGGGTGTGTAATGGGTGTGAGGGGTGTCTGTGAATGGGATATGTCTGTGTGGGTGGGAGTGTGTGAGTGTGGATGGGGTAAATGTGAGTGGGTGGTGAGTATGTTTGTAGGTGGAGGATGTGTGAGTGGGTGGGGAGATGTGTGGGCGGGGATGTGTATGGGGAATGTTGGTGTGTGGGGGGAGAATGTGTTTATGGGTGGAGTTTTGTGTGGAGGGGAGATGTGGGGGAGGTGTTGGATGTGCAGGTGATTGAAGGATGTATGCGAGGATGGGGGATGTGTGTTTGGCTGGGTGGTTGGGGTGTGTGTGGGTGGGAGGGTAGATGAGAGGTGCATGTGTTGAAGGGCACGTGGGTGATGTGTGGGTGTGAGTGGTTGATGGATGAGTACGTGAGTGGGTGTGAGAGATGAGTGTATAGGTGGGGGGAGGTGTGTAGTTATGAGATGTGTGTGAGTGGCGGATGTGTGTGGGTGGGAGGTGTGTGTTTTTAGGTTATGGGTGAGCAGGTGGGGAGATGTGTTTATGGGTGGGGATGTGTGTATAAGTGGGGATGTGTAGTTGAGAGGAGGTGAATATTGGGTGGGTTAGTGGGTGTAGGTTGGCTGATGTGTGTGTGGGTGGGTTGGGAAAATTGTGAGAGTGCAGGATGTGTGGGTTGGCGGTGGTATGTGTGTGTGTGGTTTCTTCTTCTTCTTCTTCTTCTTCTTCTTCTTCTTCTTCTTCTTCTTCTTCTTCTTCTTCTTCTTCTTCTTCTTCTTCTTCTTCTTCTTCTTCTTCTTCTTCTTCTTTTTCTTCTTCTTCTTCTTCTTCTTCTGCTGCTGCTGCTGCTGCTGCTGCTGCTCCTCCTCCTCCTCCTCCTCCTCCTCCTCCTCCTCCTCCTCCTCCTCCTCCTCCTTCTTCTTCTTCTTCTTCTTCTTCTTCTTCTTCTTCTTCTTCTTCTTCTTCTTCCTCCTCCTCCTCCTCCTCTTCTTCTTGGGGAAATACGTGTTGGTGGGGGATCAGTGGGTGTGTGGCGGGGTGTATGTTTGCCTAGTTCTGTGTGAGTGCGTGGAGGTATGTGTGGGTGGGTGAGGGATGTGTTGGTGAATGTGGGAATATGAGGGTGGATGGGAGATGTGTCTCACAACATGGCAATATGCACTGTTTATGGTTACAACTTTTATTTGATAATGTTTTTACAAAATCCATTTGACAATATTTTTTCCCATATGTTAATGTAACATGCACATTTGATGAATGAAAGATGAGTGATTGAAAGGGCCGAATGTAAGACGGGCCTGCGTGCCCAATTTGTTACCCTTTTAAAATAAAGTTTGTTTGTTCGTTCATTCGTTCATTCTCTCTCTCTCTCTCTCTCTCTCTCTCTCTCTCTCTCTCTCTCTCTCTCTCTCTCTCTCTCTCTCTCTCTTGCAATCACTATTTCACCCATTAAGTCACTCTCTCCATCTTTCATTTACTCAATATCACACTCTCTTTCACTCTCACTCACACACAGACAGACACACACCCTCTCGCTATCAAATACACACTCGCATACACACGAAAGCATATACACATACACACACGAGCATACACACAATATACACATGCAAATACACACATATCCCCATGCACACATACACACATCCACACCCATACAAACATACACACAAATACACACTCCCTCGCATACACTGCATGCATGCACACATACACACAAACATGCACATACATACACAAACATATATATATATATATATATATATATATACGCACATTGTAGTCAGGTCTTAGTCAGATATGACTGCATGGGCAACACATGATCTCTGTATTTTAGCCCAGGCTTTGTGCTATGGAGAGCCAATAACTCCATCCCTGGTCTTGGAATCAAAGCGAGAGGCAACTGTTACGGGTTATAAGTCCTTGTCAGTTGGCATAGACATGGGGTGCCACTGCGTTGCCTCTGACGGTGAGAGACACATACAGGTGTCACTGATCAGCTACCACCCGCCTCAAGCTGGGCAGCCCCCGGCCAATTGGGTGCTGATCCGCCACAGCCTGCCTGCTTCAATGGGTGCTTGGGGCTAGGACAAAATCTTAATCTCAGGCTGTAAAACCAATGCACCAGGTAAAAATAAAAATAGAAACCTAAAGCTACGGCTTGCAACCTGGAACGTGAGAACCATGTGTCCAGGATTTTCCACTGACTTGACCAATATTGACGATGTGAGAAAAACGGCTGTGATTGATGCTGAACTCAATCGTCTTAACATTGATATTGCTGGCCTGCAGGAGACTCGCCTCGCTGAGGAAGGGTCACTTAGGGAAAATAATTACACCTTTTTTTGGAAGGGTAGAGGGCAGGCAGAAAAAAGGCAACAAGATGTGGGCTTTGCAGTGAAGAATTCGCTACTGGGAATGATTGACATTCCAGCAGGAGGACACTTGATTCCTCTGATGATGTGAAGGATTCAGTCTATGAGGAGTTAGACTCCGTGATCAAGGCAGTTCCAAAATCTGACTACATTTATATGCTTGGTGATTTCAATGCTCGTGTGGGCAAGGACTCGAGTTCATGGCCAGTGTGCCTTGGAAAATACAACATCGGTTGCATGAATGAAAATGGGCAAAGGCTGCTGGAGCATTGCACCAGTAATGACCTATGTATTACAAACTCCTTTTTTAAAACAAAAGAGATGCATAAGGTCACATGGAAACATCCAAGATCCAACCATTGGCACCAGCTGGACTTCATCATCACACGGAGACAACATCTGAACCATATATCATTGACTCGAAATTACCACAGTGCTGACTGTGATACGGATCATTCTTTAGTTGTTGCAATGGTTAGACTGAGACCAAAGAGAATCTACACAGCTAAACACAAATCTAACCCTAGGATCCTGAAAAGTGCTTTCAGTTTCAACAGCAACTTGAAGACGCTTTCACTGATACACCAGAAAATTGTACAGTAAATGAAAAGTGGGGTCAAATTAAGGAAACTCTTTATAAAACTGCCGTAGAGGTTTACGGCACTGTGGATCATAAGAGGCAGGACTGGTTTGCGGCAAACAGCGAGACTCTGCAGCCCTTGATTGATAAGAAGAAGAAAGCTCTCTTAAGAAACAAGGAAAGACCAACGCGTAACACTCTGAGTGAGCTAAGACAAGCTAGGAAGGATGTGCAAAAGGCTGCCAGGCAGTGTGCAAATGATTATTGGATCAAGTTATGTGAGTCCATTCAAATCGCAAGTGATAAGGGAAACATAAGAAGCATGTATGAAGGAATAAAGAAAGCATGTGGTCCAGTGATCAAAAGAAGTGCACCATTGAAAACCTTGACTGGAGAAAGCATCACTGATAAGAAACAGCAGATGGGTAGAGCACTATTTGGAGCTTTACTCAAGTGAGACCAAACTAGCGGATGATGCCCTCAACGCCATAGAGGCTCTACCAACTCTTGACCACCTGGACACACTTCCCACCATAACAGAAGTTAAGTGTGCTATAAATGAACTTGCATCTGGCAAGGCTCCAGGTAAGGATGGGATTCCAATAGAGGTTATCAGGAGTGGGCAAGACACACTCACTCTACAGATCCACCAGCTAATAGAGCTATGCTGGCGAGAAGGACAAGTCCCACAGGATTTCAAAGATTCAAGCATCATAACACTGTACAAGAATAAAGGCGATCGGAGCGACTGCAACAACTATAGGGGTATCTCACTTCTGTGTATTGTTGGAAAAGTATTTGCCAGAATTGTTCTGCACAGACTTCAAGTCCTAGAAGATCAAGTCTACCCCGAATCACAGTGTGGCTTTCGACAGAACCGGTCTACCATTGATATGATATTCTCATTGCGACAAATGCAAGAAAAATGCCGTGAACAGAATCAACCACTGTTTATTGCCTTCATCGACCTCTCAAAGGCATTTGATTTGGTCAGTCGTGAGGGTCTGTTCAAGGCACTAAAGAAGATTGGCTGCCCACCAACTCTTCTGTCCATTGTGGAATCGTTCCACACAGGCATGAAGGGTATAATCAAGTCTGATGGTGCAACTTCTGAAGAATTTGAAATCAAGAGTGGAGTTAAGCAAGGTTGTGTATTAGCTACCACCCTCTTTGGAATATACTTTTCACTTCTACTGAAATATGCCTTTCGTGATCAGGATGGTGGTATATACATTCACTCACGCTCAGATGGCGGCCTTTACAATGCTCAGAGATTGAAGGCCAAGACCAAAATTAGGAGGGTACTGATCAGAGAGTTGCTTTTTGCAGATGATGCTGCAGTTACGACCCACTATGAGGAAGAATTACAATGTCTACTATCTGCATTCTCCAATGCTTGTTCTGAATTTGGTTTAACAATTAGCAAAAAGAAGACACAGATTATG
Organism: Cepaea nemoralis; assembly: GCA_014155875.1. Taxonomy (NCBI): domain Eukaryota; kingdom Metazoa; phylum Mollusca; class Gastropoda; order Stylommatophora; family Helicidae; genus Cepaea; species Cepaea nemoralis. The sequence goes on along the minus strand of JACEFZ010016225.1, from coordinate 436,675 downwards.
TCACAAGGTGCACATGGGGTATCATCAATCTTTATTGACGACGCCGAACTAGAGATGGTAGACCATTTTACATATCTAGGATCAGTGGTAAATAGCAAATTATCCCTAGATCAGGAAATCAACATCCGGATTGGTAAGGCATCAACAACAATGAACAGGTTAAGAAAAAGTCTGGGAGAACAGGAAGCTTACTACAAAAACAAAAGTCCTTGTCTATCAAGCCTGTGTCCTTAGTACTCTTCTTTATGGCAGTGAAACCTGGACAACTTACTCACAACAAAAGAAACATTTAAACAGCTTTCATATGCGGTGTCTGCGAAGAATTCTTGGTATTAAGTGGCAAGACAAAATCACAAATACTGAAGTATTGGAAAGATCAGGTTGTGTGACAGTTCATTCCATGCTCAGTCTTTGTAGACTTAGATGGATAGGACATCTTAGGAGGATGGATGATGGTAGAATACCAAAGGACATCTTTTTTGGTGAATTACAGATGGGTAACAGTTCTCAGGGTCGGCCTCTACTACGATACAAAGATGTGTGTAAGCGGGACTTGATTGATACAGGCATTGATAATGCACATTGGGAGCAAGTCGCCGCTGAACGTGTTGCATGGAGGGCAAACATCAGAAATGGAATAAAGACAAAGGAGAAAATTATTGCAGATAAGTCTTACACCGATCGTTTGAGACGTAAGATGGTGCATGATAGTGGAAAATGACCACGTGTTCACATGCACCCACTGTGAACGGACATTTACAGCGCAAATTGGCCTTATCAGTCACATGCGCTACCGCCATAGGTAAAAGTTCTTATGCCTTGTTAAAGCACAAACTATCGTCAAGACGGAAAGGTGCCAATGATACGCACATACACACATATACACACGCACATACATATAAACACACACACATGTACACACATAAACACATATAAACATACACACACAAGCACACATACAAACACACATTTACACACACACATACACACCAACACGCACATTCAGACATGCACACACATACACCACCATACACACACATAAACACATGCATACACACATATGGACACACGTACACCCCAACCCATCCACCCACACACTTACTGACACATACACGCTGCCTCACATAATCTCACCCTCTCACTCACTCATTTACTCTCTAAACCACACTAACTCACTCTCTTTCTCGCACAGACAAGTACACAGACAAACACAGACAAACACACACACTCAGCCACTCTCTCTCTCACTCATTAACTTCTCATGCACTCTCTCACTCACCCACTGTCTCTCTCTTGCACACTCACTCGCTCTCACACACACGCTCATACACACATACTCACAAATTCTCCCCCTCACTCACTCACTCACTCTCCCTTACTCACTCACTCACCTGGCAGCTCTCTAACTCACACTCACTCACTCACTTTCTCACTCTCTCACACAGACAGGTATACACACAACACAACCTCTCTCTCACACTAACTCATTCTCTCACTCAATCTCTCACACATACGTGTACACAGACATTCACTTACTTTTTCACCCTTGCAGGCACATGCGCATACACACTCTCTCACTTTCTCTGTCTCATACTCACTCTCTCTCTCTCACTCACATTCTTTCTCATTCACTGTCTCACCCACTCTCTCACAACACAGTGTAAAATGATAGTGAAAAAATGATACCAGTATGTGACTTATGGAGACATATAGTCAGTATGAAGCAAGTATTGAAAGAAGTTTTCGGTTGAATATGTAGGGACTCATTGGCATTTTCAGATCTGGTGGAAGGCTATTCCTCAAGTGAACACCAGAATACATGAGACAGACATGTTTTGTATAAGTCCAATCTAGGCTTAGGAACATGTAATTAATTTAAGCGTTTGCTGTTCATCGCATTAGATTGAATTAACAGTAGAAGATACTCTGGGTTTTTTTTTTTTCCAGATATAATTTTATTCACTAATTTGGCTTTGTAAAAAGGAATCACTTTCGAAGTGGTAGAAGTCTTAGATGACTATATAAGTTATTACTTTCAATGTGCTTTATGCCAGAAACTAGACATATAGCGCGGTTTTGAAGCGAACATAGTCGTTTCATATTAGATTTAGGGCACCCATCCCAGACTGTGGAACAATAGTCGAGAGGTGATTGGATATTAGCATGCATAGAATATTTTTTGGATGCTTTCATGATAGACAGACAGACAGACAGACAGACAGACAGATAGATAGATAGATAGATAGATAGATAGATAGATAGATGATAGGGAGGGAGGAGCAGACAGATAGATAGATAGAGAGGGAGGGATAGATGGAGGGAGAGACAGATGGGCAGGCAGGCAGATAGATAGGTAGATAGATACATAGATAGGGAGGGACGGGTAGGCAGGCAGGCCTGCCACTGGTAAAAATAACATTGCCCACCCTGAGAGGGAGGGTGGACATTGGGGGGTACTCACAGTACACAGACAAGATTTGTGCCAGTGAGAGAGTCGTCTGGTGGACAAGGGGCGGGGGAAAATAAGCTGGGTTAACAGAAAGTCGGCGCTGTTTAGGACAGTACAGGACAGTATTGCTCAAGCCAGGGTGTTCACGAAAAATAGACAGGCGCCAGAGGTGAAGTACACATGAAACACAGACAGCCATGTACGGGGCGGGTTATTTTGTACACGGTAATTTTGTGAGTTCATGTTGAGTTGAAGTTGAGGATAGCGAGTGTTTGTGCATGACGTAAAAGTTTCCACAGTGCGTATTATTTTGATAAAGGGAAACTAAGGTACTGACTGAGGTGACCTTGTGAGGTCAAGCCATGGGCAATTAAAAGTTACTAAGAGAATTTCCGTGAGAACTCGATAAACAAGATGTTTTGCACTGAAACCAGGATTTATTTTCGTCATTACCGCCTGGTTGTATTGTTGTCATCATCGTGTCACCGGGAAATAGCCCACAAGAGTGGTCAAATTTATCTACCAAAAAGTTATACACACATTTACAATTCTGGATATTCATCACCATTTTTAACTTTGCTGATAGTCGGGGCTCGTTATGACCACGTTAAAAAAAAAGTGACAACGCATCAGAACAGTAATTTGTTGTTGGAATCTAGCGTCGTAGTCACTTCGAAACATTAACCAACAGACATTTCTTGGCGATTTTTGGAAAATATTAGAAACAAACTAAGAACTTTTGTGAGAGGCTATCATCGCAGTGTCATCGGCGAACCAATTTGTTTCTGTTGCCCTCATCGTCCTAAATATTGTTTTTGTGCGTTACTCAGTTATTCGTATGTGGTCCAGTATTCATGAGAAGTAGGATATTTTTGTGATGTTTCACGGTATTTGTGAGGCAAGACAAAAACAGGAGTCTCAGGTGCACAGTATATTTTCTAGGAAGTAATCGACGGGTCAGTTTGGTTTCTTGCCTTGGGGCAGTATTTGTCTTGGATTAATATCCCGTGCCTTAGTGTCTAACGTCAAATTTGTGTATATTATTGATGTTAGGTTGCTTTTATTTTTATTTCTTTACAATTATATATGATATTTGGTTTCTTCGGATATATAGTATTATTGTAATTATCACGTTTAAAAGATCTGCTAACTGGATGGTCTCTGTCAGTTTATGTTATACACACGGTAGTGTATTACATGCGCATTTCGATGTCAGTGGTTTTTATTTCTATGTAATCATCCATCCACGTTTCACCAGCCTATGCATCTAGCATCTATTAGGTGTCACTTATTGTGTATCACTCATTTGTGTATTTATATGTATGTTTAACACTATTTCCAGGAACTTTCTACGACTATTTGTTACATATTCGAGGGAATATAGGTAATACCCCCACTCCTTACCATCTAGAGCTTATACAGGGACTGTGTGTGTACAGAGTGATAGTATTAGCACTACTAATTTGCGTAAAGAGTGAGTGGTTGTGTACTTAGGAAAGGTGCACAAAGTCAAGTATCAGGGTCTTTATATTATAGTTGACTGATGAACAGCTAAGTGTCCACAATTACAAGATGTCTACTTTAATGGAATATATTGAAGCAGGGGAACGGTTAGGCCTAAAGGGCAAAGATTTACAGGATTTTGCAGAAACAAAATTGAAAGAATTTCATCACTGGGAAAGAGAGGAGAGGCATAATGAACGTGAAGCCAAACGCCTACAGGAAGAAAAGTTAGCTGAAACCCAATGCCTACAGGAAGAAAAGTTAGCTGAAGCTAAGTGCCTACATGAAGACAGAGAGAGAAATAAATGAAACTAGAAATGGAAAAACAAAAGCATCAGTTTCAGATGGAAACTCAAATTGCACTAAAAAAATTAGAACTAGCATCTAAGGGGCAAAATGAAGAAGACAGAAGACCTTCACAGTAATCACAATGATTGAAATTGCCATATTTTGTGGTCCGTGACAATCTTGAGGTTTATCTGGGGAGATTTAAAGCGTCTGTGAAAGCTTTAGACATTCCAGAAGGAGAATATGCTATGAGGCTGAGTGAGTATCTGACGGGAAAGGCCCTAGATACCATGATCAATTTACCTTTGGAAGAAAGAAATAATTATACTATTCTGCGTCAACGCTTGCTTACAAAGTTCAAACTAACTGAGCATGGATACAGAACAAAGTTCAGACAATTAGTGCCAGAGACAAATCAGGATTTTACAGATTTTGTCAATACAGTGAAGAACACGTTTAATAAATGGATGGAGCTTGCAGAAGTTGGGAAGGATTTTAATTGATTAGTGGATTTGATGCTAAGAGACAAGGTATTATCGTCATGCAATACAAACTTAGTGGCTTTCTTTCAAGGACGAAAACCAAAGGACATAGACACAATGTCCCAGTTAGGGCAAAACTACATGACTGCACATCCAAACAGTTATATTGGCAGACAAATTTATGAGGAAATAGTCTGTGCAGCGTATACTAAACAGGATCAGAATCCTGAGATTAGACCAAGGTTGAAGAGCGAGGATTCAGCACATAGGTATGAGCAACAGGGACTTCAAAACAATGGTTTCCAGAACAACTATTTTGGCAAAGCAGGACGTTATCCATACAAAAGGGGGAATTTTAAAAGATATCCGAATGATTATGTTGGATGTTGGAATTCTGGGAGCTGGAAGCACAAAATGGTGGAGTGTGATGTACAACCGTCCAGTGGGCCAACGTATAACAGGAAAAAGGAGATCATCTGTTTTAAATGTGGAAAAATGAGCCATTTCAGCTACAAATGTACCAGTGAGGAAACTGCGTATTCTAATGCAGCCCAAGTGATTGAGACACTTAACAATGAGAGTTGTGAGGGATGTAAGCCTTTGTTCAACACAACCAGTAAACCTATCTTGATATGTGGGCACCCATTTCCAGCGACGTCATTGGTACACTTAGGAGGGAGTCTGAAACTGCACCATGGATTTTTCAATGATAGTCCAGCATTAACCATTAGAGATTCTGAATGTACGACCATATGAGTAAGAAAGAGTTTGGTAAAACCCTTAGATTACATAGGAAAAACGGTCAAGTGTATAACGTCTAATGGAACAGTAGCATTTTACCCATTGGCTGAGATCACAGTGATAACACCGTATATCACAGGAAGAGTGACAGTCAGTAAGTTCAAAAGAGTGCTAACGACATAACTGACCCAGGGTTAGGGTTAGCATACAGGTGTTTTAAATATACAGGGTCCATGAGTGATTGGTACACGAAGGATAGATGCATCATCGACAGGAATAGGCGGATGTTTGATGCAAGAAAAGAACCACCTTATATAAGGTTGGTGTGTTCTTGAAGAGTTTAATAGACCTTTGGGTACACAAATATAATGTTTTCTATGATATGTTGATTATTATGCAATGTATTAGCTCACACATCGGTACACAAGATGGAAAGTTGGTTGTATTGATTGCTGGGGAATATGGGAGTGTACTATGATACTGGATGTATTATTTAGAGTTGTAGCTGGAGTGAGATGGAGTCATACTTACGGCTATCCAGGCAATGTCACATATTTGATAAGTATTAGTCTTCCATCATTTGAAAAGATGTTTTCTTTTGAGGAGGGGGTAGTGACACATGCCTGGGTTCACTATCATTAAGGTGAGTGTCCTGGATAACAATGCAAAAATATAAACAAGTTCACGGGGTGAAAGGGCATCCCCCGGAAAGGAAAAATAAGAAGATAAATGGGGAAAGGTGTGGGGCAGAGGGCTGCTAGAAGGGTTAAAAAGACAGTGAAAAACATTGATGCGGACAGTTGAAGGTGAGATCAAGAGAGGGTCAGATAGTTTTAAACAGTGGAGTTTTGGCACCCGACAAGTGTAGGTCGATGGTCTGGGAAAGTGAAGAATAAGGGAGTTAGCGATAAAACTCTGCCTGTGGTTTTCAGTGATAGGAATTCTGAGACTAAGGATTAATGACTGAGCCCGGTTATCAGCAGACCTAGTGAATTTAAGCCTAGCCCTAGAGAGGGTCGTAGTAATTAGCGGAGGCTTAGATCCATAGGTGGGTTGGATCCAGTGAGTTTGGGCCGGAAGAGTGGCTAGTAAAAACTGTCGTGGTGGATGAGATTAAGTAGGCCTTGTAAAGGCAGTGTTATTAAGTGTTCGGCTGTGATGAAGATATATTCGGAGAGAGTTATTGTTCCTGGATTTATGTGTTGTGTGGTTCCGTGTTAATTCAGCATTAAATGGATATTATGTGCGTTAACTCAATCGTGTTCACTGACTGTTTGATGTATGTTGTAGTGGTGACTTGTGGTGTGAGACAGGTGGCTAGCTCAGCTTCCACACTGCAGTAATATAGGAGCCGTATGATCTAGACAACTGACCAATCTTCGTTTGGTACAGAAGAGTTTATAGTCTTCAGTAAAGCGGGTACTTTTCACACAATGTGAACAACGTTGGGACTCACTTCCCAAGTCAAAAGGAGTTCGGATAGGTCATTCTAGTCGTGGGCTTCATCGAGTACGGACCACGGGCAGATAGAGTAATCGCCAACACTGAGCCACTCTTTTAATAGTCATTTAGTCATGGTGTAACCTTATTATGGAATAATTGGTGTATTTGATGATGTCGATATTAGTCTGCGCAGAACATTTATGTGTATAAAACCACAATTGGCGTTCAAGTTCACTACACTTCCAGTTTACTTCTGCTGTGTTGAGTTGGTGTAATATGTAGAGAATAGCAGTGGAACAATGCAGCCAAGTTATATGCTGAGAGATGACCATGGTGCCGACTGAACAAGAAACTAATCAACAGTCATTACTCCTATGAAAGCGGGCACACTAGACAGAGCTATTACCATGTATGCTGCATGCTGGCAATGAACCTAAGATAGTTTAGTTTAGTCGATGGATCAACATCACGGCACACAGATGTAACCCATAAGGGCTCCATTCTCCTCCTAACTCAAACCTGAGTTTGGAGAAACTCAGCTCAATGCATGAACTCTGCAGCATCGGCGAGGATCCTTAAATACTTTGGGTAGATTTTTAACTTGAAATTTTGCCCGGGCAGTGCCGTTAGGCTACTCTCTTTCTATTTGCAACTGCCAAGTGATTTTGTTTACGTGTGCAGCAATACACACGGGCGTCCGATCTCACTACCCAGAGACCAGGGGAAATTTTATTTCTAGAAGTCCACATGAAAAGATCCCGGTCCTCACCGGGGCCTGAACATGGGACCTCCAGCACTCGAGGCGGACACCATATCTCGAGACCACACAGCCCCCCCCCCCCCCCAATGTGTGTTAATAGTTACTATAACTATTGTTACTACAATGAACCTAAGAGTAGCACTCAACGAACCATTATCAAGAGAGCAGTTGGACTATGGCAACTGCAATGCAATATCAATGTTGCTTGTTGTTATACATTGTTTAGAGATAACAGAACTTAAAATAGACTTTACCCCTGGAAGGTTAACCCGGTCAACAAATGCCCGCAGAAGTCTGATGTGTCGGCCTAACGGCGCAAGAACGCAGTTCTGCTGTAAACAGGCACAACGCAATCACGTCCGGAAAAAAAAACTCTGGATGAATGCAGAAGAAGAACAAGAAGAAGAAGAAATAGACTTTATAAATGAAAAATGTCAGTAATAAATTAAACATGCAGTACCTGTTCATCTGTTAATTTACACCCACACATTCACTACACCTCTCTTAGATCATACCTTAGCTTACATCATACATCAGCTTAGATGAGACTCAGCTTAGAACATACATCAGCTTAGATCATACATTAGCTTAGAACATAGATGACCTTAGATCATACATAACTTATATCATCATGAACTTAGATCATACATCAGCTTAGAACATACATCAGCTTATATCATCATGAACTTAGATCATACATCAGCCTAGATCAGGAGTGAGTATTGGGGGGGGGGGGGCATATATATATATATATATAATATATATATATATATATATATATATATATATATATATATATATATATATATATATATATATATATATATATATATATATATTATGTCTACTTTGTTTACAGAAACCTACCACAATAAGTAATTATGAATTATTTATAGGTTATTAAACAGTATAAATAATTAATTATTGCAATTGTATTTTACTTATACACTTATACATTACACTTTACGATATGGACACAAACTTTTACTAATTTGTTAACAAGATGTTTAAAAATTTTTTTTTATTATAACAACTCTAGAGAAAGGTGTAAGAAAGGTAAAGGAGGAATATGATATTGGAGGAACATCCAAGCTGCTTGGTTATGCAGATCTTCTTCTTCTTTCGTTCGCCTGAAATATGTTTATAACTGCAATGTTGTCTCTCGTATGAATCTAACAGTCTTTTTTAGTTCATTCAGCGGTCCATAGAGTTCCAGATCTTCCATTGTTGTTTTCTCTAGACCAGAGGGTTCGCCTGGATATGTTGTAGTTTGGGCAATCCTGGAGTATGTGCTCTGCTGTCTGCGACGCCAAACCACATGTGCACATGGCTGAGTCACCAATCTTGAATTTTGTATTCATGTGGTTGCGTAATCTATTGTGTCCTGTTCTGAGGCACAGAAGAATGACCTGTTCTGGTCTGTCCATAACGTGGTAGTCGTCTTGAGTAAGGTTTGGTGGCCTTCTGACTGATTTGATCATTCTTTTCTTTTGGTGGTATGTAATAGGCACATCGGGTTGTTCTTCTTTTGCTCCTTCCTTAGCCAATCGATCAGCTCTGTCGTTTCCGGGGACTCCACAGTGGGATGGTATCCACTGTATGGTGATCTTACGCTGTCTGCTAAGTTCAGAAAGTAGTGTCCTCAGAACTGGCAATTTCCCAGACAGGAGCGCCTCTATTACGGATTTTGCATCTGTCAATATCACCACAGGTTGTGTACCACAGCTGGTATTTAGTAATTTCTCTGTGGCTATCTTGATTGCCTCAATTTCAGCATCATAGTTATGGCAGTACTTTCGTGTTGAAATTCTGGCCGTGTCTCTAGTATTATTTGGGTATTCTATGTACACTCCCGCTCCTCCATTTCGAAAAGCATTTTGTGCTGACCCATCTGTGTAGACTCGGATCCAGAGGTCCTGTGGGTATTCGTCATCAAGGAAGCTGAGAATGGCTGTTCTGCGCTTTACACTGTTCTGGTCTTCTTTGTCAAATTTTCCTCTCACTTTTGACTGGATTTGTAGCGATATTCTATGTTCATCTTTCCACGGGGTTCGCTCTGGAATAGTTGTCAGGGGGATACCAACTGTGGGAAGATAGATGGTTTCTCTGCAGAGTTGTTTGGCCTGGTGGATGAAACTACTTCTTTTCAACCGCCCCACAGCTAAGTTTTCAAATCGGTTCTTCATAGGGTGGCATGGCAAGCTGAGAAACTTTTCTGCTTGTATTCATGTTTTTGTATCTCTGCGTTCTCTTAAAGCTTGTGTCCTCCCCATTTTCTCCATTGCTACTATAGGGGTTGATCTCATCCCTCCTGTGATGACTCTAAGTGCTTGATTTTGCACCTTGTCCAGCTCCTGCAATGTAGTTTTTGATGCTGAACACCACGCAGTTGACCTGTATTCCAAGTGTGGTCGTATGCTCTGTTGATAAACTTTGCTAAGTATTTTCCCACTGGCTCCCCAAGTGGTTCCAGTTAGTTTTCTAAGGATGGCAATTTTCCTTCTGGCTTTTGCTACTGCTTTTTTTAAAATGTGTTTTCTCCATGTCAGCCTGTCGTTGAATGTTACACCAAGGTATGTTGGTTCCTTATCTTCTCTTAGGGGTGTTCCATTTATCTGAATACTCCCTGCTTTTTGTTTCGGAGAAAGGGTAAATAGAGTGGTGCTGCACTTGTCAGTGTTTATGCTGATACACCATCTATCCGCCCATACAACAAATGTATCTACAGCTCTCTGTAGCAATATGGTGGCCACTGATGCATGTTCATTTGCGCTCCACAAAACCAGGTCATCAGCGTACATTGCCGCTTTAATTCCATCGGGTAATTAGCAACAAGATCATTGATGAAGATTAGAAAAAGTATTGGGGACAGGACTCCGCCCTGGGGAACACTGTGACGCAATAGTACTTTCTTGCTCTTGAGACCGTCTATCTGTACTCGGGCTCTTCTGTTGTGCAAGTATGCTTTTACCCATTTGTACATTCTTCCATTGACTTTACAGTTTCTCAGTTTCTTCATCAGACCTTCTTTCCAGACTTTGTCAAAGGCTTATGCAGATGATATAGATATTATAGGGGAAAATGAACAAAAGACATTGGAAATATTGACTCACTTAAAGGAAAAAGCCCAACAGATAAGACAGAATATGTGGTAATTTCAAGAGAAGGAACGGCTAAAACTCTGGCCACATACAAATAGATAATATGACCATTAAAAGAACGGAAACATACAAATACCTGGGTACAATCTTCAACTGTTCCAACATCATAAGGGAAGAAATATAAACTAGAATCAATTCTGGAAATAAGATATACTATGTACTACAACATCTACTAAAATCAAATGCGCTATCTCGTAACACCAAAATCACAATATACAAAACACTGATCAGACCAGTTGTGCTGTATGGCTCTGAAACCTGGAGTACAACGAAAGGAGACGAAGCCTTGTTACAAACCTTTGATAACAAAATATTAAGACACATCTTTGGACCCATTAGGGATACACAAAGTGGAGAGTGGAAAAGAAGAAGTAACAAAGACATTTATAGTCCCTGCTAATCACTGGTATCATGAAGGCTAATAGACTACAATGGCTGGGGCATATAGAAAGAATGGAAGACAATAGGGAAACAAAACTCGCTTACACTCAGGAAATAAATGACCGTGGACCAGGAAGACGGTGGAGAGATAATATATATACAGACCTACAAGCACTTGGAATCAACGACTGGCAAAAGAAGGTCAACCAGAGAGACAAATATAGACGGATTGTATCTGCAGCAAAGAATCTCAATGGCTCGGAACGCTGAAGAAGAAGAAGATTATAACAAATTTTAAAAATTATTTATCAAAAATGTTAAAACAATCATAACAATACATGAAATTCTGTAAAATTCAACAAAATAACTTAAAAATGAAGTAAGAATTGTTATTTATAAATGCCCTCGAGGGCGGCATAATATCAGTTGTCGAGTTGCATGCAGCCTGCAGGCCGTAGTTTGCCCACCCTTGGCCTTGATCATACCTGAACTATGATCATACATCAGCTGAGATCATACCTGAACTATGATCATACATCAGCTGAGATCATACCTGAACTATGATCATACATCAGCTGAGATCATATCTTAACTTAGAACATACATCAGTTTATATCACCATAAACTTAAATCATACATCAGCCTAGATCATACATCAGCTTAGATCATACAAAAGATTGGATCAGACATCAACCTAGATCATACATCAGCTTAGATAATACATAAGGTTATATCATGAGCTTAGATCATACATCAGCTTAGAACATACATCAGATTACATCATACATCAGCCTAGATCAGTGTTTCCCAACGTGGGGCCCACGCCCCACAGGGGGCAATTCGACTGTTAAGGGGGGCAATTTGAACATGGAAGAAATCGGCTGAATATAACAAAACGGGGAGACTTGAGACTGAAGTTAACTAAATTGGAACCTGACATAAGATCTCTTTGCAGCAAGCATCAAGCGCAAGGATTTCACTAAATTTAAATAATAAATAATTACTAATAATTAAAATAATATAGAAAAATCTTTCGGTACTTCAATTTTAATTCACTGCAAACAAAGAAGGATGCCTCATTTGCATCGGTCCAGCATCGGTTTCCGGTTTAGTGTTTGGTAGACTGCTGGACCGATTGATGGATGTTGTTTTAGTTTTGGGCCCATAGGGCCTTCACTGTCGTTGACAGTGAGGGCCCTACGGGCCCAAAAACTTAAAAACATCCATCGATCGGTCTAGCAGTCCACCGAACACTAAACCGGAAAATGATTGTCGAACCGATGCAAATGAGGCTCGAAGGGATCCTTCTTTGTTTGCGGTATTTGCGGTGAATTAAAATTGAAGTATCAATCTTTCATTAAAATTATTTTGTACTTGAATTTCAGTTCTCCATTATATGTTTTGAAAATTTACTTACTGTGTTTGCTCAATAATTACCTAGTGATTTCTTCCTAAAACCTATCATTCAAGTTTCTTTAGTGAACATTTCAATTTTTGAATATTAAAAATAATGTATATGTTGAGGAGGGCGGGGGAGGGGGGCAGTATGAATTTTAGAAAGGCTTAAGTGGGGCATGGCACAAAAAAGGTTGGGAAACACTGGCCTAGATCATACCTGAACATTACGTAATACACCAGCTTATATCATACATCAGCTTAGATCATACATCATCCTAGATCATAGATCAGCTTATATCATCATGAACTTAGATCATACATCAGCTAAGAACATACATAAGCTTTGGTCATACATCAGTCTAGATCATACTTAAATTTAGATAATACATCCGCCTAGATTACTCATCAGCTGAGATCATACATTAGGCTGGATCCTACATCAGCTTAGATCAAACCTGAACATAGCTCATACATGAGCACATTAATCGTTTAACTTCTCCATCTTCTGTTCACTTGAAATTGATTTTCTGTAGCTGCAATGTGTGCCTGCTTGATTACACATCTTTTCATAATCAATACCTGGTATGTTCATGAGGACATTAATTATTTACTTTGATGTGTTTCAGAAATACACTCTTGGTCTCCACGAAGTCCTTACCACTCCATTCAAGAGCATTCACAAAAGTGGACATATGACAGCATAGACATGAAGGTTGTGAAACAAGAACTATCAGATGTTCTGTGTGAGGGCAGGAGCCACAAATTTAGTAAAATGGTAGACATAGCTGGGGGTAGCATCATTCAAGAAATGACATGGGACAGCAACTCAGAATCAAGAATGGTTGAGAACAGTTGTCAGGCATCAGTAAAACATGAAAATTGTTGTCAAATGTCAGAAAGTGTGTCTTCACTGATTGATACAGACAATAAACTATCTCTGGTTATTGAGAATTGTCAGCAGCAGAAAAAGAAACTCAAGAAAAACATACACAGAGCTTTGCAAAGGCTCTGGATGACATTTTTGATTATATCAGTTACAGATCTCAAAGAACTCACACAGGAGATATGTCTGATGTTTCTAGTCCAAATGTTTGTGTAGACAGATATAAGAGAACACATACTGACAGGATGCCAAACAAATGTAATGAATGGGATGGTCTTTTGTTTCAAGATGACCATCTAGAGTGCCAAAAGAACATGAATCACAAGAGAATACATACAGGAGAGAAACCTTACAAGTGTGATGATTGTGGTGCTTCTTTTACTCAAGCTGGCAATCTGAAGACCCACAAGAGAACACATACAGGAGAGAGACCTTACAAGTGTGATGATTGTGGTGCTTCTTTTACTACAGCTGGCAGTCTGAAGACTCACAAGAGAAAACATACAGGAGAAAAACCTTACAAGTGTGATGTTTGTGGTTCTTCTTTTACTGAAGCTGGCAGCCTGAAGAAACATAAGAGAAAGCATACAGGAGAGAAACCTTACAAGTGTGATGATTGTGGTGCTTCTTTTACTCAAGCTGGCAGTCTGAAGACTCACAAGAGAACACATACAGGAGAGAGTCCTTATAAGTGTGATGTTTGTGGTGCTTCTTTTACTGGAGCTGACAGTCTGAAGACCCACAAGAGAACACATACAGGAGAGAAACCTTACAAGTGTGATGATTGTGGTGCTTCTTTTACTCGACTTGGGGGTGTGAAGTACCATTTGACAAAACATACAGGAGAGAGACCTTACAAGTGTGATCTTTGTGGTGCTTCTTTTATTCGACTTGGGGGTGTGAAGTACCATTTGAGAATACATACAGGAGAGAGACCTTACAAGTGTGATGTTTGTGGTGCTTTTTTTACTGAAGCTAGCCATCTGAAGACTCACATGAAAACACATACAGGAGAGAGACCTTATAAGTGTGATGATTGTGGTGCTTCTTTTACTCAGGTTGGCAGTGTGAAGAAGCATTTGAGAATACATACAGGAGAGAAACCTTACAAATGTGATGTTTGTGGTGCTTCTTTTACTGAAGCTGGCAGTTTGAAGAAACATAAGAGAACGCATACAGGAGATAAACCTTACAAGTGTGATGTTTGTGGTGTTTCTTTTACTGAAGCTGGCCATCTGAAATACCACAAGAGAAGACACACAGGAGAGAAACCTTACAAGTGTGATGTTTGTGATGCTTCTTTTATTAAAGTTGGCGGTATGAAGTACCACATGAGAACACATACAGGAGAGAGACCCTACAAGTGTGATGACTGTGGTGTCTATTTTACTGAAGCTGGCAGTCTGAAGACACATAAGAGAACACATACAGGAGAAAGACCTTACAAGTGTGATGTTTGTGGTGCTTCTTTTACTCAAGCTGGCAGTCTGAAGACACATAAGAGAACACATACAGGAGAGAGACCTTACAAGTGTGATGTTTGTGGTGCTTCTTTTACTCAAGCTGGCGGTCTGAAGACACATAAGAGAAAGCATACATGAGAAAAACCGTACAAGTGTGATGGTGATTCTTCTTTTACTGAAGCTGGTAGTCTGAAGAAACATAAGAGAATGTATACTGGGGAGAAACCTTACAAGTGTGATGTTTGTGGTTCTTTTACTGTAGCTGGCAGTCTCTACCAGGCAATCATTTCTAAGTTACTCTGGCGATCCAAGCTGTTCACAACAACTATCTCAGGAATCATATCTTTTAGGCTTCTAACAAATTTGAAGACATTTTATCAAATCCAAAAAAATTTTACTTAGATCCTAAAGTTTGTAACCATGTGGAATTTGATGCACAAGTGAGAAAAGAGATTCAGTCACTATTAGAAAGTAAAAACATCCGTGAGATGACTGCATAATTAGTAATTCTACAGGACTCATAGACCCCCTACTTTAATGGCCTTCATAGATTGCGCAGACCTGGGGTACCAATGAGATCGATTCCATCTACGCTTAGTTCTGTCCAACACAGAATATGGTACATTTGCCTTAATTCACCCCAAGCAAATGTCACCAGCTATATTTAGCACTGACGGTGATCTCCTGTGTTCGGGTACACTGCGGGTCAGTGCGTTTCAATTGCCCCACAGTGTTTCTTTGGCTTTGGCAACCGTCTCTCTCTCTCTCTCTGTCTCTCTTCTCTCTCTCTCTCTCTCTCTCTCTCTCTCTCTCTCTCTCTCTCTCTCTCTCTCTCTCTCTCTCTCTCTCTCTCTCTCTCTCTCTCTCTTTCTGTGTTGTGTGTGTGAGTGCACATGTGTGTCAGTCAGTCAGTCATCATGAGTTCTCTGGAATTGGCAGCAGCTGTCCACGATAACCAGAGTAGCGTGGCTTTTCTGCAGCATCATGGCATCTTACATTCTGCTAGACGCTGTTCTCATAATCATGTCATGGTGCTATCGCTTACTGAGCGTCAGGACAGATGGAGACACCGACATTCACAATGTCGGCAGGACATCTCACTGAGACAAGGCACATGGCTGCAAGGCTCGCGTCTCCCGTACAGACAGATCATTGTTTTCGTATACTGCTGGTCTCAAGAGTTGACAAGCATTTCATTTTGCTGGTTACAGTCTCCACTATGGAGAAAGAAACATATATTAATAAGGAAAAATTGGAGGTGGTGGAAAATTTTGAATATCTTGGGTCATTGATTACCAACAACGGTGACACAATGAAAGAAATTAAACGACGACTATCAATTGCTCTTCAAAGACTAAAACAACTGAATAAATTATGGAATGGGACAGACAGAACTACAAAAATTAGATTTTTAAGAGCATGCATCTTTCCCATTGCAACATACGTCTGTAAGACCTGGACACTTACTAAGCAAGCTGAACAGTGCATAAATGCCTTTGAATATAAATGTTATAGACGAGTTCTAAGAATATCTTGTGACACATGCCTGGGGTCATTGTCATTAAGATGAGTGTCCGTACAATATAAACAGTTCACAAGGTGAAAGGGCATTCACCGGGAAGAAAATATAAGAAGATAAACGGGGAAGGGTGTAAGGCATGAGGGGCTGCAAGAAGGGGCAGACAGTTTGAGCGAGGAGGTAGTGTTTGTGTGGAGCTTTGTGAAGGAGGCATAGAAAGTTTAAAAGACAGTGGAAAACATTGACTGGGGGGGGGGGGGCAGTTTAAGCTGAGACCAACGGAGGGTCGGATCATTTTGGGGGCAGTTGCAGCTGAGACCGACGGAGGGTCGGACCGTTTTGGGCAGTTGAAGTGGAGATCCTGAGAGGGTCGGATCGGTGCAGGGAGTTGAATGTGGAGACTCGACCAGTGTATGTCAACTGTCAGAGTAACTCGAATAGTGAGGGAGTTAAGTAGAGAACTCCATGCTGTGTGTTTCAATGAGAGGAATTTGAATAGTGACGGAGTTGAGTAGAGAACTCAATGCTGTGTGTTTTAGTGAAAATACTTCGGAGGCGAAGTATTAAAGACTGAGCCTAGTGGTCAGTAGCGTGAGTGTTTGGAATTATGTGTACTGTGCCTATGCAATGTATGGATATATATTTATATAATGAACGTTCCTGAGGAATAATGTTGCATCCAGATGTTCAAATTAAAGTATTGTGTGTGCATTCTGGGTTTTCGCTTTGATGCATCATGGTTAATCAGTTGTTCAACATAACATTTACACGGACATCCCCTAGACACAACTATAGCCACTCTATCTGTCACTCTATCATCATTCACATTGTGACAGGATGATGAAGTGAGGGCTCTCCGATCAAAGAGCTCGGTATTTGGATTTACATCAGTACAAATCAGTTCTTAAGCGTAACAACATGGTTTTCCAAGTTCAACCCGGTGAAAGCGAGTAGACAACGATGAAGACAATATTCCAAATCAAAGCTAGTTTACGAGAAAGCCACCACCTGTAAATATATCATTGCCCACCTGGAGAGGGAGAGAGGATAGTGGGGGTTACTCACAGTACACAGACAAGGTTTGCGCTGCTAAGAGAGTTGTCGGGCGGACAGTGGGCGAAAAAGTTGGGTTGAGAAAAAGTCGGCGCTGTTTAGGACAGGTGAAACACAGACAGTCGTTGACAGGGCGGATTATTTTGTACATGATACTTTTGTGAGTTCAGGTGAACTTGAGGACAGCGAGTGTGTGTGTACGGCGTTTTCAGAGTTCGGCGCAGATAATAGGATGGGAGAGTGCGCCAGAGGAGTTACTAGTGTAATTCATGGTTTAAAAAAACTCGCCTGGGAGAGGGGAGTTATAAGAGAAAAGTGTGGAGAACACACAGAAGTGACAATTGTTGCTCCACAGAAAAGGAAAAGTTTCTGCACGTATTATTATGATAAAGAGAAACTGTGATGACCTTTTGAGCCAAGGCCCTGTACCAGGGAATTTGACAGAAAAATTTCCATTGAGAATAACAAGGTGTTTTGCTCTGAAACCAGGAGTTACGGACATTGTTCTTAACGTCTTTGTGTGTGTGTGTGTGTGTGTGTGTGTGTGTGTGTGTGTGTGTGTGTGATCATAGGGTCATTGGGAAACAATCCACAACATACATTCAGGGGCCGTCATCACAAGTATGGTCGCATTTCTTTACAAAAAAGGACTTACAAACCGTTTTAAAGCACGGGATCATTTACTGCCATTCTTTGGGTTGAACTTGTCAGCAACAGCGAAGCCATATCATCACTTCAAGGCGTTGGGATAATTTCTATCATCTTCAACTTTTATGACAGTCGAAAATCGTTTTTAAAAAAGTGACAACGCATCAGAACAGTAATTCATTGTTGGAATCTAACGTCATAATCTTTTCAAAACAGTAACCGACATACATTTTCAGGCGATTTTCGGAGACTATTAGAAACAAAATAAGGACTTTTGTGAGATTCTACCATCACATTGTTGTCGGCTACCCTTTTTTGTTTCTGTTGCTCTCATCGTCCAAAGTATTGTTGTGTGTTACGCAATTATTTGTATGTGGTCCAGTGTTCATAATAAGTAGGATATTTTTGCATTGTTTCATGGAGTTCGTGAGACAAGTCAAAGGTAATTTTTCTGGGTGCACATTGTATGTTGTTGAGAAGCAGCTGATGAATCAGTTTGTTTTGTGTTGTTGAGTTGTGTTGTGTTGGGTCGTCTCAACATTATACACGGTGTCCAATTGTCTATCGTCAGATCTATGTACATTATTCATTTTATGTTTGTTCTTTTTACTGTTTTCTCTTTACTGTTACATATGATATTTGATTTCTTTGGATATATGGTATTGTTGTAATTCTTATGTTAAAACAGCTTCTATCTAGATGGAATCTGTCAGTTTATATTATGCTCACGGTATGGTCTTACATGGACATGTTTATGTCAGTGGTTTTTATTTCTATGTAATCATCCGTCTGTATGTCTCCGGCCTATGTGTCTAGCATCTAATAGGTGTCACTTAGTGTGTATCACTTATTTGTGTATTTGTAAGTATGTTTAACACTATTTCCAGGAATTTTTCTACAGCTATTTGGAATATATTCGAGGGAGTATAGGTAATACCCCCTCTCACTACCTAGTGATTATAGAGTAACTGTGTGAGTACATGGTGATATTATTAGTACTACGAATTTACGGACAGTTTGAGTGGTGAGGTACTTAGGGAAGTTACACGGAGATTAGTTCCCATGCACAGTGGACATAACAGACTTATAGAAAGGTTCAGAACACAGTTGAGAGTTTATCCGCAAGCGGAAGTCAGATAGGTGAACATCAGCAGATACACAACTTGTAATAGAGGTTGGAATACATTGCACGGGAGCCATGAATTATATATTCATGAATTGTTCCCATAAAAAGAACAATTTGTTTGGGATATCGGTTTTCGATATTAAGAGAGGTGGTGTTTGAAAAAACAAACTGGCCTTGGTTCGATACTGCACTAAGAGTAATGTGGAAGAGGAGTGACTCTTACCAACAGTACAGTTGTGAGACACTGATCAGAAACCAGTGGGTAAATACATTAACTGAGTGTCAGACTTGTATAAGCCAGAAGTGATACCCAATGACATGAGTTGTAAACTCCTAAGAACACCTTGACAAATTAGATCCAACTAATTTTTTATATGCTACGATGACATTGCGTCACACCTACTAGTTTGAATTTGGTGACGCAATACGGGGGAGCCACGGGAGTATGTCAACGTGTTGTGTATAGATAGGACAAGAGACAGAAGATAGTTAAGGACAGATAGGACGTAGATAAGGACCCCTACAAGGGAGTAGTTAGAGTAGAGACAGAACGCAAGCTATAACTTAGAATAGTCATAAGACAGGACGTAGATGGGGACACAGATGTGTCATATTTAGGACAGTAGCGGGACCTACACCTAGGACAGGGTGGGGGACGCTAGTTCACGGGATAACACCCGTAAACAGTAGTACAACCCAAGGTTGACATGAACAAGACTACTGTACTACGTGACGGATAGGACAACATGGAGTTTTGCTGACCGCACGGGATTAGGATGACCAGACTAGGCAACCGACTGAACTTAGTCAGACGGCGACCGGACAGTCCAGACAGGACGTGTGTGTTTCCGAGAGCCAATGTGTAGTTTATGAGGGCGCATGTTACAGATAGCGATAGTTGAGTTATATCTGACGGTGTATGAGTTTTGTGTGGGAAAGGCGACCACTGTATATTTAATCAGGCAGTCATCGCCTGATCATGATTGTATGAATATATCAGGTTCGCCTGAAATAAAGTAGATTTGTTCCATCCACGCAATCACTGTTTCGTTGAGGTGTGGATGAAGTAGCGAGAGTGCCTGTATGCAATGTAGGATGTTGACAGTGTGGCCAAACAAG
This sequence comes from Cepaea nemoralis, assembly GCA_014155875.1. Taxonomy (NCBI): domain Eukaryota; kingdom Metazoa; phylum Mollusca; class Gastropoda; order Stylommatophora; family Helicidae; genus Cepaea; species Cepaea nemoralis. The sequence goes on along the minus strand of JACEFZ010016225.1, from coordinate 416,258 downwards.
AACACTATGCAGGAAGCAATGAAGAGTAATAAACCAACACAGAACTGGTGTCGTGAGCGGGATTTGCCGAGGAGGGGATCCGAGCACTTATGGACTGAATGGTTCAATGTGCAATGAGGATGATCTGTCAACTAACTAACTAACCAACCAACCAATCGACTGTATGAATTCTGAACTATGTACTTGACAAGATGCAGCGAAATATGCCAGGCAATAAATCGTGCAATCTATTGTTTGTGTCTTCGTTATAAAAAACTATTATATGAAAAGAAAAGCCACGTGATCCCCCTTACCTTAGCCTTCTCTCTATATATAATAATAAAATGAATTAAATTGGCAATGTACGATAGTGACCTGGTTCTATTAAGCACAAAAGAACATGCATCAGTGGCCACCAGATCGCTATAAAGAGCTGTAGATGCATTAGGTACATGAGCAAATAGATGAGGTGTCAGCATAAACACCGACAAGTACAGGGCCTCTCTATCGGTTTACCCTCTCTCTGAAACAAAGGCCAGGCGTCATCTAGATAAATGGAACAAGCCCAAGAGAAGATAGGGAGCCAACGTAACTTGGAGTAACATTTGATGACAGACTAATATGGACAAATCACATCAACAAAGCAGCAACAAACGTCAAAAGGAAGATAGCCATTATGAGAAAACTAAGTGGAACCACTTAGGGAGTCAGAAAGAAAATACTTAACAAAGTTTATCAACAGAGCATCTGACCACACCTGGAATGTATAGGTCAAATGGATGGTGTTCGGCAGCAAATACCATACTACAACAGCTGGGGTAAGTGAAAATCAAGCACTTAGAGTCACCATGGGAGGAATGAGATCGTCCCTTATAGTGAAGCTGAGGTGGACACAAGCAGTGGAAGAGTGCAGAGATACGAAAACGCAATTACAAACAGAAAAGTTCATCAGCATGTCAGGCATTCCTATGAATAGATTTGAGAACCTGGATATGGGGTGGTTAAAAAGAAGCAGTTTTATCTATCCAATGGTTCCGCAGACAAAGCACATAACTGCCTGTGGTTGGTATCCTCCTGAAAACTACATTAGAGTGAACTGATCGGAGAGAGGGACATGGACTATCATTACAAATCTATACAAAGGTGAAAGGAATAGTCGACATAGAAGAACAATACAGTGTACAACACAGAACAGCCACTATCAGTTTTCTCAAAGAAGAATACTCAATGGATCTGAGTCTACACAGATGGGTCAGCATGAAATGCTATTCGAAATGGAGGAGCGGGGATGTTCATACAATATCCAAATAATAATAGGGACAAGGCCAGAGTGCCACTTACAAGCTTAGGAAAGTAATGCTATAACAATGATGCAGAAATACAGGCGATCATGATAGCAGTGGAGAAATTACTGAATACCACACGTTATTGGCAGATGCCAAATCAGTATTTTAGAAGCTCGAGTCTGGGAAATTGCCGGGACTATGGACACAACTAATGTCATCATTGAGTGGAGGAGAAGGAGCAGGAGGAGGGGGAGCGGAGAAGGAGAGGAACAAGAAGACGCAGAAGGGGGGAGAAGTGATGGAGAAAAGAACAAATAATGCAAAGGTCCCATTCCAAACACCAACAGTTGAAACTCAAAGAATCCTATGCTTGTGCTTTATAGACTCATCATCATCAACATCATCCTCCTCCTCCTCCTCCTCGTCATCATCAAGCAGCACGTTCCTTGCAGAACGTCGCCTTCGTCATTATTTGTTTTGTTTAGTTTGTCTTGAATATTTGCCAATACTTGTCGTGGGGAAGAGTAATTGGAGTACTAGAGCCTGTTTGTTCAATTTCCACTGTAGTTTCGTGATAATTTTAGTTACGGGTCAAATCAATTTCCAAACCGGGTTGTTAGACCTGTCGTAAATTCCATACTTATTTAACCTATTTGTATCTAATAACAGTGTTATTATCATTGGCAAGGAAGGTCAACCAGAGAGACGAATGGAGACGGATTGTATCTGCAGCAAAGAACCTCAATGGCTCGGAACGCTGAAGAAGAAGAAGAAGTTATTTATCATTGGGCCCGGAGCTGAAAGCGTACAAGCCGCACACACCACAGACGGCTCGACGTAGAGAGTATAAGAACATCGTCGCACATTCGGGTAGGATTCTGACTTAGTTGCTTTCAGCCATAATCCATAAGACGATAGACTTGCGTCATTGGCTTATCTGCCAAGTAAAGATCAGACACATCTGAAATATGCGTCGCGGGCATGTAAGGTTATACCCCACGACCCGGTGAGTTTTTTCTTATTCCTCTTTACGCATGGCGGCATGTCACCTAAATATGCCTCGTCGTCACGTAAGGCACTGTGGTAAACAGAAAGATATCCAGAGTCACAATTACGAAAGCCGCAATATGCAGAGGGCAACGACCATTGGTTTTGAACAAATCAATCAATCATGTGCCATGCCGGAAAGCGTGGGCAGTTCATGACTCGCCATTTCACTCGATCACCAGAGTCGTGGATCAGCACAGTGTTCCTGTCTCGTCCATGCCATGCGGTCAAGCCATCCAGATATTTTCCTCTCGGTCTTCCTCTTGGTCTGTTCCCTTCGATCTTGCCAGTTATCACTAAGTTCTCCAATCCATTTCTTCTCATAACATGTCCAAAAAATTTTGACTGTCTACGTCTAATTTCTCTAATCAATCTACTATTTTAATTTGTCTCCTGTAGTACTTGGTCATTGGTTTCTCTGTCTGTCCATGGTATTCTTTGCATTTTCCTCATTTCTGCAGCCATCAGAAGTTTTTCAGCTTGACTGCACATTGTCCAAGTTTCACATCCATACAAAAGAATAGGCTCTATGTATCCTCTCAACACTCTTTTTCTCGTTTCTTCTTCTTCTTCTTCTTCGTTCATCCGGAGTTTTTTTTTTCCGGATGTGATTGCGTTGTGCCTGTTTACAGCAGAGCTGCGTTCTTGCGCCGTTAGGCCGACACATCCGACTTCTGCGGGCATTTGTTGACCGGGTTAACCTTCCCGGGGGTTTCTTAGGACGTTTGACTCTCACTGGTGTGGTGTTATCTCCCATCCTAGCTGGCCCATATAGAACAGCCAAAGACATCCTGGTCAGCCCTCAAGGGAAGGCAGGGGCAGATCATGGGCATTCCCCGCCATCCAAGGAGGCTTCCATGCTTGCAAAGCCGACACATAGCACTCTGGTACTGGGCTCACCCAAGGAATCGTCACGTCCTGCACATGGCTGCTTAGCCTCACTTCCGTATATTGGGCCTTTCGTTCACCATAGGCTGTTCTTCCGGAAACCAGAAGAATGCAGTGTGCAAATGACATCCACACAGTGAGCTTTCGACTCGGACTTTCCGCTATCCGAGCAATATTCCATTTCGTGCCACTAGGACACTTTTCCCACCTTATTTGAAGCCCACACAGTGAGCTTTTGATTCGGACTTTCCACGTAATGGATTTGCTATCCGAGCAATATTCCATTTTGTGGCACTAGGACACTTTTTCCACCTTTTATGAAGCTCACACAGTGAGCTTTTGATTCGGACTTTCCACGTAATGGGTTTGCGATCCGGGCAATATTCCATTTCATGCCTCTGGGAGGCTTTTGTAACCGACATACCTGTGGTATGAAGTGTGGCAGTCTGAATACTTCTTCATACACCTTTAAATGTCAACCTGTATGTAGTTAAAGTAAGCTGCAGTCAACTTGAGCTTGTTTATATCTCCATAGAGCTTGTCCTCAAATGAAGCAGGTGTGGGCCAAAATATCTTTCTCTAGTTCTGCACATGTTTGGCAATCCTGCAGCAAATGTTTTGCTGTCATTTTTCCAGTTCCGACAATTACATTCATCGATATCTCCTATCTTTAGTTTATTGAACAAGTGGTATTTCAGCCTGTTATGTCCTGTGTGGAGTCTGAAGATTACTACTTGTTCTCTTCGGTCGAGTTTGTAATATGCATCATCCTTCTGGTGGCCTGGATGCTCTGATTCCCATTTGGTTTTATAGGTGCTTTTTATCAACCTCTTTGCCTCATTGTAAGTTATGTCTATGTCAGGCTGTGATAGTCGTCCGCCCTCTTTTGCCAGTCTGTCAGCCTCTTCATTTCCAGGTATACAGCAATGTGATGGGATCCACTGTATTACAACTTTTTTGGATTTCTGGCTTAGACCATGGAGTGCTGCTCTTAGGTCAGCTATTTCTGTGCTGTTATTGCTCTTCAGTATTGAGACAGCTGACTTTGCATCTGTGAAGATAGCTATTTGCTTCTCTTTATTTTCCTCCATCAAGAACATTTCTGCTGCAGTTTTCAGAGCCTCTACCTCCGCTTTGAAGTCACTTGAAAACTTTCCAGTTGCCACTGAATGTGTTTTTTTCACTCCATTTTTTAAATTTAGGAGAATTCCTCCTCCTCCATTCTCTATTGAATTTTTGGCTGATCCATCTGTATATACATGGGTCCAATTGCTGCTTGGGTAATGTTCTTTTATGTAGTTTAGGGTTACTTCTCTTCTTTCGGTTTCATGCTAAGCGTTCTTTTTCTCAATACCAGGAATGTTTTCTATCATCTCAGGTAGTTGCTGCTGTCTCCAAGATGGGAACTTGTCTGCATTGTAAATGGGTTTGACTGTTGATATGTTAAGTATGGGATCTGCCCTAATCTTTCGTTTTGTAGTTTCTACAAAGTTGCTACGCTTCAGTCTTCCCTTTCCAAAACCACTAAACCTTTTATACATAGGGTGGTCTGTCAATCTTCTAAATTTTTCTGCTTGTTGCTGGGCTCTGCTATCTCTTCTATTCTGCATTGGTTGTAAACAAGTGATCTTTTCGAGTTCATTAATAGGCGTTGTCTTCAGGCTTCCAGTTATGATTCGCATTCCTTGATTTTGGACTCTACTTATTTTGTTAAAGTTTGACTTAGCTGCTGTTGCCCAAGCTGCAATGCCATATTCCAGTACTGGCCTCACCCGTCCAGTATATAGCTTCTTGAGAACTTTCTCATCTGCTCCCCACGTTGTACCAGCAAGCTTTTTCATGATTGCCATTCTTTGCCTTGCTCTTGTTCGATTTTTCTCAACCTGTGTTTTCCATGTCAGGCGACGATCAAAGGTGACTCCGAGATAGTTTGGATTTTCTTCATGGCGCAATATTTTTCCATTCAATACCAGCTTAGGTTGCTGAGTTTTATTTGAGAGGGAGAACACTGTGCATGTTGTTTTCTCCTCACTTATCTTCACTAGCCATGATTTTGACCAGTCCTCTAGTGCTAATAGGGCTTGCTGTATTCTGCTGTTAGCTGTACTAATATATTCTTCAGATGTCCATATGGCTAGGTCATCTGCAAAAGATGATGTGTGTACTCTGGCTGGAAAATTTTCCGTGATGTCGTTTATATATGCTAGGAATAATGTTGGTGAAAGAACTCCTACTTGGGGGACACCTTGCTCCAACAGCATCATTTTGCTGGTTTGTCCTTGTACTTTTGTCCTGGCAGTTCTGTTCTCAAGGTAGTGGCTGATCCATTTGTACATTTTCCCACAAACATGCATTTTTTGCAGTTTTACTTTCAGTCCTTCCTTCCATACTTTATCAAATGCTTTTTCTAAATCTATCCAGACCGCTAGTGTGTGCATTTTTCTCTTGGAAGGCATCCTCTATTTCCTGAGCTATATAGGTTATTTGATCTTCAGTGGATCTGTACTTTCTGAATCCTGCTTGGTGTGGTCTTAAGAGTTTGTTTTCTTCCAGATGCCATGTTAGCTTGCCATTGATAATGCGTTATATTAATTTTCCTACACAGCTAAGTAGACTGATAGGTCGATAGCCATTTGGTTCTTCCAGGTCTTTTCCTTTCTTTGGGACTGGTATTAGTATAGCTTCCTTCCATGCCTGTGGGACTATTCCCCTCTTCCAGCTGTAATTTAGGACTGCTAGTAGTTTCTTTTTTGCCTTAGTGCCTAGTCCTATTAGCATTTCATTTGTGATTCCATCCTTTCCTGGTGATTTCTTCTTTTTTAGGGTATTCATTGCCTGTTCAATTTCTTCCATTGTTAGATTTGCCATCATATATTCTGCTGCTGTCTCTGTATTACTATGATGTATCTGTTTATCTTTGATTGCTTTCTTCTGTTCGGTTGTAATATCAATGTGGTTTGCACTGGCATAGTGTTCCATTAGTGCATTTGCAGCCTTTTTTCCTGTTAGCAAGGCATTTCCTTGTTTAATTGTTATTTGTTTGTTTCTAGGTCCTTCATTGTTCATGGCTTTCACTAGTTTCCATAGTTTGTTTCCATCCCTGTCAAAATTCAGGTTTTCCGTTTTTTCCCTCCAACAATCTCTTGTTGTTTGATTTACTGTTTTTTTTATATTTTGCCGAGATGGCTTTGAAAGAGATGTTCGCTTCAATTGTTTGTTCCCTCTCTGCTGTCTTCCTGGCATCTTCAACTTTGTCCTCCAAACTTTGTAGTTCTTCAGTCCAGTATGGTTTGTAATTTTTTCTCGCTCCTCTTGGAATGGACTCAGTGGCTGCCTGTATTATTGCTCTGTTTAGACTTTCCACCATTTGCTTCATGTTGCCATATCGTGTATTTATGTTTTCACAATATTTGTCCGTTAGTGTGGCAAATCTGTCCCAATTTGCTCGTTTGTAATTCCAGCGGGGCAAGGGCTTTTGCTCCTGTGGAACATACTCCATATTCATTACAAGCTTGATTGGTCTGTGGTCACTACCTGCTAATTGGTCCAGCACATGGCGGTCGATTTTGTGGAGGATGTCTCCTGTGCAGAAAGCTAAGTCTGGAGTAGAAGTGGTAATCCATCTTCTGGAGTAGAAGCTCGGTGTGTCATCCGCTTTGTTGAGTAGATGGAGATTTGAGTCTATTTCCCAGTCCTCCACTTCATCTCCTCTTTTGTCAGTATCAGGATATCCCCATCTTTCTGAACGGCTATTAAAGTCTCCGACATTAATGCAAATTGTGTCAATTATTTTCATGTTTGAGAGTGTAAGATCCTTATCTGCTGGGCTATACAGATTGTAAATTCTTATTTTCACGTCCTTTATCATTATATCAACACCTATAATTTCTGTTTGGTTGTTAGAGATCACAGATACTTCGCTGTAAGGTATTTATTTCGTGTAAGTATTAGAACTCCTCCTTTATGTCCTTCGCGGTCGAAACGTGTGGCCTGATATCCTCTGACTGAGAATTTGTGATTGGCGTTGAGGTGTGTCTCTTGAATGCATGCCACATCTATTCTATCTTTATGAAGACGCTGTGTCAGGGATTCTTTCTTGTTATAAACTCCTTCGACATTCCACTGTAGTACGTTGAGTGTCCGGGGTATTTGGTCAATAGCTCTTAACCTACTCCTCTGTGCCTTGACTCCACAGCACAGGGGAAGGTGACCACCAGTAGTCATGGGTGGACCCCCTCGAGGCAGGGGGCCTGGCACTATCACCGCCTGATGGGACTTCACGGGATTAGCACCATAACGATTAATTTTCATCTGTGGCATCATGAAATGATAAAGTTACGTTGCACTTCTTTGTCAAGCCTGTGGCTCAGTACATCCGATTTCGACAAACATTTTTCGGGATGCTTTCCATAGCCTTTGACTGTCACCAGTCTACCTACAAGGCAGCAGGTTTGTGCGTCACTTCGTCTGGTCCCTCTCCCTTGATCTGTTCGACATGAATGACTGTCAGAAGTCGGGGTGCCCCACCGGCTTGGTGAAAGTATTAGTTACTGGCGAGCAACCCCAAATAGTCAGAAACTGACTAGGGACAAAATCTATATGGCTGAACTATAGATTAGGCCCATGAATATCCAACGTACAGCTCCAAGTGGCTCGTTACAAAATTGAAATGAACTGTGCTGAATATTCGCCAAGTTATAGGAAAGAGAAGGTTAGCTAGGTTAGATATTTAAGTCTGAATTAAAGTTTAAGGACAACTATCCTAGTACAGGTTTTTCTCCCTGACTGTCCCTTTCCTTGGTGTGTAAGTGAACCCCCACCAATGTACACACACAACACGTGTGCACAATTGGAAAAAAATATAATGACAGAACTATGAGTTACAATACTACAACATTTATTTGCTAATCATAACAATAGACATCGGATGATTGTCAATATGAGGATGATAAAATCATATAACATATTGTGATGAGAAACATTACGTAACTTTACTTGTTACTTCATCTATCTGGAACTGTGGTCCAGATCCCCACTCTCCAGTAGACTCAAAAAAGAAAACAGCTTGCCGGTATTCTGACGATCCTGTCAGTCCTGACACTCCTAGTCAGTAGTCTCTAGTCTTGAGATCTATAACATAGGTGCTCCTTGTGAGAGCTTGAAAGAAAGTCAAGAATGTGTTATGTCAGTTCTACATCAGCGCAAGCCTAATTAAAACATATCATAACACAAACATATACAATGACCAGTCTGGCCAAGTTTATCTTCCAGCTCTACTGCGTTCACCATCCTCCTTCTCCCTACTGTCTTTAGTCTGGGACGGGCTTTTCAATTGTCTCACACGCCTGTAATGATTACATTTCTGCCGCCCCATGTCCATGTCGCTAATACAGAAATTCTGTGTCGTACAGCCGCTCCGTCCAATGTTAGTTTAGCAGCTCACATGGTCGGTAAGGGTATTATAACAATGCCTGATCATCCGGGCTTGCAAGCCGTGACCAGTAGCTGTGCCAGGTTTCCATGCATTACCGTGGACGCACGCCCACAATACACTGAGAAAGTTTAGCACCATATACCCTATACTACCAGTTGTGGGTAATGTCTGTACCATTACACCTCTGCTTCCAACACAATCATTGGCCAATGTGCCAATGCGTAGACAATAGCATAACACTTCATATTGGTAGGTTTGCATATGACAAATCAATATATCAAACATCCAATACACATAAACATATTGATTAAACTAGACATATTATGATACTTTAACATCATAGCATAATGCACTAGTTAGTTTATGAAATTACACATACATACATCCAACATATCCGTAAACATTATATTACTTCAAGATGGACATCTAATGATACTCAACATAATAGCATCAGGCATTATTAATGAGTACTAATATTGTATAGCTACAAAATGAGATATACAACAAGTCTACTTGAAGTTACCACTTAGTTACTGCTGTTGTAAGAATTAACTAAATAGTCAGTTGACTATAATCTGTACAAGAAATGCACACACCAACAGGCAACTACGATAGTGTACAAAGAAATGACAAGCATCTACCAAGACACCTAAAAGTATACCCAGACAAGATCTGCCTTTCACAAGTTTCTACTTCTCAGAAGAGTAATACATGAAGCACAATGATATTGAACACAGAACTTAGAAAGAACACTCAAGTACCCTATGACAATGATAGTTCTTGCAATAACCTAGATCAGATATAGACTGGAATTCAGTACATACATCTAAAATACTTAGTTACTAAGAAATCTACATTTGTAGTGAAATCTAACATAATAATCATGCATATGACTACAGAACATTGAGATAGTTCCTACATGTTCTGAAGTCAGACTTAATCTAAAGGGGAAAAGTCTAGCAGAGGTTTTTATACCTAGCCTAGCAGTAGACCCTTATCTCCCAGGAATTCAAGTCATCAATTCTTCCTTTATCTCCCCCTTGCGTTAATTATCACTGCAATTGGCCATCACACCTTGCTCCTCTCTGTCTGGTACACAGTCCACAGGCCCAGTGTTAATTGCCTTATCAGCTCTGGTTTCACACATTCCTGAGTCTGCCAGTCAGAGTGGACGGGGCTTGTTTACCGCCCTGGGGCTATTATCTCTCCCTGTGTCAATGTTGTTCACACCTGGGCGATTTCCTAGCTATGCTTATCAGGTGTCATGTCAAGGGAACAATTAGGTTCTCATGGTCAACAGCCAGTTTACAACTCTGTTGGTAAACCAGGTTTGCTTGCGTCATGCCTGGTTGGTTTTAATTACTATTCAGTCCCCTGAGTCTGCCCTCCCGTCTGGCTGGATTGATAACCTCTGGGGGTGACCGGTACTGGTGTCAAATTAACTTCCCAAATAGAAAGCCATTCATGGTGGTTTGTTTACTTGCAGGTTTTGCAAGCTTACGTCAAGACAGTATAGCCTTGAATATAGAGAAAACAGTTTTGTTCGTCTGTTGATCCTCTACATGGCCCATCAAAAGTGAACCAAAAATTGTTCTGGGAAGTAAAGGCTGCAAATTCGTGACAGTGACCCTACCAGTAGCAGTGCTACCGTCGGCATAGCTCTTGGGGTCATTGGAACGCGCAAGCCCCTCTACCTCGTCACGGTGGACGCACGGCAGAGGGGTTTTTCTCGTTTCAATTGACATCTTTTTATTGGTCAAAATGTCTTTCATCTTGCTAAAGGCTACTTTCGCCATGGCGATTCTTGTTCTAATCTCTTCAAGGCATCTCCCATTTGAAGAAATAAAAGAGCTCTTTCCGCGAAGGTCGGAGCATGGTAAGCATGTTCTAGGATTGTCATGGTTAATCGGGTAGGATCGTCTCATCTTAGGAAACTCGATTGATTTAATTAGTCATTCACGGTGTCAATGTGAGACACTGTAATTATAGTCATGAATTGCTTAATTTTCTAGTCAAGGATATGATTACTGACAGGATCAAACAAAACACTTTTTTTTAAAGTCTCAAAATTCGAGAGGATCGACTTCATTGCATCGGGTTTTGTCATATATGACTCTGTCTCTTTCCAGAAAACGGTCTGCCGAAAGCGTGGTTCAAAACACGAACTCCGTAGCTCCAGCGACGACTCCCAGGAGTCGCCGAGAAAATGCACTCGTTAACCGTAACCCACAACCTTCGGAGTGTGAGGTAGACGTCTAGACCATTTTGACATAAAGGCTCCCAACCAGAAATCTATTGCACCTAATGGAACTATTCACATATACACAGACCAAGGAGACATCGCTCAGCAGGTCCCCTCCAATTTCCCGATGATACACGCAAACCACAGGACGCCTACAGAGACATTCTAAGGATGTTTCTGTAACATAGAAGCTCAAGACCCCCGATTATGGTTGATTTAGTTGGCAGTTTTGGTTGCTTTGCCACAGGAAAGATGAACATTCTCAAATATGTTACTTTGATGTGTTTAATAGTGTCATACCTTGAGTTGTCAATACTGTTTAACCCCCACATTGCTATTATCAACCGCGACTTGTTAATACTGTTTAACCCCTACATTGCTGTGACCAGCCGTGAGTTGGTAATACTGTTTAACCCCTACATTGCTATGACCAGCCATGACTCAATACTGTTTAACTCCTACATTGCTATGTCCAGCCGTGAGTTGTCAATACTGTTTAACCCCTACATTGCTATGACCAGCCATCAGTCAATACTGTTTAACCCTACACTGCTATAACCAGCCATCAGTCAATACTGTTTAACCCCTACATTGCTATGACCAGCCATGACTAAATACTGTTTAACCCCTACATTGCTATGTCCAGCCGTCAGTTGTAAATACTGTTTAACCCCTACATTGCTATGACCAGCCATCAGTAAATACTGTTTAGCCCCTACATTGCTATGACCAGCCATGACTAAATACTGTTTAATCCCTACATTGCTATGTCCAGCCGTGAGTTGTCAATACTGTTTAACCCCTACATCACTATGACCAGCCATCAGTCAATACTGCTTATCCCCTACATTGCTATGACCAGCCTACGTGTGACTTATATTGTGACGTCCCTTAACAAGACCCACGAGGCTTGGATAGGTATGTTACTATAGTTAATATCCCCAGCCTTTGCTCCGACCACCCCAATAGGACTTTACATCTACCAGGCCTCACACAAGCCGGGACATCTGAACCTCCCCTCCCCACTTAGGGATTCCTACCCAAAGGGGGCTCGGACAAGACACCAGTCATATTAATACACAAAGCCATGGCTAACAAAGCAAAATTTATTTTCTAACTACGTCAACTGCAACCCAAAGAGATCGATGGCTGAAAGCCTGACTCGAAGACATTATGTACAAGAGAAGATCTACTGATGATTCGTCTTCATCACGGAGACTGTGACTTAAGTTCGTGCTGTTGTCCTGTCGTGGTTACGACTCACCCGGGGAACCTATAGTGGACCGGAATTCCAAGGTGTCCCTCCTTTCCAAAGTTCTCTCCTCCCACTGTGAGTCAGCTCTCGGGCTGGTCAGGCATAGGACTAATGCCTGACTGACACTGCACCGAAGGTCGAGGATCCTCCTTCGATGTCGTACTACATCACACATCCCACTCCGCTGATGAAGTCTGGGCCGACCCTAGAATCCTAGCTGTCTCCCCACTGAAGACAAGTACTTGTAGCACCATACACTAATGTACAAGAGCCTGGTTGCTCTTCTGTCTCGTAAGTGACAGACACACTGATCACCAATCTACAACAGGAGCGTTGGCTCCATATTAACACAATGTCACAATTGCCAAATCCCAACAGGTGAATGCAAGAACTCCACATATTCACATGTCACTAGGAATATAAGATCTTAACATATTCACATGTCACTACCCTGTTCTGTGGGTATCAACTCACTTCACAACCTACACTGTCTATGTTCACCAACACCTAGGAATGGGGTAGATCCCTACCCTACCAAGAATGTCACTCCGGTGTTCATACAACAAGTCAATCACTGTCTTCGGTCACTGGACCAAGTTTCGGCTTCACTAAGGTTAACCACTGTAGATTCACACCAATTAAGCATGACGGTATACAAGGTGTCCCATGACGACCCAGCCGGGCCGGAAGCATAATAAACAGGCCATTGTGACGGGTTAACAGAGATCACTCATCTCAACATTATTGAATTTCATTGCCTTGAAATTACCAAGGTCCTCACCGAATTCGAATTATACCAGTGCTTCACTGGCTGGAATCAATAGACGCTTTAGTCTTTGACCCTACCTGGATCTGATGACAATCGTCGGACTCTTTGCGGCGGTCTTAGAATAGACGTACCGAGCTATTCTCAACTCAGAACTTTCAAGTGTTGATTTTGGCAGATACCGATGACCACTCCCAGTAATGCCTCAACCATCATCTTGATCGGCACTGGAACGAGCAGGTCCCTTTGAGCTCATGTTAAAACTCAGGAGTCTCCATAGGATATATCTATAACAGATCCTGAAACATGGGGGTGGGTGTGAGTACTCAACTACAACAAGGAATACACTGCATCTCCACATTGACACATGCCTCTCAGTTACACATAATACTATATATATATATATATATATATATATATATATATATATATATATATATATATATATATATATATATATATATATATATATATATATATGATCATCAATATCATAGATCCACTTTTAACTACAATGTATAGGCATGAGGCTGCAAGAGAAAGCCATAGTACACAAGTGTATAGTCAAGTAACTCGTCTGGGCAACATATAGCCCCCTAGCACCAGAGTCGACTGTATGACTCTGTCAAATCATCCTTCGCCTGGTGCTAGTCCACTCCTGTTTCATCACCAACTACCAACCAGAAAATACACCTACTTCTCTTTCAGTGTAGTGATTATCTAGGCGGTGCCCAGCCGGACAAAGCCTCCTTCCATACATACTCAACCATTAATCAATCCCTTCACCCATGGATCGATTAACTACACATATTAATAACTATGTGACCATAATAAAGTATCATCATCATCATCATCATCATCTTCCACTTCTGCCGTCAAGCGTCGTGGGGAGGAATAATTTGCGTTCCAGCGCCCGGTGGGCGGCACTGGATAGTGTTATTCCGTGTGGTTGTACAATGTCTCTGATGTCGTCAATCCATTTTCTTCTTGGACGTCCTCATGGTCTCGTCGCAGATGATCTTTGATGTAAGGCCAGTGATGGTAGTTGCTGATGTTGCATTCTAACAACATGGCCAAACCACTTGATCTTCTGTCTTTCAATAAATGTGGCACAAGTATACACCTTATAATTCATTACTATAGTCTCAACAAAGTATAACTCATGAATAGTTAAACTTAACTAACAAACTCATAACACAGCCATAGCTTCAGTCCTGCGATCCCTGTCCCAGAACATGGGTTGCCTTTTATTATGTGACCTTCATCCATGCCGGTCATGTCTGTGCCGGTCGAGCACAGCTATGGTGGCCATCTACCGATACACTTTCCCACAGCTACTGTGGGCACATCGCATCTTGTTTCGTGGCGAATTAGGCCACGTCATCCAATTTAGCGAGGCTTCCAGCCCCTCATCTCCTTCAGTCCCACAAATTCTTGTCAATTACCACGGAATATACTACTTCCTCCGTTCAATTAATAAGTTACACCATTAACAGAGTCAGGTTTCTTGAAGAGGAGAATAATAGAGACAGACCAGGTTCTGTACACAGTTCGTATCTACATAGACGCAACGGCCTCAAATACAGAGCGCCACATCGCTCTCGGTCGGGTATGTTAATTCCACCTCAGGTTAAGCACAATCGCTTTGGGTCGGACATGCAACATAATCGTCGGTCGGACAGGCCTAACAACCAGTCGGTTGGCTAGACATACGCACGATTGGACACGCATGGTCACTCTAGCGGACGGGCATGTTAACAAGCAGTGACAATAGGTATCATAAATACTTACTATCAACTGCTATCCAGTAAATACAAAGCAATTCTGCCTACTTAAAATAACACTGGTATCTTCACACAGCAAGTACTTACCTGCACATCCCAATGAAATAAAACCACCTTGCTCCCAGAATAATCACCACCACTGAGCTAACACATAAGTTACAATCCTAATCTAGCGAAGCAAATGACACATCAATAATACTAACAAGCAATAACTTATCACTATTAAATCACAATGTAATGAATGTCAAACGTCCCGACAGCCCTGAGTATGTAATCACTAAACCAGATAGGTAACATCTGCTACACAGTTGGTAAATTACCTGAACCTGCTTACACATAGCAGTGATAATAACGTACATATCACTAACAATGCATATAATTTTACAAACTAACAGTAAATAACTCCTATCAGATATACACACATCGGATTTTCGCAATGATTAGATGAAACACACGTACACGCCTACTGTTTATACACGCTCACAACAATTGGCTGTACCAGCCGCGTCTGACAAGCACATTACCTAGCCGATCAATAACAGCTAATTAAAAATGCAGACATACAACGGTCAAGTTATGCACTTCGCGGAGACTATTTTAGTCGGCAATTTGACGTCTTGGGAATGTAGGCGCGGTATTTACGGGCAACGGTTCAATTATAGATGAAGTAATTCAACATTACCTGTGATCTAGAAATCACAATCCTTCACTGCAGATGTCCGCCTGGCTGCGTTTACCGAAATCTCTTCTAGCAGTGAATTACTGCGATCTGCATTCGACGATGTCCGACTGGCGACTGATCGTGACCAACTAAGTGCGCAGTCCCAAGGACTTCTCGGGCCGTGAGATTCACAAGGATCATGGAGAAATCCAAAACCCCGTAAGTCCAGAGTAATCGTGAGTCCCCAGTGACAACAAACCACGTACGCACTTGACTGGGGACATTCTAGAGGCTTCTAGATATCACCAGAATAGTGATGTCACGAACTACTTTAGACGGGGAATCCCCTTGTTATTGTTACCAGATCAAGGGAGACTAACCCGTCGCAGTCCCTTCAAAGGGAAATAATAAGAGAACAGACTTGTCAGCAACCAATGCGTCAGGAATTATAGGATCAACTTCTCCCGTACCACACAAAAATATTGCAAGTCGTACGAGAGGTATGGATGATACATTTTATTGCCACTGGCTCGGTACATTAGATTACTGCACAAAAAAACGGTCGCTATTAAATCACACATAAAGACACAGAATTCCCTCTCTAGTCATATCCTAACCCTACAGCTAACTCTATCTACTTGGCTAAGGAAACGCACATCGACACTAATCGATGCGCTCACTATGAAAGTCAGTCCCCGTCTGACTATTCTACTCGCGTGGCTACACAGCCCGCGGAAGGACCTTGTGCGTCCTTCGGCTTTTTGCGTGCTGCAACACTCAGCACGCTTAGAGTAGCCATTCACTCTTGAGTGGGATTCCACTTCTCCGTGGCTATCACGTAGGCGTGATTCTGCCGTGATCAGAGTGCTTACTCTCTGTGGTTGACACCTCCGTGTCTCATGAGCGAACTAGTTAATAGTTCCCCTCCCTATCACCTACCCTGCCCTCATGTAGGGGCACTGGGTTACCTCTAATCTACTTGAGGTAGACCACTCATTCAGGGTGGTCTTCTATCTTGAGGTAGACCACTCATTCAGGGTGGTCTTCTATACTTCAGTCTTTGACACACTGTATCGCGTCCATTTTGCCACAGTCCCCATTGTTGTAGATTATGGAGCCCAGATATCCAAACTTTGTGACATTTTCATTTTCTTCACTGTAGATTGTGATCTTTGGTTGGCATGAAGGTTTGCTTGTCGACATTATTTCTAAGCTTAGAAAAAAGACTTTGATTTTGACTCTCTGTTGATAGCTTTCTTCGTAACCCCGAATACTCTCGTGGTTGACATGAGCGCACGAGAATTTGAAGCGGTTCGAGTCGCGCCAGTGACTTATGAGAGTATGGAGCCAGTCGCAGAGAAAGTCGTGGCGTGCTGATGAGCGTAATCTAGCCTAGGAATCAACATACAGTTGAAAATGTTGATGTTGACCACAATATCCTGAAACAGGCTGGAATTGCGGGGGGGGGGGGGGGGGGGGGGACACTCTCTGTTGATGCTTGACAGGCAGAATCAACTGTTCTAATCCTTTAGCACTAATTGAGAGGTAACCGTGTCATCTGCATATCTAAATTCTTGAACTGGGTTTTCACCAACTATCAATGGATCACAATTGTCTCCAATATAATCTGCTTGGACATCTTTCATCACATTTTCTCCATAGAGGTTGAATAAATATGCAGAGAGAATGCAGCCCAGTCTTACTCCACTCAACAGCCATTCTCTCTTTCACAGCTGATTGTTGCTCATGATATAATGATTCCCTTATGTGTGTCAGTTCAGACAACGGGATCTGATATGTTGTAACAAACATGTAAGTAGTGTATGATAGTGATTCCGAGGAGAAGAAATTAGGAGCAGGAATGTCAACAGTGGGAACAGACTTGAGACAGAAGCCTGCCTTGCAGTGACCATGTGGAAGCAGTTGCTATGTGATCTAAGAAGAGACTGTGTGCACTAAAGATGGTGGCAGCAGTATACACGGAGCAAAGAATTTAGTTCATACTCTATCAACATGTGATTTTCTCAGTACTTGAGTATCGATTGAGACTGCTCACCATGTCAAAGAGTAGCCAAGTGAAACTAAAGCACTAACAGAAGGAACTATGTATGCCCTTTATAAGATGTAGTAATCAAACCCAGATAACTCATGTTGGCTCTTCAAGCAATTTCCAGCATTCTACTATAAAACCAAATCTCCACAGCTTCCAGGGATTTGATAGATTGAAGAATTATGAAACTATGGTACAATGCATAAACTCTATTTTAAAAGTGGCAGAAATATAAACCACAAGACAACTACAACATGTTTCTACATGTTTGGAATGTTCTGTATCATACTGGCTGAGGAAAATATCTATAAACAATACCCAAAATAAACATTACACATTAATATTTATATCAATCATTTATTTCATTAATGCTTATTTACAGTCAAGACAATATAAGTGAAAATGAATTCAAGACAAAACACATTTGTAATAATATTACTAATTAAACATCTTGTTCAAAATATCAATAAGACATACATTCTAAACAATATATAAGAATTTCTATAATAAATTTCATCAGAATTATCATCAATATTACATTGTGTAAATCTGAGGCAATGTAGAGGCAAACAATACATCAGATTCGCTCTGATATTTACAATAATATTTGAGATTTTATATCAACACAATATATTTTTGTCTTCTTAAATCCCTGAATAAAAACATAAAACGACACAAAATAGTGCAGCTTTATATAATAGAATTACGACACATAAAGGACGTTGCAGCGATTAGGCTTCATCAGCAAACAAACACATTCACAAAACACAACATATAGTCAAGGAGATCTCCTATGACTACATCAAAAAGTGACGACAGGATGAGAAGAACAAAAAGATGAAAACATGAAAGCAATGAAGAGAAAATGAAAATTGGAAAAAATGTTCATACTCACCTCAGAATTCCGAGCTATGTGATATCACATATCGCTAATCGCTGCAACATTATGAATGTGTCACAATTCTATTATGTAAAGCTGCACTACTTTGTGTGATTTTATATTGTTTACATTTTCACAGCTTTACCGCAGTTCCTCCCAATTTTATTCATATTCTTACTGAATATAAACATGAATGTTGGCCTGAATATGCCTGACATGTTTCAGATTTATATTTATGTATATTTGGTAGAGGCTGATGAAGGAAGCAGGCAAGCTATGTTTACTTGTTTCATTCTCATCTTGTAGCAAATGGATTACCATGGTCTGGTAAGAATGAGACAGCGAGGTGTGACGAGGGGATCTGGCCGACGCTCGACGCTCAGAGGAAAGACGAGACGGACATACAATCAGATTGCTACTGGAACTAGTAGTGTTGGAACTCTTCGCTGGCTGCTGAGGATGGGGACGGAGCGCTTATGGGAATGTCCCGAATGCTGTGATGTCGGTTCCTAAATCAATCAATCAATTCTCATCTTGTTCCTTTTGTACCTTGTGTCGAGGTGAAGTATAAATAGCGTGAGAGTGCCACTTTTATTGGCTTCATATATCAAGATTCCCGCAGATTCTGTTATTCCCTTTGACCATCATTTCCATGGTCGGCCTCGTCTTCTGGTTCAATTAGGTCTGTAAATCATTGCTTGTTGTAGTTTACTGTCAGTTGGTAGACTAGTTATATGGCCAAACCATTTCAGTTGCAATTTAACCAGCTTTGTACTTGACACATGCAATATAACAGTCACAGAGCTTCCATACTTGGCTCTTGGTTTAAACAATTGGCATCACAGCATTCTGGGCTAACTGACAGATGCTTCATTTGCCTCAGCAAATGTCATAAGGTGTAGATGCTGATTGCTCCAGTAAAACACAAGATTCTTCTCCTTATAGCCTCTCCTTGCTAGAACCACACTTAAATCTAAACATAAACATCTTCAAATATGTTGTTTCATCTGTTATTGCATCTTCAACTGGCAGTCATTCATTTGTCTTCAGAACATCTCCCTTGTCCATCATAAGTGTTTTGTGTTTTATTTTGCTTGAAATGCATTATTTATATCTGCAATGTTGTCACTTGTATAAACTTCACTGTCTTTTTTTAGTTCATTCAGTGGTCCACTGTTGGCTCTTTAAGGCCAAAAAGTTTGCATACATATGTCACAATCAGGGTGTGAGTACTCAACTACACCAAGGACTACACTGCATCTCCACATTAATACATGCCTCTCAGTACTATATATATATATATATATATATATATATATATATATATATATATATATATATATATATATATATATATATATATATATATATATATATATATAAGTGATCATCAACATCATTGACCTACTCTTAATAACCATGTATAGGCATGAGGCTGTGAAAGAAAGCACTAATACACCAGTGTATAGTTAAGTAACTCGTCTGGGCTCAGTTAGCCAGATAGCACCAAGTCGATTTTATGACTCTGTCAAAGTATCCTTCGCCTGGTGCTATTTCACTCCTGTTTCCTCACCATCCATCAACCCGGAAATACACCTACTTAACTTTCAGTGTAGTGGTTACTTTATCTAGGAGGTGCCCAGCCGGACATATCCTCTGTCAAAGACTCGACCGCATCCCCTCCGCCAGGAAGAGCAGTCAAGCTTGAAGAGGCCAGGAGGTGATACGGTGCCCGAGGTAAGGGCAGGGGAGATGAGGTAATGGGAGATGGTTATCCATTCCCTCATGAGACACGCAGGCGTTGTTCAGAGAGTTAGCACTCTAATCACGATAGCATCACGCCTCGTGGTAGCCACGGAGAAGTTGAGTATCCACTCAACATACCACGTCTGCGATCAGCGTGCCGTGTGAGGCAACACGCACCAAGGTCAAGGTCGATCCGCGTGGTGTGTGACCACGGGATGAGAAAACGGCAGACGGGAGGACAGGACTTGTAGTGTGCACCTCGTTAGAGTAGCGATAGGGGTTTTGTGTTTAACTAAATAGATAGAGAGTTAGCATAGGCATTAGCAACTAGTGATAGATAATTTCTGTGGCTCTATGTTGTGTGTTTACTAGCGACTGTTACCTGCTTGTAGCGAGCCAACGGCAATAAAATGTACCAGTTATTTTCCTCTCACACGACTTGCAAGTTTACTTGTTTGGTGTGGGAGAAGTATCCGATAGTGCCTGTCAGTTGAGTTGTTGACAGGCTAGGATAATTGTGGTGTCAGAAGTGGTGCTTGAACGAAAGTTCAAGCTAATCCACTCAGCCACGGCTCTGGACTAGGATCTAATTTGTGTCAGTGACGGTAATCTGTGCAGACGAGAACAATTTGCGGGCTAGAAAATGTGCCTATCGTGACGAAATAGATTGTTTAATTGTGCTTATGAAATGGTTATTTAGTGAAATCATGTTTTCTTCAAAGCTGTAAGTAGTAATATTCTTATTTTCTCATATTTATTTATGTATTTACCAAGTTATTTATCAATAAGCACCAAACATGATTCATGGCGGAGCGATACACAGCCAGCCGACAATATCGATTTTTGAAAACTAAAAATAGCGCTGCGCCTCTGACGTAGAATGATTGACAAACAGTCGTCCTAGGTCATTTGCATACAGCAATCGAGTCTTTACAAAATCGCCAAGCGGCTGATCGCCTGAATCTGTGCTTTATATTATTTATTTTTTGTTTATTTGAGTTATTAAATGAATATATTTATTTATTTAAACATTATGATGTTATTTTTTATTTAGTTAAAAACAAGTATTCATATTTTTGGTCCTACTTTCTCTTTGTTTACCGTCACGATGGAACTATTTTTGGCCAAGCAGATCAGACTTGGCTGCACAACACTTACAGAAATTAACTAGGTTAGTAACAAAAGGCAAATACTGTTAGAACGAAGACAGGACATTGACATTAAATTTAATTATTACATATTCTGGTTGTTCGTGAGTCTGTCATTGTCAAAGTCATTGTCCTTAGTTGTCGGGTAAATCATATCGTGCAGTAGTAGTAAATACTGCTGCCCTGCATATCAGAGGGCGATCAACAGCTGAGTACGTATACCGGTGTGCCAAATAAAGTGTCCTGATTACGAAACGTGCCGCTATCCCAAAGTACCAAACTAGGTGACCTGTGTCAACGGAGTTCCGTTCCCTGATTCTCAGGAACATTAAGTTGAGTATACCTATATTTTCGGCATGCATTGTGATTAATAGTGCATCTCTTTTTCAGGTTGTGATACACTAGCATATTTTTGTGCTCTGATTTTCCAACATAGAAATTTAGTTCAGCATATAAACTGAAAATACAATAGATAATCCTCGACGAGAAACAAATATAAAACATCATAGATAAATATTTGAATAAACAAATCATTGGAAGTCAACGCTAGCTAATTACTAAACAGCATGGCTACTTTAGCTGACTTCATAAAAGCAGGCAAAGATTTACAATATACAGGTAAAGAGCTAGAAGAATACGCTGATAAGAGATTTAAAGAAATAAAGGATGCGGAGAGAGATGAACGTGCACAAGATAGACAACATCAAAAGGAGATTGCAGAACTAGCTGAGATAACAAAACAAAAGCAGCTAGAAGATGACAAACAAATTAAACAACAACAGTTAGTACATGATAAGCAGGTTAAACAACAACAGTTAGAACATGATAAGCAGGTTAAACAACAACAGTTAGAACAGGATAAGGAAATTAAACAGAAAGAACTAGAATTAAAGCAAAAGCAATTACATCAGGAGAAAGAATTAAAACAAAGGGAATTAGATCTAAAAGAAAAACAAATCCAAGTTGAATCAGAGACACAGTTGAAGATGAAAGGTATGGACGTAGACTCACACGCAGAGATCTCTGCCACTAAACTAAAGAGTCAACAAGAGGAAAATAAGTTCAATAAATACAAAAATATTATCAAACCATATTGTAAAGAGGATTCCATATCAGCCTGGACAGAGAATGTAGAGTATCAATTTAAGTATCACCAAGTTCCATTAGAGATGTGGGCTCCGATTTTTATGAAGAATCTGAGTGGTGAGCCCCTTAAAGTGATAGAATCTATACCAACTGAGCTGAGATCTAACTATCAATACATCCATGATAGGATTATGCAGCACTTTTTACTTGATGCCCCTGGGTATCAGGTTCAGTTCTCAAATTTAAAACCTAAACCTACTGAGTCAAAGTGTTCTAAATAGGTGGCTTAAAGCAGCTAACATAGGTAAAGACTTTGATAGATTAAAAAACTTAATAGCTATGGATAAGGTTATATCCACTATACCTTCTCCTTTTGCTAAATTTTTGCAGCAGTCAGACATTGAGAACATCGAGCAATTTGAGAAAAAAGGCTCAGCATATTTTTCTTCTAACAGAGATATTTTTAAGACTTCAAATGACTCTGAAATAGTTTCCTTTGTGAAAGACCAACCAAAAAACTATCAGAGTAACAGAAAACCTTTTCAGAAATATGACAAGAAAGACAGAAAAGTGTCAAAATGTATTTATTGTCAAATGATGCACGACACTTATTCTATGTGCGACAAATCGCCGAATTATCCGGCGCATCTTGAAAATGTTATCAAGAAGCAGCAAAATAAAAGATCTGCATACAGGCGTGCAATCAAATGTTTTTTTGTTCCAGCTATGGCCATTATTCTAATAAGTGCCTTGGGCGCCAACGTATGAAAGCTAACAATGCTATTTTGATTGATACTTCGTCTGATAGTGGTAGTGAGACTGAGTGTGAAGTTGAGAATGTATTACCTTTCAAAGAGTCTGAAGATGTCTGTTGTGTGAACGATGTATTAAGCTTTGACAATTGTGACCAATGTCAGCAATTTCATGCAAACGGAAGACTAGAATGTGGACATACAGTACCATGCTCAACTGAGAGTGTAAATGCAGCATTAGCCTCCAGAGGCAAGTTAGTGTTCCACAATGCAATGGTCAACGACAGACCATGCCAATGTTTGCTGGACAGCGGCAGTACCCTTATTGGTCTTAGAAAGGATCTAGCGAGTCCAGGTGATTATACAGGCGACTTTGTTAAATGCCGAACCTTTTCGGGTAACATTGAAATTTACCCTTTGGCCAAAGCCCGTATTAACACTCCTTTCCTTTCGGGTACCTTTACTTGTGCAATACTTGACAACCCTTGTACTGATTTGATTTTGGGTTCCTTACCCCAACTGAAACAATGTACTAGTGATGAAATAGCTGCATGGGAAAAATTAAATGCAGCTAATGCAACTACTAGAGCAGACACTGTAAAACATCAAGACACACTGCAAGATGAGAGACTACTGTTGCTTCCTCCAACTGGCACAGATGATACCAACAGACAGACAGTTATAGAACAGCAGAAAGCTGATCTTATTGTGTCTCCATATTTAAAATTAATGAAGGAAAGATCTAAAGTGACCAAAAATGCCTCATGGTTCCTTAAACCTAATAATGGCTTTCTTACGAGATATGTTACATCTGAGAACCATGAGAATCAGCCAACGGTGCAACCTGTACAACACCGCTTAACTGTGCAAAAACCTGCACATGAGTCACCGCCTGCTGGTCACCTGGCAAAAGACAAAAACAGGCCTAGATTCCAGGCTCATGTTCATTCGCCAGAGTTTTGGAATGATATAGAATTATTTTGTCGTAATGTATTTTCTTGTAATATCTGTCAACAATTAGTACATAAGTTTAAGAGTAGACATCCTACAGCTGAAGTACTACCTTCTACTCTGGCTTCTAGACCTGTGAAAGGAAGGGTCAAATTTACCAATACACAAACAAGGGTGCTTGAACAATCGATGGTAAACCAAATCAAAACATGCGTCGGTTACGTCCAGACAAGCAAAATGGCAAGGACCATTCAAGGTGGTACGTGAGATTTCAAATGGTGTCTATGGAATATCGATAAACAGACACTTAAAGATATTCCATGTCAACATGTTGAAACTTTACTTTTCACGACAAGAGACAGGAGTAGAGACAGACGAACACATTGCACCCACACCTAATGATAAGACGACAGACATACATAGCGCAACTACACTAGTTAGTGAGACTGGCAAATCCGACAATGTACATACACTTAGTGAACTTATAGAATACGCATGAATATATCAGAAGACTGATGACTGGACAACACACTTACTGAAACTAAGACATGTCTTTCATAGGTTGCGACTCTTCGGCCTCACTATCAAACCGAGCAAAGTCGAATTAGGCCCAAAAGAAATTCATTTTTGGGTCATGTCATTTCTCAAGGTCAACTAAAGACTGACCAGAGAATTAGTACCAAAATTATGAATCTGACCATGTCTACTAGAAAGAAGCAGGTCAGAAACCTTTTGGGATTAGTAAATTACTCAGAAATTATAATTCTATATTTCAATGTTTTGAAAAGCATCTGTAAAATTGGATGTGAAAGATGCATTATTAATTTCTGCATTGTCAAAATTGAAGATCCTTTTTTGTAAACATTCCAATCCTCCGCTTGCCTAATCCTAGGCTCGTTTATTATTCTAGGACAGATGCCAGCAGTACTAGGCCAATTTTTTGGAGGCATCTGCCACCCGAGTTGCTACGTGAGCCATAAGATCACACCTGATGAGTCCAGAGATTCCATATCACAGTTGCAACCCTAAGCGTCATCTATGCGGTGAGAAAGCTCCATCTAATTCTGACGGATGTTCACTGCATTGTCCAGACCGACAACTCCCCGATCACGGTCAGACATAGTGGTGTGCATCGAAATGACCGGATATACAGGTGGTCACTAATTTTACCATCTGGGGTAGAAATACCTGAAATTCCACATATATGTGTAGAGTGATAGTTAGTACATGAATATATAATATTATTCTATGTAAAATAGGTTACACATACATCGACATTATGTGCTTAATCATGTACCAAGAACAGTGAACTATCATGTGTCCGTAGACATCAAGTGAAGAACGGTGCTGCAAAACGTAGATATCACCGTGTGAAATAGGACAGCTCATTACCAACTAAGCTCCATTCCGGTGTATCATTTGTGTAAAGCGCAGAAAACAGTGTCAGAACAATGCTTAATTACAGACACGAAAAGACTGAGCTACGACACCAGCGAACTCTACACGTGCACTACCAATAGAACACTAGTATGACTGTGCAATGTATTTCAGATACCCAGGCAAAGTGTGTATATATATTATGCCTATAAAACCAATGTACAATCATGAAGGCAACAACTAACCTGAGGTAGCTGAATACCATGTATATAAAATTATTGTGATATGTAATATAATATTTTAAGATAGCGATAAATTAGATATAGGTTAGAAAATATAACAGTTCTCATTTATTTTAATAGTGTAGTTAGTACAGTAATTAACCCATTAGAATTAAATTAGAATATTAGTTTAGACGTAAAAATAGTTAATTACAAGCTAAATTAGAAGTTTGATAGGAATAGTACCATTTAGGTTGTTATATTTCACTTAGCTTCATTTCGATTCAGTTCATTCCATCTTAATGAAACCATACCACCTATCAAACATTACCATTTATTAATATCATCATGTTACATCATAATAGGATAAAAAGATTAGATAAGTGAACATACATCATTTACACCATTTAGATTAAGAATATCACTCATATAATTACTTTGTGCATTTAAAAACATTAGTTAGTAGAGTGTTAGAAAATTACATAATTTCTGTTTACATCATCCATGTAATTAAGGTACATAACTCACGTCACATTAATTACATTTAAATAGTTAGATTACATCCCTTAAATTAGACAAACATAACGATTAATATAAACATATCATATAATTAACATGACAAAATTTAGTTAACACATTAAATACATATTTATAGAATTAATATTATTATGTTAGGATTTAGAGTTGTAGTTAGTATAATATAATGGATGATGAGACCAAAGGGATACGCCATCAACCCTTTCTCGTCCGTGTAAATATAGTGTAAATACATGACTCGTGCAGCGATTTTCGCATAGTCATTGGGCTCAAATATCTCAAACTGAGCCAAACCTGTACAGTGTCACTCCAAGGTTTTTAAATAATCGGAAGGATTAGTGTGGAAGGATAAAAGATGTGTGACAGAATTAGGGATGAGAGAAGTGTGACAGAAGTGTGAAAGTGAGAGCAAATGGAAAATAGACGGGAGAGAGTGAGATCAGTCAGCAAATTCTTCTGCTGCCTGGCGCGACTTTTAATGTTTGTCTGTGGTGGTGTTGGTTTTTGTTGTTGAGAATGTGTTAGTGTAAGTGTGTGTCTGTAAGATAGTTAGAACTTAGATTCGTGTATTTTGGGTTTCATAACAAGGGAATGTGGTCACGAATTAGTGTTATACACCTGTTTGTGGCCACACTTAACCAAATTGTGACACTTAAAAAACTAACATACATACACATAGGAGGTAGAAACATAGGTTAGAAGTTAGATTAGTAGATTAATTACATCCAAACACACAAACAACCAGAAAAACAAACAGATAAATTACATTCACTTTTTCTAGATCAAAGGGAGATAACTTCGGGTCAGGGGACATAATAGACAACGAAAAACTAACTTAACAGTGAAATAGGACTTTACACGCGGAAGCGAAGTAGGTAAAGCCTGTCGCACACACTCTTGTATAATGGTTGTTAAATATTATATGGGGGGGGGGGGGGACATGAAGCAATTCATGTGTTGACCCTAAAAAAGTCAACTTTCTATGGGTAGTAAGTTAATTTACTATGTGAGGGCAGGTCTTATAAGACAACGGTCCGGTTCAGACATACCTCTAATAAATATAATATAGCATGTGAGAAGAGGGCTCACGCCAACCAGTTAGGTTTGTGGCGATTGCCAGTAGCCAAGTAAAGTTTTGCTACATTGTGACAATAGTCAGTAGAATTCTATTAGAGTGCCCAAAGCCAGGTTATCTAGAGTCTTTGACAAAAAAATTAGAGACAGGAAAATTTTTTTTTAGAAACCTCTTGCGTCACAACAAATGAGTGAAAGTTGATGACGCAACACAAGAGGGGTGGGTGTGTGTCAAAGACTCGACCGCATCCCCTCCGCCAGGAAGAGCAGTCAAGCTTGAAGAGGCCAGGAGGTGATACGGTGCCCGAGGTAAGGGCAGGGGAGATGAGGTAATGGGAGATGGTTATCCATTCCCTCATGAGACACGCAGGCGTTGTTCAGAGAGTTAGCACTCTAATCACGATAGCATCACGCCTCGTGGTAGCCACGGAGAAGTTGAGTATCCACTCAACATACCACGTCTGCGATCAGCGTGCCGTGTGAGGCAACACGCACCAAGGTCAAGGTCGATCCGCGTGGTGTGTGACCACGGGATGAGAAAACGGCAGACGGGAGGACAGGACTTGTAGTGTGCCCCTCGTTAGAGTAGCGATAGGGGTTTTGTGTTTAACTAAATAGATAGAGAGTTAGCATAGGCATTAGCAACTAGTGATAGATAATTTCTGTGGCTCTATGTTGTGTGTTTACTAGCGACTGTTACCTGCTTGTAGCGAGCCAACGGCAATAAAATGTACCAGTTATTTTCCTCGCACACGACTTGCAAGTTTACTTGTTTGGTGTGGGAGAAGTATCCGATAGTGCCTGTCAGTTGAGTTGTTGACATCCTCCTTCCATACTTACTCCACAATTAATCAATCCCTTCACCCATGGATTCACTAATTAAACCTAACTTATTAGACTACACACTCTTAATAAATTTACATCACAATTCATTAACGTAGCTCTAATAATTATAACAAGGAAGTGTTAAACTTAATTAACAAACTTAGTACAAAGTAACAGCTTCTGTTCTGGGATCTCCGTCCCAAAACACCATTTGACCTTTAGTAATTGACCTTCCTCCATGACGGTCAAGTCTGTGCCGGTCGAGCACAGCTATGGTGTCCATCCACCGATACACTCTCCCACAGCTCCTGTGGGCAAAGCGCATTCTGTTCCGTGGCTAGTTAGGCTACGCCATCTGTTATAGAGAGGCTACCATGCAAGATGAAAAACATACTGACCAATAAAAAGATATCAATTAAAATGAGAAAATGAGTGTTGAAGTGCTACATAGAACCTGTACATTTGTATAGATGTGAAGCGTGGACAGTGAGCAGTCAAGCTGAAAAACAGCTGATGGCTGTGGAAATGTGGTTTCTGAGGAAAATGCAAAGAATTGACAGACATCATTTGAATTGAATCATTGACAGACAGAAAAACCAATGAACAAGTCCTTCAAGAAACAAATGAAGATTGTAAACTGATTAGAGTCATTAGACGTAGTGTAGCAGTATGTGTATATGGGGTGGGCAAAACTACAGCACGCTTGAGCATCAGAGTGGAATAGGTAGAAGGATGCTAAAGTCGTGACGTAGTTTGTTGTTAGGAACCAGTCAACATCTGGGCCTGGAGGAGAGAAGACGCCATGTTGTATGAAGGTTGTACAAGTTGTCATCAAGATGAAATAAACCTCTATTTATATTGAAACAAAGAACTCGTTAGTCCTATTTAGCTGTGCGCTGTTACAAAGGACTGAATTTGGTGCCGTGACCAGGATACGAACTTGGAGTGTCGCAGAATCACAATATGCTGTCCAGGTCGAACATCGAACTAAAGTCAAAGTTTTGAAGATCTCGTTCTGCTTACATCAAATACCCAGAGACAGAATTACGGCACGGTTCTATACTTCTGTTGAACGAAAAAGCGAAGTCGAAAAATGGCCTCTAAGTTGTCTGTGAGAATTACAGCAGCCAAAAGCCCGGCTAGGGGTGGTTGTCTGTAATTATTTTTCAGAGTCCTCGTTGCTATCAAGAATCCTAGATGTATAGGCAGTCGTTGTCACCTGAGTTATGAAAGCCGGCTTGCCAGAGTGAGTTGCTGAACAGTGGTGATCATCTCGCTGAGCAAAAGATTGAGAAAGACCAGCACGTTTTTTCTGGATCGTTTGAAATAAGAGGCTCAGGAAAAAGAAACCTTCAAGGCAAGTCGAATCAAGTAGAAACATTTTACTAACAGAGCAGTTGTCTACTTCTCGTTAAGATAGATTGCCTGGAGCGAACTAAAAGCCGCAGAATCCTGACCTTGAGACTTTTTGAAGAATAAGAAGAATGGAAAGCTCATTAACAGCAGCGATACCGCTAAAGAACTCTCGGAAGTGGGAGAGGCAGACTGGGCTGCCGACCTACTGAAATTATTGCTTTCCTGAGTTACACCGATACTCAAGACGTCGCTTTGATGTGCAAGTCTGGTAGGGACCCAACCAGGGGTTGAAGTTACTGAGACGTTGGAGGAAGAAACTAAGAAAATCCCTAACTACCTGAAGCGTGATCGATTGGAGGAACATTTCAACTTACACAGACTCCTGGCGTTTGAATTCTACCTGACAACGAACGTAGAGGAATCCGTCTTTCTTGGATCGGGAGCAAATTAGGGTAATTGGTGAACTTTAAATGTTATTTTACGTACAATTGACTACTTGAACAATTCTGTGGTGTAAAGTAAATACGATCATATTGTTAATTTAGCTGGTTACGAATGTGAATTTGATTTATTGGTGCATACATAAATATTTCAGCATGACAGAACAGGATTCATTGGCACAAGTTTTGACGGGGGTAGGAACAGCGGTAGGTAGACTTCATACGGTTATAAAACAACAGGGAATGGCAACTGAAATTGTTAAGTTTAGTGGACAGGCCAGAGATTTTAAGAAATGGATAACTTCCATAGAGAAATATGCGTATTTGGTGTCTGCATCAGATGAAGAGAAAATGAGACTTGCTTATCAGGCGGCAACAGAACCGGTTTCGGATCATATCCGAAGGAAATTAGAGGCTAGAGTAGATGAGACATGGGAGCAGTTCAAAGACAACCTGGCCCATAAGTACGCGGAAATAACGGATCCACAACATGCGTTTTCGGTGTTGAGACAGTCTAAACAAAACACTGGAGAGACAGTACAATTGTTCAGCGATAGGTTGATTAACCTGGCTGAAGAAGCATTCTTAGGACAGAATGTACGAGGAGAAGAGGTGGAGAGGATGTTAGTCGGGATTTTTGTAGATGGCATAAAATCCGATGGATTGAAGTTTAAGCTGATGAGAGAAAACCCTGAGAGGTTATCACAAGCTGTAGATATTGCGGTACAAGAAGAAAATTTGAGACGTAGATTTAGATTGAGGACAGGACGAGAAATAGGAACTAGTCGAGAGGACAGGATTGAGGAGCCTATGGAGATAGGACAAACAAGGTTCGGATGGAATAGGAGAGGAGGTATACAGACGTTACAAGGTAATAATAGAAGTGCTTATGATGAAAGAAAACAAATGAGGTATCCTACAAGTGAGACAGTAGGTAAAACGAACAACACAAATATAGTCTGTTGGTTTTGTGGTCAACGCGGACATGTTTCTCGTTTTTGTGATAACAGGCGTGTCCAGTCAAATACACAAAGTAGAAATGGCAATAGCAGGTTGAATAGGAATGTTGAAGATAGACACAGGAATTTTACAGGTACAAGAACGCAGGAAAACCGGCGCCCTACCTATTAAATATGACCTGTAGTAGGAGGGAAAATAATAAGGTCCCAAGGTGTAAAGAATATGTTAATAACAGGCATAGTAGGACGAGTAGAGAATACTTTCAACTAGATGAAATCAAACAGTTTACAGAAAATAAAACAGATCATAGTTCATGTATAATAGAAATAGGAAAATATAGAGTTCGTACATTAATTGATTCAGGTGCTCAGGTTAGTGTAATTAAAGAAAGTTTTTTATATAAAATAATGAGAAATTGTAGAATATTTAAGACTCATAATAATCTTCACTCTGTTACAGGACAGAATTTACAAGTAATTGGACAGACAATGATCAATTTTAAATTAGGGGGGATCAACGTAAGACATCTTTTTCAGGTAGTGAAAGATTTAAATAGAAACATGCTTATAGGAAGAGATTTTTTAATAAAAAACGGAGTAAGACTTCTCTTTGATTTACACAAATTAAAATTCAAGGACGTGTATGTAGATATGGAAGAAGACATGCATATATCGGCACTAGTTAGAATTAAAATGTCCACGACGTTAAAACCACAGTCGGTTAATTTGATACAAGCGAAGATAAAGAGAAACCCATATTATGTGGCAGGACACACAGTTAGAATCACTGAATTGCAAAAGGAAGTGATTGATGAGCCTGGTCTTGAGGTCCCGGATGGAATAATATCGTTAGATAACCACTTAACCTTTCCAGTAATGATTATTAACAACACAGGTAGAGAAATCAAATTATACAGAGGATGTGTAATAGCCAAACTAGAACATAACATTAGTGACATATTGGCAACGGATAGAGTAGAAATGTCGGGAACAAATTATTCAGAAACTTCTAGTGAAAGAGTTAATAACAGACGCGGACGCGGAAGAAGAGGGAACGTACAAATGGATGAATTGATCCATCCATTCAGAAGAAATACAGCCCAAATACATCCACTAGACAAAATGACAAGGGAACAAGAATTGTTGGCACAGTTAAAAGCTCCACCAGAAAATAAGAAAGTATTAGAACAACTTATAAAAGAAAATCAGGATGTATTTGCAATTAATGATTTAGAATTGGGAAGGACAAAAACAGTTACAATGGAAATAGATACGGGAGACCATCCACCAATTAGTTTAAAACCATATAGAACTCCATTAAGAAATAGGGAAGTTGTTGAAAAGGCAATAGAAGATATGTTGAAGGCAGGGATAATAACAAGATCGAAGTCAGAATGGTCATCTCCGATAGTAATTGTGACCAAATCTGATGGTTCAAATCGGTTCTGCTGTGACTATCAGGCGTTGAACAAAATCACTAAGAATGTAGCGTACCCACTGCCGGTGATTGATGATATTTTGGGGCTGCTTAATGGCTCTACATTCTTCACGACACTAGACGCAAGATCAGGATTCTGGTGTATCCCGATGTCGGAAGACGCTCAAAAGAAGAGTGCTTTTTGTACTCATATGGGTTCTTACGAATTCTTACGAATGCCATTCCGGGTTCGAACGGCTCCGTCTCACTACATGCTGTTAATAAATGAGGTATTAGAGGGTATGCAAAAGTTTGCATTAGCATACATAGACGACATTCTGATATATACAGCAGGGGATGTGGATGATCCCTTAAAACATGTCAGATTAGTATTCGACAGATTAAGAGTACATGATGTTAAGTTGAAGCTTAGTAAATGCCAGTTTTTAAAGACAGAAACAAAATATTATTTGGGGGGTATATTATTAATAGAGACGGAATTAAACCAGACCAAGACAAGATAAAGGTTATTAAAGAGTTACCTCCTCCAACTAACGTAAAAGAAGTGAGTGCTTTTATTGGAACCTGTGGGTATTATAGGCGCTTTATCCCAGGGTGTTCAAAAATAGCAGAACCTATTACTAATTTAACGGGCAAATACGCTAGATTTAAGTGGGATGATGAGTGTCAAAAAGCGTTCGAGTTTTTAAAAAACAGTTTAACAGTGGTACCACTATTGACGCATCCAGACTTGAATAAACAGTTAATACTATATACAGATGCTTCGGACAATGCTATAGGAGCGTGTTTGGTTCAACCATATGAAGGAAAAGAATCTGGAATACCAGGAGTTAAAAATGAAAGACCAATTTATTTCTTGTCTCATAAACTTAGCAGGTCTCAAAAGAAATGGTCGACTATTGAGAAAGAGGCGTATGCTATTCATTATGCTCTACAGAAACTTAACTGCTATTTACATAATGCAAATTTTGTTATTAGAACTGACCATATGCCTTTAAAATCTCTGTTAGAAGCTCCAGTGCAGAACAGGAAAATACAGACGTGGGCATTGAATCTACAGGGATACAATACTAAAATTGAATACATACCAGGTAGGATTAACACATGTGCTGATTTATTGTCTAGGATCCCGTCTCCACAGTCATCAGGAGACACAGAAGATGAAGGTGAACCAGAGATCGACGACCGAAACTGGCAAGTAAATATATTAGATTCTGCCATAATAAATAGAGAAGAGTTTGAGAGTTTACCATCGGATCAAGAGTCTGAACCTAGAGCAGAAGACCCACATTTAGCACAATTTAATATGAAAGAAGAACAAGAATTAGATCCAAAAGTCTTACAAATAAAACAAAAATTAAAAGAAACGGAGGAGAATAAATATAAGAAGAATTATTTAGTTTTGCAAGACGACGAACAGTTATATTATATGAGTGAAAGGAACGAACAGCTAAGAAAATATATTCCAAAACATTTGGAAAATGAAGTTTTAAAAGCATATCATGATGAGAATGGTCATCTCGGTCGTGAGAAATTGGTGAAAGCACTTACGAGTAAATATTATTGGCCGAACTTGTTTAAATCTGCTTGTAAATATGTAGATACGTGTGAAAGATGCAGATTAAGGAATATGAAAACAATTAAGTGTCCCTTACAAGATACAGATATTCCTCAGTTTCCTATGCAAAAAATTAGTTTAGATATATCGGGTCCTCACCCTAGAACATTGTCAGGAAACGTGTATTTAATTCATATAGTAGACGTCTACAGTCTTTGGCCGGAAGTTTATGCAATCCCAGATAAGAGCGCAGATACTGTCATTAATATTTTTTTACAAGAGTTCGTACCAAGATTTAGTTGCCCACAAAGTATACTTACGGATAATGGTAGGGAATTTGTAAATAAAAAATTCGAAAAGTTATTAAAAGATTTGAATATAAACCATATAAAGACCTCATACTATAGACCTTCTTCAAATGCTAAGAACGAACGTCAACATAGGACATTATATGATATCATAGCAAAGATCGTCGATGAACATGAAAAAGATTGGGATTTGTTCCTGGGACCAGCGCTCAGCGCTATACGCACAAATCAAAATGAGAGCACGGGGTTTTCTCCATTCTATTTAATACACGGGAGAGAACCAGTACTACCTATAGATAATCTGTTAAAACCAAGACGGAAATATATGGGGGAAGACTTTCAAGAGACTATCATACAGGAAATGCATAAAGCACACGTAAGACTAAAGAATAATATAATTAAAGCTAGAGAAAGACAGAAAAAGTACAAAAACGTGAATACAAAATTACAGGAGTTTAAAGTAGGTGATAGAGTTTATTATAAGAAGCATAGAAGGAACTCTAAGTTTGATACTCGTTGGGTTCCAGGTTATTACGTTTTGGAAAAGCTAGGAAAAGTATCGTATAGTATCAAGAACCAGGTCACGGGACATGTGGCAAGGGCACACGTGGAACACTTAAGAAGAGATGAGGATGAGAGGGGAAATAATAATTATAATAATAATTATTATTCAGACACTGGATACTTAGATGAACAAGTCGTCAGAGGAGCTACAATAACCCCAGATGTTGGAAAAGATCCAGCACAAAATCAGTTAATAACAACTCCAGTTTACGATGATACTCAAGAACAGACAATACCGAAAACGGTAGAGGAAGAAAATGTGAATGAGAGTCATTATGATAGTATAGAATCTATGGAAGAGGAAACAGGTGCTCCATTTAAGAATACTAGACAAGCAACGAAAAGAAGAATGGATAAACAAAGAGAAAGAGAAGTAAAAAGACAGAGAAGAATTAGAGATTATTCAACAAGCGGTGAAGATATGCCTCTACTAGAAAGGTCCTTAAGAAATAATGATAGACAAATTAGATGGGATATTGAACGGAAGAGATTAGCGGCTGCTAGCGAGAGACATACAGGTGAAGAAGAGGAAATGGATGAAAAGTCAGAATCAAATAGTAGTATGGAAGAAACTAATAAGTTATACGAAGAAGAAGATATTGATGTGGAGATAGCACTTATTCAAAGAAACTTGGAGTTATTGAAGAAGTGGAAACGTAAGAAGTAAATGATTAGAAAATACTGCAGATAGCAAGATATAAGTTTCATGATGTAAAAAGGAAAGAGATACTTGAGGAAGTATATGAAACGGTGGAAATGGAAAAGGCTTCTATGGATACTTTTCATAAATGGTCTTGAGGAGTAATTAAGCATTGAGATAACTAATATAGATGTAGGTTCGAGGGAGGCATATATATTTTTTTTCCTCTCTGTGATGGAATTGCTGGTTGATTTTATGTTTCAACTTTTTGAGTTTTCGTAGATAGTTAAGTAGTTAATGGTACAGCAGGTAGATGTACTCTATAGTAAATAGACAAGTTTTTATTGGTGCTAGAAATACCGTGGTTAACGGTAATGATTAAGAAGTTGTAGTGATGTTTGGTACAAATCTAAGGGAAACAATTGGTGTGCCGAGCCACAGGTTAATTAGTAGATAGATGACGGCTGGTACATTGAGATGACATTGGGATAATCGCCATATTAGTAATAGATAAAATGAGTTGACCTGTAGTTACAATACTTGCTTAAGATGATATTCCAGATATTGTGATGTGTTAGGAGTTAGGCTGGAAAAAGATAGAAAATTGTGAGGGGAGAGAATCAATGATTGACTTCTAGAAAAAGTACGGTC
This sequence comes from Cepaea nemoralis, assembly GCA_014155875.1. Classification (NCBI taxonomy): domain Eukaryota; kingdom Metazoa; phylum Mollusca; class Gastropoda; order Stylommatophora; family Helicidae; genus Cepaea; species Cepaea nemoralis. The sequence goes on along the minus strand of JACEFZ010016225.1, from coordinate 380,355 downwards.
ATTTATTGATTAGTGACTTTTATTGAGAGAGTAGATATTGTTCTAAGTTATGAGAATAGTCTGTAGGTATATGTATATATGTATTTTGGCATTAATGCTTGGCATTGAGTTGTTTTGTTTTATAACAAAATAGGCATGACTTGGGTCATTGGTTCGTATAGAAAGCCAATGTTGTTTGGTCACTTTACGTAGTTAATTCTAAGTGAATTATTTTTTTTTTTTGAAAACCTTCTCTTTAGCGAGAAGACAGTTGTTTTATTGAGTCTGAGTTTTAATGCCTCATATATAATATGTTTTTTTGCTTGGTTTCGTCCTGTAAAATGATTGTTATTTTTTGATTGTAGAATAGGATTGTGGTGTTCTTAGACTTTTGCGTACAAACTATTGGTCCGTAAAAGAGACCAGTAGTGATAGGTAGTAATAGAATATTTTCTTATGATTTGATAAGATGCATGTTATATTATTTTAAAATGTGTTTTTCTTTGAATGAGTTGATATCTTTAGTTAATATGAGGGGAAACATAAATTTGTGTAAAAAACTATTTGGGGGGTATGATGTCCTGTTTTGATTTTATTTCGCTTAACTCATAATTTAAATAAGTTGTTTTGTGTATTAGGTTACTTTGTTAGCAAATATGTTACAAATTTAATTAGGTAAGTTTAATTTTCAAATAGTTATGGTGTTGTCTTTATTTAAGACCCTTCGTTCAGAAAAGAGTTAATAAAACTACTAAGGGGCTAATAGAGAGACACATACATTCTCTTTGTGAATATTATGTGGCTGTGATAATCGGCATGAAAAGGTTCTTATGGATATGAAGTATTAGAAACATAGGTCGGGGATGGTTGTGAGAAAGTAAAATAGGAGCTGCATTATATGAAGATATAAGGTTGGGTATATGACTGTGAATGGCAGCATATAGGCTGGGGTGTATATATATATATAGGTGGACAAGGAAGCAGATCATGGGATGTGAGGGGGCAAGATATAGGAGCTGTGAAAAATCAGCGTTAATTAAATTTAAAATGTTCATGGAATATGAACGTTGGTTCGTGGTCAACGATGAGATAACGGAAATATAAATTGTGGATGGCAATATAAATGTTGAATATATAAATGTTGAGAAAACTTATATCAACTTGATTTATAGGGAACAAAGATGTATTTCATAAGATGTATTTTAAAAAAAAATTGTTTACAAAATTTTTTTTGTTGGCAAGAGAGGTAAATGTGATTGTGTTGACTATCCATTCCTTTATGTAAATGTGATTGTGTTGACTATTCGTTCTTTATACTTTTCACTGGGTGCGCACCCCTTCTTTACTTTTTCTAACTACATTGTTTTCTGTGTTGTGAAAGAGTGAGGAATTTCATAATGTCAAGTGTATGATAACGATTATACGAGCTGTTCTTATGATATATATTTTGTACAGGAACCGTGAAGAGCCAAAAACGAACGAGAAATGTATAGTGGTTTACTATATGGCAGGGGAAAGAGTTACGAATAGATTGTTTTACTTAAAATAAAGTTGGTTTGGGGAAGGTTAGAGGAGTTGTGGGAGGTAAGGAAAGAGGGGGAATAGGGAATAGAGTAAGGGGATTGGGAGTAAAGACTTTTTAAGAGAAAAAGTCTTTCGAAAACATAGGAAGGTGTAGCAGTATGTGTATATGGGGTGGGCAAAACTACAGCACGCTTGAGCATCAGAGTGGAATAGGAAGAAGGATGCTCAAGTCGTGACGTAGTTTGTTGTTAGGAACCAGTCAACATCTGGGCCTGGAGGAGAGAAGACGCCATGTTGTATGAAGGTTGTACAAGTTGTCATCAAGATGAAATAAACCTCTATTTATATTGAAACAAAGAACTCGTTAGTCCTATTTAGCTGTGCGCTGTTACAGTAGATAGTCAAAATTTTGGGGTATGTTATGAGAAGAAATGACTTGGATAACTTAGTGACAACTGGCAAGATCGAAGGGAAGAGACCAAGGGGAAGACCGAGATGTAAATACTTGGATGGCTTGGCCACGTGGCATGGACGAGACAGGAACACAGAGCTGATCCACTACTCTGGTGATCGAGTGAGATGTGTGTTTACCGTCAAGTCCTCGAGAGTTCAAACCTAATAGTAATAGTGACACATTTGCTCATCAACCACCACGTCTCAGGAGAAAGATTTGGCCATACATCATGGAGTCTCCCAAGAATACAATACATGTCAAGTGGTATTCAATTGACTGGTCTGCCAGAGTGATAGCACCAACCTACCGACCACGCAGAGTATCGTTCAGTGCCATCATGTACAACCGGCAGGAGGAATTCTGTGACTGCCAGGTGAATGTGTTGCTACATCCAGATGTACGGACTGTAACTAGATCAAGCCCACGATGAACTTGTTAGTCATTCTACCTGATAGCTTGGCTGGGCTATTTCTCCATCTTACAGGACATTCATTGTAGTTTCTCATGTCTGTTTGTGTAGTTTCCTTTTGGCTGTTGAAGAGCCTATATTAAATCATTGTGTTGTGTTTCTCATATCTGTTTGTGTAGTTTCCTTTTGGCTGTTGAAGAGCCTATATTAAATCACTGTGTAGTGTTCTGAATTCTCATATGTATATTGTCCTTGTCTAGAGTGGCAGTAAATTAATTACTTTATACTGGACAGCGGTCCAAAGAACTGAGGGGTCTTCAGAACAGAGATACCTTGACTGGTCAGAGAGATTCCATGATCAATGTGTGGTAACATTCAGGAAGCCAACCCCACCCTTCTTGTTACACATACTAAAGTGCAAAACGGTTTGACCTCCATAGATTTATGGTGTGTTCAATATATTATACCTAGTCAGCTTGGCTCTTAGCTCCACTATTAATTCTATCTTCCTCTGTATTCTCTTCATCTATGGCAATCTACTTAAGGTTAATAAGAAGCACTTTATTTTCTCAAGACGTAACAGAAGAATAAATATTGTTATGAATATATTGCAATGATGTTTTGTTTTGTTTTTAAGAAAAAGAAATGGCAATAATAAACTGAAGATAAAAATGGGCTGTCCTGGGGCTGCCATCTCACATGATCACCAGAGTTGTTGGTCAGGCCTGGGTTCTTGTCACCATATATCAGGTGGTCAAGTCATCCAGGTGTTTACAACTGGTATTTAACCAGGACTTGTAACATGTGGAAATATCAATGGAAGAAGAGACAGAGGAAGACAGGAAGAAAATATTCTTGACAGCCTCTCATCATGGCAAGGAAGAATATAAGAACAGGCATTGTTCTGATAACATTTGTGCAAATATTGTGAGTTAAAGAAGCATAATAAGCCATACTAGTTGGTATTTCACTTGATGATGTTGATTTATTTGATTAGTTCACACTACAGGACAAAGTTTCAGAATGTATCATAATAGTTTCAACATGTTTGTTTATGCTTCAAGATGGCTTGGAATTTCTAGTGAAAACTTGGTGCTTCACTCAACTACTGCATGGTGAAGTTACCTTCCTGGTGAAAACTTGGTGCTTCACTCAACTACAGCGTGGTAAAGTTACCTTCAGGTCCTTCACAGGACATCACAATCAACACCGGCATATTTGGCTCTTTGTGATTTACTGCACAATGCTGGTTCAGTAGTTTGCCATCGCTGTCTGAAAAGTCAATGAGGAATAGGTGCAGGGCCTCAGTCACTTATCTAAAGGTCTGTGAAAATCACAAAGAGAAGTTCTAGATTGCCCCTTCCTCCTGTTCCACAAGTCTGGTGGTCTTCTGGTACACTGTGGTCTTAGAAAAGTATCTCCCCCACCGTACTCCAGGAGTTAGATATTCTGTTTCTGCTTCATTAAGTCCCAAGAGAAGTTGAAACTTCATTACTACATTTTGTTAGAAAATGTGCTGTTCAACGCCTACACTGTGAGAATCACTGGTGAGCAGATCACAGGGCCGGCGAGGACATTGTCGTATACTGACGATGTGTTAATGTATCGTCAGGGTAAGGATGGATAGAGATTAGGTTGCTGTGGAACTACAGTCAGAACTTGGTCACATAAGCATATGGTGTGTTGAAGCTGGTGCAATGATCAACCCAACGAAGGCAGCAGTGACATGGTTCTCTTTGAACAACCATATTGTCAACACTCCAACACCAAATGCACATCTGTGCTCAGAGACTAGAAAGAACGCAGGCAATGAATTACCTGGGGATACAATTTGATCAAAGTCTTGCTTACACTGAGCACATAGATCAGGTGATAACAAAGGCCAAGTGGGGTTTGGCTGCGATGCGGGTGATGGCGGTAGCAAACTGTGAGCAGCACCATCTATGTCTTCTATATGATGGTCTGGTCCTGTCTGTTGCTGAGTATGTGATGGTGATCATGACTCTCAGCCAAAAGCAAATGGAAAGGATGGAGAGGATACAGAACGAAGCTATGTGTATTATACTTGGGTGTACAAGAGATACAGCATGCAGGGCGATGTCCTACATTTTTTATTTTAAAACCATGGGAGACACTATAAATCTGCCAAGCACAAGCCTACCTCAGAGTCAACCCAAACACACAACATCTACTGCATAGTGAAATTACAAAGGTAAAGAGCTGCAGATTAAAAAGAGGAAAGTCATGGATGGGTCAAGCTGAAGACATTCTTCAACAGGTGTGTTCCCTTGAGGACTTAGAACCTGGCAAGGAGTGAGTACAACTGCCGGCAGAGTTCTGTACATCCTTTTCAGTTTGCATCCAACTAGACAGAAAATACAAACAAGAAAATCCGGCTGCGGTGGAAGCGAAAGTACAGGCTTTGATCTTTGAGAATTCTTTAGAGGGTGATTCTGTCATTTACACAGATGGGTTGGTAGTTCAACGAGTGAGAAGTTCATGGGCCTTTACAGCTCACGCTGCAGGGAGAATTGTAAAGGAAAATTCTGGTGCTTTTGCCTTGACGACAAGTAGTCTGACTATGGAAGTCATGGCGGTAAGTAAAGCAATGACATGGCTCGAGATACAAACCTTCACTCGGGCATGTTTTCTCAGTGACTCAATGAGTATGCTCAAGAAAATAGAGATGGGGTAGGTCCAAAGACAGTGGTTGCTGTCTCTGGAGCGGTCATGGCTGGCAAAGATTAGTTTCATTTCCGTGCCAGAGCATGCGGGTGTCCACAGAAATGAGCAGAATGACAGGCTTGCTGGTAAGGCCAATGTGGAGGGTAGACGAGTCATTGACCTGGCTAATATACTGAATACTCTACGAGAAGTAAGTCGTTTGTGAGAAACAAGCGATGATTGTGAATCTACAACCAAGGTCAGGCTGCCAGAACAGCAAGTTAAAAGAGCTGCGGCCAAACAAGAACACTATGCAGGAAGCCAACGAAAATTAATAAACCAACATAGAACTGGTATTGAGAGCCGCTACACGCTGCAGGATTTACCGAGGGGATCTGAGCACTTATGGACTGATTGGTTCGATGTGCAATGAGGATGATCTGTCAACTAACTAATTAATTTTGTAAGAAATGATAAGATCTGACACATTTGACATTTATATGCAAATATGTGGCACAAAACCAGGCACCTCATCTCTGTCCACTGTTTGAGATGGTATGCTAGGGTAAGCATTAGCCAGGCTAAATTATGACAAGGTTAGGTTAGGACACAGAAAACAGATGCTCAACATAAACAGGTACTCACCCAATACCATGTACACACTTGAGGCAATGTTAATCTTGCTGAATGACCAGTAGGTGTTAAGGCATGTGGTAAACTCCTCCCTCATTCAGTATCAATTCCTTTCTCATGAAGGTTCTTTAAAGTTTCATAAGTAAAAAGAACTGTGGCTGGAAATGACACAGGAATATTTTTGAGTGTGGAGGGATATGTTATAGTATGAAATACAGCATCTGCATGTATGTATCAAACAAACAACACCACTTTATTGTGACCCATCATTGGACGCTTTTGCTTTCTAACATTTTTGTTTCCTCCTCAATAGTTTTTCATTTATAAATACATTTATAAATACACATTTATATCTTGTGACAACACCGGCCTGGTTCTCGGTGGTTGTCGATATATTTTAATTTGGGGTTCGTTATTAACTTCTGTCTACCCTTTACACCAATTATCCCCAGGACGGTTCCCGGACGACTCTATCCATATGACGACCGTGAATACAAGAAGACACCTAACTGACTATAAGAGGACACCCTTATAAAAAGCGAATCTAGAATCTTTATTGGAGATTCAGACTCTGCCTAACCGACAGACAACAGACGGACTAACAGACATGGAACAATTAGCTGGGTGAGAGTAGTCTCCTGGACGTTCTCCTCATCCCACTCGACAGAGGTCAATGTCCTTAGTGTCTGTATGTACACAAGGTGATAAGAGTACTTTCACCTGCACCCGTATGATGCCGCCCGGAACCTTGGGACTTGAGCCTGGCAGTTCCACCGTCACTTGACACTGGGCTTCAGCACTATATGGCATCGCAGCAAACAGTCACTCGCCCATAGCCACCAGAAAAGGATGCCACATCACACAGCAAAGGCCCACAGCACACAGCAGTGGTCCACCGCACACAGCAACCGGTCCACAGCACCGAGCAAACAGGAATCAGCGGCAGCAAAGGGCAGTCGCCCACCGCCCCTAGTTAACCGCACAGGGGTTCCTTTAAAGCTTAGGAACAATTATTCAACAGACAGCGACTCGGTAGGTTCATCAAGCCTTGGACTGTAGGTCCACTCTCTGAATCCCCAAAGGTAAACATAATACAGCTGGTCAAAGACACGGCTTCTCGTCTCAGGGACAACAATGCCACCACTGAAGATCAATCTCTGCTTCCTTAAGAGCTTCACAGATTACAGCTGGCGGACACGGCCGTGAAAGGATAGCTACACCAACACCCTTAGCTGTAGAACATTCTCCGGCTCCCCGTGATGCCACTTATACAACGGGCTATCGAAGTGGCCACCTTTCTTGATGAATGGCTACCGAATGGCCTCTTCGGGTCAGCTCCGGAAGAACACACTCACCGGATTCTCCCGAAGAGTTCCGAGTATATTACCTCACGAAAGTGAAGGCTACTCATCATTCCCCGAGTTTTAGCAGAGTGTGCGATTTACAACAGAAAAGATCTACGCACACTCAAAGAGTTATGTTATGTTTCTCGGGACCCGTGGAGTTCATGACAATCCCGATACATACCATCTCAAGGAACCAGAAGACGGTCCTAACTCATTGTAACTCGAAAATCCCCCCTCAACCGCCTTAAAATGTGGCCTAGCCACCAATACGGGGTGGGACAGATTGGGTACTGTGTTGTCCCGTCTGAGACCTACGTGCGTTTCGCGACATTAGCCCCTCACACAAACAAAAGTGAGGTATACCGAACTTTTGTCTCGAAGTGGTCTCAGCACGGGCAACCCCCAACTCAAAATCAGGTTAGAATATCCCAGCCGGGAATACACTTCCTTCCACGCAACTCCCTATAAATCCCTAAGGGTGCGTGTAGTCTTGACCAATAGTAACTAGACAATACCCCAGCGCCCTCGTAAGGATGCGTACGCCTGAGTTAACAGGACTTCCGGTATTCTCCATTGCCAACTAGCTTTTCAGAACGATTTCCCTTGTCATCCTTGGGAAAATAAAGCTTAGCATCAGGCAGAGGTCCTACCTGGGATTCAGTCAATCGTTTTGGTGGACCTCCATCGATCCACCGACGATGTTTTCTCCTCAGCGGTCTGAGCGAGAGATCAGAGGCAGCCCCTAATAGGCAAGACGGAGGCGTCCTCTCGTCTTGTTTACCTCTCTGAATCCTCTTCTCCTGTGCCTTTCCGTCCAAGAACGACACACGATAGCTCTTCTTGTAGTGGTGTCCTCTCCTCGGAGGACCACTACCTTTGGCCATCTGATCTAAACAAGTACGCATGGTTGCATGTTGTTTTTGAGCTTCGATAACCTCGACCACCTTCAGTCGGTTATCCTCAGGAGACTGTCGTTCCTGCTGGTTTCTCTCGATAACCTTAGGTAGGCTATCATCTAGAGACTGTCGTCCCTGAGCGGTTCTCTCGATAACCTCAACCTCCTTCGGTAGGTTATCCTCAGGAATTCGTCGTTCCTGAGTAGTCACCCCAGTTACAGACATTCACGCTGCATACTGGGTTTCTGTTGCTTTGTTCCTACAATCCTCAGTCTGACAAGAACTAGTTCTGAGATCCCTGTAGAACCTTCTCAACCCCTCAGTTTTTGCGGGTCGTCGTTTACTGGGATTTTCCGGGGATTTAACCGGAGTCTGGTTAAAGGGACCCCCCTTGTGTGTTCTACTGTGCTTTCCTCAATCCATCCATCATGTGCCATGCCGGTAAGCGTGGGCGGTCATGTTCTGCCATCTCACTCGATCACCATAGTCGTGGATCAGCTCCGTGTTTCTGTCTCGACCATGTCACAAGGCCAAGCCATCCAGGTACTTGCTTCTAGGTCTTCCCCTTGGTCTGTTCCCCTCGATCTTACCAGTGCTTTCCTGCTTGCTGTTTATCGGTATACTTACCATTAAGCCTATCGTTAACTTGGTCAGATTGTGCTAGGGTTCTGTGTGAGAGATTATTAGAATCCTCATGTACTGTCTCGTAGCATTCCGCCCACATAACGATGTCGTCGATTCGCTCTGCTCCATGTTTCCCCAAGAAAACCTGGAGCGGTTTATTCATATGGGATTTCATTTGTTCCGCGATGATAATCTCCTCAAAACTGTCATAGTCTTTTTGGAACCCCGCAAGGACATCCACTGCGAGAGATAATAATACCTGAGACGGGTTGCGTATACTGAGTACATCTCCCCTTTCTCCTTTGTAGCAGAATGGAACATAGTCCGGTATTTCTGCGCGCTGATCCCAACTTTATGGAGCAGGGCTTTCTTTAAGACTTCATAATCACTCTTCTGCCCGGGAAGTAATTGAGAGTGGACTTCATAAGCCCCTCCGGTCTGAGTCTTTAGCTCCAACTGTTTCATCCTGAACTCATGATCGAGCTCAGCCTTCCGAGCTTCATGTTCCAGTGCTAGTTTCTTATACTCGTGCTGGGACGCAGAGGTGTTTCCAAGGCACCAGGGCCGGGTTATATACTGGCCAAGACCTATTGACGCGTCCTCGTCGAGCGTCCTGGGCAACAGATCCCTTCGGGGGCCTGGCTGAAGTCAATAGGATCGCCGATTCCTCCGAAGTCGGAGAGTGTCTGTATGGCGAGGAACCACCAGTCTGCACACCAATAAGCCTGACATGGGACAACGGATACTCACGCAAAACTCAGGTCCTGTATGACATCACACTGATGTTGGACAACAGGATGCCTTCATCCGACATACAGGACTTTGCGTTGGAGCTCAAGCCAACGAACACAAGCAAGCAAGCAAGCAGTTATACTCGTGCTAGAGTTCGGCTTTCCTAGCCTCATACTCAATTCTCTTATCTTCCTGCGCATGTCTCTTAGACTCTATCGGCCTATCGTAGTATTTCCTGGGGTGAGGGAAGCATACTATTACACCTTAATAACGGGATAGAGGCACTCTGGGAATACAATAAATCTCAGTCTAAAGACCCCACCAGCCCGTGGATTCCTGTCTCTCTCACTATCAACCGCTGGACTATACCTATTCCACCTTGCATCCAGAACATATGACACAACTCTGGTATCTACACATACTGACTAGATGGTATAATGTACAAGATGAATGACAACAATGAAAATGTCCATGAGAGAATCCTGGCAGCCGCCAGGCGATAGAAGATATGGCAATCTGGATTAGTCTCAGGCCGTCTCACTCATCATGGTACGCATCGCACGATACCACAAGGTTAAAGAGGTCACTCATCTGCACACGTAGCGTGGAATGTCTCTGCCGAGGGGTAGACTCAGCTGGAATGACTAACACGTCAATGTGGTGACTCCAAGTTGCGTTGGTACGTGATGACTTCGGACTAACATCCCTTTAGAAGTTCTGAAGGCCGGTCATTCAAGATTCACTGGTAAGGCCTGTGCTAGACACCGGTCCTACGAAGCCACCATAACATTTAACACACATTTCACAATGTCAAAGTTCTGGAAATAGATGGTGGTCTCTAATGGGATCAGGATGGGTTTAAATGGGCCTATAAGCACATAACGTTGGCACAGTTCAGGTTGACTCTTTCACTCAAAGTCATTATTGGTAGCGGGTGACAATGTAAAGAATGTCACCAAGGTTCCTATTACTAAATGGTAGACTGTTCCAGGAACACCAGGCCATCCTGAAATAAAGGGTAATGTAGTTCTGCTCTACCCGTTGGGCCAGTGGGTCACAATGTCAAAATTGGTCACAGACAAGAGGACACGATACTCGCCCGTGAGTGGCCATCATAATACTTGGTGGACTGACTGAAGCTCGTTTAGCAGTTGAGACGGGGACTGGAGTGTGGCGTAGTGACTTCCCGGCACGTATTGTAGTCTTGAAGTATCACTTCACGTCACATAGGTAAGCCAGCCATGTTGCCACCTTCACCCGGTCATCTTACTCTGGTCCCGACAATTAAGTCTCTCAGAAAGTAGAACCTGCCAAAGACAACACCACGTGTAAATATCATGACACACACTTACCCCCAGGGGTACACGTTACCTATGTGTACTCAGCATAGGCCGGGGTCGCCATGACCCGGCCGGAAGCCTCACAGACCAGGATCCACTGCCAAAACTGAACTAGGTCTGGGTCCTAACAAGTGCTGGCCGAACCCTCCTCCGTCTCCAACCAGTCCAGGGTAGGGCTGTGTATATGGTCATGGTGTCTGCGAAATCCTTCTGTCCTAAACAGACTTCTAATGACCCAATATACCATGTTAGTAGGTGAAAAGTACCTAGAGACAGAATGGCCCTGAAGGAGGGCCGGTGGCACCCCAAAATCTCCTCCCTCGGAGGTAGCCCCCTCTCCCTGGTTCTCTTTTATGATTACCCACTATACACTAGGTTTCCCGGAGCTCGAGATTCGATCCAGGAAATTAATAAATTATACAGGGAAATCCCCCTGTAGCGGAAGTCCACATCCCGTTCCCTCCTCCCCTAGTCAGGGTCAGAGCATTGGGAACGGTGTTCAGCTGGCTGTAACCAGCTCTGTCGCATCCCCAGTTTCTCCATGGTCAACCTCTCGGGAACCAACTGTACATTAAGATGGTGTTCCGTTACGGCAAGCAACAACATACATAGTAAGAGAATAGTAAGAGGAAAGCCTAGCAACGCCAGTGGTCGCCACACCAAAGGATTCGAACTTCGACACCCGCAATGTCCTTCGAATGTCCTTCGACACGTCAGACGACAATCGCATGGGTTTCGTCTAGTTCGGGAGAGTTCCCTGATACCTCACTCGACCTATGTTCTACAACGCCTTCACCAACTTCCGTTTGTGTCGACTACGTTAGAGTTCTAAGGCCGCCCAGGAGTGAACTCGGACTACTAACACTATTGGGCCTGTCCTAATTTTCCTTAGCTACTTGTAGCGGCAATGACATGCCTTCACCCACTTGTACAATTGTGACATAGGCCTGGGTCATTTACATTGAGGTGAGTGACCTACGACTACGAGGAAAACAACTAACCATGAGAAATAATAGAGGACAGTTGAAGACAGTAAGGTGAGTGACCTGGCTATGAGAAAGACAACCAGCCATAAAGATAATGGTAAGGGTGAGTACAGACACCCCCCCCCCCCCCTAGGGTGGATGGGGCGAAAGACAGTGGAGTGTTGTGTGAGGTCAGGAGACTTGAAGGGCAGTGAGAGAAGAGACTGACGGCGGGTCAGGTCGTTTAAGAGAGGTGAGTTTTAGATACCGAAGGAGTCGGTAGTCGACGGAGAACTGTGTTGTGTGATTCTCCGAGCTGTGAATGCAGGGGCGGAAAACCCAGAGTGGGTTGCATAGTGAGCAGAGGCTCCGACCCAGTGTGTGGGTCGTATTGTGTGAGATCCAGCCGTGGATAGCAGATGGACTAAATGTCTTGTGGATTTGATATGAAGTTGGATTGAGACGGCAGTCATGTGTGCGTGTTAAGGTTGTGAGGAGGATATGGATATTCTATGGATTATATTATTGTCTGGATTTATAAACATGTTCCGTGAGTCTGTGTTATTTCTGTAATAAAGGATTATGTGCGCCAACGCAATCTTGTTTACTGACTGGTGAATGTGCACTACGGGGGTGAGTTATATTGCAGGACAGTTATATAGCTCAATTGACACTCCAGGAGTATCTGCCACATAGTGGTCACGCTCACACGCACCACATAGTGGGAATTGGGAGATTCCCAGTCTAACAATAGAATGACCACTAGGGAAAACTAAGGACGACGTAAGCATCGTCAAGACAGCAACGGAGGTGACTTCGAGAAAGCAGATGCAGACGGCTGTGTGTATTTTTCCCTGAAAGCTCCGTGAGAAAAAGGTTTGATCATTTAGGGCAAGGCATTGTTACTGAGGGATATCGCCTGTTTACATAGCATTCTTGTCATACTCAGGACCGGAACATATAGCAAGTATAGACAACGAGTTAACGAGTTAAGTTTGGACATTGGTTGCAATATGCTTTAGGAGATTGAGTAATTATAGAATTGGATGAACGGCCAAGTTGTATTAACATATGTAACGTCCCGTGCCCGTGTTAGGGCCCCGTTATATGATACCGCAGTGTTGTGTTCATTTTGTCTAAAAGAGAGCCGATCCGAAATAAAAGGATTTATCTCAAAATTATAACAGTCTTCAAGGTGAGCGACTTTTGTTACACACATTCATTCAAGTTTGAGTTTTAATGCTTCAGTGGTTGAATGCATGTCAAGACAACGTGGGGACTTCGATCCGAGGAAACGATGATGATATGAATAAACGACGATTGATTCCGCCAGATCAGTAAGAAACATAAAATGCACGCCACGATGATAAATTCCTTTGCACGAAAAGACATCAGGAGTACACAGAATGCGACAACATGGCGGCTGAGTTAATATAAGCTGTCTGACGTCGCCAGAAAACGAAACATAACATATTATTGTTACACGGAGTGTAGGACAGTATTACGGATTATTAATGAGGAAAGAATGACTACTGCTTTTGCAATGATGAAAATTACACGTCAAGTTGAAGTGCACGAATAGTACAAACGACGCGCACCATTTTAAACGTAACAGAAGACAACAACAGTTGCTGACTGCAACCATGTAATATTAATGATTGATTATTCAAATCAAATGTCGTTTGCTATACACAAGGTAAGAAAGCAAACTTGTGCTAGTTCACAAAGCTGTCCGACAATGTGACACTTTATCAGTTCGATGTCCGCTATCAGGAGACATATTACACATGATAATACCAATTGATTACATAGGACATGTTTTGAAATTAGACGTAGTCTACACATTACAGTGCACAACTCTTAAACATTAATATACTACAGTCAAGATACACTTGGCGAAGAAAAGGATATCTACATAATGTTATTGGCTGCCGACACTTTGTCAAATTTACACTGTCGACACAAGGATCATTCATTATTCTTCTGGGGGACATTAACTATTGTACAGTTATCTATATCGGATGAAACTATGAAGGTACATTATACATTATCGGGAGTACCTACACTTCCCTCCACCAAGAGTCTGAAGGAAATATAGGTGGGTGGGACATTCAGTGGAACTCTATACACGATATATTACGTCGGGACTTATTGCATTTAGTCCTACACTACCACTCTGATACCAGGTCATAAAGACAACGTCACATATAGATACACAGACAACGCCACATATAGATACACAGACAACAGGACACTTACCTCCACACGGCATTTATACGACTTCACCAACTTCTACACATTTACGATGCCATTATCAGGAACATATAAAGACACTTATGGATGTTACACAGTGCACAGCTGTAGCAAATGACTCACCATTTCATGATTGTGGATTGACACGTCTCTTGTAATATCAACGCATACGAAATTTCACTACACCTCTGCACACGACACCGTGACATAATACTACTGGACACTACACTGCATCGAAACGTTACATGTTCCTCAAGACTCTGACGTACTATCACACGGATTGACAACTACCATTTTTCATCGTGACACCAGACACAGTCAGCTTGTTCAACCATTGGACTTTATGTACCAGAACTGGATGCAAGCAGATCTACTGATTTCACTGTGGGCATCATTCAGTCGGATACCTACAACAGCCTAAACGTATCACAATAAGGCTGCAGAAAAAAAAAAATTCAAACGTCGTCGTTACACTACAGCCAACTACGTGTTATGGGTTGGTTACGGACTTCCTGAGTCCAGGGTGAAAGTACAAATTAATTGTGCTATCGTTCAAGCCAGGAGCAACAGTCTATTGTGGACACAGTTTCTCGGGTAGAAATCAACAATCATACCAATACTCGAGTGATGACCAGGAATCAATTTATTAAGGAACTAATCGACACAATTCTATGTCAAAATTTTTGAACGACAGGAACTCTACTCGGTTATCTATGTACAACAGAGCCGGAAAAAGGCCAGTAATTGTTATTCATTGTTGATTGATGTTATGTTGACTCATAATAAGGCTATTTATTTTATTTGCGGGTGGTTAGAAGGCCTTGATGAGCTAAGGATATCTGATATCTTGATTAGTTCATGAAGTGATTTGTGGGTTGACAAGCGCCAGGTCATTACGAATTAATTTTGTTTGGTTTTTGATCTTGCGGGCGTCACCACAATATTATAGTCTCGTCTTTACGTTAGTAGTATAGTAGGAACATTATCCGTCAAAAATGGGGATAAAATTTTGTTATCGTTTGTAAACAGTAATATGTATTTACGTCAGTCGTCGATCGTCTCTTATGATTATTAGTTGTCTTGCGTCACACATATTGTATATTAGACATATTTCTTTATATTTATTTTATAATTTAGATCTGTTTTGTTCATTATAGATATATTTGGTTGATTCTTTTGTTGTGTTCGAATTTACACTACAAATTGAATTGAGTCTATATTTTCTCAACGGTGATACGAGATTTACCTTACTATCTAAGTGATAGTGAGTTGAGACAATATCACAATTCTTGTCGATTTTTTTCTTCTCTTACCTACTACTATATTTATTTCAGCCAGATAGCATTTTACAGGTGGGAAAAGAAGAGAAGATGTCTACGCTGCAATATTACTTTGAAATGGGTGAGAAGTCTGGTCTAACTGGTGCTGAGCTTCGAAATTGGGCAAAGCTTGAGTTCAGTGAACAACAGAAACTTGACAAAGAGGAAAGACAACTTCAGGCCACACGTGAAAAGGAGGAAAGACAGGAAAGACTGACAGCAGAGAAGCAAGCGAAACAACTTGAGAGAGAACTGAAAGAAAAAGAGATAGCGATCAGACAAAGTGAGATAATTTTGGAACGCGAACGAATGGAGTCTAGAGAAAAAGAATTAAATGCGGAAAAAGAGAAGTTAATGATAGAGATGCAAATAAAGGAGAAACAAATTGTTGCTGAAGCAGAACTTAAAGAGAAACAATTGGCTTTTGATAGGGAGAGACTTGCTACAGAGACACTCTGGAAGGACAAAGAGGTTGAAGGTAACCTAAGGGTCAAGACGCTTGAGATGGAACGTGGAGCTGAAATCGAACGAGAGAAAATGCTGACTAAGCAGAACGATCCCGTGAAAAAGTACCAAGGTTTATTCAGGAATTTCCAACAAGGTGATTCGGTTAGTTCTTGGATAACGAATTTCGAAGTGCTAGTAAAGCACTACAAAGTTCCGGAGAAGGACGTACCAATTCTGTTTCACCGTCACCTTGCGTTAGAGCCGCTGAAAGTGATTGAGTTAATTCCTGAGGATTTACGTGCGAACTACAAATATATGCGCGATCGTGTGCTATCACATTTTTCTTTGGATGAATCTGGTTTACGAACTAAGTTTAAAACACTTACACCGAAATCGAATCAAACATTCCTGGATTTCGCTTCGGAAATGTCTTCTAGTTTTGATAAGTGGTGTAAGGCTGCGGATATTAATGATAGTTATGAGAAAGTGAGAGACTTAATTATCAGAGATAGAATGTTATCTGCAATACCAGAACCTATGTCAGTATTTCTTATGGAAAACAAATGTAAAAGTTTAAGTGAGATGGAAACTAAGGGTGAATTCTTATTTCAATGCACATAGGGATATTTTTGCTAACTGTACACAACCTGAATTAGTGATAGGAGCAAGTGCAAAATTTCAAAGAGGAAATAGTAAGTTTAGAAAGTTTAGTAGTGGTAGCAATAGAAATAGTCCTTACAATAGAGAAGGTGATAGACCAAGGAAAGGCCAATTCACCAGATGTCAGTATTGTAGATTATCGCACGGAAACTTAGAGATGTGTGATAAACATCCGGGTTATATCGCATATCTGAAAGACATTATTACTAAGAAGAGAAGTAAGTATGACTCGTTTAAAAGAAGCATTAAATGTTTCTCATGTAGGGCGTACGGACACACAAGCAGGTCTTGTCCAATGAGAAATTCCTGGAAGGAAGCGAATATCGCATATGTGTTGTCTAGTAGTAGTAGCGATTCAGATGATCTAGAGGACACACACGCAGCCATAATAGAGTCATACAATAACAAAACAGGTAAAGAAGGTCATAATAGTAATGATGACCTTACATCAGCCAATAAGAGACATATTCATGAAGCAAATGCAGCATACACTCGTCAAGGTACTCTGACGATACACCAAGCGTTGGTGAATGGTTTACAAACAACCTGTTGTAGAGACACAGGGTCCGATATTACAGGTGTTAATCACAAACTCATAAGAGAAAGTGATTATACAGGTAAAAGTATTGAGTGCAGGACATTTGGGGGTACAATAGAAATGTACAAAACTGCATGGGTCAGTATAAAATGCCCATACTATAAAGGTCGAGTGTGCGCAGCAGTACTACCAAACCCATGTGCTGGGGTGATAATTGGTAACATCGCAGATGTCAAAGATTACGCTCAAACTATAGAACGCAAACCTGATGTGATACTCACAACAACACAAGAAGAAGGAATTACACATTCATTAAAAGTTCAACTGACTGGTAATAACAACAGTGTGGCACACAAAGATAGAACAAAAGTTAAACACAATAGTTACAAACAACAGATGAAATGGGATGTTGTAACCATATTTATGACAAACATGTTGAGTTGGCTTAAATTGACTTTATCTCAGGTTACATCCATAGTCACAAACACAGCCTCACACACAAAGGCATATATTGATGATATTGCGAATAAAAATACAGTCATTCAATCACTCAAGAAAATGTATACACAAGTCAATAATTACGATGCATTAATTAATGCGTACTTTATTTGCTTGGCTTGTTTCTGCTACAAATTAATCAAATATACTTTATTGTCGTTATATATACGAGTGAAAGTTATGACAGTGTTCAATTTAACAAAGTTGAAAAGTACAAATATGAACATACGTTCAGTACGGAAACACCATAAGTATGAAAGAAAGAAAGAGAGAAAGAAATAGAATAAAAGGGAAGAATAAAAGAAAAATATAATGGGATGAAAGTGTTAGGTTCATATTAACACAAAATACATTACAGACACATTTACAGTCTTATTACTTAGAATTCCAAATTTCTTAGATCTAAATCTATATTTGTTCAAAGTGTTCACACTATCTTATATCTCTACACTTGGGTGTGTGAACATATTTTAGTTTTTACAGATAATTGTTAGTAACTATATTGTTATTTTATTATGATGAATTGGTTAAGGATTTATTATTGTTGAGTCATAATATTAGAATATAATTCTGAGTTATTTTCCTAAAAAGTCTTAAATCTTTGAAATGTATGATTTTTCACATGTATATATCTATATTACAGACCTATAAAAATAGTTGGACAGAGGATCATGAGAAATTATTACAACAAATAAAAACTCTATTTAGTACATATCCTATTTGAAATTACCTGATATTTCAAAAGACTTTGTTTTACAAACGGATGCTAGTTTACATGCTATTTCAGCGGTATTACTTCAATTACATGAAGGAAAACTACATCCTATTCTTTACTTCAGTAAGAAGATATCTGAAACTCAGAGAAACTATGCTGTTACTGAATTAGAGGCTCTAGCTTTAATTGAAAGTATTGAAAAGTTCTCTACATACTTACTAGATAGGAAATTTCTGGTTCTGTCGGATAACAAACAGTTACAAAATTTTTAATCGGGTCATCCGAAAAATTCTAGAATACATAGATGGTCATTACTATTACAAGACTATGAATTTGACATCTGTCACATTCCTGGAAAAGACAATAATCTTGCTGACATTCTGAGTCGGTTATAGAATGACAGATTTTCTTGTTGGTTAGTTATAGTTGAATTTTTGAATTATAGTTATAGTTCTTGTTGTATTAAGTTCAAGATTCAGATATATATTGAGTGATTACATATTATAAGCCTTATTAGTGGGTCAAGATAACAATAACCAACATGTTAAGATAGGTTATTTGATTAAATATTATCAGGTACATTTATATCTGATATGTGTTCAAAACAAAGCCAAGGCAAGGATGAAAGTTATTAACAGAGACAAGGACTTCCGATTGGAAAAAACTCAGAAACACTTGAGTATAAAGTTGTAATTGTGAATGACGATATTTGATTTATTTAGTATTTATATTAGTTAATGAGAAATGTTGGGTCCGAAGGGTATGTGTCATGTTATGCTGTATGCTTATGAATCACTACAGGAGCTAAATATGACCAAGTGACAATCCAAATCCCAAAGGAAAATATCGGGAAAAAGTTAAGGTGGAAGCACAGACAAGCACCCTACCCATTAATATTGTCATACGACAACAAGTAACGACTACGACTAACATGGTGACTGGGAAATCTGCATTATTACCCTCGTCCGAAACTCATGGTAATACCTAGAGTTAGGACACACTTGTCATTAGGACAAGGTAGGGACTAATATTCAGTTATTAGTTGAACTGATTCCATAGGATCAGTCACACGACGTTCGACGTAGGGATCGGACAGGTGGGCGTGCCCGTTATGTTGCATTTATAATTTTTTTTTGAGGGTTAAGGATGTGGTAAATCCTAGAACTATCTGGTGGTTGGTAAAAGAAAATTATGGTTACAGTTGTATGAAAGGAAAAAATGACATAGCATTTTTTTTTCTGGGAGGGGGCATTATGCCACATAGTGGTCACGCTCACACGCACCACATAGTGGGAATTGGGAGATTCCCAGTCTAACAATAGAATGACCACTAGGGAAAACTAAGGACGACGTAAGCATCGTCAAGACAGCAACAGAGGTGACTTCGAGAAAGCAGATGCAGACGGCTGTGTGTATTTTTCCCTGAAAGCTCCGTGAGAAAAAGGTTTGATCATTTAGGGCAAGGCATTGTTACTGAGGGATATCGCCTGTTTACATAGCATTCTTGTCATACTCAGGACCGGAACATATAGCAAGTATAGACAACGAGTTAACGAGTTAAGTTTGGACATTGGTTGCAATATGCTTTAGGAGATTGAGTAATTATAGAATTGGATGAACGGCCAAGTTGTATTAACATATGTAACGTCCCGTGCCCGTGTTAGGGCCCCGTTATATGATACCGCAGTGTTGTGTTCATTTTGTCTAAAAGAGAGCCGATCCGAAATAAAAGGATTTATCTCAAAATTATAACAGTCTTCAAGGTGAGCGACTTTTGTTACACACATTCATTCAAGTTTGAGTTTTAATGCTTCAGTGGTTGAATGCATGTCAAGACAGTATCGTTACCTAGACAACGACCATAACCCGAAGTTGTCATCAAGAACATCGAATAGTATCATAAACAACTTCGTGATAACTGGGGTCTCTCCGGTCCAGAACGACGGGAATATATTGTGATAATCTAGGAGGCTTCGTTTAATCAAGAACATTATAGACAGTGTTGTCATTCTGAGGTATTTGTGGGCTCTTCGCTGAGAGAAGAGTTATCTGTCACGTCGTTCCATCAATTTAGACAGTTAACGAAAAACCAGTGCAGCGTGCGTGTGTGTCAAAGACAGACTTCACGAGAAACCAGGCAAAATTGATACCAGGCAATAGTGCTGAAGATAACAGACAGTTCACGTCAAGTTCAAAACAGGTGATTACGTTCCATCAAGCTAGACATCGTTGATTCAAGAGGGTAATGTGAATACTTTTGTGTGTGCGCCAGATAACTAACACAGACAGACAGCAGTGAATACCCAGGTTAGCAGACGGGGCACGGGAAAAAAACCAGGATTAATCCAGAAGGGAGTAAGAATATCAATCGTGTGTGTGTGTAAAACGCCACATTGAAGAAAAACTGTCTCGTTGACGAGACACGGCACAGATCAACGGAGAGTGGGGAGTGACGGGGTTGCTCACTAGGTGCAAAGAGCGCACAGACAAAAAACTGCCTTGGTGATACCACAGGCGCAGGTGTTTATACGTCAAGAGACTGTGCTAGCGGACAGCATAGGTGAAATGTCGCGTGGACAAAAACGTGTTTGCGACAAGAGCAGTCAGTCCTAAGTGTGTATCGCTGTCGGTGATAAAGACAGGATTGGGAATCAAAGATATTGACAGGTGTGTTTGGCGAAGGAACACACCGTGTGGTCGCATTTGACTGGTCAAGATTTGTCGATGCCGTTAAAAGACGAGGCGGGGCAGCGCAAAGAGACAGTGCAGGTGGAAATTGTGAGTCTCCACGGACAAATCTGGTCAGCGCTGTTTACGAGAACATTGAACTCCCGGGAAGGGGAGAGTTAATGAATGTGTAAGAATACACTGTGAAAATTGACATTACTTTGTTCACAGCCAGGTCGGGGCTGAGAAGTTGTGTGGAAAGTGGTTTTGTATAACGGGAAAAGTTTCGGGTCAGTTTACAGTGTGTATTATTGTGACAAAGAGTACTGAGGTACTGGCTTGAGGTGTCCGGCAAGGTCAAGGTTGGGGACAGTGGAAAATTACTGAGATTCTCCAGAGGAGAACTGGATCAACAACTTGTTTATGAACGAAAGTCAGATGTTGTGTTTCGTCTTTGTTGAACTGTTCTACTATCGTTATCATTACTCTGTCATGAGCAATCATTGCTACAACGAAGGATGACATGTCATCACCGCAGGCAGGGTTGCATACAATTGCCAAAAAGAACTGACTCTTAAAGTTAAAGCGGGGGACATTGGATGTCACTTGTTGTGTTGAACTTTGTCTTTAAACGTAAATCTATCACGTAATTGATACTACTACGGGCCATCTCCGCAACCAAGGGATAAAGTCGTTTGGATTATTAATGTGTTATCATCACGTCCAGAGAAAGTAAATAACGCTACGGACTGTGTCGAAGCAGAACAGGTTGGATAATCACTATCATCTTCAGCTTTGTCGACAGTTGGAACTTGTGATTTAAACGTGAAAGTCAGTGACCACGTGACAAAACAGCAAGTCGTTTGGAATCTAGCGTAATCGACATTTCGGAAAATTTACCACAAACATTTCCAGCACATTATGAAAAACTATGAAAAACGAACTTGTGGCGACGGATTAATAGGCACATATGTGTCGGCCATCCAGTTGGACATTATGGTTGCTGCTCATTGTCTTATATATACTGTTTTCGGGTGTTAAGCAATTACTTGTATGTGGTCCGGTGTTTGTCAGGAGTAGGGGATTTTTGGGTTGTTTCTCGAGGGTCGGGAGACAGGTCAAAAAAATTTATTTTCTTACTGTGCACCATGTGTTTTCTGGGAAGTAAATCGTAAGGTCGGTTTGTTTGATTCTGCAGTGAAGCAGGGTGGTCCTAGATTATATACCGTGCCTTTTGGGTCTAACGTCAGATCTGTGTATATTTTGAGTGTATATTCTTTTTCTTTCTCTCTTTCTTTTCGTTATATTTACATATGATATTTGTGGTGTTCGGATATATTTATTATTGTGATCTTTCGTCATTTCTGCTGTCTAGTGGTCTTTGTCAGTTTATATATTATGCGCACTGTGGGTGTCCCTACACAAGCTTGTGGTTGTTACTGTTGTTTATTTTTTTGTGATCACCGTCTCCGTGTACTTGGCTTGTGAGTCTAGCGTTTTATAGAAAACACTTAGTGTTATCATGCATTCGTTTTGTATATGTATTTATATGTATGTTTAACAATATTTCAAGAAATTTTTTACAACTATTTGTTATAGATATATGCGAGGGAGCATAGGTGATATTTCCCCTCATTCCTAGTCTTATAGAGTGACTGGGTGAGTACAGAGTGATATTATTAGTACTACGGATTTACGTACACAGTGAGTGGTGGTGTACTTTACTTAGGGAAGAGACACAAAGACTTGCAGCAGAGTCTTTACATTTAACGTTGGCTGACAGACAGCAACGTTTCCACAAGTACAAGATGCCTACTTTAATGGAATATATTGAAGCAGGTGAAAGAATAGGCCTGAAAGGTAAAGAGTTACAGGAGTTTGCAGAAGCAAAATTGAAAGAAGTTCAGCACTGGGAAAGAGAGGAGAGGCATAATGAACGCGAGGCAAAACGCCTACAGGAAGAAAAGTTAGCTGAGAGAGAACAAAAACTAGCTGAAATGGAAAACAAACGTCTACAGGAAGAGAAAGAGACACAAATGAAAATGGAAATTGAGAAAGAGAAGATTTAGATGGAAGCTGAAATTGCTCTCAGAAAATTAGAACTATCATCAAAAGGTCAAAGTGAGAAAAAAAACAGAAGACCTTCCCATCCCTCACAGCGACTAAAACTGCCATATTTTACGGACCGAGACAACCTTTAATCTTATCTGGACAGATTTCAAGCAAGTGCGAAAACTTTAGGCATCCCAGAAAACGAGTATGCGATGCGACTTGGCGAGTTTCTTACGGGTAAGGCTCTAGATACAATGTTTAATTTACCTGTCGAGGAAAAAAAACAACTACACTATTTTGCGTCAACGTCTCCTCACAAAGTTCCAACTCACTGAGCATGGATATAGGACAAAGTTTAGACAATTAGTACCAGAAACAAATCAAGATTTCACAGATTTTGTTAACACAGTGAAGAACACGTTTAACAAATGGATTGAGCTTGCAGAAGAAGGGAAAGATTTTAATAAATTAGTAGATTTAATGTTAAGAGACAAGGTAGTATCTGCATGCAATTCAAACTTAGTGGCTTTCTTTGAGGAACGTAAGCCAAAGGACATAGACACAATGTCACAGTTAGGGCAAAACTACATGACTGCATATCCAAACAGGTCTATTGGTAAACTAATGAGTGAGGAAATAGTCTGTGCAGCATACACTACACAGGACCAGCATCCAGTTATTAGACCAAGATCGAAAAGTGTGGATTCAGCACAGAAGTATGAACAACAAGAGTCTCAAGATAATGGTTTCCGTGGCAACCATGTTGGTAGAGCAGCACGGTATCCATACAAAAGAGGGAATTTCCAGACGTCCAAATGGTTATGCCGGATGCTGGAATTGTGGGAGCTGGAGACACAAGGCAGCACAATGTGATGCACAACCATCCAGTGAGCCAACAAGTAACACAAGGAAGGAGATCATCTGTTTTAAATGTGGAAAGAAGGGGCACGTCAGTTATCATTGTACGATGAGGGAAACGGAGCATGCTAATGCAGCACAAGTGATAGAGACAATTAATAATGAAAGTTGTAGTGGATGCAAACCTCTTTTTGATCAAAACAGTGATCCAGTTTTAGTGTGTGGTCATACAGTAAAGGCAGACTTCCGGTTTCAAGATGGCGACGGACGGTCGTGTTGTTTTGTGTTCGTTAACTTTTTCGCATAGGGGATGGATTTATTCATCTCTTGCGTGTAATTGGTGTGCCAGGATGTAAAACCAGGAGTTTCTACTCAAGATCTGCGCGGGTGCTACGGAGTTCGTGCATCGAGCGAAGCCATCCTTAAGTGAATTTTCAGCAGCGTGTGTGGTTCTCAGCAGTCTGTGTTTACGTTTTTTCAACATGGCGGAAGAACGTGTTTTTTCCGAGCGGTCAGCAGTCAACATAACGAAGCGGCGTGGTAGCCGCGCAGGGACAAAGAAGCAAGGTAAGCGCGGTGGTTTGAGGCGTTTTAGACTCAAGTGTCACCGTATAGGACTCAGGAATATCCGTATTCTATATTGGAACTGTGCCAGTGGAAAACAACGGGGTTCTATTATAGAAACCCTAGTTTACAGGAACGACATTGTAGCACTCCAGGAGACGAGACTGGGCGAACAGCTACTCCGAATTGCCGGCTTCAAATGTTTCTACAACAGACGACATCTGGGAACGGCGATTCTCGTTCGCGACAGCATGGTGGCGTCAGAGCTAGACATGTCCAGTTGGGACAGTGACGATATACAAATACAGACGTTCAGAGTTCATTCCAGTATACCATTCGTGTTGGTTAATGTTTATGCCCGCAATGCGAGTATAGACGCCCAGCAGTGGCAGTGCTTAAGTGGCATATTAGGCCACGAGAGAAATGTTATTTTCTGTGGTGACTTCAACGCTAAAGGCAGAGCATGGGGAAACACTTCCTCCAATACACAAGGGGAGGAGCTCGAGACTGCACTGGAAACCATCGACCTGGTTTGTATTAACAGTGGCTGTGTCACCAGGACAGCAAGCCGTCCAGGCGATGAGGACAGTGCTATTGATCTGGCGCTAGTTTCACCTTCACTCACTACAGTGTGTAGATGGGATGTCCTAGGACACCATGGCAGCGACCACCACCCATGCAGCATATTGGTGGAGAAAGGCAGAACCAGGCAGCACAAGCTAAAGGTAAAGACGTTCCAGTATGACAGTACAGGGCAAGATGTGGTGAGTAAAATAAGACGTGACAAGCGCAGAATGTTTCAGGGCAGGAAAAAAAGCTGGGAGCAGCCACCGTGGTGGAGTTTCGAGGTGGAGAAGGCTTGGGTGGATAAGCGTAGTGCTGTAAGGAGATGGCAAAATGTTAAGAAGAACAGAGCTGGTCATCCTAGTCCCTGATTGCACTTAGAAAGAGAGATGCACATAAAAGTAAGCTATTTCAATAAACTGGTCAAGGTGGTTAAAAGCGAAAAATGGGCAGAGGTGTGTCAAAGAGTAAGCACAGACAAGTCACTGAAATTGTTCTGGCGACTACATAAAAGCATGAGTGGTGTAGTCAAGAATAAGAGCATTTCAGACTTCCAAGGTGCTGACCTCACCTGGCAGAGGACTGACGAGGACAAGGGCAAAGCCCTCTTTGAACGCTACCTTGAGCAGGGCAACCAGACAGACTTGGGAGGCCGAAATCTGGCCAAGGAGGTCACCTTAGACAGATGCAAGGCCCAGAATACTTCGGAGGAAGACACAGTGACAGTGAAAGAAATCAAGGCTGTGCTTCGACGATCAAATAACAGTGCTCCAGGTCCTGATGGCATAAGATACGACGACATAAATAGGTGTACCGACAATGAGCTAGAGAAACTAGCAGACATGTACAACAACAGTATAGGGAGTGCTAGCATCAAGGAGGAATGGTTACACAGCTATCTGATTCCCTTGCCGAAGCCTGACAAAGACCACAAAAAAATTCAGGGATATCGAATTATAACCATGCAGAATACAATAGGCAAGCTGCTGGAGAAGGTAATTGCCAGGAAAATATCAAGCCAACTGGAGAGGCAAGTTGTTGTCCCACCTACCCTGGGTGGTACCGTCCAAAAAGAGAAACCTGGACCAATGCAGCAGTCTTTGCCCATGTCTATGAAGGTTTCCACTCAGGCACTGAAACCGTTGCTGCAGCGATTGATCTTGAGGACGCATACAACAGAGTACCACTGGATTTTTTAATGTTTCAGCTTCTTGAACTAAACGTAAGTCCATTCCTCCTTAGTTGGATCGCTGCAGCCCTCTACCAACGGAAAGTAGTTTTTAGATGTGGCAGTTGGACTTCGGAACCAACAACAATATATCCTGGCCTACCACAGGGATCACCATTATTGTAACAGTATAACTTAGGAGTAAAGAGTTAGGGAATGCTGCGCATTCATTAACTAGTGGGAAACCATAGTTGGTGAACGTGTGTGCACGAATGGATAGACGTATCCAGGGCTTGCACACACGTCACTTGGGGACTGGGAATTCAGGAGGTAAACAACAAGAATGTCGGAGTTTTCCATCATGTTTGAAGATGAATGATTTTCACCTAATAAACGCTTGAATTTATAAAAGACGAGACTTGTCCACTATATGATCACGTGCCTTCCACACTCAGCATTGTTATATCATCATGGCTACTGTGATATAGGCTGTTTTGGTGCCGTCGACCTTGCAAACATGGGATGTAGCGAAGGTTGTTGACAAGCAAAGAACAAACGAAGGAGTGTTTTGTCTACGTCTGGAAACAGATATTATGGAAGTTTTCAAGTAATTAATAAGAGACGCAACAACTAAAAGCCCGCCCAGGGGTAGTTGTTGTGATTTCTCAGTGTTTATTAAGAGGATTTCTCAGTAAAGGTCAGAAGGTTTGATAATCTTATTTTATAGAAAGACTGATAGTTTTGTATGCATAACTCAATAATATACAGTGCCCTGATCGCTGACCTACGCTGTTTTTTTGATGAGATCAAGAATTGCCGTTTTACAGCGAAAATTGCAAATGATATAATGATGTCGCTGCTGATTGCATCTTATGATTTATAAAGTAACCTTGTACCTCGGGAAATAAATTGTCTTTACACCCGAACGATCAGCTCCAAATTAAAATAGAGAACTATCGAGAATGGAAAAATTTATGAGCATAGTTTCAGCTCACTGGACTGTTTGAGGTGGAGTCAAGGTCAAATTGCACTTTCTGTAATTCTCGAATCAAGCTGGTCAACAGTCACTTCAGCTAAGTGAAGGCGTTGATGAATCTGGTCAACTTGTCTCAAGTCAAATTGGTTTCAATTGATTTAAACTGACTGTTGTTGGAACGCCACATAACAAGTAATGTTCCGAGTGCTGAAACAGAGTGGCCATCGTCAGGCTTGAATCCATCCATTGTTGACTTGCTCGTTTTTTCTCTGAAACGTATGGATGTTCCAGATATGCTGTCGTGTCAGATTTGCTGAGACCGTTAAATGTTGTCGGTTGAAGTACAATGAAGGTGACCTTGCTTGTCGGAAGGTAAACTCCAGAATTTTTAGTCAAGCAACCAATCGATCAGTCAATCAAGTAATCAATCGATCAATTAATCAAGCAATCGATCAATCAATTAATCAATCGATCAATTAATCAAGCAATCAATCAATCGATCAGTCAATCAAGCAATCAATCGATCAGTCAATCAAGTAATCAATCGATCAATTAATCACACAATCGATCAATCAGTCAATCAATCGATCAAGCAATCAAGCAATCAATCAGTCCGTATTGTATCGAGCGTTGTAAATTTAAAAGCCAAACGAGCATAATCAGCGGCATGTAAACAACTGGAAGGAATCGACTTCGATTGAGGTGAGAAGTCCAGAGGCTCTTCTTTTTCTGCTCCTTTCAAGTTTTGTCGATCAGAGTTCTTTTATGTCAAGATCCTCGATTGGAATTTTTTGCATCAGGATGGTCAATTAGAGTCTCTTTTGTCAGGATTCGCGATTGGAACTGGAACTTTTTTTTCATCAAGATCATCGGTTGGAATCTTTTTCGTCTAGGTTAGGTAATGGATAGTTTTAGATTAATTAATTGAACAGAATATTTCTTGATGATTACTTTGAAATAATATTGTTTGAAAATATTTGTATATTATATTGCTTGATAATTTCCATTATAGAAATTTAGGATGGAGCCCCAAGATTTTTCTCAGGTATTGAGTGGAGTTGGCGGAGCAATATCAAAGTTGGATGCAGTATTGAGACAGCAAAGTGTAATCAGTGATGTGGAGAGATTTAATGGACAGGCGAATCAGTTTAAGAAATGGGTTATTTCTATTGAGAAACATGCTTATCTAGTGAACGCTACAGATGAGGATAAAAAGAATTTAGCATATAGAACTAGTACAAGTCCAGTTTCTGACCATATAAGAAGAAAGCTAGAAGCGGGAGGAGATGAAACCTGGGAACAATTCAAAACCGACCTGGCACATAAATACGCAGAAATTACTGATCCACAACACGCATTCTCAGTGTTGCGACAAACGAGACAAAATGTTACGGAAAGTGTACAGCTATACAGTGATAGGTTAATCAATTTAGCTGAGGAGTCATTTTTGGGACAGAATGTACGAGCTGAAGAAGTGGAACGGATGTTGGTGGGGATTTTTGTTGATGGGATTAGGTCAGATGGACTGAAATTTAAGTTATTGAGAGAGAATCCTGCAAGATTGTCACAAGCGGTAGATATCGCTATACAAGAAGAAAGCTTGAGGAGAAGGTTTAGATTGAGAGTAGGACGAGAGTTAGGTAGTAGTTCGGAAGATAGAATTGAAGAATCTATGGAAATAGGACAGTATAGACATGAATGGAGAGGAAGACGAGGAGAAGTACAGATGGTACAAAGAAACACTAACGTATACAATCAAGGTAGAGAAGGACAAGTGAGAAATACTGTAAGAAACATGGAAGGTAACACAAATAACACGAATGTGGTTTGTTGGGGATGCCACCAACGTGGGCACATGTTTCGCTTCTGTGGTAACAGACGTCTCCCATCGAATACACAAAGTAATAGAGGTGTTCAGACGAGTACACAGAACAGAACTGCAAATAGCAGATCAGCAAATGGGAATTATGGAGAAATGCAGAGGAATTTTAGAAGATCAGGAAATCAGGGAAATTGGCGTCCCGCTTACTGAACAGGATCGGCAGTAGGGGGGAAGATAGTAACATCCAAAAGATGCATCAATGTATTAAAAACCCAAATGATGAGTATAATAGGACATTTAGAAATAAAAGATATAAGAAGTTATCTCCCCAAGGCGAGATAAAACAGTTGTCACTAAATATGGTGGATCCTAGCTCATGTATAGTAGAAATAGGAAAATATAAAGTTAGAACATTAGTTGACTCGGGAGCACAAGTTAGCGTGATTAAAGAAACATTTTTATATCGAATGTTAAAAAATTGGAAAATATTTAGAATTCAGGAGAATCTTCATTCGGTAACTGGACACAGATTAGAAGTGCTTGGACAAACGATAATAAATTTTAAATTAGGAGGGATAAATGTTAGGCATATTGTCAGGATCTTCTATTAGGCTCGTTGGCTAACACATGTGAGACAGTACAAGTACAACGTGATTCGACGTAAGACACAGCAACACAATTTCTATGGATTTATTACCACATTAAATACATAACAATAGTTACAGCAATGTACAACATATAACAACTCACAACCACAATACAGCTCATAGGTCTGACGCTCACGATATCAGTCGTTCAGCTCACAACCACGGAGATTCACAAAACGCCTTGCTCTCGACACACACGTCCGTTCAGATGTCCAGTCCCAGCTTGGTCTGAGATTAACACACACACTGCCCACTGCCTCTGGTGGGGTCACGTGGCTTTGCGTGCGTCTGTCGTCAGCGCTGGTCGCGTGTCAGGTAAGAATCTCGCCAGCGCGACAACTCTTGTCCGCCGGGCGCCGCAACGATGTTGCTGCTAGGCTCTGACATTCTCCCCGGGTACTTCAATGAAAGATGCCATCTTTCATTCATGATGTATGTATATACTGGGGTAGTGTTAATTTCATGTCAGAGACTACTTTTTCCCAGTGTTATGCATGAAAATACATATAAGGCATAGAAATATATACAAAAGAAATGTAAGTTGCATTGAAATGACAAATGAAGTACAACTTTTAACACAATTCAGGTTTCATCCCCCTGATGCCTGGTTACCTTCATTGCAATAATACCCAGTCAGATCAGTAGTTCCAGCTTCACGCATCTACCTCGCAGCTATTTGAAAAAAAAGTAATAATATGATTGTTTTGCAACAACCATCTAGCCAGACTGAAATACGGCTTTGTATTCGTCGTATTAAACACTTAAACTCTGCCCTCATTTGGTCAGGAGCTCTTATGTTGGTTTGCAATGTTGGCAGCTCTATGACATGCTTGGTGGACGCCTACCTGCTGTGCCAAATATTTGAGCAACAAAATGCCTATCTATACAATATACATTAATGAATATGTTTCAAATTATGGCCCTTGATGTAATTCACAAATGCAAGGGAAGTAATTTTGACATTTAAGAAATTCCATACATTATTATAATTATTTAATTTCTTAGCGTCATTGCTTGACGTTTCTTCATATTAACGAGAAAAAGTCGGTAATATGAATACATTAATCAAGATATGATTCTAAGATTACACTAATCAAAATAAATAAGTACCCAATTGGTATATTATATTTTATAGATTGAAAAAGATTTTACAAGTGTCATAAATTTTTGGCAATTTGTACATAGTCTGCTAATTTTGCTATACTTTTTAAATTATACCGGAAATACACACGAAACGAAAAATTTGGTTGATGTTACATTTTCTGAACACAAATGATCCGGTTTTCTTTCGGAACGGATAGTAAAATGTTCTCACAGTTCGTGTATGATGTTATAGTATCACAACGGATTATGGTGGAATGTTCTTATTTCCGATGTGTTCACACGTCGAACAATTTGGATTACATTCGCTGTAAAGGTGGTGTAGGAGTCAATGTTCGGTCCACATTTGCACATGTTAAAATATCACGGTGAAAAAAAATCACCCACAAATGTCACAATGGTAAAGTTCGCTTCTGGTAAGTGGATAAGCGTCTGTGACCCTGTTGTTGGTGTCTATATACAATTAATATTGTTCTCATTCTAACACACACTACACAATTATACTACACTCATTACATAACTTGATTAAAATAAGAATATTATACATGTCGGTTTCTAAACCGTATCACAACTTTACTTATAGACCTTACACAGTAGGTGACTGGAAAAATTCACACATTGGTGGCTGTGTTGGGCTGAGTGTAATATTACACAGTGCACTCAGACATTGCTTACTGGGTCTGTCGGACAACGGGACAAAAGGTCGGCGATTGTATTCATTCTGCCGGGAATATGGCGAACTTCAAAACTGAAATTCTGAAGCTTCAAGGACCAGCGAGCAATCATGTTATTTGATGGTACTGCAGAATTGATATACCTTAATGGACTGTTGTCAGTTTCGATGATAAAGTGACGTCCTAGAAGATATTTGGACAGCTTTGTGACACTTTCTACTAAGGCCAATGCCTCTAATTGCGGAATGGACCAAGACCGCTCTCGGGGCCTTAGTTTTCTTGATAGAAAACAAACGGGATGCAGAATGTCGTTGTATTC
The DNA here is from genome assembly GCA_014155875.1 of Cepaea nemoralis. Lineage (NCBI taxonomy): Eukaryota > Metazoa > Mollusca > Gastropoda > Stylommatophora > Helicidae > Cepaea > Cepaea nemoralis. The sequence continues at coordinate 348,947 of JACEFZ010016225.1, read as the reverse complement.
CTGCAATAGGACTGCACCGATCGCAATGGAGCTAGCATCTGTTCTCAATCTGAAAGGTAAACGAATGTTGGGCAATTTAAGGATGAGATTAGGTGCATTCTTATCAGAAAAGTGTGCCAAAACTTTATCAAACGCATTTCGTAGGCATTCATCGTTTACAACTTTTTCGGGTTTATTCTTGGTTAGTAAGTTAGAAAAAACCTCAGTCAGTTCTGAAAAATCAGGAATGAAGTTCCTGTAATAATTAATAAGTCCCAATAAACTGCGGACTTGTTTCTTATTTGTTGGAAGTGACAGTTTTAGAATTTTCGAGACAATTTTGTTGTCTGTCATGACAAAGCCATTGGATATTCTGTACCCCAAAAATGATATCTCTTGGTAAGCCAGGCTCACCTTTGAGGGCTTCACTGTCAGTCCGTGCTGTCTGATACGTTCTAGTGTCTGTTCCAGTATCTTTATATGTTCCGTCATTGTCTCTGTATGGACACAGATGTCGTCAATATAGGAAACTATATTAGGGATGTCAGATAGGAGGAGTCGTGTCATGCGTACAAATGTGGCTGGGGCATTGACTAGCCCAAATGGAAGTTTGCACCATTCGTACAGTCCCCAAGGCGTGGCGAAAGCTGTTAGATGTCTGCTGTCTTCATGTACAGCAATCTGCCAGTAACCTTTAGCCATGTCAAGGGTCGTGAAGAACTTCGCGTCAGTCAGTTCTGTCAGAAGATCGTCCGTATTTGCCATTGGTTCAAGATCTAAAACAGTTATTTTGTTCAGTTTTCTGTAATCAATGCAAAGTCGTATCGTGTTGTCCTTTTTCCGTACAATGACCATGGGTGAAGAGAAGTCTGATAGGGATCGTCTGATGATGTTGTTTTTTTCTAAGTTGATGATTTCCTGATGTAGTTGTTCCTTGTAATGTAATGGTATTGTGTATGGTCTGCATCTTATGGGTGTGTTTGATGTGAGTGTGATGTGATGCTGTACTAACTCTGTTTGTCCTGGGTTGTCTGAAAAGATGGTGTTGTACTCTTGTATCAACTGTTTGCAACTGTTTGTCTCTGCTTGACTTAGGTTTGGATTGATCTTGATCTCCTTCAAGTAGTTTGTCGTGTCTAATGTAGGTGTTGGAATCTCGTCGCTAGAATCGTCATCTTCGTGATCTATTATCACGGTGCAAGCTGTCGTATCGTCTTGTTCGTTGTCTCTGTTGTAGTATGGTCTTAGCATATTGATGTGAAATATTTTGTGTTTGTCTTTTATCAGGATTTCGTAGTCAACAGGTGAGATTTGTCTTGTCACTTTAAAAGGTCCTTGCCAAGAATCTGTCAGTAGCTGTCTGTCACTAGGTAGTAGTAGTAGAACGTCCTGTCCAGCTGTCAATGTTATAGTCCTGTTACCTTTGTCTGCGTATTGTCTGTAAGTAGCACCAGATAGTTTTAGTGCACTTTTAGCAATTTCACATGATTTCATTATCCTTTCACGCAATGATGTTACATACACAAATGATGATATGGGTTTCAATACTGGAGTGGAATCAGTTAACATTTGGTGATAAATTGTTAATGGGCCGCGTGGTTTGGCACCATAGATGAGTTCAAAAGGAGAGAAACCGGTACTAGAATGTGGTACCTCGCGATAAGCAAAAAGAACAGCTGGTAAATATACATCCCAGTTATTGGGGTGATCTTGAGTTACTTTGGCTAGCATGTGCTTCAGATCCCCGTTAAGCTTTTCTATAATCCCGCTCGAGTGAGGATGATAGGGGGTATTGAAGACTTGCTTCACTCCTAGCATTTTAGTGAAAGCTTGAGTGGATGCGGCGATAAACTGCGTGCCTCTATCAGACTGGATGGTATCTGGAAACCCAATTCGGGAAAAAATATGGAAGAACACTTCCATGATATCGTTGGCAGTAATGTTCTTTAACGGAATCGCTTCTGGCCAGCGACTACATTGATCAATAATTGTTAGAATATATTTATTCCCTCTAGTTGTTGTATGACTAAGAGGGCCCACAATGTCAACTGATAATTTTTCAAAAGGTCGACTGGCTAAGTCAGTGACTTGTAACTTTGCCTGTGGGTGTTTCCCTTTCTTTACCAGTTTCTGGCATGTATCACAACTTCTGCAATAAGTTTTTATGTCATTACAGAATTTTGGCCAATGAAACTGTGTCAATAGTCTTGACCTGGTTTTAACATATGCCATATGACCTGCAAAAGGTATATCGTGAGCAAGATGTAAAGCTTGCCTACGATAAGTAGTTGGTAACACAGTTTGCTTTGTTGTAACGTCACCTCTGGTGTAGTACCTGGTGAGTATATCATTGTATAAAGCAAAATGCCATTTAGCATTTTTCGTTACTCTTGGCTTTTTGCCGATCAGGTCAAAATACTTTGACAGTGAAGGATCAGCTTTTTGAGCTGTTAGGAATGTTTCCTTCATCGAGTCACTAGGTGGTACTTCTGGGCTAAGCATTTGAATAGCCTCAGTTTGGTTACTATCATCTTGCACTCTAGCAATAGCTCTTGTTACTGCGTTCACACACTCAATGACATCAGATGATGATGGAATAATATCGTCAATGATGTGATGAGAACTTAGTGCTGCATTAGCTAACATACATTCAACAGGTGATATGACATTTTCAATGACATTTGGTGGTGATGTGTTATCATTAATACATAGTGATGTTGTGTCATGGTTATGAGGTTTGTCATTCACCTCCGGTAAATTTCCTATGATTATATCGCACACTGGGTTTGTAAGTGCTGCGACCTTTACTTTTCCGGTGAGGAATGGTGTTTCGATGTATGCCCAAGCTAATGGATATTTTTCAATATTGCCTGAAAATGTTCTACATGTGATGTGTCTACCTGTGTAGTCTGTAGGTGTTATGAATGTTGTTTTCAGGCCAATAAGTGTACTCCCGGTGTCGCGAAGTACTGTAGCAGACTTGCCATTAACGTACCCGTGATAGATGTCTAATTTGCCTTTTGAGTCTATTACTAAGTTACCTTCCTCATTAGCAATAGGGATGGCGTGCCCGCATGTTAAGATACCATTTTCAAAGAAGGTATTACAGACAGTGCATGTGTTGGAACTAAATACGTCACAAGCCTGTGCTGCATGTACAGGATGTTTTTCTGTATTTTCGTCTTCTGACGCTGAACTATCGAACAAGGCGGCATTGGCTTTGTTGGTCATATGCCTGCCTTTACAATCCATGCGATGGTGACCGTACGCCTTGCAGAGAAAACATTTACGTAAGCTTTTGAACGATTTACGTTCTCTGTCTTGTCTGTTTACCATATTTTGCAAGTATGTTTGGTACCCTGGGTTTTTATCGCACATCTCGTTCAAATAATGAGACATTTTACAATGAACACAATGTCTAAATTTTTCAGAGGTAGGCCTGTTTGGTTTTTGCCTACTATAGTTTTTCTCATAGTTGGCTGCTGCTACCCAGTTACTGTCAGTAGCTTCAGTGGCAAAACACTGTTTATTTGCCGTATAATAGGCCGAACCACGTCTTTCCATTTCTTCCACACTTGTGCATTCATTCTCCTGCAAGAACTTAGAAAAAGATGTTGGGATAGAAGAAATAACTTTATCTCGAATAATGAGGTCTTCTAATTTATCATAATTTTTGTTAATTTTGGCTGATGAAGTCCATTTGCTGAAAATGTCTCGGACTAAACAGAGGTAGTCAGAGAACGTTTGAGTTGATTTTGGACTCAGTTTACTGAACTGTTCTCTGTACCCTGCCTCATCTAACATGAAATGTGCCATTATTTTAGATTTAATGTAATGGTACTCTTTTCTGAGGTCTTTGGGGATGGTTTCAATGACCTTAAGAGGTTCCCCAGATAGACTCCTCATATATAAAATATTCCATTCCGAAAGTGGAACTTGGTAATGTTCCATTAAAGTCTCAAAATTTTGGGTAAAGGCTGCTATGCAGTCACCCGAGGTATAGTTACGAACGATACCTTGGTACTTTTTATACTGGTTTTCTTTTTCCAGTCTTTCAGATTTCTTTGACTCTTTATGTATTGCAGTCTCGGTGTCGAGTTGTTTCATTTTCAACTGTAATTCAAGTTCTTCTCTCTTACTCTGAGCTGCTATTTCTGCTTTCTTAAGTTCACCGTCTATCTCAGCTTGTTTGGCAGCCTTTTCAATCTCTGCCTGTTTCAAGGCTGTTTCTGCCTCTGCTTGCTTGGCAGCTTTTTCAATCTCTGCCTGTTTCAAGGCTGTTTCTGCCTCTGCTTGCTTGGTAGCTTTTTCAGCCTCAGCTTGTTTTGCAGCCATTTCTGCTTGTTTTAGAGCTCTTTCTGCTGCTCTTTCATCGCGTTCGGCAGCTTTTTCCTGAACAAGTAGGTATTCTGCGTATTTCTTCTCACTCCATTTTGTTAATTCATCACCTTCCAACTTTAATTTTAAACCCATATCGATGAAATCAAATAATGACGACATGATGGAGAAAATATGTTAATGAAAATCAACCACACAAAATATGTTGTAAATGGTTAGTAGAAAAACAACTTACAATTGATTTGACTATACGATGCGTGCCCACTAATGCATACGTAAAGTTAAAGTGAAGAAAAATATACTCAAGTGCCCTTGGATATGGTGACGAATGGTTGGGCAATCGGGCTAGAAAAACTGTAGGGTCGTACTTCGGAACCACTAATGACCTCTACGGCAGGGTTATGGATGTTACGCAAAAACCTGCTTTGTTTTTGGAGAGAAATAAGTTAAAGTGTGTTTGTTTGTGTGTGCCTGCAAGTCACTAAGTGTTGATTGGGTTTGGATGGCGTCGAGTATAATTGTATGTCGTAAATTTGTCGTCAACAGTGTTTCTTTCAACAGAAGTTACACTCTTTCCAAAACTCTTTGCGTTCCACAAACTCAATACACAAAAACAATCTATCTGTATTTGAACACTCAATAACATTGATGACACATCACTTACATCAAGATGACAGTCAGTAAGGACAAAGACATCAAGTTTACAAGATGGCGCCAAGGTCAAAATGGCGGCAAAATCACAAGGTTGACAAGGTCACACGGTGACAAGTTTAACAAATCACAAATGTTTAACACGTTTACAGGATCAAACAATATGTACTGTACATTTACTAATGATCTTAAACATATTTAGACAATGTAGTAATGGATCACACTGAGACTTTTCCGATCACATGTACATCACTATAACCTTGACAAATTTTACAAGCACAAGAATTATAGTTTTAAAGTTTTAAATCACAAAGACGAACAACACACGTCTAAATATATTAGGTTCTTAAATAAAGACGAGCAACCCACGTCCACACAGCAACACACTCGGGACGAGCCCCCACGTCCACACATGTCAGGATCTTCTATTAGGCTCGTTGGCTAACACATGTGAGACAGTACAAGTACAACGTGATTCGACGTAAGACACAGCAACACAATTTCTATGGATTTATTACCACATTAAATACATAACAATAGTTACAGCAATGTACAACATATAACAACTCACAACCACAATACAGCTCATAGGTCTGACGCTCACGATATCAGTCGTTCAGCTCACAACCACGGAGATTCACAAAACGCCTTGCTCTCGACACACACGTCCGTTCAGATGTCCAGTCCCAGCTTGGTCTGAGATTAACACACACACTGCCCACTGCCTCTGGTGGGGTCACGTGGCTTTGCGTGCGTCTGTCGTCAGCGCTGGTCGCGTGTCAGGTAAGAATCTCGCCAGCGCGACAACTCTTGTCCGCCGGGCGCCGCAACGATGTTGCTGCTAGGCTCTGACACATATGTTCCATGTGGTCAAGGATTTAAATAGAAATATGATATTGGGTAGAGATTTATTATTGAAAAATGGGGTGAGACTTTTTTTTGATTTGCATAAATTAAAATTCCAAGATGTGTATGTAGATTTGGAAGAGGATATGCATGTGTCGACACTAGTTAGAGTCAAAACGACCATGAATTTGAAACCACAAACGGTTAATTTAATACAGGCAAAGATGAAAAAACACCCATACTTTTCGGTTGGACAAACAGTTAAAATAACAGAATTAGAGAGAGAAATAATACAGGAACCTGGCTTAGAAGTCACCGATGGGTTAATAGTACTAGATAGACATCTCAGCTTTCCAGTGATGCTCCTAAATAATACAGGAAAAAATATTACATTAAATAGAGGTTGTGTAATCGCTAAAGTAGAGTATAGTGAAAATAACATGTTAACTATAGACAAAGAAAACATATGGGGAAATAAGTATTCAGAAACTCCCATGATTAGAAATAATGTCGGAAATAAGTATAAAAGAAGCTGGAAAAGACGAAATGATGAATTGATCCATACATTTAAGAAACGTCCATCTCAGATAGATACAGTTGATAAAAAGACAAGAGAACAAGAATTGTTATCACAATTAAAAGCTCCGCCGGAGAATAGGGAAATATTAGAAAAGTTCGTGAAAGAAAATCAAGACGTTTTTGCGGTTAGTGATTTAGAATTGGGTAAGACAAGAAAAGTTACAATGGAAATAGATACAGGAGACCATCCACCAATTAGTTTAAAACCATATAGAACTCCATTAAGAAATAGAGAAATTGTGGAAAAGGCTATAGAAGATAAGTTGAAAGCAGGGATAATAACAAGATCAAAGTCAGAATGGTCATCTCCGGTCGTCATAGTAGCCAAACCTGATGGTTCGAGCAGGTTCTGTTGTGACTACAGGGCGTTGAACAAAATCACTAAGAATGTAGCGTACCCACTGCCAGTGATTGATGATATGTTGGGGTTGCTTAATGGCTCCACATTCTTCACGACCCTAGACGCAAGGTCAGGATTTTCGTGTATTCCGATGTCGAAGGACGCGCAAAAGAAAAGTGCTTTCTGTACTCATATGGGTTCGTATGAATTCTTACGTATGCCGTTCGGGGTTCGAACTGCCCCCTCTCACTATATGCTCTTAATGAATGAAGTTTTAGAAGGTATGCAAAAGTTTGCTCTAGCATATATAGACGACGTTCTGATTTTTACGAAAGGAGATGTGGAGGATTATTTAAAACATATTAGACTAGTATTTGACAGGTTAAGAAGGCATGATGTTAAATTGAAGCTTAGTAAGTGCCAGTTTTTAAAAACAGAAACAAAATATTTAGGGTATATTATAAATAGAGAAGGAATAAAACCAGACCAGGAAAAGATAAAGGCTATTAAAGAGTTACCTCCACCAACTAACATAAAGGAAGTACGTGCGTTTATAGGAACCTGTGGGTATTATAGGCGGTTTGTCCCAGCATTTTCAAAGATTGCAGAGCCAATTACAAATTTGACGGGTAAATACGCTAGATTTAAGTGGGATGATGAGTGTCAAAAAGCATTCGATTTTTTAAAAAACAGTTTAACAGTAGTACCACTATTGACGCATCCAGACTTGAACAAACAATTAATACTATATACAGATGCTTCGGACAATGCAATAGGAGCATGTTTGGTTCAACCATATGAAGGAAAAGAGTCTGGAATACCAGGGGTTAAAAATGAAAGGCCAATCTACTTCTTATCTCATAAGCTTAGCAAAACTCAACGCAAATGGCCGATTATTGAGAAAGAAGCTTATGCCATACACTACGCTCTACAAAACTAAATTACTACTTACATAATGCCAATTTCATTATTAGAACTGATCACATGCCATTAAAGTCTATATTAGAAGCGCCAATACAAAATAGGAAAATACAAACGTGGGCATTGAATCTACAGGGATACAATGCTACAGTGGAATATGTTTCAGGAAAACATAATACATGCGCCGATCTTTTATCTAGGATCCCGTATCCACAGTCATCAGGGAACACGGAAGATGAAGCTGAACCAGAGATAGACGATCGAAACTGGCAAGTAAATATATTAGATTCTGCCATAATAAATAGAGAAGAATTTGAGAGTTTACCGTCGGATCAAGAGTCTGAACCTACAACAGAAGACCCACATTTGGAACAGTTTAATATGAAAGATGAACAAGAATTAGATCCAAAAATAGTACAAATAAAAAGAAAACTGAAAGAAACAGGGGAAAATACTTTTAAAAGAAAATTTGTAGAGCTACAAGAAGACAATCAATTATATTATATCAGTGAAAAAGGTGAAGGAGTAAGAAAATATATTCCGAAACATTTAGAACAAGAAGTTTTAAAGGCATATCACGATAATAATGGTCATTTTGGGCGAGATAAGTTGGTTAAGGCTATTAGCAGTAAATATTACTGGCCGAATTTATTTAAAAGCGTATATGAATATGTTGAAGCATGTGAAAAGTGTAGGTTAAGAAACATGAAGATAATTAAATGTCCTTTACAAGATACAGATATTCCTCAATTTCCAATGCAGAAAGTAAGTTTGGATATTTCAGGTCCTCATCCAAAAACATTATCGGGAAACGTATACCTCCTACATATCGTAGATTCATATAGTCTCTGGCCAGAAGTTTATCCAATTCCAGACAAGAGTGCTGATTCAGTTATAAATATGCTTTTACAAGAATTTATACCAAGGTTTGGGTGTCCAAAAATAATACTTACAGACAATGGGAAAGAATTTGTAAATAGAAAGTTTGAAAAATTGGTAAAAGATTTGAATATAAAACACATTAAGACTTCATATTACAGACCAACTTCGAATGCTAAAAATGAGCGACAACATAGGACATTATACAACATACTAGCGAAAAATGTAGAAGAACACGATATGGATTGGGATCTTTATTTGGGAATAGCATTAGCGGCGATCCGTACACACCAAAATGAAGGAACAGGTTTCTCACCATTTTACTTAGTACATGGGAGAGAACCAATATTACCAATTGACAATTTATTAAAGCCTAGGAGAAAATATATGGGGGAGGATTTTCAGGAAACAAGATTACAAGAGATGCACAAAGCACATGTACGTTTAAGAAATAATATAATTAAGGCTCGAGAAAGACAGAAGAAATACGCAAATAAAAATGCACACTTACAAGAGTTCAACATAGGTGATAGAGTTTATTACAAAAAACATAGTAAAAACTCTAAGTTTGATGCTCATTGGGTCCCGGGATATTATATTTTAGAAAAGAGGGGTCCAGTATCGTATACTATTAAGAACCAAGTTACAGGGCATGTTGCACGTTCACATGTGGAGCACTTAAGACGGGATAGTGAGGAAAAGGAGGCAGAGAATAATAATAATAATTATTATTCAGAAGAATTGTCAGATGGACAGATTGTCAGACAAACGGAATATCCAATACCTATAGAGAATAGGAAACAAGTAACAACAGCATCTACTACGGCTGAACAAGAAGAAACAATACCAAAAACAGACTTGATAGAAGAAAACAACACGTATGACGATTATAATAATGAAGAATCAATCAAGGAAAACATAGAAGCACCATTTATGAATACAAGACAGGCAGTAAAAAGAAAGTTAGATAGACAGAAAGAAAGAGAAATTAAGAGGCAAAGGAAGTTTAGACTGAATTCTTCAAGTGATGAAGATATGCCACTGTTTGAAAATTTATTAAGACGTCAAGACAGAAAAGTTAGATTGGATTTAGAAAGGAAGAGATTAGCGGTTGCTAGTAATGAATATACAGATGCAGAACAAGAAATGGATGAAAAGTCAGAAACTGATGAAGATGCTGATATGAAAGAAGATAGTTCTCCTCAGGAGGATGACGATATTGATGTAGATATTGCACTTATAGAGAAAAATTTGAAGCTATTAAGAAAGTGGAGAAGAGGTAAATAGTGCGGTAGAATATTCTGTAGATTGCAGATAGAAGAAGAAGTTAGACAAGGTAATTATGTATTTCCAAGGAAGGAAATTGGCAACTTAATCAAGAGTTGTTGGGATGAGTAGACATAATATGGTAGTAAGTTCAGACTTATTGATATATGCTTTGTGATTATTTTGATTTTTAAGTTGAAGTGTTGAGTTTTTCTTAGACGGAAAATAATGGATTAGTAGTCATAATATGTATGTATATATATGGTCTTTCATTTCATAACATATGTTTAATTTGAATAATGTTTGGGGATAAAGATGATGTCAAGGAATGTGGGGGTTGATATTGTGTAGTCTGTTGTTTGACTTCAATTGTTCTTTATAAAATGTGAGGATAATTTAACGTTGCTTTTATTGAGTTATCCTGGGTGTGTTTAAAATGATTAGGGGAAAAATGAAGAGTTGTTTTTGGGAACTTACAGAAAATGTGAAATAGACGTTGAGTTGTTTAACGTATATAACGTTTATAAATAGGAATTGAGGGTGAAACATGGTTGAGTTAAGGAGGAAGTGGTAGTGATTAGTGAAGTGATTCAATGGAGGAGTATAGTTAAAAGTGGCTGGGGGTATCAGCAAAAATTGATATTACAGGTGGTTTGGAAAGAGTTAAAATAGGGAATTGAAATAGAGACTACATTAGTTGGTTCGTAACGTAAATACGTGGATTGGTATGACGGGCGATATTGGGTAAATGGGGAGTTGAAATAGGAGCGGGGTTGAACAGCGTTTAATGGGAGAATATGGGGGGAATGCCAGGTTGAATTTTGGCATTTAAATAAGTGGACACTGGAAGAAGAAGACTGTACGTAACAGTATACTAATAATTTGGAGGTTTTGAAGGAAGAGTTGAATTTGACGAGCTGTATAATACAAAATGGTTGTAGTGTTGGATCAACTTTTTGATAACAACAATTATTATTGACGAAAATGAAGATAAATTTTAGAAACTTTATTTTTATAAAGTTTTGAGAATGCATGGGAAGAGAAATGTGGTTACTTCTTACTCTTTTTCCCCTTACTTTCTATATTTTTTTAAGGTGCGCACCTACCAAATCCTACCTACCAAATCTAACCTACCAAATCTAACCTATCCAACCTAACTGACTTAACTAAACTTTTCTGTCTATCCTGGAATAGCGAGAATGTGAATAAGGAGAAAAAGATAGGGGAAATATCTTCAATTTTTGTCAATCATAATTTAGATGGACACTTTAATAGTGGTTCACTTATGGAGAATTTTGTAGAGAGTTTTTGTGGAGAACTTTATAACGAATTTTGTAGAGAGTTTTGTATTATTGATATAGTATGAAGTATATCTCTAGTTAGCATTTGGCTATGATGAGATAAGAGGGTGAGAATTGACTTGAGAAATATGTGGGATTGTTGGGCAGGTATAGTAGAGTTAAGTGGTTAAGAGTTGGGGTTGAGATTTTTTCAGGGAAAAAAATCTCCTTGAAGAAGGGGAGGTATATGTAACAGTATAGCTTAGGAGTAAAGAGTTAGGGAATGCTGCGCATTCATTAACTAATGGGAAACCATAGTTGGTGAACGCGTGTGCACGAATGGATAGACGTATCCAGGGCTTGCACACACGTCACTTGGGGACTGGGAATTCAGGAGGTAAACAACAAGAATGTCGGAGTTTTCCATCATGTTTGAAGATGAATGATTTTCACCTAATAAACGCTTGAATTTATAAAAGACGAGACTTGTCCACTATATGATCACGTGCCTTCCACACTCAGCATTGTTATATCATCATGGCTACTGTGATATTATCTCCGGTACTGTTCAACGCCTACACAGTGAGAATCACCAGTGAGCAGATCACTGGACCTGGCAGGACATTGTCGTATGCCGATGATGTTTTAGTGTATCGTCAGGGTAAGGATAGAGAGGAAGGTTGCTGTGGAACTACAAACCGAACTCAATCGCATAAGTACTTGGTGTGATGAAGCTGGGGCAATGTTCAACCCAACAAAGGCAACAGTGACTTGGTTCTCGTTGAATAATCATATTGTCAACAATCCAACACCAACTGTAATGCTGTGTTCAGAGACGGTGGAAAGAACGCAGGCAATGAATTACCTGGGGATACGGTTTGATCGAAGCCTTACTTATAATGTGCACATAGACCAGGTGATAACAAAGGCCAAGCGGGGTTTGGCAGCGATGCGGGTGATGGCGGCAGCAAACTGTGAGCAGCGCCATCTATGTCTTCTGTACGAGGGGCTGGTCATGTCTGTTTTGGAGTATGCAATGGCAATCCTGACTCTCAGCCATAGGCAGATAGAAAGGATGGAAAGGATACAGAATGAAGCTATGCGCATTATTCTTGGATGTACAAGAGATACAGCATGCAGGGCGATGCGCTACCTTCTTGATTTTCCAACCATTGAAGAGAGAATACAAGTTTGCAGGGCACGCGCCTACCTCAGAATTAACGCAAACACACAACATCCACTGCATAGTGAAATTAGGAAGGTGAAGGGCAGCAGGTGAAAAAGAGGACGGTCGTGGATGGGTCAAGCCGAAGACATTCTTCAACAGGTGTGTTCACTTGAGGACTTAGAACCTGGCGAGGAGTGGGTGCAAGTGCCAACAGACTTCTGCACATCCTTTTCAGTTTGCATCTAACTAGATAGAAAATGCAGACAAGAAAATCCGGCTGCTGTTGAGGCTGAAGTACAAGCGTTGATTTTCGAGAATTCGCTAGACGGTGACGCGGTCATCTACACAGATGGGTCGGTCGTCCAACATGTGAGAAGCTCATGGGCCTTTACAGCTCGGGCCGGAGGGAGAATTGTGAAAGAGGACTCTGGTGCTTTCACTGAAACCACAAGTAGCCTGACCATGGAAGTCATGGCAGTAAGTAAAGCAATAACATGGCTCGAGACACAGACATTCACTAGGGCTTGTTTCCTTAGCGACTCAATGAACATGATCAAGAGGATAGAGGAGGGGTCGATCCGAAGAGAATGGTTGCTGCCTCTGAAGCGGTCTCGGCTGGCAAAGATTAGTTTCATCTTCGTGCCAGGTCATGCGGGAGTACAAGGAAATGAGCGGGCTGACAAGCTCGCAGGTGAGGCTACTGTGGAGGGCGGACGCGCCATGGACCAGGCTGACATTCTGAATGCTCTACGAGAAGTGAGACTTTTGCGAGAACCAAGTGATGACTGTGAATCTACAACAATGGCCAGACTGCGGGAGCAGCAAATTAAAAGAGGGGTGGCCAAACAAGAACACTACGCAGGAAGCCAAAGAAAATTGATAAACCAACACAGAACTGGCGTCGTTAGCCGCTACACGCTGCGGGATTTGCTGAGGAGGGGATCCGAGCACTTATGGACTGAATGGTTCGATGTGAAACGAGGATGATCTGTCGACTAACTAACTAACTAACTAACAGTAAAAGCAGGATCAGCAATCCATTCAGGTGGAAGCATGAAGATGCACCATGGTTTCGTCAATGATAGACCAGCGTTAACAATTAGGGATTCTGGATGTACGTCTATCGGAGTGAGGAAAAGTTTAGTAGATCCCTCGGAGTACACAGGGGAAAAGATTAGGTGTATTACATTTAATGGGACAGTAGAATTCTACCCATTAGCTGTGATAGCAGTAAAAACTCCATATATCACAGGAAGAGTAGTAGCGTGTGTTTTAGACTCACCAGTGGCAGATTTGATTATCGGAAACGTGCCAGGAGTTAAAGATTGTACAGAAGAAGAAGTAATTTATTGGGACCAGAAACATAGTTTAAGTAGTAGCGAGGTAGGTACCAAAAGAAAACCTAAATTAGAGAGTATAGCTGAACAAGAAGAGGCACATGAAGTAGACACAGGAAGTCAGAGCAAGGATAGTACAGCTGAGCAGGTGAGAATTGGTCTTATACATAGTGGGAGTGACTCCCACAGACAAGATGATACGGCAGACAAATGTTTCCAAGAATGTAGTAAAGTGAGACATAGGCAATCAAAGAAAGGTAGATGGTGCTTTGGAAGGAAGAACAATAGTCTCACTCTCAGGTTTTCAGATGGCGGAACTGTACGTGGGCAAGGGGTAGTACCCTTAGCACGTAGTGACCGAGATACTAGATCAGTTCAGGATAGGACATGTGCAGGGCACATAGGAGTAAGGCGGAAGCAGCATACACAGATACACAGATATTATTGTTTCCTATGATGTATTATTATTATGTAATGTATTATTCATGCAATGGTACACAAGATAGAAAGTTTGTTGGATTGATGTGTAAGGAATATGGGAGTGTACTATGAGCATTTGATGTATTATTTAGTGTGGTACCTAAAGTGAGGTGGAATCATATTTAAGAATACCCAGGCACTATGTCTGAGTCACATATTTGATAAGTATTAGTCTCCCAACATTTGAAAACAATGTTTTCTTTTAAGGGGGGGGGGGGGGATAATGACATAGGCCTGGGTCATTGACATTGAAGTTAGTGACCTTTGTAGCAAGACTACGAGGAAAACAACTAACCATGAGAAATAATAGTTGACAGTTGAAGACAGTAAGGTGAGTGACCTGGCTATGAGAAAGACAACCAGCCATAAAGATAATGGTAAGGGTGAGTACAGACACCCCCCCCCCCCAGGGTGGATGGGGCGAAAGACAGTGGAATGTTGTGTGAAGTCAGGAGACTTGAAGGGCAGTGAGAGAAGAGACTGACGGCGGGTCAGGTCGTTTAAGAGAGGTGAGTTTTAGATACCGAAGGAGTCGGTAGTCGACGGAGAACTGTGTTGTGTGATTCTCCGAGCTGTGAATGCAGGGGCAGAAAACCCAGAGTGGGTTGCATAGTGAGCAGAGGCTCCGACCCAGTGTGTGGGTCGTATTGTGTGAGATCCAGCCGTGGATAGCAGATGAACTAAATGTCTTGTGGATTTGATATGAAGTTGGATTGAGACGGCAGTCATGTGTGCGTGTTAAGGTTGTGAGGAGGATATGGATATTCTATGGATTATATTATTGTCTGGATTTATAAACATGTTCCGTGAGTCTGTGTTATTTCTGTAATAAAGGATTATGTGCGCCAACGCAATCTTGTTTACTGACTGATGAATGTGCACTGCGGGGGTGAGTTATATTGCAGGACAGTTAGATAGCTCAATTGACACTCCAGGGGTATCGTTACCTAGACAACGACCATAACACGAAGTTGTCATCAAGAACATCGAACAGTATCATAAACAACTTCGTGATAACTGGGGTCTCTCCGGTCCAGAACGACGGGGATATATTGTGATAAATTGTAACTTACAAAACAGGCCCACACTCCATCGTGTTCAACTAGCCTGCAGTGTTGAGTTAAAACACAAGTCCACAGATTCACCCCTGACTGACCTTTGTGCGCCGGGCGGGACATGCGGTCGAACAGCTTCGGGTCAACGCGGTATCGACACACATTATTTATCTAAATATGTTTAACGTACCTTAAGACATCCTGTGCATTCAGAATTGAGAAGCTCCCGTCCCAACACTGGACGATATGTCCGTTTTCTTTAACAAACAGCAAGACACTGGCATCCTCTTTCCCATTTACGAAATAACACAGTCGTCCAAACCCGACTTCTTTCTCACAAGGCTGGATCTCAACTGAGCCTGTCTTTGTTCTGAGAAGGTTATTTCGCATGCGTTATCGGATCTGGTTGAGTTGAGCTTTACTCACCGAACCTTCTAGAAGTCAAGGGCCACCAATCGCCCTTGCGTGGGGTATATCATTACATCGGTTGTTTCCCTTCGACTAGGGCGTTTTACCAGGTGAGTTCTCAGCAGTTCCATGACAGTGACCCATCATTGGACGCTTTTGCTTTCTAACATTTTTGTTTCCTCCTCAATGGTTTTTCATTTATAAATACAATACATCATTTGCTAACTGCTGCCTTCTCTTTTACACCTTTGTACCATGTCTATAAAACATACACACGAAATATGACTATGCAGTTTTATGACAGGAAAACTACACAGAGATACAGGCAAATGTTTTGATCAAATTCTTTATCAAAGAACACAATAAAAATCAACAAAAAATATATTTTAGAAAAACAAATGAATAACCAACTAGTTCTGATTAATTTATGGGGTTTTTTGGTTTGTTAATTTAATTATAGCTCACTGGAATTAAGGTGGATGGTGTGCCTTGCCAGTTGAGAATACCTGATCATTCGGGGCCACATAATTGATGGATGTTAGTCGCCATGATCGGGCAAATTTTGAGCTATAGCCTACGATGGGTGACACTGTGATATTCTAGTGTGATAATTTGGTCACGTCTAGCATGAGTCGCATGGTCTAATGGTTACACACATGCGTCACATGTCAGTGATGTGGGTTTGATCCCAGGTCCAGTCAAGGATGTGAACTACTGAAGAGCTCAAACGAGAGCGAAACTCAAGTCTAGTGCTTCCAAATTGACGTGGACAAGACCTTAGGTTCGTACTGGAATACGATCAGCGTTGCCAGTAGTGAGTTTTGCTCAATGTTTAGTTCTGATTAGTTTACTGTCTTCAGAACCCAAGTTAAGTATTCTCTTTTTTTTCTTTGGTTCTCTATTTCTTGTTCATTGATATAGACTTTAATCAAAATGGTTGCTGTGTCTGTGTGTGTTATTTCTGTTACTGAGCTTCATTTCCATATGTTGTGTTTACTTGAACTCTGGTATTATCTTGGCAGCAGCCAACCTCCTTGTTCAACAACACCAGGTTCATATGTTGTGTTTATGTGAACTCTGGTATTATCTTGGCAGCAGCCAATCTCCTTGTTCAACAACACCAGGTTCATATGTTGTGTTTACTTGAACTCTGGTATTATCTTGGCAGCAGCCAACCTCCTTGTTCAACAACACCAGGTTCATATGTTGTGTTTACTTGAACTCTGGTATTATCTTGGCAGCAGCCAACCTCCTTGTTCAACAACACCAGGTTCATATGCTGTGTTTATGTGAACTCTGGTATTATCTTGGCAGCAGCCAACCTCCTTGTTCAACAACACCAGGTTCGTTCATATGTTGTGTTTACTTGAACTCTGGTATTATCTTGGCAGCAGCCAACCTCCTTGTTCAACAACACCAGGTTCATATGTTGTGTTTATGTGAACTCTGGTATTATCTTGGCAGCAGCCAACCTCCTTGTTCAACAACACCAGGTTCATATGTTGTGTTTATTTGAACTCTGGTATTATCTTGGCAGCAGCCAACCTCCTTGTTCAAGAACACCAGGTTCATATGTTGTGTTTATGTGAACTCTGGTATTATCTTGGCAGCAGCCAACCTCATTGTTCAACAACACCAGGTTCATATGTTGTGTTTATGTGAACTCTGGTATTATCTTGGCAGCAGCCAACCTCCTTGTTCAACAACACCAGGTTCATATGTTGTGTTTATGTGAACTCTGGTATTATCTTGGCAGCAGCCAACCTCCTTGTTCAATAACACCAGGTTCATATGTTGTGTTTATGTGAACTCTGGTATTATCTTGGCAGCAGCCAACCTCCTTGTTCAATAACACCAGGTTCATATGTTGTGTTTATGTGAACTCTGGTATTATCTTGGCAGCAGCCAACCTCCTTGTTCAACAACACCAGGTTCATATATTGTGTTTATGTGAACTCTGGTATTATCTTGGCAGCAGCCAACCTCCTTGTTCAACAACACCAGGTTCATATGTTGTGTTTACGTGAACTCTGGTATTATCTTGGCAGCAGCCAACCTCCTTGTTCAACAACACCAGGTTCATATGTTGTGTTTATGTGAACTCTGGTATTATCTTGGCAGCAGCCAACCTCCTTGTTCAATAACACCAGGTTCATATGTTGTGTTTATGTGAACTCTGGTATTATCTTGGCAGCAGCCAACCTCCTTGTTCAACAACACCAGGTTCATATGTTGTGTTTATGTGAACTCTGGTATTATCTTGGCAGCAGCCAACCTCCTTGTTCAATAACACCAGGTTCATATGTTGTGTTTATGTGAACTCTGGTATTATCTTGGCAGCAGCCAACCTCCTTGTTCAACAACACCAGGTTCATATGTTGTGTTTATGTGAACTCTGGTATTATCTTGGCAGCAGCCAACCTCCTTGTTCAACAACACCAGGTTCATATGTTGTGTTTATGTGAACTCTGGTGTTATCTTGGCAGCAGCCAACCTTCTTGTTCAAGAACACCAGGTTCATATGTTGTGTTTATGTGAACTCTGGTATTATCTTGGCAGCAGCCAACCTCCTTGTTCAACAACACCAGGTTCATATGTTGTGTTTATGTGAACTCTGGTATTATCTTGGCAGCAGCCAACCTCCTTGTTCAACAACACCAGGTTCATATGTTGTGTTTATGTGAACTCTGGTATTATCTTGGCAGCAGCCAACCTCCTTGTTCAATAACACCAGGTTCATATGTTGTGTTTATGTGAACTCTGGTATTATCTTGGCAGCAGCCAACCTCCTTGTTCAACAACACCAGGTTCATATGTTGTGTTTACTTGAACTCTGGTATTATCTTGGCAGCAGCCAACCTCCTTGTTCAACAACACCAGGTTCATATGTTGTGTTTACTTGAAGTCTGGTATTATCTTGGCAGCAGCCAACCTCCTTGTTCAACAACACCATGTTCATATGTTGTGTTTACTTGAACTCTGTTATTATCTTGGCAGCAGCCAACCTCCTTGTTCAACAACACCAGGTTCATATGTTGTGTTTATGTGAACTCTGGTATTATCTTGGCAGCAGCCAACCTCCTTGTTCAATAACACCAGGTTCATATGTTGTGTTTATGTGAACTCTGGTATTATCTTGGCAGCAGCCAACCTCCTTGTTCAACAACACCAGGTTCATATGTTGTGTTTATTTGACCTCTGGTATTATCTTGGCAGCAGCCAACCTCCTTGTTCAACAACACCGGGTTCATATGTTGTGTTTATTTGAACTCTGGTATTATCTTGGCAGCAGCCAACCTCCTTGTTCAACAACACCAGGTTCATATGTTGTGTTTATGTGAACTCTGGTATTATCTTGGCAGCAGTCAAGTTCCTTGTTCAATAACACGAGGTTCATATGTTGTGTTTATGTGAACTCTGGTATTATCTTGGCAGCAGCCAACCTCCTTGTTCAACAACACCAGGTTCATATGTTGTGTTTATGTGAACTCTGGTATTATATTGGCAGCAGCCAACCTCCTTGTTCAACAACACCAGGTTCATATGTTGTGTTTACTTGAACTCTGGTATTATCTTGGCAGCAGCCAACCTCCTTGTTCAACAACACCAGGTTCATATGTTGTGTTTACTTGAACTCTGGTATTATCTTGGCAGCAGCCAACCTCCTTGTTCAATAACACCAGGTTCATATTTTGTGTTTACTTGAACTCTGGTATTATCTTGGCAGCAGCCAACCTCCTTGTTCAACAACACCAGGTTCATATGTTGTGTTTATGTGAACTCTGGTATTATCTTGGCAGCAGCCAACCTCCTTGTTCAATAACACCAGGTTCATATGTTGTGTTTATGTGAACTCTGGTATTATCTTGGCAGCAGCCAACCTCCTTGTTCAATAACACCAGGTTCATATGTTGTGTTTATGTGAACTCTGGTATTATCTTGGCAGCAGCCAACCTCCTTGTTCAACAACACCAGGTTCATATGTTGTGGTTATTTGACCTCTGGTATTATCTTGGCAGCAGCCAACCTCCTTGTTCAACAACACCGGGTTCATATGTTGTGTTTATTTGAACTCTGGTATTATCTTGGCAGCAGCCAACCTCCTTGTTCAACAACACCAGGTTCATATGTTGTGTTTATGTGAACTCTGGTATTATCTTGGCAGCAGTCAAGCTCCTTGTTCAATAACACGAGGTTCATATGTTGTGTTTATGTGAACTCTGGTATTATCTTGGCAGCAGCCAACCTCCTTGTTCAACAACACCAGGTTCATATGTTGTGTTTATGTGAACTCTGGTATTATCTTAGCAGCAGCCAACCTCCTTGTTCAACAACACCAGGTTCATATGTTGTGTTTACTTGAACTCTGGTATTATCTTGGCAGCAGCCAACCTCCTTGTTCAACAACACCAGGTTCATATGTTGTGTTTACTTGAACTCTGGTATTATCTTGGCAGCAGCCAACCTCCTTGTTCAATAACACCAGGTTCATATGTTGTGTTTACTTGAACTCTGGTATTATCTTGGCAGCAGCCAACCTCCTTGTTCAACAACACCAGGTTCATATGTTGTGTTTATGTGAACTCTGGTATTATCTTGGCAGCAGCCAACCTCCTTGTTCAATAACACCAGGTTCATATGTTTTGTTTATGTGAACTCTGGTATTATCTTGGCAGCAGCCAACCTCCTTGTTCAACAACACCAGGTTCATATGTTGTGTTTATGTGAACTCTGGTATTATCTTGGCAGCAGCCAACCTCCTTGTTCAACAACACCAGGTTCATATGTTGTGTTTATGTGAACTCTGGTATTATCTTGGCAGCAGCCAACCTCCTTGTTCAACAACACCAGGTTCATATGTTGTGTTTACTTGAACTCTGGTATTATCTTGGCAGCAGCCAACCTCCTTGTTCAACAACACCAGGTTCATATGTTGTGTTTACTTGAACTCTGGTATTATCTTGGCAGCAGCCAACCTCCTTGTTCAATAACACCAGGTTCATATGTTGTGTTTACTTGAACTCTGGTATTATCTTGGCAGCAGCCAACCTCCTTGTTCAACAACACCAGGTTCATATGTTGTGTTTATGTGAACTCTGGTATTATCTTGGCAGCAGCCAACCTCCTTGTTCAATAACACCAGGTTCATATGTTTTGTTTATGTGAACTCTGGTATTATCTTGGCAGCAGCCAACCTCCTTGTTCAACAACACCAGGTTCATATGTTGTGTTTATGTGAACTCTGGTATTATCTTGGCTATATACGTGCTGCTACTTCTAGTGCACTGGACTGATTTTTGTGTGGATTAGCTTTACCTATTACTAGTGTCCCTCACCATCAGACAAACCAACTCCAACTTCAAAGGTACTTGTAATTTATGTCAACAAGTCAACATTGTAACCCAACTGATCAGTGTAGGGGTTGTACTTGCAACCTCGGCGTCAGCACACAGGATGTTTAAAAACAAGTGCTCTTATCCATGTTGCCATGCTGACCCCTGGGCAAGTCAGTGAGATGAATATTATTTTGTCTGGCAATGGTTGCACTAATTGTGATCTATGATAACTATTAATTTGTCTTTAATGATGATGGACAAAAGAAAACAGAGTAAAAATGGCAAACAAGAATACGCTAAGATAAATAAAGAAATGAAAGATACATGTGGGAAGGCAAAAGAAAGTTGGTTAAATGAGCAGTGCAAAAAAAAAATTGAATTAAATGCCATTAAAGATACAAAAAATATGCACAGACAAATCAGTGAGATCATGGGAAGAAACATAAGAATAAATACAGGGTATTTGAAATCAAAAACAGGAAAGATATTATTGGAGGAAAGTGCTATAATGAAGAGGTGGAATGAGTATATAAGAGAATTATATGATGGGGAAAGGGAAGAATTAACAGAAGAAAGTAACTTAGACGGTCCACCTATTCTAAAAGAAGAAGTCGCTGACGCTATGAAATATATGAAGAGAGGAAAAACAGCTGGGCCAGATGAAATCACAATAGAAGAATTAGAAGTATTGGAAGAATTTGGAGTAGATATATTAACCAAAATGTTGAATGATATTTACAGCAGTGGATATTTACCCAGTGATATGCTGAAATCTGTATTTATAGCTATACCTAAAAGACCAGGAGAAATTGAATGTGAAGATTTTCGTACAATTAACCTCATAAACCATATCACTAAGCTTCTACTCAGAATTATATTGAGAAGAACCAGAAAGAAAATACAAATGGAAATTAGTGAAGAACAGTGTGGATTTGTGGAGGGAAAGGGCACAAACAATGCAATATATACATTACGGACACTAATAGAAAGGTCAATAGAGAAACAGAGAGACATATATTTATGCTTCATAGATTATACTAAGGGATTTGATAAAGTAAAACATGATGAACTGATTAAAATGTTGGAAGATATCAACATTGATTGGAAAGATTTAAGAATAATAAAGAATATTTACTGGAACCATGTAGCAGCAATTAAAATGGGAAATAAAGAGGGTAATTATGAACACATAAAGCTAGGAGTATGACAGGGGTGTGTCTTGTCACCAGATATCTTCTCCCTATATAGTGAAGTAATAATGAGAGAGATCAAAGAGATGCCAGGAATATCAGTTGGAGGTTATGATATAAATAATATACGCTGTACTGATGACACAGTATTGGTGGCAGATAAATCAACAGACCTACAACAATTGTTGGATACTGTAGTAACACAGAGTGCAAGGAAAGGACTCTCCTTGAATATCAAGAAAACAGTAACAATGGTGATATCAAAGAAAATGCGACCACCAAAATGTGACATAGAAATAGAAGGAAAAATTCTTAACCAAGTGGATAATATTAGAAACCTAGGGACATTTATAACATCAGATGGAAGGTGTACAACATATATTAAGAGCGGTATAGGGCAGGCAAAAGCCACATTTAAGAAAATGAAGAGTATCTTGTGCAATAAGTCACTATCACTGAATGTAAGAAAGAGAGTGCTGAAATGCTATGTAGAACCAGTTTTGCTGTATGGAAGTGAATCTTGGAATGTAAATGAACAAATTATGAAGAAATTAGAAGCAACAGAGATGTGGTTCCTGAGACGAATGTTGCGAATTCCTTGGACTGCTAGAGTAAATAACAACGACTGCCTGAAACAGGCTAGTGAAACTAGAACACTATATACAACAATAAGAAAGAGACAAACAGCTTTCTTTGGTCCCGTAATGAGAAGAGAGGCATTGGAGAACATTGTGACAACTGGAAAGATTAAGGTGAAGAGAGGCAGAGGCAGACCAAGAGAAATTATGCTGGATGGATTGAGACGGTGGCACGGAGGAATATCAGCAGCAGAGTTGATCCAGAAAACCAAAGACCGAGATCTGCAGTGAGCCATGAATGCCTACGCCAGCTGGCAGGGCACTTGATGATGATGATGAATGGTTGCACTAACTGTGATCTATAATGGCTATTATTTTGTCTTGCAATGGTTTCACATACTGTGATCTATGACTGATATTTTGTCTTGCACTGGTTTCACTAACTCTAATCAATGGCACTAATTATAAACAACAATATGAGCACAAAGGTTGCAATTGTTTTTCATGATAATTGTTAACTCTACTATTCATTCCACTCTAATGATTAATCCTAGAACTAACGCTGTTGAAATTAGCATTAGATAATATAGAATGCTTAACAATCCACTTACATGCAAGCACATTAATGGTTTATTTCCGCAAATGCTTCTACATTTCAGTATTTATTTTCTGCAAAATATAAAATGTATGTAAAAGACATGTTTTCATGGTAATGTTTTAACTAGCCAACAAACCATGTGGTAAAACTAGTATCTCACAACATCAACAGGTTTTCACAGCTCCATGTGTGATAGTGTCTCACAACATCAACAGGTTTTCACAGTTCCATGTGTGATAGTGTCTCACAACATCAACAGGTTTTCACAGTTCCATGTGTGATAGTGTCTCACAACATCAACAGGTTTTCACAGTTCCATGTGTGATAGTGTCTCACAACATCAACAGGTTTTCACAGTTCCATGTGTGATAGTGTCTCACAACATCAACAGGTTTTCACAGTTCCATATGTGATAGTGTCTCCCAACATCAACAGGTTTTCACAGTTCCATGTGTGATAGTGTCTCCCAACATCAACATGTTTTCACAGCTCCATGTGTGATAGTGTCTCACAACATCAACAGGTTTTCACAGTTCCATGTGTGATAGTGTCAACATCAACAGGTTTTCACAGTTTAATGTGTGATACTTTCTCACAACATCAACAGGATTTCACAGTTCCATGTGTGATAGTGTCTCACAACATCAACAGGTTTTCACAGTTCCATATGATATAGTGTCTCCCAATATCAACAGGTTTTCACAGTTCCTTGTGTGAGTGTCTCACAACATCAACAGGTTTTCACAGTTCCATGTGTGATAGTGTCTCACAACATCAACGGGTTTTCACAGTTCCATGTACGATAGTGTCTCACAACATCAACAGGTTTTCACAGTTCCATGTGTGATAGTGTCTCAACAGGTTTTCAGAGTTCTATGTGTGATAGTGTCTCACAACATCAACAGGTTTTCACAGCTCCATGTGTGATAGTGTCTCACTACATCAACAGGTTTTCACAGTTCCATGTGTGACAGTGTCTCACAACATCAACAGGTTTTCACAGTTCAATGTGTGACAGTGTCTCACAACATCAACAGGTTTTCATAGTTCAATGTGTGACAGTGTCTCACAACATAAACAGGTTTTCACAGTTCCATGTGTGACAGTGTCTCACAACATCAACAGGTTTTCACAGTTCCATGTGTGACAGTGTCTCACAACATCAACAGGTTTTCACAGTTCCATGTGTGACAGTGTCTCATAACATCAACAGGTTTTCACAGTTCAATGTGTGACAGTGTCTCACAACATCAACAGGTTTTCACAGTTCCATGCCATGGCGTTCCTAATATATACTTCTAGCTGTTATGAACTTGATAGCCTCTGCTAGATTTCCAACCATTCGATAGCCACACCAATTTGTTCCAGAATTCCACTCACGACCTTTTGTCTTGATCACCCCACAATGTATGTTTTTGTTGTCAAGGTTGCGTTGGCGTGACTTTTCCCGTTGTCAACTTGTATCCCTTAGTTTTTCCTGCACTTTTGGCTCTAGACTTCTTCACATCCTGTCTATGGCGTAATCCAGGCACCTGCTCTGTGGCATTATGCCCCCCTCTTTTAAATGATGAAATCATTTATCTACCTAGCGATTACTAAATCCTGCCCAATAGCAGTGCCGACATCATGAGTCATATATAATGCTAAGTACGACGTTATGGCCCTCAATTAATTACCCACCAAACAGATAAAAAAATATCATATGATGGGCACGCCCTCCAGTCTACAATCCCACGGTAGACGTCGTGTAGCCAGTCTATGGGAAGGTTGGACTAATTAATTATACAATTAGTCCCTTACATGTCCATTTGGACTAGTTTTCTCACTCTGGGTCAATACCCGGAGTTTGGCACGTGGGTAAACAACAGATACTAACTAGTCAATACCATTTAACGCTCTATAAATTTCGCTGACGTATATATCCACAGGTTTGTTTATCGCATATATTAGGCATATATAGGTGAGATGATTCGCCTTCGTTGTAGATAAAGTGCAATCGTATGAACTCTGAGATTTCTCTATGATTGACCTGTTGACCATCAACCGCATTTAACTTGTGTGTAATGTAATGGCTGTCGTGTGTGTAAAGAATGAATGTCGTAGTAGGTATTTGTTCTTCTTTACCACTTTAGTGTCGTCCCTGGAGTGATGGGAATCAACACCCACATTTGTTTTTATTCAATATCTCTATTCTGGAGATATCCAGCAGACTCCGTCCACACACTCCATCAATCTGAAGACACCTTCTTCTCACTCTTACTCACCCCCGGATCATGCCCCCTCTCATTCGTCCCCAACATAACATACTTGACAACTCTAGCCTCAACAAATAAAAACAAGAAATGTATTAAAGCAAAGAGTATATGTAGGAGAAGTGTGTGTGTATATATAAGGTGTAGACTGTGTGACGTGTACTCTAAAGTGTCTATAGACTCAGATCAGTGTTCAGGAGTAGAGTCATTCTCATCCCTGTGCTGAAAAAACACACCAGCACCATGTATCGTATACAAGTAGCCTCACCCAGGTGATGCTCCTCCGGTCACGTGAAGACTTCCTCCGTTGTCTCTTGAACCACTAGGATGCTTGGACACCCATGACAAACACTGTCTAATGAGAGTCTTCAATCTGATTCACACTATGAATTTCCTCTGTTATTTAACTGATTGTTAATCAGAAAATTCTAACCCTATTGTCACTGTTATTGAGGAAATCTCAATGGATCTAGTGTCACTGGTTGTACAGATTCCCCATATTAACACCACAATTTAATGTTTCTGTATAATTTTGGTGTGAATGTTCCTGGTATCAATAGTGTATCTCTACAATGATCCGACTGTTCAGTGATACAACTATCACTTGCTAATCATAAATCTCATCAGCATGTCCTGCTCAGCAGAAGCCAGGTTCCCGCAAACCAACTTGGGTATAAACCCCATGTAGCGGCCTCTCAGCAACTTTTGTCTTCAAATTCTGAGCCATCCTCTTCTAAAATTGTGTTAGCTTCACTGTTGAAAATCATAGCACACATACGTGGACCTGTAAATGGAACCTGTAGAATAGAGAATACTATGGTGAGGGCAACTCAGTCCTGGCCGGAATTAGGTAAGTGTAGGCCAATAGCAGCACTCAGATCTGTAACAGAGATCCGAACTCTGTCATACGGCCAAATAACTCAATCATATGATCTGAGACATGGCAATACCAGGAAAGAATAAAGGAACGGGTAGAAACCCAGCAGATGCCCTACTGGAAGATCCTACCATTTCACATTCCTCTCCTCCCTCTCAACCATCCTTAATCTCTCTAATTATTATTCCACTACATTGTCCTCAACTCCCTGAGTAAAATGATATATCACACAAGCTAGTTGAAGCCACACAATAGGATACTAGTGCCGACGCTCCCATGATACTTTCTAGCACCGCACTTATAGAACATTCTATCACTAATCATCCTCTTAAGTTAGATATTACCATACCTACCATATGCCTATTTCGGTTGCTACTCGAGAAACTAGGCAATCAGACTGGATCTATGTCTGCGGATAACTATCACCACTTAGACATTCTAGTCTCTCTCCTGTAACACAACTCGGAATAATGCACCGATCCTAACACTTCAGAATGTTTTCCAACTCCCTCAACTTATTTACCGCAACTGGGTTTTATATGGGTGCTTGTGTGACGTCACCAAAAAAGTCCAGACGCCAATCAGTCCAGAATCTGGCTTTGTCCTCCTGTTTCTAGACTAACCGGAGTTAATTCGCTGTCAAGTTCACTTTCATCTGGGAAATTCTTTGTCTCATGCAACAAAGATCCGTGCTGTCTGTGAGCCAGAGACCTCCCCTCCCCCCCCCCCACACACACATCACAGAATCCATCCGACCTCTGGCAGACATTCTGTCCATCACTTTCAACGGCCGACTCCCGCTTTGCAGACAGATGACGCCAGTGCACATCTCTCGAAGAACAATATGTCAACAATATGTCGACCGTGTGTAGACATCGCGACGCGACTCACTTTGATCTCATACACAAATGCCGACCAGGTGCAGACAGTTTTAACGACGTATTTTCCTCAGTCTGTTCAACATCAAAGGGTCAATTGGTGTCATCGATCGCAACTAACAAGTTTATTTTTCTCGCGACAATGGCCCTTCTTCTCTATCTGTACGCGATCATATTGTAGCATACCTTTCTAATGAACATATCAGATTATGTTGATGGCGATAAATATAATACTCTAATTACAAACACTTATGAACTAATTATCCATCATAACGAATGAATGTAAATATTCAATTATAATTAATTAAACTATTGCGAATACTCTCATTACATATTTGTGTGCATGATAAATAATCATCTTATAACTGTTTATGATTTCATTAGTACAATGTCAATATGGTGTCACTTCATAGTGTTATTATAATTACACCTAACCACATGTCATACATATCTATAAATACTCAATCCTCGAATACTCGACCCTTGAAAGTTCGTAATCCAATCGAACCATCATCCCAGTATTTGACGTATGTATGCGGCAAATTAATAGTTCCATTATGCCGCATCACATGTCTCTGCCAACAATGAAAATAAAACATATGTATATATCTGACTAACACTATGTAACGTAATTTGTTGGTTGCTACATTTCTATCTAATCGAGTGCATCTGTAATATAATCTATTGCCTAAATACTCTATGAACGAATACAGATAAACCTTAGGAAATAGACATCAACTGTGGCAATATTCCTCTATAATTTTCACATTGGAACTTGTCTCCTTTCTTAAAGATAGGTATCAATAATGTCTCTTTCCAGTCATGGGGTAATTCTTCTGTCCTCCAGATTTTTATTATTATTTCGTATAGCTTTAGATGTAATGCATGGCCACCTGCCTTTATAAGTTCAGCAGCAATTCCATCAGCCTCTGTCGCCTTATTGTTTTAAGTCGTGTGATTACATATAGGATTTCTTCAAATGCAGGTTATTCAATTTGCGGTTCACACGTTAGAACCTCTTCCTGTGGGAAAGTGTTATTTGGAGCTTCACAATTTAGTAATTCTGAAGAGGTCGGAAAAAAATAAAAGAGTTCGGATAAAATTGTACACAAAATTAACAATTAAATTTCTCTTTATGTTTTCAACTTGAATGTTTCATGTAGAAATTTAATTGTTAATTTTTTGTACAATTTTAGTTTTGACATTTTATTTTGTTCCTTCAATTATAGTGTCTTATTACATAAGATACGTTTAATTTTCTTAAATACAGCTGTTGTTTGCATAGGGGACAGGCGAATATCTTATAAGTTTCGTTGAACTTTGGTCAAACTTTTCACATTTGGTTAACAAAGTTTCCTTGTTTTTATGAGTGTTGTTTGAAATTTGGTCAAACTTGTCCAAAACTTTTCACCTTTGGTTAACACATTTTCTTACTTGGCCAAGGTTTTTACCATTTGGTTAACAAAGTTTCCTACATTTCATAAGTTTGGGTGACAGTTGGCCAAACTTTTCACGTTTGAAATGAAGTCTGAATGAAATGTAGCCAAAATTTCCCCCCTCTGGTTAACAAATTTTTTTAATTGGCCTAGATTTTTGCCATTTGGTTAACAAAGTTTCCTACTGGATGAAATTTGGTCATACTTTTCACCTCTGGACAATAAAATCTCCCTCTTTTAATAAGTTTGGGTGACAGTTGACCAAAATTTTCACATTTGGTTAACAAATTTTTCCTACTTTTCATTTGTTTGACTGAGATTTTTATAAGTTTGGTTTGAAATTTGGCTAACCTTTTCACATTTGGTTAACAAAGTTTCCTACATTTCATAAGTTTGGGTGAGATTTGGTCAAACTTTTCCCCTCTGGACAACAAAATTTCACACTTTTCATAAGTTTGGATGAAAGTTGACCAAACTTTTCATGGTTGGTTAACAAATTTTCCTACTTTTCATGTGTTTGACTGAGCTGTTTATAAGTTTGGATTAAATGTGACCAACATTTTTCACTTTGATTGACAAATTTTCATACTTTTCATATGTTTGACTGAGCTTTTTATAAGTTTGGTTTGAAATTTGGCTAACCTTTTCACATTTGGTTAACACATTTTCTTACTTGGCCAAAATATTTGCCATTTGGTTAACAAAGTTTCCTACTTTTCATAAGTTCGGGTGAAATGTGGTCAAACTTTTCACATCTGGACAGCAAAATTTCCCACTTTTCACAAGTTTGTATGACAGTTGGTCAAACTTTTCACGTTTGGTTAACAAAATTTTCCTACTTTTCATATGTTTGACTGAGATTTTTTTATAAGTTTGGTTTGAAATTCGGCTAACCTTTTCACATTTGGTTAACAAAGTTTCTTACTTGACCAAGATTTTTGCCATTGTGGTTAACAAGTTTTCCTACTTTTCATAAATTTGATTGAAATGTGGCCAAATATTTTTCCCTTTTGGGTAACAGATTTTTTTAAAAATATTTTGCAAAGTTTCCTACTTTTCATAATTTTGGTTGAGTTATTTCAGACTATGGTCGAGAGTTTTGTCTACTTTGGTTAACCCGTTTCCTTAGTTTTGTTGAAATATTTCTTGAATTTGTCACCAATGTGTATCATTCTCTCATCACATGACAACTATATACACCGTAAACACTAGCAAAAAAAAAATTCAACAACCAAGTCGTAATTATAATATATGCCTGTTTATTTTACAGTATTTCAAGTACATTTTACAGTGTTTCAGTACATTTTTTCAAGAATAGAAAAATGCATAATGCCATTATACGAAATGGATGATGTGATATGAGGTGGTATACATAGTATCATCACAACGTTTTATTTTC
Source organism: Cepaea nemoralis (assembly GCA_014155875.1). NCBI lineage: Eukaryota > Metazoa > Mollusca > Gastropoda > Stylommatophora > Helicidae > Cepaea > Cepaea nemoralis. The sequence goes on along the minus strand of JACEFZ010016225.1, from coordinate 318,876 downwards.
ACATACAAAGCTATGCACATTGTATGTTGTTTCTAGATTTCTACACGCCATTTTCTGAGTAGGTTTGTTTTTTCGGTTGGTAGACTGGTATGTACATGTCACTTAGCATACAATCATAAAACTGGTCTCCTGCTTGTTGGGCTGGTATCTGAGTCTTGTAGATACCTGAGGCATCAATCATCTGAGTGTCGGGGCACATCATGTCTTTGGACAGTCTGGATTTTTCGATGTACCACCCCGTATTTCACTATTATTCTAGGTCTGATCTCTTCCGAACTCGAAAATGTAACATCAGCACTGAAGTCCCGGTGGTGAATGTGACTTTGTGCCCGTATCAGTGGTTAGAAGTATTTCCACTGTGTCGAAGGAGTAACGATTCAGCGGTATGTAGTGGGGTTTGTCGTAGGCGCGAAAAACTGAGGTCGATTGCTGTTTCATGATAGGAATCTTCCTTAGTAGTGGGACCATGACGTCTCCAACTGGTCTTGTCGCAATGAGATCGCAGTATACGTAGACATTTCGCAGGTTGTTATTCAGGTCTATTGACCCTTCACCTTCAATTGTATCTAGTATCTCTTGTAACTTCTCACTAAATGTAATCGTGGCCCCAGGTTCGAGTATTTTCACGATGACTTTCTTTGATGCGTTGTCGAAGTGGAATAGAACACATAGTTGATCGTCCACCTTCCGATCTTTCATTAGGCGATTCAGTGCAGCTATAAACACGTCTGGTGAACTGTACAGGCCTGAGGGACACACCTTTCTTATCACTCTACCATTGGGTGGGCTGTATCTTAGAGATACTTCATTCTCTAACACATTACAGTAGTAGTTGGGGAATTGAATTTCGGCCAGACCCACTTCAAAATATTGACTCACCTCTATAGTCTGCGGTAACTTGACGAAATAGTGACCTGGTGAGTTCTTGGGAAATATGTTCAGCGAAGCATTACTCGGTAATGTCAGGTAGAAGCTCATATTTTAGGGTTTGGTAGAAAGTAGCCCAGCCAGCTGCATAGAAGAGCGATCCACAACTTGCCTTCGACCGCGTTGACGTTGGCTCGAGACGGATTAAATAGTGATATGCCAATGACTGTGTATATAACGTTCAGTTGACAGAAGAAGACAATCTCTAGTCGCGGTACTCACCGACCACCTATGCACCAGAACGATTTTCTTTCCCCCTCTGTGGTATTTTGTAGGTTAATTTCCCTGTTGGTTTCTTCCATTACTACTGTTTTTGACCTATTGGGTCATTGCACTCGTGTCTCGGTTGTATCATTAGTTGCTATTGATAAATGCAAAAATCAGTGCTCTAGAATGTTGAGATTGCCTGCGATGTCTTGTAATTGGTCGCACACACCCACGGATGTTATGAATGGCCACGAGCAATCAATCAATGTTGGGGTTTTCTGCAACATCCTGTAAATGTCTTGGATAAACAATGTTGGAGCTGACTGTGACGTCCTGTATATGGCTTGCCTTACAGCTTTACTGCCCTATGTAATAGGTAGACACGTAACTATAGTACAGGGTATACCTTTGGTCATGCGATGACACGGTAAAACATTGTGGCACACGCCCAGCCAATCAATGTTGGGGCTGCATGCGATGCCCTGTAATTGATACCACACACACACACACGGATGTTCATACACGCACGCACGCGTACGTGACATGACTGCCGTTCGTTCAATAGGACAACAGGAATCTTACCCAGCAAACACACTGCTTCATAGAATGTTGAGGTTGACTGCGACGTCCTGTAATTGATAGGACACACGCACGCACACGCACACACATACGGATGTACATACACAATCAGCAGTACACCCACGCACGCACGCACAGATGGCTGTCATGATTGGTCATGCGCAACCAATCAATGTTGGGGTTGTCTGCAACGTCCTTTAAATGCCTTGGATAAACAATGTTGGGGGTGACTGTGACGTCCTGTAATTGATAGCAAACACACGTGCATGTAAATACCCGTAAGCATACGCACATGACCTGTTTGTGGTTCGTTCAATAAGACAGCCGCACACCACTCCTAGAATACTGAGGTTGACTGTGATGTCGTGTAATTGGTAGCACACACACACACACACACACACACACACACACACACACAGGGATGTACATACACGCACGCACACGAATGTGACATGACGGCCGAAGTTCGTTCAATAAATAAGACAGCAGCAATCTTACACAGCAAGTACACCACTCCACCGAATGTTGGGACTGCTTGTGATGTCCTGTAATTGATAGCACACCCTCGCGCGCCCGCATACATACACACAGACGCGCACACATATCTTGCGTGACCAAGATAGAAGGAGAGAAGGAGATAGAATGAGAGAGAGGGGTAGAGAGAGTGAGCGGGACAAAGAGGGAGAGAGAGAAAGAAATAGGGAGGGAGAGCCAAGAGCGAGAGAGACATACAGATCGGGTGAGAGAGAGACAGAGAGATATAGAGAGAGTAAGGGTGAGAGTGAGAGAGCTAGGGATAGAGAGAGTGAGAGAAAGAGTGTGAGAGAGGGAGCGAGAGAGAGCGAGTGAAAGCGATTGAGGGACAGAGAGAGTGAGAGAGACAGAGAAAAGCGAGAGAGAGGAAGAGTGACGAGAGAGAGAGAGAGAGAGAGAGAGAGAGAGAGAGAGAGAGAGAGAGAGAGAGAGAGAGAGAGAGAGAGAGAGAGAGAGAGAGATTTTACAGCAAGTAGAAATACATATTTTGTGCTGAATTCTTGCCTCCCTGAGCCCTGCATATTTGACCACAAACTCGACTAGTCGTCAAAGGTAATTATCGTCATGTTTTATCTACCGGTTATCAGCAACCGCTGTACGCGGCTATTGTCGGCTCCTGCTCGGTGAAGCGTTAGGGATGAGTTGTATCGGAAAATCTCGTGGTCGCTGTCTATTGTGTGTGCTCTTTACCTGGTGGTGCAGGTTTCTTTACCTGGTCGCGTAGGTAAACAGACATTCAAGGGAGGTCAGCACTTAAAATGGGAAACAATTCTGGTTTTAGCCACGGGCTCCGATTACTCTCCCTTCGAAATATTTTTATAATTAAAGGAGTATAACCGTGGTGTTTAATATTATTACATATTATAATGTATATCTCGGGATCTTATGGCATATTTTAAACGAGAGTCAAAGTTTTATATTGAAGTACCTACTCGCCATTATACATACAGGAATTTAGAGGGTTTAATTACGTTTTGGGTTTAATTTTTAATAAATTTTCTTTGTCTGGTATATTCATAAAGCAAATTTTCACCAAGTGTTTAAAGTTAAAAAAATGGCGTAAGGAAAACCTGCTGAATTAGCATACTGAGCCGTGCAAAAGTTTATTAATGCAATCCAAAAAGATGGGTTCTCGGGTTTGCTCGAGAGATGACATAAGTCAATTTCTGTCATATTTTACATCGAAGGGTCGATATGACTGGGGTTCGATCACACCACGTGACCGCACCGCAGACTCTCACACACACACACTGGGGCTTAAACTCGACAACTATTTGGTCTACTTATATAAGTATTCCACATGACCGGGGCTTGCCTCGCTGTTTTTTGAATGGGCTCGAAAGCGATCAGGGGAAGCGGAGGCGGACGGAGGAGGTACCTGTGGGCGGGGTTGTCGGTAGGGAGTACCCAGGGACCGGAAGTGACAACCGGAAGTGATATCAGAAGTACCAAGAAAATTCCCGCCAATTTTTCAAAAATGTGGTCCGCTTTTGTGACGTTTTCTGTGCGGTGATAGACTTTTTATATAGTAAAATATTATGGTGCTGCACCATAAATGATAAGCCATTTGCGTGTTCCTTACTACTCCAATCAATCAACCAATCAATGTTGGGGTTGTCTGCAACGTTCTGTAAATGCCTTGGATAAACAATGTTGGGGGTGAATGTGACGTCCTATAATTGATAGCACACACACGCGCATGTAAATACCCGTACGCATATGCACATGACCTGTTTGTGGTTCGTTCAATAAGACAGCCGCACACCACTCCGTAGAATACTGAGGTTGACTGTGATGTCGTGTAATTGGTAGCACACACACACACACACACACACACACACACACAGGGATGTACATACACGCACGCACACGAATGTGACATGACGGCCGAAGTTCGTTCAATAAATAAGACAGCAGCAATCTTACACAGCAAGTACACCACTCCACCGAATGTTGGGACTGCTTGTGATGTCCTGTAATTGATAGCACACCCTCGCGCGCCCGCATACATACACACAGACGCGCACACATATCTCGCGTGACCAAGATAGAAGGAGAGGAGATAGAATGAGAGAGAGGGGTAGAGAGAGTGAGCGGGACAAAGAGGGAGAGAGAGAAAGAGATAGGGAGGGAGAGCCAAGAGCGAGAGAGACATACAGATCGGGTGAGAGAGAGCCTGTTTTATACGTGTATCACTGTGAGTAGCTGTTCTTCGTGTGTACCTACAAGAAGCAAATGAGAACAGTAAACTGATTAGAGAAATTAGACAGTCAAAATTGTTTAGACGCATTATAAGAAGAAATAAATTAGAGAACATGGTGACAACTGGACAGATTGAGGGGATAAGAACAAGGGGAAGGCAGAGAAGTAAATGCCATGGATGACTTGGCCATGTGGCATGGTCGAGACAAGAACACAGAGCTGATCCACAACTCTGGTGATCATGCGAGATGACAAAACATGACTGCCCATGCTTATCGGCATGGCACATGTTGATGAGAAATAATCGACGAGGATTGGTAGAAAGAATATATGTGCCGAGAGACGTGCAAACAAAAATATATGTGAAGCAGAAAAGAAAACAACATATTTTTTTAAAGTCTGATTTTCAAATCCTTTATTATCACTATCAAATAACACGTTACTTTTAATTACATGAACAGCAAAAGGTAACAAAGAAAAATATAGAAAAATGTGTGTAATAACCATAATAAAGTATAATAATTGAATTTACAAATAGTTTAAACAACACATTTATAGCCAATGGTGCAAAGATGTTGATGGCTTTGATGAAACTCATGTATTCCCAGGTTTGTTGTAAAAAAATATTGATTTTTTGTAATATTTATTTTGTGTGGGGAGTAGTGCTACTTCATTCTAGATTCGTGATGTGTGTGGGTGGGTGCAGGATGTATGTGTTGGTGGGGAGATGTGTGTGTGGGTGGGGATGTGTGTTTGGCTAGGCGGTTGTGGGTGAGTGGGTGGAGGATATGTGGGTGGATGATTGTTGGTGGGTTATGGGATGGGTGGGGGATATATGTGTGCTTGGGGAGATGTGGGGATATGTGGTGGGTGGGAGATGTGTGCAGGTTGGGGTGGGTGTGGGGATGTGTGTGTGGATGAGGGATTTGTATGGGTGTGGGATGTTTGGGTGGGTGGGGAGTGCGTGGGTGGGTGATGTGTGGTGAATGTGTGTGGGGTTGTGGGTGACTGTGTGGGTTGGGGGATGGGTGCATGATTCGTGTGGGTGATGGATTTGGGATGTGTGTGTGGGTGGGGGATATGTCTGGGTGGGTGGGGGTGTGTGTGGCTGGATGGCAGATGTATGTATGGGTAATGAGGGTGATTGTAGGTGGAGTGTGTCGGTGGGTAGGAGATGTGTGGGGAAATATGGGTGAGGGATGTGTCTTGGGGATGTGTGTGGGTGTGGTGTTGTGCGGGAGGGGAGATGGGTGTGGATAAAGGATGTGTGTGGGTGGGGTGCAGATGGGTGAAGGATGTGTGTGATGATGGGGGATGTGTGTTTAGATGGGTGGTTGGGGTGTGTGAGTGTGGGTGGGTAGATGGTTGTGTTGATGAGTGGGTTAGGGATGTGTGGGTGTTAGTGGTTTAGGGATAAGTACATGTGTGAGGGGATGAGTGTATGGGTGGTAGATGTGTGTGTGGGAGGTGTGTGTTTGTGAATGGGGGATGTGTGTGTGGGTGGGGATGTGTGTGTATATGGGTTGGGGTGTGTGGTTTGGGATGTGTAACTGGGGGATAGGTGGGTGGAGGATGTGTGGGTAGAGGATGTGTGGGTGGGTGGGTAGAGGATGTGTGGGTGGGTGGAGGATATGTGGGTGGGTGGGTGTCTGTAGGTTAGGGGGTGGGGGGAGTTGTTTGTATGGGTGCGTTCGGGATCTGTGAATGGGCTGAGGGAGATGGGAGATTATGTGGGTGGGTGCGTAATTTGTGTGTGGGTAGGTGCGGGATATGTGAGTTGGCAGGGAGATGTGTGTGTGTATGTGTGTTGGATGTGTGGTTGAGGGATGTGTGTTTGGCTGTGTGGGTGGAGGAGGATATTGGGTGGGTAATGGGACGGGTGGAGGATATGTGAGTGGGTGGGGAGATGTGTGTAGGTGGGTGGGGATGTGTGGGTTGGGGAATATATGTGTGCTTGGGGTGTGGGTGGATGGGACGTGTGGTGGGTGGGAGGTGTGTGTGGGTGGGGATATGTGTAGGTGTGAGGATGTGGTGGATGGGTGGAGGTATGTATCTGTATCTGGGTTGTGTGTGTGGTTGAGTTGGGGTGAATAGGGGATGTGTGGGTGCTCACTTCTCAACTGATAGGCATGTCAGAGATGACACCCCCCCCCCCCCCCCTAAAAAAACCCACTACAAATGGCATAGATATTTCAGCAAGGAACAGTCTACTATGTTAAATGCCTCACAATATCATACACAAGAAAATTGGATCCTTTATTTTGGGGAAAAACAAGTTTGTTTTGTTTACAAAATACAAATTCACAAAAATGTATATTCTCTATAAAATAAACAATATGTTAGTTGAAGTGATAGCGATGAAGGAAACAAAAACTACAAGACTGTATATAAGATGGATGTATATATAATATATATCTAATTAACCCACACATCTATTTACACCAATCGGAAATCAAGAGGAGAAAGCACAAACACATATTGTCTTCATATGACAAAGGTAAAGCATGGCTAGCGGGTGATATACGGAAAACGTGCTTACATTTAGATTTTTTAAAACGGGGATATGCCATATGAGCATGAGTAATATGTGAGTGAAGTAAACGTATCAGTGGCATCCTTGTTCGGATGGGTGACATCCATGTTCGGATGGGTGGCATCCATGTTTGGATGGGTGGCATCTTATGTTTGGATGGGTGACATCCATGTTCAGATGGGTGGCATCCATGTTCAGATGGGTGGCATCCATGTTCGGATGGGTGACATCCATGTTTGGATGGGTGGCATCCATGTTTGGAGGGGTGATGTCCGTGTCAGGATGGGTCACAGTCATGGATGGGTGATATCAATATGTGGTGCTAAAATGCTAATAGCTGACGCATAGCAGTTGGTCTTAAAAATCTAATTTTTGTAGTTCTGTCTGTCCCATTCCATAATTTATTCAGTTGTTTTAGTCTCTGAAGAGCAATTGATAGTCGTCGTTTAATTTCTTTCATTGTGTCATCGTTATTGGTAATCAATGACCCAAGATATTCAAAATTTCCACCACCTCCAATTTTTCCTTATTAATATATATTTCTTTCTCCATAGTGGAGACTGTAACTGGCAAAATGAAATGCTTGTCAACTCTTGAGACCAGCGGTATGCGAAAAGAATGATCTGTCTGTACGGGAGACGCGAGCCTTGCAGCCATGTGCCTTGTCTCAGTGGGATGTCCTGCCGGCATGGTGAATGTCGGCATCTCCATCTGTCCTGACGCTCAGTCAGCGATAGCACCAAGATAACATGATTATGAGAACAGTGTCTAGCAGAATGTAAAATGCCATGATGCTGCAGAAAATCCACGCTACTCTGCTTGTCATGGACAGCTGCTGCCAGTTCCAGAGAAATCATGATGACTGACTGACTGACACGCATGTGCACTCACACACAGAACAGGGAGAGAGAGAGAGAGAGAGAGAGAGAGAGAGAGAGAGAGAGAGAGAGAGAGAGAGAGAGAGAGAGAGAGAGAGAGAGAGACGGTTGCCAAAGCCAAAGAAACACTGTGGGCAATTGAAACGCACTGACATGCACTGTATCCGAACACAGGAGATCACCGTCAGTGCTAAATATAGCTGATGACCCTAAATATAGCTGGTGACATTTGTTTGGGGTGAATTCAGGCAAAAGTACCATATTCTGTGTTGGACAGAACTAAGTGTAGATGGAATCGATCTCACTGGTACCCCAGGTCTGCGCAATCTAAGAAGGACATTAAAGTAGGGGGTCTACGAGTCCTGTAGAATTACTAATTATGCAGTCATCTCATGGATGTTTTTACTTTCTAATAGTGACTGAATCTCTTTCCTCACTTGTGCATCAAATTTCACATGGTTACAAACTTTAGGATCTAAGTAAAATTTGGTTGGATTTGATAAAATGTCTTCAAATTTGTTAGAAGCCTAAAAGATATGATTCCTGAGATAGTTGTTGTGAACAGCTTGGATCGCCAGAGTAACTTAGAAATGATTGCCTGGTAGAGACTGCCAGCTACAGTAAAAGAACCACAAACATCACACTTGTAAGGTTTCTCCCCTGTATACATTCTCTTATGTTTCTTCAGTCTACCAGCTTCAGTAAAAGAAGAATCACAATCATCACACTTGTACGGTATTTCTCATGTATGCTTTCTCTTATGTGTCTTCAGACTGCCAGTTACAGTAAAAGAAACACCACAATCATCACATTTGTAAGGTTTCTCTCCTGTATGCTTTCTCTTATGTTTCTTCAGATTGCCAGCTTCAGTAAAAGAAGCACCACAAACATCACACTTATATGGTCTCTCTCCTGTATGCATTCTCTTATGTTTCTTCAGATTGTCAGCTTGAGTAAAAGAAACACCACAAACATCGCACTTGTAAGGTTTCTCTCCTGTATGTGTTCTCATGTGGCACTTCACATTGCCAACTTGAGTAAAAGAAGCACCACAATCATCACACTTGTAAGGTTTCTCTCCTGTATGTGTTCTCATGTGGCACTTCACACTGCCAACTTGAGTAAAAGAAGCACCACAATCATCACACTTGTAAGGTTTCTCTCCTGTATGCTTTCTCTTATGTTTCTTCAGATGGTCAGCTCGAGTAAAAGAAACACCACAAACATCACACTTGTAAGGTTTCTCTCCTGTATGCTTTCTCTTATGTTTCTTCAGACTGCCAGCTTCAGTAAAAGAAGCACCACAAACATCACACTTATATGGTCTCTCTCCTGTATGCGTTCTCTTATGTTTCTTCAGATTGCCAGCTTGAGTAAAAGAAGCACCACAATCATCACACTTGTAAGGTTTCTCTCCTGTATGCTTTCTCTTATGATTCTTCAGATTGCCAGATTCAGTAAAAGAAGCACCACAAACATCACACTTGTAAGGCTTGTCTCCTGTATGCATTCTCTTATGTTTCTTCAGACTGCCAGCTTCAGTAAAAGAAGCACCACAAACATCACACTTGTAAGGCTTGTCTCCTGTATGCATTCTCTTATGTTTCATCAGACTGCCAGCTTCAGTAAAAGAAACACCACAATCATCACATGTGTAAGGTTTCTCTCCTGTATGTGTTCTCATGTGGCACTTCACACTGCCAACTTGAGTAAAAGAAGCACCACAATCATCACACTTGTAAGGTTTCTCTCCTGTATGCTTTCTCTTATGTTTCTTCAGATTGCCAGCTTCAGTAAAAGAAGCACCACAAACATCACACTTATATGGTCTCTCTCCTGTATGCGTTCTCTTATGTTTCTTCAGATTGCCAGCTTGAGTAAAAGAAGCACCACAATCATCACACTTGTAAGGTTTCTCTCCTGTATGCTTTCTCTTATGTTTCTTCAGACTGCCAGCTTCAGTAAAAGAAGCACCACAAACATCACACTTGTAAGGCTTGTCTCCTGTATGCATTCTCTTATGTTTCTTCAGACTGCCAGCTTCAGTAAAAGAAGCACCACAATCATCACACTTGTAAGGTTTCTCTCCTGTATGTATTCTCTTGTGATTCATGTTCTTTTGGCACTCTAGATGGTCATCTTGAAACAAAATACCATCCCCTTCATGACATTTGTTTGGCATCCTGTCAGTATGTGTTCTCTTATATCTGTCTACACAAACATTTGGACTAGAAACAACTCCTGTGAGTTCTTTGAGATCTGTAACTGATATAATCAAAAATGTCATCAAGAGCCTTTGCAAAGCTCTGTGTATGTTTTTCTTGAGTTTCTTTTTCTGCTGCTGACAATTCTCAATAACCAGAGATAGTTTATTGTCTGTATCAATCAGTGAAGACACACTTTCTGACATTTGACAACAATTTTCATGTTTTACTGATGCCTGACAACTGTTCTCAACCATTCTTGATTCTGAGTCTGCCCCCTGCCATTTCTTGAATGATGCTACCCCCAGCTATGTCTAACATTTTACTGAATTTGTGGCTCCTGCCTCACACAGAACATCTGATAGTTCTTGTTTCACAACCTTCATGTCTATGCTGTCATATGTCCACTTTTGTGTATACTCTTGAAGGGAGTGGTAAGGACTTCGTGGAGACCAAGAGTGTATTTCTGAAACACATCAAAGTAAATAATTAATGTCCTCATGAACATACCAGGTATTGATTATGAACAGATGTGTAATCAAGCAGGCACACATTGCAGCTACAGAAAATCAATTTCAAGTGAACAGAAGATGGAGAAGTTAAATAATTAATGTGCTGATGTATGATCTATGCTGGTGTATGATCTAAGTTCAGGTTTGATCTAAGCTGATGTAGGATCCAGCCTAATGTATGATCTCAGCTGATGAGTAATCTAGGCTGATGTATGATCTAAATTCAAGTATGATCTAGACTGATGTATGACCAAAGCTTATGTAGGTTCTTAGCTGATGTATGATCTAAGTTCTGATATAAGCTGATGTATGATCTAGGATGATGTATGATCTAAGCTGATGTATGATCTAGACTGATGTATGTCATAAGCTGATGTATTATGTAATGTTCAGGTATGATCTAGGTTGATGTATGATGTAATCTAATGTATGTTCTTAGCTGATGTATGGTCTAAGCTGATGTATGATCTAAGCTCATGATGATATACCCTTATGTATGATCTAGGTTGATGCCTGATCCAATCTTTTGTATGATCTAAGCTGATGTACAATCTAGGCTGATGTATGATGTAAGTTTATGATGATATAATCTGATGTATGTTCTGAGTTAAGGTATGATCTCAGCTGATGTATGATCATAGTTCAGGTATGATCAAAGCCAGGGGTGGGCAAACTACGGCCCGCGGGCTGCATACACCTCGACAACTGATATTATGCTGCCCTCGAGGGCATTTAGAAATAACAATTTTAACTTCGTTTTTAAGTTATTATGTTGAATTTTACAGAATCTCATGTATTTTTATGATTGTTTAAACATTTTTGATAAATAATATTAAACATTTGTTATAATCTTCTTCTTCTTCTTCAGCATTCCGAGCCATTGAGGTTCTTTGCTGCAGATTAAATCCATCTCCATTTGTCTCTGTGGTTGACCTTCTCTTGCCAGTCGTTGATTCCAAGTGCTTGTAGGTCTGTATATATATTATCTCTCCACCATCTTCCTGGTTACCTCGGGGTCTACAGTCATTTATTTCCTGAGTGTAAGCGAGTTTTGTTTCCCTATTGTCTTCCATTCTTTCTACATGCCTCAGCCATTGTAGTCTATTAGCCTTCATGATACCAGTGAATAGTGGGGACTTAAACAGATCATAAATGTCTTTGTTACTTCTTCTTTTCCTCTCCACTTTGTGTAAGAGAGTTAGTGAGTGGGAAAGAGAGAGAGAGAGCGCGCGCGAGAGAGAGCAAGAGAGACAGGGAGAGAGTGAGAGAGAGTTGAATTGCATCACTAATTTTTACGCTACACAATGTATATGTACAATTTTTTCTCCACTTCTTACAATTGCGAGAATTCTCACGACAATCGTCAGTGTCTCAATTGTGTGTAAAGTGTGGGAGTTTGTTCTTATTAGTTTCAGTGATCATGTGAGGCATCATGTATGTGTCTAGATGTGAGGATGTGTGTATGGGTGTGTATGTGAGGGATATGTGTGTGGGGGGGGGGGGTGTGAGGAATGTATGTGTGAAGGGGTTGTGTGTGGGGGATGTGAATGGGTTAATGGGTGATGTGTGGATGGGTTAAGGGATGTGTAGTCGATGGTGGATGTATGTGTGTGTGAGGGATATGTGTGGGGGGGGGGGGGGAGAGATTTGGGAGGATGGTTGGAAGTATGTGTGTGTTGGTGGGGGGGGGGGGGGGGGTTGGGTAGGGAATGTGTATTTTGGTGGGTGAATGGCTGTGTAGGAGATTGTGTGGGTTGGGGGATGGGTGTGTAATGGGTTTGGGGGTTGAGTGTGGGGGGGGGTGTCTGTGAATGGGATATGTCTGTGTGGTTGGGAGTTTGTGAGTGTGGATGGGGTAAATGTGAGTGTGTGGAGGATGTATGTGTGGGTGGTGAGGATGTTTGTAGGTGGAGGATGTGTGAGTGAGTTGGGAGATGTGTGCCCAATTTGTTACCCTTTTAAAATAAAGTTCGTTCGTTCGTATCCCTAATGGGTCCAAAGAAGTGTCTTAAAACTTTGTTCTCAAAGGTTTGTAACAAGGCTCCGTCTCCTTTTGTCGTACTCCAAGTTTCAGAGCCATACAGCACAACTGGTCTGATCAGTGTTTTGTATATTGTGATTTTGGTGTTACGAGATAGCGCATTTGATTTTAGTAGATGTTGTAGTACATAGTATATCTTATTTCCAGAATTGATTCTAGTTTGTATTTCTTCCCTTATGATGTTGGAGCAGTTGAAGATTGTACCCAGGTATTTGTATGTTTCCGTTCTTTTAATGGTCATATTATCTATTTGTATGTGGCCAGAGTTTTTAGCCATTCCTTCTCTTGAAATTACCATATATTCTGTCTTATCTTGGTTGATAACCAGCCCCATCTGTTGGGCTTTTTCCTTTGAGTCAATATTTCCAATGTCTTTTGTTCATTTTCCCCTATAATATCTATATCATCTGCATAACCAAGAAGCTTGGATGTTCCTCCTTTACCTTCCTTACAACTTTCTCTAGAGTTGTTATAATAAAAATTTTTTTAAAATCTTGTTAACAAATTAGTAAAAGTTTGTGTCCATATTGTAAAGTGTAATGTATAAGTAAAATAAAATTGCAATAATTAATTATTTATACTGTTTAATAACCTATAAATAATTCATAATTTGTTATTGTGATATCAGTTATCAATTATCAGTTATCAGCTGGGGTATCTTCATTGCTCTCCGGACAGGTCCATAGGTGCTCAGATCCTCCCCCCAAGCATATATAATAGCGCCAGCTATGAAGTTCGGTCCAGGCCAAGGCTAATCCACTTGGAAGGGCAGAGCTAGAACATAACCCTTGGAACATGTGGGGAACATGTTTTACCAAGAAGGCTTCTTGACTCTAGGGAAGAGTCTGATAAGAAGAGTTTTGCTATAGGGTGGGCAGGATGTCCCACCAGCAAAACGGTGTGTGTAAATACTAGATGTGATCATGTATTATTCCTATATCCCGAGGGATGGTACATTGATCGGTATTATGTTTAATATTGAACATATACAATGTAAGGAACGAGTCCAGGGACTCTTCACCTTAATGTTTAGTTCTTTTAATTTTAGAACTATGATAACTGATTACTATAACTAGTGACGTTAGCGACAACTGGTAAATGAATAGGGATAGGTGAGGCATACGATCAGACTCGTCATTCTGATTACTTACTCTGTTTAATGGGCTGTTCTGTGAGGCCAGCTGATATTGACGGAAACCCATGCTTTACTACTCTCAATATAGAGTGTCAAAGACTGAAGTATAGAGGTCTGAGGTCTACCTCAAGATAGAAGACCACCGGGAAGAGTGGTCAACCTCAAGTAGATCAGAGGTAACACAGTGCCCCGATATGAGGGCAGGGTAGGTGATAGGAAGGGGGACTATTAACTAGTTCTCTCATGAGACACGGAGGCGCCGACCAGATAGTTAGTACTCTGGTCACGGCAGAATCACGCCTACGTGATAGCCACGGAGAAGTAGATTGCCACTCAATAGGAGACGGCTGCTATAAGCGTGCTGAGTGTGACAGCACGCAAAAAGCCGAAGGACGCACAAGGTCCTTCTGCGTGCTGTGTAGCCACGCGAGTAGGAAAGTCAGACTGGGGACTGACTTCTTAGCGAGCGCACCGTTTAGTGTCAATAGGGGTTTCTGTAGCCAAGTAGATAGAGATTAGCAATAGGGTTAGGAAACTAGTGATAGGCAATTCTGTGGCTTTGTGTGTGATTTGATAGCAACTGTTTTGTAAATGTAAAGAGCCAACGGCAATAAAATGTATCATCCATTTCCTCTCACACGACTTGCAAGTTCCTTGTGTGGTGCGAGAGAAGTAATCCTGTGATGCCTGAAACATCGGTTGTTGACAGGCAAGGATTAAAGTGGTGTCAGAAGTGTGGCTTGAACAAATGTTCAAGCTAATACACTCACCCACGGCTCTAGACTATGGTTACTAGTAGTGAATTACAAGGTTTAATTTGTGTCAGTGACTGATGACGTGTACAGACTAGAACAAGTTTCGAGCTGAGCTGTGCCTATCGTGACAAAACAATGTTTATTTGTGTTTATTGAAATATTGTGTACTTATATTCATGTGTTCTTCGAAGTTGTAAGTATGGATATTATTATTTTCTTTCATTTATTTATGTAATTACTTATTTGTTTATGAATAATGATCAAAAATGATTCATGGCGGAGCGATACACATGCCTGCGACATTATCGATTTTTGCAAGCTAAAAATAGCGCTGCGCCTCTGACGTATTGCGGCTGACAAACAGCTGTTTTACGCCATTTGCATTCAGCATCTGATTGTTTACAAATCGCCAAGCTGCTGCCCGCCTGAATCTGTGCTTTATATTAACTATTATTTGTTTATTTAAGTTAGTGAATGAATATATTTATTTATTTAAACATTATTAATACATTTATATTTATTTCAAAGCAGTTATTGAATTTTTTTCGTACTTTTTCTATTTGTTTACCATCGCGATGGCACTACTTTTGGCTATGCAAATTAGACTTGGTCTGCACAACACTTCCATAGATTAAACTAGATTAGGAACGAAAGGCATAAGATGTTAGAACGAAGACAGGACATTGACATTTAATATTAAACTACATTGTATTTGTCCGGGGGCATGTCATTGTGATTGTACCAATTTGTCGAAAGTGATATGTCGTTTGCAATTTGTTAATTGTTGCTGCTCTTGTAAACCAGGGTGAACAACAGCTGGTTAGAAAAGTAAATCGTGTGTATGCTGAAGTGCCAAATGAGGGGACCTGAGTTGCCAAACGATTGTGCCTGATTTTCTGGAACATTAAGATGAGTAGACCAACGTATTTGGCATGCAATGTGATTAATAATGCATCTCTTTTTCAGCGTGTGATGCATTAGCATATTTTTGTGCTCTGCTTTTCAGGATAAAATTTTCCAGGTTATAAACTAAGAGTACAATTTGTAGTGCTCAGAGATTAAGAAACATAACATATCTAAGATAAATAAGCTGTATCTAAGATAAATAAGTGAGTAGATATTTGAGTGCCCGTCAAATCTATCTAATCTCCCAACAACATGGCAACTTTAGCTGATTTCATAAAAGCAGGCAATGAATTACAATACACAGGAAAGGACTTAGAGCAATATGCTGATCAAAAATTTAAGGAAGCAAAGAATGCTGAGAGAGATGAACGCGCACAAGAAAGAGAACAGGAAAGACAACACAAAAAGGAGATTGCAGAACTAGCTGAGATAACAAAACAAAAAGAATTAGAAATTAAACAGAAACAGTTAGAACATGATAAGGAGATTAAGCTAAAACAGTTAGAACAAGATAAGGAAATTAAACAAAGGGAATTAGATCTAAAGCAAAGAGAAATAGATGAAATGGCAAGAGTGAAAGAAAAACAAATACAAGTTGAATCAGATACACAGTTAAAGATGAAAGGTATGGATGTAGACTCACACGTAGAGATCTCTGCTACTAAACTAAAAAGTCAACAAGAAGAAAATAAGTTTAATAAATACAAAAATATTATTAAACCATTCTGTAAAGAAGATTCCATATCAGCCTGGACAGAAAATGTCGAGTATCAGTTTAAATACCACCAAGTTCCAATAGAGATGTGGGCTATGATTTATATGAAAAACCTGAGTGGTGAGCCCCTTAAGGTGATAGAATCAATACCAACTGATCTTAGATCCAACTATCAGTACATCCATGATAGGATAATGCAACACTTTTTACTTGATGCCCCTGGGTATCAGGTTCAGTTCTCAAATTTAAAACCAAAACCTAGTGAGACTTTCATTGATTACGTCTCAAATGTCCAAAGTGTACTAAATAGGTGGCTTAATGCAGCTAACATAGGAAAAAACTTTGACAGACTTAAAAATTTAATAGCCATGGATAAAGTCATATCCACCATACCATCTCCTTTTGCTAAATTCCTGCAGCAGTCAGACATTGAAACCATAGAACAATTTGAAAAGAAAGGCTCTGCATATTTTTCCTCAAATAGAGATATTTTTAAGACTTCAAATAGCGACTCTGAAATAGTTTCTTTTGTAAAGGACCAACCAAAAAACTATCAGGGTAATAGAAAACCATTTCATAGAGTCGACAAGAAAGATAAGAAAGTGTCGAAATGTGTCTACTGTCAACTTCTTCATGACACTTATTCTATGTGTGATAAATCGCCTAACTATCCGGCACATCTTGAGAATGTCATTAAGAAGCAACAAAACAAGAGAACTGCATACAGGCGTGCAGTCAAATGCTTCTTCTGTTCCAGCTACGGCCATTATTCAAATAAGTGCCTGGGCCGCCAACGTATGAAAGCCAACAATGCTATTTTGATTGATACATCATCTGATAGTGGTAGTGAGACTGAGTGTGAAGTTGAGAATGTATTACCTTTTAAGCAATCTGAAGATGTGTGTTGTGTGAATGATGTATTAAGCTTTGACAATTGTGACCAATGTCACCAATTTCATGCAGACGGCAAACTTACATGTGGGCATATTGTAACATCCTCCGTAGAGAATGCAAATGCAGTTATAGCCTCCAGAGGCAATCTATTGTTTCACTCTGCAATGGTCAATGATAAGCCATGCCGATGTTTGCTTGACAGTGGGAGCTCTATTATTGGTGTGAAAAAGGAACTTGTTAATCCAAAGGATTATACTGGTGACTCTGTAAATTGCCGGACCTTTTCTGGTAATATAGAAACCTATCCTCTGGCAAGAGCCCGTATAAACACCCCGTTCCTTTCTGATACCTTTACTTGTGCAATACTAGACAACCCTTGTACTGATTTAATTCTTGGGTGTCTACCCCAGCTAAGGCACTGTACAGATGAAGAAATATCTGTCTGGGAGGAGAAGAATGGTTTCACTCCAGTGAACAGTGCAGATATCCTCAAACATCACAGTCCTAACAAAAGTGCTAGACCCATAATACTTGAAACTGGTCAATACGTAATGGTGCTACTACCAGACAAGCATAATAAAATGTTAACTTCATGGCAAGGGCCTTTCAAGGTGATACAACAACTTTCAGATGTCGACTATGAAATATCGATAAACGGACACTTAAAGATATTTCATGTCAACATGTTGAAACCCTACTTTTCACGACAAGAGACAGAAGTAGAGACAGACAAACACAGTGCACCCACACCTAGTGATGAGACGACAGACGTACACAACACAACTACACTAGTTAGCGAGACTGGCAAATCCGACGAGATGCATACACTTAGTGAGAATACAGAAAACGCACTTAGCACCACTACCGTACTGAATCAGGTAGACGACGACGGAATGGAACTACCTGTTCCAATTGTAGACAAGACTGCGACATTAGATAGCATAAGGATAGAACAGGGACTAACAGACGTTCAACGACGACAATTAATAGAATTACTGACGGAGTATAAAGACATATTTTCTGACATTCCAGGTAGGACGGACAGGATCGAGCACTCCATTCTTCTTTCAGACTCTAAGCCTATCAAATGCAGGCCGTACCCTATCCCACTCAGCTATAGAGAAAGTCTAAATAAGGAAATTCTTAATTTAGAAGCTAGTGGGATCATCCAGAAATCTACATCTGAGTACTCCTTTCCAATCGTCCTAGTTAAGAAAAAAGACTCCACAATTCGTCTGTGTGTGGACTACAGAAAGCTTAACAACGTCACTAAGATCGACGCAGAACCAATTCCTTCCTGCGAAGATCTTATTCTTGACATGTCCACCTCCAAAATCTTTTCTAAATTAGATCTTACTAAGGGACATTGGCAGGTCCCTATGCAGACTCAATCCATTCATCTTACTGCTTTTTCAACACCTTTAGGACTTTACGAGTGGCGTTTTCTTCCTTTCGGACTTCGAAACGCTCCTGCCACTTTTGTACGCTTAACTAGAGATTTACTTCATGGAGTGACGAATACAGTGACGTATATAGATGATATATGTGTCCATACAGATGACTGGACAACACACTTACTCAAACTAAGACATGTCTTCGATAGGTTGCGACTCTTCGGTCTCACTGTCAAACCGAGCAAAGTTGAATTGGGCCTGCAAGAAATTGATTTTTTGGGTCATGTCATTTCACAAGGTCAACTAAAAACTGACAATAGCATTATTACCAAAATTATGAACCTGACCATGCCTACAACAAAGAAGCAGGTCAGAAGCCTTTTGGGGTTAGTAAATTACTATAGCAAGTTCATACCAAACTTAGCTGAAATTACAAGTGTATTTTCAAATGTTTTAAAAGCATCTGTAAAATTAGATGTCAAAGATGCATTATTAATTTCTGCATTGTCAAAATTGAAAATCCTGTTTAGTAATG
This sequence comes from Cepaea nemoralis, assembly GCA_014155875.1. Classification (NCBI taxonomy): domain Eukaryota; kingdom Metazoa; phylum Mollusca; class Gastropoda; order Stylommatophora; family Helicidae; genus Cepaea; species Cepaea nemoralis. The sequence continues at coordinate 299,925 of JACEFZ010016225.1, read as the reverse complement.
TACCAATCCTCCGCTTGCCTAATCCTAGGCTCGTTTATTATCTTAGGACAGATGCCAGCAGAATCTCCATCGCTGCAGTACTAGGCCAGTTTTATGATGGCATCTTCCATCCGATTTGCTACATGAGCCGCAAGATCACACCTGCTGAGTCCAGATATTCCATATCAGAGTTGGAAGCCCTAAGCGTCATCTATGCGGTCAGGAAGCTGCATCGATTTCTAGCGGGTGTTCACTTCGTTGTCCAGACTGACAACTCCCCAATCACGGTCATACAAAGTGGTGTCCATCGGAATGACCATATCTACAGGTGGTCGTTAATACTACAGAATTATACTTTTAGTATAGAGCATATTAAGGGTAAGGACAACATTCTGGCTGATACCCTTAGTCGACCATCTGAGGTAGAAATACCGGATATCCCACATGAGAGTGTAGAGTAATATAGGTTAAATTAGTACATTAGAATATTCTATGTGAAATATTTTACGAATACATAGACATTATGTTCTGAACAATGTACTAAGAACAGTGAACTACCATGTGTCCGTAGACATCAAAATAAGAACTGTGCTCCGAGAACAAGTATATCACCGTGTGAACTGAGACAGCTCGTTACATACTAAGCTCCATATGTGTTCCGGTGAATCATCTGTGTTAAGCAGGGAAAAACAGTGTCAGAACAGTACATAAATAACAGACACGAAAATACTTGTCTACGACACCAGCGAACTTTACAGGTGCAATACCCATAGGACACAAGTATGACTGTGTAATGTATTTAATATACCCAGGACAATTGTGTATATATAGTATGCCAATGAAAGCAATTTCTAAACAGTAGGGCAACGACTAACCTGAGGTATTTAAATACCATGTATATATAGACTTATTGTGATATGTATTATAACATTTTAATATAGTGATAAATTATAGTTAGATTAGGTCACTCTAAGATACATTTACATTTAGGAAATATAATAGTTTTAATTTTTTAGTAGTTTAGATAGATCATTAATTTACCCACTTACTTAGCTTAAAAGTAGATTAGGATAGTAATTTAAACGTAATGTCACGAGCGCCCTGAGTTAACCCAGATAATAATACCGACGTTTGCGTGGCGTATATTTTCTGGGCCACAACAGTTGTACTAACAGAGTAAACACAGCTGTACAGGTTACATCGTGTCAGCCCATATACACATTTGGTGGTGAGTGAGTAGGAATGGATACACAGAGTTGGCAGTTCATTAACTAGTAGAATCACATATATTGTCAGCTTAGGATATGGAATGGTTCCGTTTGTCATCTATACGGCCGGACATCAGACGAAAATGGCTGCTGGGATTGTCCCCACGGAACAGAAGATTGACAAGTTTGTCAACATTTGAATGCAGATGGAAGCCGTGAGATCACAGGGGCAGATGTAAAACGGAAGTACCTAGTACAGAAAACAGTGCATCTGTCAATTCTTGGTTTCCGGCACATCAAGATGATTGGCAGCTTGGTATCGAAACTCTTTGTTGGGAGTATACAGAAACTAGCTGGCTTGTTTTGAGAATCTAGGCAATTACTGACAACTTTGACAGGATTTAAGCCAGGAAAATAGTTCTTGACAGGGGATGATTTGCCACTGTGCCACCTGTGTGGGGGAGTAAAGGATAACGTCACGTGGCCAACTTTGGTAGTTTGCGATATAAACTCGAGTTGAGATCAACTAGGGTGGACTTGAATAATGCTCTAGTTAGAGTGCCAGGGCACTGCAGCGCCTAGTGGAAATAATATCTACCGTGTGTTAATTAGTGACTTAATTTTACACGTGCCTATAATGGCAGATGTAGATATGATTGATAGGACTGCAGTAGTGACATTTAAGGTATAACCTATTATAATATATTCGTTATAATTAATATAGACTGTGGCCTTGTTAAACTATAGTGTGATGATTAGCACTGTTAGTGGAAACTAGTTAGAGTAGAATAGTGATATTAACTCTGCTAGTTAAGAATAGATTAGTGAAGTGTTGATAAGCTTTACTAGTTGAGAATTGAGTAATGAGGGATAATTGGGATCCTCCCGTAGGTGTCCCTGGTGGGTGGGGTTCCACATTCTGGTTGCTGATTTTTTCTTTGTCATAGCCTGATTCGGCTCTAGGTGGGTAGCTAATCTGCTCTGTGACTAAGTCTAGTTAGCTAAAGATCATTAAGCAAGGTGATAGGCTTACACTCAGCCGAAGGGATCAGTGACTAGTACTATCACCAGATGTGTTGTTTCTATCCTAGGTTCCCTACCAGATCCAAGGAAACTCTACAAGTTTTGGGAAAGAATTAAAAAACCCATTCTGAAGAACACCAGTTCAAGAGTCAATAAAGTTGCATACAGAACGTAACTAAAGCTAGAAGGAAGTTGATTCACCAAAGAGAGTGATGCGTACTGATGCACCACACAGCATCAGACAGTAGTAACTAAATGAGAACAGTCTAATAGTTACCTAGTGTTATATAATCTTGTGTAACAGAACACAAGACATTATACGTGAGGCTAGATAGACACGAGTGAGGATCAATCACATTAACAATTAACATTAATGACTGCGTACACACTACAAAAGACTTGTGCAGTTTGTTAAGGAACGTTAGGAACGGACATTGTGTAGAGTGCAACCGGTCCATGAGTAACTGTTAATACCACCGGTGTCTATTTCGGATGTTCATGAAATTGGATTACCAGAGGTCTACAGAGGCAAAGCAGTATCCGGCAAGATGGTTTCGGCAACGGGTGAGAAGTACATGTTCTGACGTACTGTGCTGTGGTCTATCTTTGCTGGGATCAGCTGACTGGGTTGCTGTCTGAGAGTCAGAGTCTACACACTTTATAGAACACGTCACACATTTTCTTCACATACACGTCTCATATACGTTACTTTTATCTTAATAAATTACTCTTTATTAATTTTTAGAAGCAAGAGTTGTTGAGTATGTTGCGTTGGGGAAGTATGAGAAGGGGGCATAGTACGACAGTGTGAGAGTGATAGGAAAAGGTGTCCATAGGCTGATGGAGTGTGTTGGACGGAAGCTGGTGGATTCTCCAGAATATTGAGAGGAAAGAAAAAAAAATATTATAATGTGGGTGTCGGCTCTCCTCACTCCAGGGACGACACTTTAAAGTAGGGCACGACATTATTGGGGGCTCGTAAACGTGATCTTTGGACAGCGGGATCTCTCGTAAACGTGATCTTTGGACAGCGGGATCTCTCGTAAAAGTGATCTTTGGACAGCGGGATCTCTCGTAAACGTGATCCTTGGACAGCGGGATCTCTCGTAAACGGGATCTTTGGACAGCGGGATCTCCCGTAAATGGAATCCTTGGACAGCGAGATCTCCTGCAAGCAGGAACCTTTGACAGTGGGATCTTCTGACAACGGGGTCTTTTGACACGGGATCCTTAGTTATAAAAGGGAGATATCATTTTGGAGAATCCAGCTAGAGTGAATGTGGATAGGGGTTAGGACTAATATCTTACCTGTTCACACTTCACACGTCTGCATAGGTCTGTGGTCCTGATTCTACTCTTGTCACTGCGTGAATGTGCTGTGTGTGGTATATCTAGATTTATAGTACTTGTTCATATATCTGTATAGTAATTTGCAGTTATATTGTACTAGACCTGCTAGCTTACCTCTCTGTATAATGGCCACCCCTAAACTTAGCACGTTAGAATTAAAGGCAAGGGGGGAAGAAATGGGATTAGCTGGGTCTGCTCTAACGGATTACATACAAGAAGTGGAGAGAGAGTATCGTCAAGTGGAACGGGAAGATCGAAAGGCCGAGTTGGAATTGAGGAGGATGGAGTTGGAACAAGCAGCTAAGAAATTGGAAGCTGAACAAGCAGCTAAGAAATTGGAAGCTGAACAAGCAGCTAAGAAATTGGAAGCTGAGCAAGCAGCTAGGAAATTGGAAGCTGAACAAGCAGCTATGAAATTTGAAGCTGAGCAAGCAGCTAGGAAATTGGAAGCTGAGCAAGCAGCTAGGAAATTGGAAGCTGAACAAGCAGCTATGAAATTTGAAGCTGAGCAAGCAGCTAGGAAATTGGAAGCTGAGCAAGCAGCTAGGAAATTTGAAGCTGAACAAGCAGCTAGGAAATTAGAAGCTGAACAAGAAGCACAGAAAAGGGAGCACGAGTACCGGATGAGGGAACTCGAGTTGAAGAGTCAATCTAATGGAGAAACTGAGGGAGCAGTTGGAGGTTCCTCCATCCCAGGATCAACACCAGTAGGTGGACATGGGTGCCATGCTATGAAGTTTCCTTTAGCGGTCTACGAGGAGGACAAAGAGAAGATTGACCAATACCTTCAACGCTTCGAGGCTATGTCAGTTGCTATGGGTCTGGAGCGTAACAAATGGAATCTTAAGCTATCCCAGGGATTACGCGGGACGGGATACGAGGTTTATACTCGCCTGCCACCAGGACATGAGAACAATTATGATGAGTTAAAGACGGCTCTGCTGAAACGATTCGAGGTTACGTCACATACCTACCGGAAAAAATTTCGAGCAGCGAAACGAGAACCGGGAGAGTTGTTTGCCGCCTACAGTTTGCGTCTTAAATCTTATCGCCATAAGTGGATGGATTTGGCTGGGTTCGCACATGACTATGAGAGTCTGGAAGAGCTCATGGTGGTCGACCAGCTGAAGAAGCAAATGTCTAAACCTCTCAGGACGTTCCTGGGAGAACAAGGAGCGGAACGTATTGACCTCGTGAATAAATTAGCAGAACGGTTCGTCGAGGTACATGGGGAGGCAGGGGAAAACCTTTCAACCAACACCAAAAGTCAAGAGAAACATGACAAGAAGAAAGCCACAAACTCAGGAACAAAAAAGTGGGAACCTTATGTGCAAAAATCAGAGGATAGTTCAGAGAGGAAGAAGGAGGGAAGCAAGAGCACTTCAAGCTCTACACCTAAACGACCGTGGTCGGAGAAGTGGTGTTCAATTTGTAAGTCACCCTCTCACAATACGAGGGACTGCAAATCGAAGGCTAAGAACCCTCACTTTGCAGCATGTCAAGTGACTTCCAAGGAGGTTGTCACGGAAAATGCCAAGGTCAACAAGGAAGCTCGCCACCAACAGAGCTCATTCAAGTCCGACAATAGAAAATCTAGGACAGGGAAATGGTGCAACCAATGTCAGTCAAACACGCACAATGCTATTGACTGCAGGGGAAAGTCAGGAGACACTCAATTCGTCGTGTGCTCAGGGAAACCTAAGGTGGAGCCCACCGAAGAGGTCGAGGCCGAGGAAGAGACTCCAGACCAGGAAAAACCACCTGTAGTGGAATTGGTAGAGGTTAACGGTCATCAAGTGGAGTGTTTATACGACACAGGACTGGACGGGGAGGCCGTGATTTCTGCGGATCTAGTACATCCAGAACAATTCACAGGTGAAACCTTGGATATACAGCCTGCACAGAAGAGTGCTGTAGTCATGAAGTTGCCCATTGCTAATGTGGAGATTCGGTCAAGGTACGTCACCGGCACCATCAAGGCCGCTGTATTGACCGATCCCATTTTCCCAGTCATCCTAGGTTGCCGGTATGTCTTTCTGGGAATGCCCAGGGAGCCAATTCATATGGGAGCAATGCAGACTCGCTCTCAGACGAAAACGGAAGAGGCAGAAGCAATTGTGACTAACCCAATGCCGGGGGAGCTACGAACTGCCCAGAGTGAGGATGATACTTTACGTCCTTGCTACAAAAAGCTGCAGAAAAGTGCTGATCCACCAGGACGGGGGCAGTACTACATGAAGAATAGGATACTCTACAGGAGAGCAGGAAGGGGAGACAACCTATACGGTCAGTTGGTCGTCCCGAAAGTTCACCGGTCCCAGATTCTTCATATGGGGCATACCATCTCCTTTAGTGGACACAAGGGTATTGCCGCCACCATGCAGCGGATTTCCTGCCACTACTATTGGCCGGGAATGACAGATGATGTGCGTCGGTATGTGAAGTCATGCCCTGAGTGCCAGAGGGTGGCACCAAAACACTGGACAGCACCGGTGATGTTGGGTGAGATGCCCATCATGAACTCTCCTTTCGAGAGGGTAGCCATCGATATCGTGGGTCCACTTCCCAGGACTAGGAAGAGGAACATGTATATACTCACAATGGTGGATTGCTGTACAATGTGGGGTGAGGCGATACCGTTGACCACGATTGACTCGAAAAGAGTGGCAGACGCACTGATGGAGGCCTTTACCAGATTAGGCTTTCCGGATCAAATTCTGACGGATAATGGATCTCAGTTTTGTGGAAAACTCATGGAGGAGGTATTTAGGGTGTTTCACTCTAACCACATACATACCAGCCCTTACCACCCTCAAGCCAATGGACAAGTAGAGCGTTTCAACGGCACGTTGATGACAATGCTCAGGAAACTAGCGCAGGAAAAACCTGATAGGTGGGATGAATATATCCCAGCAGCACTCTTTGCCTATCGGGAAGTTCCTCATGGCTCAACAGGACTACCACCCGCTACGTTGCTGTTTGGTCGTCCAATCAAAGGACCATTGGAAGCCATGTTGAGGAGTTGGACTGAAGAGGGGACGTCAGAAGAAGTGATCTCATCCTACAAATACGTGGAGGAACTGAAAGAAAAACTCCACAAGGGATGGACTCTGGCAAATCAAAACTTGAAAAAGGCCAGGAAAAGACATGCGGCTTACTACAACCGTAGGTCTAAAGAAAGATCTCTAGAGGTAGGAGATAAAGTCTTGTTGCTACTCCCAACGGGAAACAACAAACTGGAGATAGGTTGGCAAGGACCATTTCCCGTGGAAAGGGTAATATCCAGAACCAACTATCAAATCCGGATCCGGGGAAAGTCGAAGATTTTCCATATCAATCTCTTGCGGAAATACGAAGAGAGACCCGGAGACAAGGCAGCTCACCTCATGGCAATGGCAGTTGCAGTGGAGACAGAAGTGGGAACCAGCGAGGGCAGGGAATATCCCTTAGTACACCAGGAAACTTATAGGGATGTGCAAGTGAACCCTGATCTGACCTCCCAGGAGAGGGAAAGGATAACCCAGGTTCTCAAGTCTCATAAGGAGATACTGACTGATAAACCTGGACGAACGAGGTTGGTTGAGTTCGAGATGACTTTGACCACACAGGAGCCTGTTCGCCAAAAGGTTTACCCAGTGCCATTCTCTAAAGAAAAGGCCCTGGAGGAGGAAATAAAAAAACTGCTGGAGGATGACGTGATTGCACCATCCACATCCCCATACAATGCGGGGGTAGTTTTGTTACGCAAACCAAGTGGAGAACACAGGTTGTGTATAGATTACCGACTGCTGAACAGTCATACACAGTTTCAGGTGGAACCTTTGCCGAATCCAACTCAGTTATTCGCTAGGCTCCATAAGGCTCGGTACTTTTCAAAGGTGGATCTGAGTCGGGGGTACTATCAGATACCAGTCAAACCGGAGATTCGACCACTGTTAGCTTTCAGTACACCCAGTGGACACTACGAATTCAAGGTCATGCCGTTTGGACTCAGCAATGCACCTAGTGTGTTTACACGCATGATGAGGACTTTACTAGATCCGTTACAGGATCCGTCCATCATCTCATTCATGGATGATATTCTGATTTCCAGTGACAGCTTGGATGACCACTTACAATCCTTGGAGAGAGTGTTTAATAGACTCAAGGAAGCAGGGCTTACTGCTCGTCCAACCAAGTGCATGATTGGTTACCAGACTCTGGAATTTCTAGGTCACACCATCACTCCAGGACACATTGTCCAAGAAGAGAAGAACCTGGAGAAAATCAGAAATGCACCAAGGCCAAAAACGAAGAAGGATGTGCGATCATTTCTCTCGTTGTGTGGGTTCTACCACAAATTTATCCCACATTTCACTGAACTGGGAGCTCCGTTGACGGAAACCTTGAAAAAGGGATTACCGGATCAAATCATTTGGACACCAGAATGTGAGAATGCCTATAGTCAGTTAAAGGAGGCCTTGGTCAGCAAACCTGTATTACAGCTCCCTGACCTTTCCAAACCATTTGTGTTGAGAACGGATGCGAGTGCGATTGGAATTGGAGCCGCTTTGTTACAGGAAGGAAAAGACGATGCTTCGGTTTTGAAACCTGTGGCATACGCAAGTAAGAAACTTCTACAGGCGGAGAGGAATTATTCAACCGTCGAAAGAGAGTGCTTGTCCCTCGTATGGGCAGTGCAAAAATTTCAGCCATATTTGTATGGAGTTAAGTTTCGGGTCCAGTCAGATCATCAGCCCCTGATGTTCCTGGCTACTTCTCAGAAGCTCAACGCACGTTTGATGCGGTGGTCGTTGTTACTTCAACCGTATAATTTCACAGTAGAGTACATTCCTGGGAAGGAAAATGTTGGAGCGGACTTCTTGTCAAGACACCCAGCTCCTGAAGAAGAGGAATGAATCATCTGGATTTAACTCATGGTGGAGAAGAGTGAGATGGACTACTCTCTTAAGAGGGGGCCTATGTCACGAGCGCCCTGAGTTAACCCAGATAATAATACCGACGTTTGCGTGGCGTATATTTTCTGGGCCACAACAGTCGTACTAACAGAGTAAACACAGCTGTACAGGTTACATCGTGTCAGCCCATATACACATTTGGTGGTGAGTGAGTAGGAATGGATACACAGAGTTGGCAGTTCATTAACTAGTAGAATCACATATATTGTCAGCTTAGGATATGGAATGGTTCCGTTTGTCATCTATACGGCCGGACATCAGACGAAAATGGCTGCTGGGATTGTCACCACGGAACAGAAGATTGACAAGTTTGTCAACATTTGAATGCAGATGGAAGCCGTGAGATCACAGGGGCAGATGTAAAACGGAAGTACCTAGTACGGAAAACAGTGCATCTGTCAATTCTTGGTTTCCGGCACATCAAGATGATTGGCAGCTTGGTATCGAAACTCTTTGTTGGGAGTATACAGAAACTAGCTGGCTTGTTTTGAGAATCTAGGCAATTACTGACAACTTTGACAGGATTTAAGCCAGGAAAATAGTTCTTGACAGGGGATGATTTGCCACTGTGCCACCTGTGTGGGGGAGTAAAGGATAACGTCACGTGGCCAACTTTGGTAGTTTGCGATATAAACTCGAGTTGAGATCAACTAGGGTGAACTTGAATAATGCTCTAGTTAGAGTGCCAGGGCACTGCAGCGCCTAGTGGAAATAATATCTACCGTGTGTTAATTAGTGACTTAATTTTACACGTGCCTATAATGGCAGATGTAGATATGATTGATAGGACTGCAGTAGTGACATTTAAGGTATAACCTATTATAATATATTCGTTATAATTAATATAGACTGTGGCCTTGTTAAACTATAGTGTGATGATTAGCACTGTTAGTGGAAACTAGTTAGAGTAGAATAGTGATATTAACTCTGCTAGTTAAGAATAGATTAGTGAAGTGTTGATAAGCTTTACTAGTTGAGAATTGAGTAATGAGGGATAATTGGGATCCTCCCGTAGGTGTCCCTGGTGGGTGGGGTTCCGCATTCTGGTTGCTGATTTTTTCTTTGTCATAGCCTGATTCGGCTCTAGGTGGGTAGCTAATCTGCTCTGCGACTAAGTCTAGTTAGCTAAAGATCATTAAGCAAGGTGATAGGCTTACACTCAGCCGAAGGGATCAGTGACTAGTACTATCACCAGATGTGTTGTTTCTATCCTAGGTTCCCTACCAGATCCAAGGAAACTCTACAAGTTTTGGGAAAGAATTAAAAAACCCATTCTGAAGAACACCAGTTCAAGAGTCAATAAAGTTGCATACAGAACGTAACTAAAGCTAGAAGGAAGTTGATTCACCAAAGAGAGTGATGCGTACTGATGCACCACACAGCATCAGACAGTAGTAACTAAATGAGAACAGTCTAATAGTTACCTAGTGTTATATAATCTCGTGTAACAGAACACAAGACATTATACGTGAGGCTAGATAGACACGAGTGAGGATCAATCACATTAACAATTAACATTAATGACTGCATACACACTACAAAAGACTTGTGCAGTTTGTTAAGGAACGTTAGGAACGGACATTGTGTAGAGTGCAACCGGTCCATGAGTAACTGTTAATACCACCGGTGTCTATTTCGGATGTTCATGAAATTGGATTACCAGAGGTCTACAGAGGCAAAGCAGTATCCGGCAAGATGGTTTCGGCAACGGGTGAGAAGTACATGTTCTGACGTACTGTGCTGTGGTCTATCTTTGCTGGGATCAGCTGACTGGGTTGCTGTCTGAGAGTCAGAGTCTACACACTTTATAGAACACGTCACACATTTTCTTCACATACACGTCTCATATACGTTACACTTTTATTTTAATAAATTACTCTTTATTAATTTTTAGAAGCAAGAGTTGTTGAGTATGTTGCGTTGGGGAAGTATGAGAAGGGGGCATAGTACGACAGTGTGAGAGTGATAGGAAAAGGTGTCCATAGGCTGATGGAGTGTGTTGGACGGAAGCTGGTGGATTCTCCAGAATATTGAGAGGAAAGAAAAAAAAATATTATAATGTGGGTGTCGGCTCTCCTCACTCCAGGGACGACACTTTAAAGGAGGACACGACACGTAATAACAGCTAATTATAAACTAGGATAAAAAGTTTAGATAGTAATAGTACCATTTAGTTTGTTACATTTCACTTTGTTTCATTTCATTTGAGTTCATTCCACCTTAATGAACCAGTCCATTTAACAAACATTGTTCATTTAGTATTATGATTAGTTTACACCGGATAGGATAAAAGGATTATACAAATAAACATACATCATTTACACCATTTAGAGTAAAAATATCAATCATATATTCTTTTCATTTAAAAATATTATTCATAATCTTGTTATATTTCACATTACCCATTTCAGAAAGGTACATAACTCATCTCACATCAATTTCATTTTAAATAGGTAGATTACTTCCCTTGAAATTAGATTAAAGTAGGTAACACATTAAATACATATTTATAGAACTAGTATTAGTATTTCAGTATTTAGAGTATTATTTCAGTAGAATGTAGTCATTAATCATATCAGGGTACAAACCATCAACCCTTTTTCTTACATGTAAATAGTTTGTAAATACATGACTCGTGCAGCAATTTACGCACAGTCATTAAGCTCAACTTTCTCAAACTGAGCCAATCTTGTACAGTGTCACTCCAAGGTTTTTAAATAATTGTGAGGGTAAAAGATGTGTGACAGAAGTGTGAAAGAGAGAGCATATGTAAATTATACAAGAGAGAATGAGATCAGTCAGCGGATTTTTTCTGCCGCTCAACGCGATTTTTTTAATTTTTTGTCTGCGTCAGCTGTTTGCTTTCAATGTTGAAAATGTGCTGTCTTGAATGTGTTGTGTGTAGTTTAGTGTAGATCTTAGAGAAAGTATTTTAAGTCTCATAAGACGGAAACGTAGTCACAAATTAGTGTTATACACTTGTTTGTGGCCACATTTAACCGAATTATGGCACTTGAAAACTAACTTACATACACATGATAGATAGATACACATGTTAGAAGTTAGATTATACTATTAGTTAGATTCAAAGACGCAACCATCCAGGAAAACAAACATGTAAATTGCATACAGTTGTGGTAGATAAAAGGGAGATAACTCCGGGTCAGGGGACACAATAGACAACGAAACACTAACTTAACAGTGAAAGATAACTTTACACGTGGAAGCGAGATAGGTAAAGCCTGTCGCACACAGCTTGTGTAATGGTTGTTTAATATTATATGGGGGACATGAAGCAATTCATGTGTTGACCCTAAGAAAGTCAACTTTGTATGGGTAGTGAGTTAATTTACTATTTGAGGGCAGGTCTTATAAGACAATGGTCCGGTTCAGACATACCTCTAATTAATATAATATTGCGATTGAGAAGAGGGCTTACGCCAACCAGACAAGTTTTGTGGCGATTGCCAGTAGCCAAGTAAAGTGAAACTACATTGTGACAATAGTCAGTAGAAGTCTATTCAGTTACCCAAAACCAGGTTATCAGCAGTCTTTGACAAAAATTAGATACACTAATTTTTTTTAGAAACCTCTTGCGTCACAACCAATGAGTCAAAGTTGATGACGCAACACAGGAGGGGAGGGTGTGTGTCAAAGACTGAAGTATAGAGGTCTGAGGTCTACCTCAAGATAGAAGACCACCGGGAAGAGTGGTCAACCTCAAGTAGATCAGAGGTAACACAGTGCCCCGATATGAGGGCAGGGTAGGTGATAGGAAGGGGGACTATTAACTAGTTCTCTCATGAGACACGGAGGCGCCGACCAGATAGTTAGTACTCTGGTCACGGCAGAATCACGCCTACGTGATAGCCACGGAGAAGTAGATTGCCACTCAATAGGAGACGGCTGCTATAAGCGTGCTGAGTGTGACAGCACGCAAAAAGCCGAAGGACGCACAAGGTCCTTCTGCGTGCTGTGTAGCCACGGGAGTAGGAAAGTCAGACTGGGGACTGACTTCTTAGCGAGCGCACCGTTTAGTGTCAATAGGGGTTTCTGTAGCCAAGTAGATAGAGATTAGCAATAGGGTTAGGAAACTAGTGATAGGCAATTCTGTGGCTTTGTGTGTGATTTGATAGCAACTGTTTTGTAAATGTAAAGAGCCAACGGCAATAAAATGTATCATCCATTTCCTCTCACACGACTTGCAAGTTCCTTGTGTGGTGCGAGAGAAGTAATCCTGTGATGCCTGAAACATCGGTTGTTGACATAGAGATAATGCTTTAGTTATCTGAATAACTAATTAGCATGACTGAAGGTTGAGTAGTCAGGGATAGGATGCATGTGGACCAATGTTTGGGCCAAATACTCTCACCGATCGCTCTTCCTTTCAGGAGTTGCCTGTTGAGGAACCAGACTACTACAATTGTTGTTTGCCTGAAACCACTTCGTGTACCACAGCGAAGGGTAGAATAATTACTTACCTCGCCTGACGAAACCACACCATGTGAAAGGGTGAATCATCATGACTGAATGTTATCATCAAGTGATTCCTGTGCCCTGAAAGTGCACATGTGGGATGTGATGGTTTGTGTAGTTTTTCTGAATTAGATGATGCTCTATTTCAGCAATGAGATGTTCAGCAACCTGAGCAATCATGCTCAATGATAAGAGACAATAGACTGTATGCGGATTGATGTGCCTAGATTAACCCAGTGAGGTGTATCAAGTAGGAGTACTCTCAGCTCTGGGAGCTCATCCAGTCCAAGTCTATTGTGGTTCCGCCTAAACGTCGGAAACTTGAAGCAAGATTGATCTATAAACTTGTGCGGTTCCTACGGCAGCTTTAGTGGCAGGTCATGATGAGACCTACACCAGCTTACGTATAGTAACTATTTCAAGTGTTATCAGGTATAGCGGACAACTAATTATTGTCCAGACTGAACAGTTTTGCCACCGTATGAAATATGTGCATGATCCAAATGGTGTACTTATAGAGTATAGAAACTGTGAACTGTTTTCTTGTAGGACTCTAGGGAAGTGGCAGCAGAACTATCTGATTACCCAACCAGGGGTATGTACTACTACCTAGGGACCATTAGATTGGCCATTGGCTTATTACCCAACCAGGGGTACTTGCTACGATTTAGGGACCATTAGATTGGTCATTGGTTTATTACCCAACCAGGGGTACTTGCTACGACTTAGGGACCAATAGATTGGTCATTGGCTACAGACATTTAATCCAGTCAAGAGTAACTGGGGTCACCTCACGGAGGAGGGTCTCCCAGCCAGGCTGTCTACAGAGAACTGTTTATTAACTTTAGCAGTGACTCATTAGGAAGTGATGAAGTTGCAGTTCGTCCAGTTGAGTGAGGTCCAGGGGTAACGCTCTTGTTGTTGATACAAGCTCTGGGGACGGAGTGGTCTCCAAGGTTCTAGTCATCTCACTGAAAGAAAGCCGGGTGAGTGGCGGACCGACTGGACGGGACATCTGCATCCCATCTACTTCTCAGCCTTATGATGAAGGAACCATATCTCTGATTCTGTCTCTACTCTATTCTCTACTTATGTAAATAGATTATTCTATCAGGGTGTTCAATTCAGTTCTATATTCTCAAGGGTATTATAAACTTTGTGTAGGTTGACTTACTCTTTGTACAATTATTGAGTGTGGTCTCGGACGATGCCTCAGTGTTCATTGTTCTAAGGGAGTAGGTAGTTAGTGGGGGTCTAGAATCTGGAGGGGCTTGTAGACATAATTAACGAATACGAGGTCAGCCGCAGAGGAAACAGTGTATCTACCTGTCCAACCCCTGGGGTTAGAATACACGGGATTGCTAGAGACACCGCGGGTGTGGTTAACTCTCACTACCCTAGGCGATCTTGTCACAATAATGCAGGAGAAAGTGCACTTAAACACTGGAGGCAACAGCACCCATTCCTTGCAGGGTTGATACTGGTAAGACTGCAGGTTGAGTTGAGAATCCTGTTGAGGTTGCTGTAAACAAAGTGGACATAATATATATATGTGCCCCCCCCCCCCAATAATTTTACATTTGTCAATGTGGCCCTACACACAAAAAGTTTGCTCACTCCTGATCTAGGCTGATGTATGATTTAGGCTGATGTATGATCTAGGCTGATATATGATCTAAGTTCATGATGATATAAGTTGATGCCCTTTCACCCCGTGAACTTGTTTATATTGTCGCATTGTTATCCAGGACACTCACCTTAATGATAGAGAACCCAGACATGTGTCACTACCCCCTCCTCAAAAGAAAACATCGTTTTCATATGATGAGACTACTACTTATCAAATATGTGACCCAGACACATTGCCTGGGTAGCTGTAAGTATGACTCGATCTCACTCCAGCTACTACACTAAATAATACATCCAGTAATCATAGTACACTCCCATATTCCCCACACATCAATACAACCAACTTTCCATCTTGTGTACCAATGCGTGAGCTAATACATCGCATAATAATCAACATATCATAGAAAACATATTTGTGTACCCACAGGTCTATTAATCTCTTCAAGAACTTACCAACTACTTGCGTACCGACCCTATATCAGGTGGTTCTTTTCTTGCATCAAACATCTGCCTATTCCTGTCGATGATGCGTCTACCCTTCGTGTACCCACCACTCATGGACCCTGTATATTTAAAACACCTGTATGCTATCCCTAGCCCTGGATCAGTGATGTCGTTAGCACTCTTTTGAACTGACTTAACTTTGCTATCTATATCTTGCCCCGTTACACCGGATTCTCTGTTTAGTTTGACCTCTTTATTAAATTCTGGCCAATGAAACTGGCACGCTACTCTCTGCTGCGTACGCCTTATTCCTATGTGCCCTGCACATGCAATATCCTTAGCTGTTCTAGTATATCGGTCTCTATGTGCTAAGGGTACTACTACTTGCCTACGTGTAGTTTTGTCATCTGAAAATCTGCGAGTGAGAATTTTGTTCTTCATTTCTAAGCACCCTCTACCCTTCTTTGATTGCCTATGTTCTACTTTACTACCCCCTTGGAAACATTTGTCCAGAGTAGTATCTTGTCTCTGGGAGTCACTAAAGCTACGTTTGAGATCCATTCTCACCTGCCCAGCCGTACTATCCTTGTCCTCATTCCCTGTTGGGTTGTCAACTTCAAGTGCCTCTTCTTCTTAAGCTATACTATCTAATTTAGGTTTTCTTTTGGTCACTACCTTGTTATTGCTTAAACCATATTTGTGGTACCAGTGAATTACTTCCTCTTCTGTACACTCGTGGCACATTTCCAATGATTAGATCTGCCACTGGTGAGTCTATGTCACACGCTGTCACTCTTCCCGTGATATACGGTGTTGTCACTATGATCTCAGCCAAAGGGTAAAACTTGACCATTTTTCCTATGTAATCCGAGGGTTTTACCAAACTCTTTCTTACTCCTATGGTCGTACATCCAGAATCCCTAAGGGTTAACGCTGGACTATCATTAACAAATCCATGATGCAGTTTCAGACTCCCTCCTAAGTGTACCAATGACATCGCTGGGAATGGGTGCCCACATATCAAGATAGGTTTACTGGTTGTGTTGAACAAAGGCTTACATCCCTCACAACTCTCATTGTTAAGTGTCTCAATCACTTGGGCTGCATTAGGATGCTCAGTTTCCTCACCAGTACATTGGTAGCTGAAATGGCCCTTTTTCTCACATTTAAAACAGATGATCTCCTTTTTTCTGTTACTCGTTGGCCCACTGGAGTGTTGTAAATCACACTCCACCATTTTGTGCTTCCAGCTCCCACAATTCCAACATCCGGCATAATCATTCGGATGTCTTTTAAAATTCTCCCTTTTGTATGGGTAACGCCCTGCTTTGCCACAATAGTTGTTCCGGAAACCATTGTTTTGAACTCCCTGTTGTTCATACCTATGTGCTGAATCCACGCTCTTTGACCTTGATCTAATCTCAGGATTCTGATCCTGTTTAGTATACGCTGCACAGATTATTTCCTAATACATTTGTCTGCCAATAGAACTGTTTGGATGTGCAGTCATGTAGTTTTACCCTAACTGGGACATTGTGTCTATGACCTTTGGTTTTTGTTCTTGAAAGAAAGCCACTAAGTTTGTATTGCATGACGATAATACCTTGTCTCTTAGCATCAAATCCACTAATCAATTAAAATCTTTCTCAACTTCTGCAAGCTCCATCCATTTATTAAACGTGTTCTTCACTGTATTGACAAAATCTGTAAAATCTTGATTTGTCTCTGGCACTAATTGTCTGAACTTTGTTCTGTATCTATGCTGTTAGTTTGAATTTTGTAAGCAAGCATTGACGCAGAATAGTATAATTATTTCTTTCTTCTAAAGGTAAATTGATCATGGTATCCAGGGCCTTCCCGTCAGTTACTTACTCAGCCTCATAGCATATTCTCCTTCTGGAATGCCTAAAGCCTTCACAGACGCTTCAAATCTCCCCAGATAAGCCTAAAGATTGTCACAGACCGTAAAATATGGCAATTTCAATCGTTGTGATGACTGCGAAGGTCTTTTGCCTTCCTCACTTTGCCCCTTAGATGCTAGTTCTAATTTTTTAGTGCAATTTGAGTTTCCATCTGAAACTGATGCTTTTGTTTTTTCCATTTCTAGTTTCATCTGTATGTCTCTCTCTCTCTCTCTCTCTCTCTCTCTCTCTCTCTCTCTCTCTCTCTTCATGTAGGCGCTTAGCTTCAGCTAACTTTTCTTCCTGTAGGCGTTGGGTTTCAGCTAACTTTTCTTCATGTAGGCGTTTGGCTTCACGTTCATTATGCCTCTCTCTTTCCCAGTGATGAAATTCTTTCAATTTTGCTTCTGCAAAATCCTGTAAATCTTTGCCCTTTAGGCCTAACTGTTCCCCTGCTTCAATATATTCTATTAAAGTAGATATCTTGTAATTGTGGACACTTAGTTGTCCATCATCTCATCTCATCATGTTCCTCTTGTACCTTGCGGTGTCGAGGTGAAGTATAAACTTCGTGAGAGTGCCCGGTTATGGGCTTCGTATATCGACATTCCCATGGATTCTGTTATTCCCTCAGTCCAACGTTTACGTGGTCGGCCTCTTCCTCTGTTTCCATCTGGTCTGTACATCATTGCTTGTTGTGGCATGCTGTTGACTGGTAGCCTACTTGCATGGCCAAACCATTTGACTTGCTGCTTTCTAATAAAATCTAGAGCAGCTTTAACCCCTACTTTAGTCCTGATTTCTTCATTTCTGATCTTATCTCTTCTTGATACGTTGAGTATTCTTCTCAGAAACCTCATTTCTGTTGTTGTGATTTTTCTTTTCTCTTTTTCTGTCATTGTCCAGGTTTGGCATTGGTAGCAGAGAGTTGGTAGGAAGATTGTGTTGTAAAGTGCTTTCTTAGTAGTTATTGATACATGTTTGTTCTTTAGTATTGGTGCCATTTGTCCAATGAGTTGATTTGCCTTATTGCACCTATTTTCGATCTCGTCTTCTGATCTGCCATTTGATGATATTATACTTCCTAGGTACTTGAAGCTCTTTACTTGTTTCAAGGGATGTTCGTTTAGGTGAATTGTTGCTGTTTGTTCTTCTTTAGTTATAGTCATTACCTCTGTTTTGCTTGTGCTAATTTTCATGTTATGTTCCCTACACATTTCGTTTAGACTATTCATGTGGTCTTGTAATTCAGCTTCTGATTTTGCTATTAGTGCTTGGTCGTCCGCAAACAGGAGTTCTCTAATGGTTAGATTTGCAGATGGTTCTTCTTCTGTGTTCTCGTCATGCGGTATTCTTGCTGTCTCTGCTTGGCTGGTTTCTTTACATATGTTGTCTATATATGTTATGATCCATCAGTCCATCAGTCAACTATAATATAAAGACCCTGATACTTGTCTTTGTGCACCTTTCCTAAGTACACCACCACTCACTCTGTAGGTATATTAGTAGTGCTAATACTATCACTCTGTACACACACAGTCCCTCTGTAAGCACTAGGTGGTGAGGAGGGGGGGTATTACCTATACTCCCTCGATCGAATATATAACAAATAGTCTTAGAAAGTTCCTGGAAATAGTGTTAAACATACATATAAATACACAAATGAATGATACACAATAAGTGACACCTATTAGATGCTAGACGCATAGGCTGGTGAAATGCGGATGGATGATTACATAGAAATAAAAACCACTGACTTTGAAATGCCCATGTAATACAATACCGTGCGCATAACATAAACTGACAGAGACCCTCTAGATAGCAGATTTTTTAAACGTGATAATTACAATAATACTATATATCCGAAGAAACCAAATATCATATGTAAATGTAAAGAAAAGAAAGAAAAGCAATCTAAAATCAATAATATACACAAATTTGACGTTAGACACTAAGACACAGAATATTAATCCAAGACAGATACTGCCCCAAGGCAAAAAACCAAACTGACCCGTCGATTACTTCCTAGAAAATATACTGTGTACCTGAAACTCCTGTTTTTGTCTTGCCTCACAAATACCGTGAAACATCACAAAAATATCCTACTTCTCACAAATACTGGACCACATACGAATAATTGAGTAATGCACAAAAACAATACTTAGGACGATGAGAGCAACAGAAACAAATTGGTTCGCCGATGACACTGCGATGAAAGCCTCTCACAAAAGTCCTTAGTTTGTTTCTAATATTTTCCAAACATCGCCTAGAAATGTCTGTTAGTTAATGTTTTGAAGTGACTACGACGCTAGATTCAAACAACGAATTACTATTCTGATGCAGCCGTCACAGGAGGAGTGTAGTCCATACACACTATTTCAAGTAGTGCTGGACTGAACTTTGCATGTTGATTAGCTTCCCCTATTAACATTGTCCCTCGCCATCAAGCGAATCCACTCCGACTTCAGAGGTACTTGTAATATACATCCCCAAGTCAGGACGATAGATCAGCATTTTGGTCCAATTGTCTGGTGTAGATGTTGAACCCCTTACCTCAGCATCAGCACACCGGATGTTTAAGAACACGTGTTCTTATCCATTCGTCCATGCTGACCTACAAGTATGGAGTTGAACCCAGGGATCTGAGTCAAAGACCAAATATAACTAGGAAGGTGTACAGGGAAAACATGTGCACAGATACAGGCTTCTGTTTGGTCCAGTCTTCATTGGCGGACAAGAAAACAAGTAGAACTTAAGTCAATCTTAAAAGTAATTTGACGAACACAAAAATTAGGAATGGAACTTGTTCTGTTGGTCAGATTGTTTTTCTCAGGCTTGAGTTGTTTTCTTGTTTATTGTTTGTTGATGAAGTCTTCGGTGTGATTCTCTTTTCCCCAGTCTATACCACATGGAGATGGAGTTGACTTAACTCATTTTCACTATACCTCTATAAGACACTCTTGCATTGGTTTTAATACAAGTTTGAGTGTCAGTCAGTCGGAAAGCATTGGCAAACTACTGAACATAAACACGCCAAGAAATACATACAGTCAAAATTGTTAGGATTTGATTGCGACGTCCCGTAAAGGATATGCAAATAACTTATACAGGTCTGTTGCAAAGTGCATTGCCACTCCTATACATTTATTGATAGATTGCAGTTTGCTTTTATTGCGCATGCAAAACAGTTAATTGAAGTACCACCACAACTATATATATATATGGGATAATGACATAAACGTACTAACATCACTACTGTATCTACCGACCGAACGAACAGACTTTATTTTCAAAGGGTAACAAATTGGGCCCGTCTTACATTCGGCCCTTCCAATCACTCATCTTTTGTTCATCAATAGTGCAAAGGAAAAAAACATTGTTAAATGAATTTTGTAAACATAAACAATGCATATTACCATGTTATAAGACACATCCACCACCCAACCACACATCCCCTATTCACCCCAACTCCCCCACCCAACCACACACACACCCCAGATACACATACATGCCTCCACCCATCCACCACATCCTCATACCTACACATCTCCCCACCTACACACACCTCCCATCTACACACACCTCCCACCCACCACACATCCCATCCACCCACACCCCACGCACACATACATTCCCCAACCCACACATTCCCACCCACCTACACACATCTCACCACCCACTCACATATCTTCCACCCATCCCATTACCCACCCACATATCCTCATCCACCCACACACCTCCAACCACCCAGCCAAACACACATCCCTCAACCACACACACACACATCTCCCCACCAACTCACATATCCCGCACCTACCACACACAAATTCCGCACCCACCCACATAATCTCCCATCTTCCTCAGCCCAATCACAGATCCTGACCCCCCCCCCCCCCCCCATATAAACATCTCCCACCATCCCCTAACCTACACACACTCACCCACCCACATATCCTCTACCCACCCACCCATCCCCAACCAAACATCCCTTAACCACACACCCTTAGCCATATACTATCACCCACCCACACATCCTCTACCCACCCACACATCCATCACTCACCTATCCCCCAGTCACACATCCCATACCACACACCCCTACCCATATACACACACATCCCCCACCCATACACTCATCCCCTCACACATGTACTTATCCCTAAACCACTAACACCCACACATCCCTAACCCACTTATCAACACATACATCTCCCATCTACCCACCCACACTCACACACATTCCCCATCCTCACACACATCCTTCACCCATCTGCACACCCAACCCCCACCCACCCACACCCTTTATCCACACCCATCTCCCCTCCCACACAACACCACACCCACACACATCCCCAAGACACACCCACACACATCCCCAAGACACATCCCTCACCCATATTTCCCCACACATCTCCTACCCACCAACACATCCCCCACCTACAATCATCCTCATTACCCACACATACATCCGCCATCTAGCCACACACACCCCCACCCACCCAGACATATCCCCCACCCACACACATCCCCAAATCCATCACCCACACGAATCACACACCCATCCCCCAACCCACACAATCACCCACAACCCCACACACACATTCACCACACATCCCTCACCCACCCACCCACACACATCTCTCATCCACACACACATCCCCACACCCACAACCACCCCCACCTGCACACATCTCCCACCCACCACATATCCCCCACATCTCCCCAAGCACACATATCCCCCACCCCACCAACAATCATCCACCCACATATCCTCCTCCACCCACTCACCCACAACCGCTTAGCCAAACACACATCCCCACCCACCCACACACACACATCTCCCCGCCAACCCATACATCCTGCACATACCCATACACAAATCCTGCACCCACCCACAGAATCCCACCCCGCCCACTCACACATCCTGAGCCCACCCACACACATCATGAATCTAGAATGAAGTAGCACTACTCCCCACACAAAATAAATATTACAAAAAATGAATATTTTTTTACAACAAACCTGGGGATACATGAGTTTCATCAAAGCCATCAACATCATCGCACCATTGGCTATAAATGTGTTGTTTAAACTATTTGTAAATTCAATTATTATACTTTATTATGGTTATTACACACATTTTTCTATATTTTTCTTTGTTACCTTTTGCTGTTCATGTAATTAAAAGTAACGTGTTATTTGAAAGTGATAATAAAGGATTTGAAAATCAGACTTTAAAAACATGTGTTGTTTTCTTTTCTGCTTCACATATATTTTTGTTTGCACGTCTCTCTGCACATACATTCTTTCTACCAATCCACGTAGATTATTTCTCATCAACATGATGTGCCATGCCGATAAGCATGGGCGGTCATGTTTTGTCATCTCGCATGATCACCAGAGTTGTGGATCAGCTCTGTGTTCTTGTCTCGACCATGCCACATGGCCAAGTCATCCATGGTATTAACTTCTCTGCCTTCCCCTTGTTCTGGGCAGCACAAGCTAAAGGTAAAGACTTTCCAGTATGACAGTACAGGGCAAGATGTGGTGAGTAAAATAAGACATGACAAGCGCAGAAAGTTCAGGGCAGGAAAAAAAAGCTAGGAGCAGCCACCGTGGTGGAATTTCGAGGTGGAGAAGGCTTGGGTGGATAAGCGTAGTGCTGTAAGGAGATGGCAAAATGCCAAGAAGAACAGAGCTCATCATCCTAGTCCCTGCATGCACTTAGAAAGAGAGATGCACACAAAAGTAAGCTATTTCAAAAAACTGGTCAAGGTGGTTAAAAGCGAAAAATGGGCAGAGGTGTGTCAAAGAGTAGGCACAGACAAGTCACTAAAATTGTTCTGGCGACTACATAAAAGCATGAGTGGTGTAATCAAGAATAAGAGCATTTCTGACTTCCAAGGTGCTGACCTCACCAGGCAGAGGACTGACGAGGACAAGGGCAAAGCTCTCTTTGAACGCTATCTTGAGCAGAGCAACCAGACAGACATGGGAGGCCGAAATCTGGCCAAGGAGGTCACCTCAGACAGATGCAAGGCCCAGAACACTTCGGATGAAGACACAGTGACAGTGAAAGAAATCAAGGCTGTACTTCGACGGTCAAAAAACAGCGCTCCAGGTCCTGATGGCATAAGATATGACGACATCAATAGGTGTACCGACAATGAGCTATAGAAACTAGCAGACGTGTACAACAACAGTATAGGGAGTGCTAGCATCCCACCCACAGGGTCCTGTATGTAAGCAATAGTCAGTGTAAGCAATAAGTGAGGTCACCACGGCTTGGCTAACGGAAGGTCAGGCAAGAAGCCCGTGGACAGACCCACGTGATGTGGGAAGGTCAAGAAGGAGAGAGTCAGTGTGTGTGAGACAGCGGATAGAGACGGACGTATTGAGAATAGCGAGAGATAGAACGATCGAACGATAGTGTTGTGGAGGATAGATGAGATGAACGTTGTGTATTGATATTCGAGGAATGTACTAGCTGTGATATGTGCGGGATGATGTGAGACTGTGATTGCGAATGGTCACACGGGCGACAGTGTGTAAATATCGCCCAGGAGGATGTGAGCGAGCGTTTGACCACCTGTGTAGAATGATTGCTTAATCGTACGAGAGTTAATGGTGGAGTGAGACCATGATGTTATCCTGTAGTATAATGTAATAAAGATTGTTCAGGAGACAGCTCCTGCGAGTTTCCGATTGCAGTCATTGTTATTGGTATCTGTGTCGTGGATGTTGTAATTTGCCTGTCCATGTCCAGTGAGCTAGAAGGAGAAGATAGCTAGGACTCTGACAGGTAAAATGGTGTCAGAAGTACACACGAACCACATACCCAACTAAAATGCATAAAAGAACGCTACTTATCTAAAGAAGAAGATCTATTGAATAAGATCTATAAGAAAATAATAATAAATTGTAAATCAGATATTTGTTAATAAAATCAGAACTAAAATAACGTCATTTCTTTCCACAGCAGGTTTCAATTCTACAAAGCGACCGACGTAACCAGAACAGGTCAACTGTAACCAGCACGAGAATCACGTTCCTATACATCAAGCGTTCGAGTAAACAGCAGATAAAGATAAGTTGATTAATTTTGATTGCTAATTACCCAAATCTGCATTCTTTGATTTGCTTGTATAAATATCATCATTGGTAAAGTTAAATATCAAGTAACAGAAAATGATGTCAGATAATGAACACAGTCCAGATCGATCAAGATTCTGGGGCACAAAACAGTACAGACAATTGCAGAACTATTTCGAAGCGACAGAAGCACAAGTTTAAAAAAAACTTGAAAATCTCTGAAAAATGTAATAAGAAAAATAACATAATCTGGGATTGGACACAGGAATTTTAAAAGAAAATGCAAGACTACAAAATTTCAAAAGATCATTGGTATTCATGGTATAGGGGATTCGTCCCAATAAAAAGTAACAAGCTACGAGAGATCATACCAGATTTGTCAAGGGCAGACTATGAATATTATAAAACAAACATATTAAAACAATATGTAAACAACTTCAAGACTCTAAAATTAGAGGTACAAAAGCTGAAACCGGCCCAAGACAAGTTGTTTACCCAGTATATACAGGAATTAGAAGACTTTTTCAAGAAGCTAACATTCGAAATTAAACATACAGACAACAATCAAGAAGCAATACAGTTCTTATTAGTGGAAAAACTTAAAGCAACACTCCCAGCCGAATGCGAAAAATACTTAGAAGAACACAACACAGAGCCTATCAAAGAATTACTAGAAAAATGCCGCGAATATTACAACCAAAATACGAACCCAGTTAAGAACACTGTAAGAACAACGGCATCTGCAGCCACAGATTGTCAAAACAAACCACAGAAAACAAAACCAGTACTGTGCAAACATTGTAGCACTCCGCATACAGGAAATGCAATATGCGATAAAAATCCCACGTATCAAGAATACCTGCACACTATTATAGCACAAAAACTGGGAAAGATAATTCAAAGGAAATATAGAACCAAATGTCATTTTTGTTTAGCGTTTGGTCACAGACGCTTTGAATGTGAAGGAGTAAAACGAATACAGAAAGCAAAAGCAAATGCAGCCACAGACATTACAACAGACAGTTCAGCAAAGAACCTAGAAAAAGTAAACATCACAGATACAAAAACAAGTAGGACAAACACTGCAAATACAGAAGAACAGACTGAGTTTTACCCAACAGACTTCAGTACCATATTTCAATAATGTTGTTAACATCAAGTCAGCCTCACTCCTTAGTAAAAGAGGATAATACTCCACAAGAAAAAATGAAATGAACAAAACCTCCAGACTGTCAGTAGGAAAACTAACATTCCATGATGGATACATTAATGACACAGTATGCACATGTGTACGCGACACAGGGTCCTGTCTTATCGGTCTTCGGAAGACCCTAGCATGATCCTAAAGACTACCTAGATGAGTACATCTATTGCAGAACTGTTTCAGGGACAATAGAGAAATATCCTATGGCATGGGCCAATATAAAATCACCATTCCTATCAGGGAGAAAAAGCTATCAGGGAGAGTAACTTGCGCATTATTAGACAACCCATGCTGCGATTTACTAATTGGAAATGTAATAAATGTAACAAACCACACAGAGTCCAAAATCCAGACCTGGCAAAAGTTAACAGCCCAACAAACGCTGCCATAAACACATCACTTAACATACAACAAGATGCTGAACAGATCAAGGTACCACATCAGACCAACTCAACTACCCTCTCACAACAAGAGAAAACAGAAACTAGTGGTGACCCACAGAGACAAGAATGTACATATGACAAGCATTTGCAAGTGCTGGAAAAATCTATAATGCACTATGGTATACTGTATACCTCCTTTTAACTACATATGTGCGAAAGTGCACACGAATGGATAACAGCTACTCGCACTACTCCTATTGAATGCTAGCACAAATGACTTCACTAACAGTTGTATTCACACATCATCATTGTGCAACACGGATGATATTACTTCATGACAAACCAACTAACTGTGATACTTACATCATTACTTGTGAATCAAAATTTGTTATTGCCACTGGTAATTACCATGTTAAATCAACTCAAACACATACACATGCTGAACAATGTAAATCATCAGTCGGTGGAATTACTGACAAAAACCAGCAACAAAGTAACCTACACACTTTGGAATACATACACAAATTGCATAGCAGTGTACAAACATTTACGATTACATTTCAAGACTATACATGGTGTATTATTATTATTTGAACTATTGTATATATACACACATGTACGAGTGCAGGTTTGGAGATAGCACTCAAAATGATCTCAACATTAAATTTGTAAATCCCCACCCGTCGGAAAATTATTTTAACCTTAACCCACTTTATATCCTTAGATCGAGTAACTCCAGAATTGCATTGTCTGCTATACGACTCCAGCGCTATGATACTAGCACACTCCATTGTATATACCAACATAAAAGTTCCTTCAACGGAAAAGTGTCATCTGCAGAACAGTAAGACTCAACATTTGATTTCAAGTATCTAACAGTAAGCTCTACCCATAGTGACTTTGTTTTCAAAGAACAAATCGAGACAAGTATCTACAGAGTCCACATTTCGAAACCGACCAACAACGACAATAATGTCACAAGTACAGACATCCATTCCAAGTGACCAGTTTAATAAACCAGATGCCAACCTACGAACTATGGCAAAAACAGTCACAGACAGACGCACCAGGGCCACACTCATAAGGAAGGCCACCAAACTCAAAACATTCATACATATTTTACATGTGTGAACTCCAATGATTTTACCGAATAGACTTACAAATCGTCCAAACTTGGTGCAAATTCATAACACTATACAGAGGAAAGGACAATATCAGTATATACAGAGTACGTCAATAATCGATTGAGAAGGAAGAAACACCAAACATTTGAGCACCGCAATGAACATTGGACACCGGGAATTTAATTACGTGTGCATAATTTTCACAGGACAAGAACATTATCCTATAAGTGCATAAAGGCAGTGACGATGAACATTTTATTGTAAATTTATTAATTGCATGACATCCAATGTTTAATTTTATTATTATAGTAGTTTGTATTGTTAGAATGTGATAGTTACAGATAAGCGTAAGTACAGCTGTGATAGGTATAAGTTGTAATGCTGAGAATCAACGCCTGGCAATCCCAATACGTGAGTTTTACCTAAACTTGCCTTCGCGTATGGTGGATGGCCCGACGAATGACGCTTAGCAATAGTGTTACAAAACTAATACAACAATATTGTAACAAGAATGAACATACCAACAGGGGTATACCAACAAAAGAGATTAATAATGACTCTCCAAAACAGTAAACGAGGGTTGCCCATAAAAGGGAAACAAGTCAAGGTCTGACATAAAAGAGTTTTAAGAGGGACTATTACATACATGAAGTATATTCGAACCATGACCACAACAGTGACACTAGCGTGCTCATAAAGAGAAATCGATTAGGGTGCATTAAATATAGACGAGGGGAACCACGTCTGAATAGAGAGAAAATCTAAGAATGCTGTAAGAGGAAGTTGTAGCCTTATTCCAGGCGTGAATCAATGGAGAATCCTTAAGCCAGCATAGCCATCAATAACTATGAGAAGATAATACACAGCTGAATCGATTGTGAAACTATGAACATAATGTAATGTCACAGGAATGGGTATTGAAGAATATAACGAGGTGTGGCAAGTAGACCCAACCAAAACATGTGCCAGACCACGACAAAACGTTGAGAGAAACCTCAGTACTGAAAAAGAGAGAACAATAGTTATAATTAATCTCGGAAAAGACCAGAGTAAGAAGGTACGCATGCGTATACTGATGATCATACAGTCCCCTGACAAGATTAAAAAGACGTATCAAGAGTAACGACAACAGAATGTGTCACATTTCCAAGAGAAAGTGCCACATTGATTGTGCGGGATGGAGAGTGTCAGGGTCCTGTATGTAAGCAATAGTCAGTGTAAGCAATAAGTGAGGTCACCACGGCTTGGCTAACGGAAGGTCAGGCAAGAAGCCCGTGGACAGACCCACGTGATGTGGGAAGGTCAAGAAGGAGAGAGTCAGTGTGTGTGAGACAGCGGATAGAGATGGACGTATTGAGAATAGCGAGAGATAGAACGACCGACCGATAGTGTTATGGCGGATAGATGAGATGAACGTTGTGTATTGATATTCGAGGAATGTACTAGCTGTGATATGTGCGGGATGATGTGAGACTGTGATTGCGAATGGTCACATGGGCGACAGTGTGTAAATATCGCCCAGGAGGATGTGAGCGAGCGTTTGACCGCCTGTGTAGAATGATTGCTTAATCGTACGCGAGTTAATGGTGGAGTGAGACCATGATGTTATCCTGTAGTATAATGTAATAAAGGTTGTTCAGGAGACAGCTCCTGCGAGTTTCCGATTGCAGTCATTGTTATTGGTATCTGTGTCGTGGATGTTGTAATTTACCTGTCCATGTCCAGTGAGCTAGAAGGAGAAGATAGCTAGGACTCTGACAACGACATCAATAGGTGTACCGACAATGAGCTATAGAAACTAGCAGACATGTACAACAACAGAATTGGGAGTGCTAGCATCAAGAAGGAATGGTTACACAGCTATCTGATTCCCTTGCCGAAGCCTGACAAAGATCACACAAAAATTCAGGGATATCGAATTATAACCATGCAGAATACAATAGGCAAGCTGCTGGAGAAGGTAATTGCCAGGAAAATATCAAGCCAGCTAGAGAGGCAAGGTGTTTTCCCACCTACCCTGGGTGGGTAGCGTCCAAAAAGAGAAACCTGGACCAATGCAGCAGTCTTTGCCCATGATGTCTATGAAGATTTCCACTCAGGCATTGAAACCTTTGCGGCAGCGATTGATCTTGAGGATGCATACAACAGAGTACCATTGGATTTTTTTAATGTTTCAGCTTCTTGAACTAAAAGTAAGTCCATTCCTCCTTAGTTGGATCGCTGCAGCCCTCTTCCAACGGAAAGTAGTTTTTAGATGTGGCAGTTGGACTTCGGAACCAACAACAATATATCCTCCTACCACAGGGATCATCATTATCTCCGGTACTGTTCAACGCCTACACAGTGAGAATCACCAGTGAGCAGATCACTGGACCTGGCAGGACATTAAAATATGCCGATGATGTTTTAGTGTATCGTCAGGGTAAGGATAGAGAGCAGGTTGCTGTGGAACTACAAACCGAACTCAATGGCATAAGTACTTGGTGTGATGAAGCTGGGGCAGTGGTCAACATAACAAAGGCAACAGTGACTTGGTTCCTGTTGAATAATCATATTGTCAACACTCCAACACCAACTGTAATACTGTGTTCAGAGATGGTGGAAAGAACGCAGGCAATGAAGATACGGTTTGATCGAAGCCTTGCTTATAATGTGCACATAGACCAGGTGATAACAAAGGCCAAGCGGGGTTTGGCTGAGATGCGGGTGATGGCGGCAGCAAACTGTGAGCAGCGCCATCTATGTCTTCTGTACGAGGGGCTGGTCATGTCTGTTTTGGAGTATGCAATGGCAATCCTGACTCTCAGTCACAAGCAGATAGAAAGGATAGAAAGGATACAGAATGAAGCTATGCGCATTATTCTTGGATGTACAAGAGATACAGCATGCAGGGCAATGCGCTACCTTCTTGATTTTCCAACCATTGAAGAGAGAATACAAGTTTGCAGGGCACGTGCCTACCTCAGAGTTAACGCAAACACAGAACATCCACTGCATAGTGAAATTAGGAAGGTGAAGGGCAGCAGGTTAAAAAGAGGACGGTCGTGGATGGGTCAAGCTGAAGACATTCTTCAACAGGTGTGTTCACTTGAGGACTTAGAACCTGGCAAGGAGTGGGTGCAAGTGCCAACAGACTTCTGCACATCCTTTTCAGTTTGCATCCAACTAGATAGAAAATGCAGACAAGAAAATCCGGCTGCTGTGGAGGCTGAAGTACAAGCGTTGATTTTCGAGAATTCGCTAGACGGTGACGCGGCCATCTACACAGATGGGTCGGTCGTCCGACATGTGAGAAGCTCATGGGCCTTTACAGCTCGGGCCGGAGGGAGAATTGTGAAGGAGGACTCTGGTGTTTTCACTGAAACCACAAGTAGCCTGACCATGGAAGTCATGGCAGTAAGTAAAGCAATAACATGGCTCGAGACACAGACATTCACTAGGGCTTGTTTCCTTAGCGACTCAATGATCATGATCAAGAGGATAGAGGAGAGGTCGATCCGAAGGGAATGGTTGTTGCCTCTGGAGCGGTCTCGGCTGGCAAAGATTAGTTTCATCTTCGTGCCAGGGCATGCGGGAGTACAAGGAAATGAGCGGGCTGACAAGCTCGCAGGCAAGCCTACTGTGGAGGGCGGACGCGCCATGGACCAGGCTGACATTCTGAATGCTCTACGAGAAGTAAGACTGTTGTGAGAACCAAGTGATGACTGTGAATCTACAACAATGGCCAGACTGCGAGAGCAGCAAATTAAAAGAGGGGTGGCCAAACAAGAACACTATGCAGAAAGCCAAAGAAGATTGATAAACCAACACAGAACTGGCGTCGCTAGCCGCTACACGCTGTGGGATTTGCTGAGGAGGGGATCCGAGCACTTATGGACTGAATGGTTCGATGTGCAATGAGGATGATCTGTCGACTAATAACTAACTAACTAACTTCCCCTTGTTCTTATCCCCTCAATCTTTCCAGTTGTCACCATGTTCTCTAATTTATTTCTTCTTATAATGCGTCTAAACAATTTTGACTGTCTAATTTCTCTAATCAGTTTACTTTTCTCATTTGCTTCTTGTAGGTACACACGAAGAACAGCTACTCACAGTGGTACACATATAAAACAGCCAATCACACCAGCACACATATAAAACAGCCAATCACACCGGCACATATGAAGAACAACCAATCACACCAGTACACATATAAAACAGCTAATCACACCAGTACACATATAAACCAGCCAATCACACCAGTACACATATAAAACAGCCAATCACACCGGCACATATGAAGAACAGTCAGTCACACCAGTACACATGAAGAACAGTCATGCTTGTGGTTGATTAGGACACACCTGTTGGACAGCACCACCTGTAGATGGAAGGGCAAAGATGCCGCCGCAACTCTGAGGCAATGAAACGTTACACGAAAATACCCGGGATGGTTAATCCGGTGAAGAAGTCGGGATGTGTCGACCAAACAGCATGATGTAAACAGGCACACCACAAATATGTCCACATACAAAAAAATTATCGAATTACGAAGTTATGCCATTGTTTTAAGTGATCTCATTCTTCAAATGTCATTTTGTTAGTCTCACTCTTTCACAGTGCCATTTTGTTGGTCTGATTCTTTCACATGCCACTTATTTCCACCTTCTTGTTATTGCATGTGAGCTGGGCTTCATGTCACCCACTATCATCTGTAGGTCTTTACCACATGATCTCTCTCGTAGCTACGACCAGCGCCATCGGAACACCCCCAACAGCAAATATCGTCTATATACCGAGCTGACAGATTCTTCTTCTTTCACCTGTTATCCTCCATTGGGGTATAGACCCTCAGCTAACTCACCCAAAGCCCTCCTATCCTCATCTTTATTTATCCCATGCAGCTCCGCCCATGTCCTCACAAAATTACTAATTTCTGTTTCTACCTCTTTTTTCCTTGTTTTTTTTTTTTTAGGTTTTCCCCCCTCCTATCTGTAGCTTTTCCATGCAGCTGCGCCTAAGCCCTCATCAAAGTATTCATTTCTATTTCTACCTCTCTTCTCCTTGTGTAAGTCTTTCTCTATTTCTCTGGTCCTCTCAATTCCAGACATATACCTCGTTATACAATCCTCAGATTTTCTCAATGTTTGGCTAATCCAGTGCCAGTGTCTTTTCCTCACTTCTTGATTCACTGAGATTTGTTTAGTTCTCTCCACGAGCTCTACATTGGTGATTCTGTCATATAATTGTATTCCTTCTATCGGGACGCAGCGGTGTTTCCAAGGCACCAGGGCCAGGTTCTATGCTGACCAAGACCTACTAACATGTCCACAGCGTGTGTCCTGGGCAACAGGTCCCTTCGGGGTCCTGGCTAACGTAGTAGGATCGCTGATTCTTCCGAAGTCGGAGAGTATCTGCTTGCACGGCGAGGAACCACCAGTCTGCACACCAATAATCCAGCGGATACTCTCGCAAGCCTCAGGTCCTGTATGACATCACACTGATGTTGGACAACAGGATGTCTTCATCCGACATACAGGACTTCATGCTGGAGTTCACAGCCAGCGAACTCAAGCAAACATCACAGTAAACGGGGAGATACTAGAAAAAGTAACACGTTTCTTATGTCTTGGACATATAATAACATGATGGCAGAAGTGAAATAAAAATAAAAAAGATTAGGAATGGCCAAAAATGCTTTCAGCGGCATGAAATCAGTATTAACATCTAGAGAGATTAATAACGCATTAAAAATGAGAATTGTCAAAATGCTACGTATATTCAACGCTACTGTATGGCACGGAAGCCTGAACATTGAACAAGCAAATAGAAAGTCGCATAGAAGCCCTAATGATGTGGATATACAGACGAATATGTTGTATTTCATGGAAACAAAAACAATCAAATGCAGAGGTTCTAGAAAAACTGGGAATGAAGAGAGATTTGATGGGAGAAATAACGTGGAGCAAGTGAAATATTTCGGCCACGTTAAAGACAATGACACTCTTATAAAAACCATATTGTAAAGCAAGGTTGAGGGCTAGCGAGCAAGTGATGGACGATCATCAGTCTGACAGAATGTACAGTCAAGGCGAGAGACAGTCAGTGTTGGAGATCCATTGCAGCCAACCTTCATAGTGGAGACGGCTCCTGATTGATAATGATAATGATTGATGAATATGATTTTTATTGGTACGTATTTCGATTTTTTCAGTTCTATATTTTAGTTCGTAGCTATATTTTAGTTCGTATAATTTATTATTGTTTTTATGTCAACTAATGAGGCCCTGCTAAGGATACCTTTTCACTACAGAGTTAACTTTTCATTTGGGACCGAAATTCAGAAGAGTGCCAAATATTATATAGAACTAAAAAACTGGAAATTTGTGAAACAAGTGTGCTCTATGGATCTGTGCAAGCTATCGACTGCCGGGGAGCGCATCCCACAGAGGCAGCGGAATGATCGCGTATCGGAATCGATGGATCCAATAGATGTCTTTGTTTAATGTAAATTTTAATTGCTATATAAAATATTGCCCCCGAATCAGCAAAGTTACATGGCTAAACTTGCTCGAATTGTGGTTGAAAAACAGATTTTCTGAGATGTGACTTTGTGTTGTGAATTGGAAACCCATGGGTCATGACGTCCGCGCATAGCGATTGTGCTACACTTTTCAACACACAAAACGTGCGATTTGAATTACTAAAGTTAAAGAGAACACTTTTAAAGATTCTTAATAATGTATTTTTATACTTGTACTATTTTGTAATCATTTAACATGACGGAACATACTTTTGAAGTCAGTTTTCATATGACTGTTTGAGACTATCTCGTATGAACAGACACGCACACCCGCTGGTGGAGGTAATCGGACACACTGGAGAGTTCTAATTACGGGTGAATAGCATGAGAAATCGCAACTCGTGTCACCTTCACAAAAATGTGAATATCTTCACTTAGAAGTGACATACAAGCATCATTGAGGTACCATTAGATTTTGAATTTCAAGGCCTATCTTCTGTGGTCCGGTTAGCGGGGTATGGGGTATCCCCTATCAAAGGAGATGTAAGACGCCTCCTTTCCTCCGTTAGTCTACAGGACACCCTTGGGCAAGGTGGAGTACCAGTTTAGCCCCCCGATCAGGGTTACGTGAAGCCATGGAAGCAGGTGGTGGATGGAGTGTGAGGCAGCCGACAGATTGTTGTTGGTTATGGTCTTGCACTCTGCGGCGATAGGCAGATGATCTCATCAGTAGAGACAATGGCTATGGCCACCGACTAGTACAGTCACTGCCCAGAAGGAAAGCAACGGCAAACTACCTTCTGAAAAACTTGCCAAGAAACCATAACAACCATGAAAGAAAACATAATAAGAAAGAGATCTGGTGGCGAGACCCCCAGGCCAGGCAGATCAGTTAACACTGGGGAAGAGTGTGACGCAGGGACCAGTACTAGTAATCGTGATGACGGAGTTAATCCTGACTGTGTTACCAAGGAAATCCCCTGTGTCAGACTAAGAAACAGAGTGAGAATGGCAACGTGGAATGTGAGAAGTGTGTATGAGGGAAAGCTTAAAGTAGTGTGTGATGAGATTGAGAGGTTAAACATTCAAATTTTAGGAATTAGTGAATATCGCTGGAGCGGCAAGGAACATTTTACAACTGAAAATGGAAGTATTTTCATTTATTCTGGCAGAGATGTCGGAGGCCAGAGTGGAGTGGCATTTTATTTAGATAAGACAACTGCAAAAGCTTTAATGGAATATAATCCAGTTAGTGATAGAATCCTCACTATTAGACTTAAAGGCCGTCCAAAAAACACAACTTTCATACAGATATATGCACCTACTTCAACAGCAGAGGAGGACAAAATTGAAGATTTTTACAACACACTACAAGACACATTAAATAAGATTGGTCATAATGATATAGCAATAATAATGGGAGATTTTAATGCAAAAGTAGGCGCGGGACAGTTTTACCAAAAATCAGATAGATTATATTTTAATACAAAGAAGATGGAGATCAAGCATAACATCTGCAAAAACCCTACGAAGTGCAGATTGTGATACAGATCATCAGTTATTAGAAGCAGATCTGAAATTAAAACTCAAAAAGCTTACCCAAGGACCAAGGCCACTTCGTTTTGATCTCACAAAAATACCAGACGCATACAACATAGAAGTTAGGAATCGCTTTGGGGTCTTGATGTCTGTACAAGAAGAAATGACACCTGACGAACTGGCAGTACAAGCTAGAAATATCTTGATAACTGCAGCCAAAGATTTCATTCCGACCAAGAAAAAGCAACTTAAGCCATGGATTACATCAGACACATTAGAATTAATAAAACAACGAAGGGAGCTGAAACAGAAAGGAGATGAATCCAATAGCAGGATGAAGTATAAATCTTTAACTCGAGAAATAAGAAATAACACAAGAAAGGACAAAAATCAATATATACAAGATTGCTGTACCAGAATAGAGCAATATCATATGGCTGGAAGAGATTATGAAATGTTCAAAGAAATGAAGTTATTGACAAGAAATGTTCAACCTCAATTGAATGTTATCTGTGACAAGATGGGAAATACCCTAACAGAATCTAGACAAATTCTAGAAAGATGACAGGAGTACTGCAGTGGAATGTATGATATGAGTGACAGTGAGGATATGAATGAGATACATGAGCCAATGACAGCAGAGACAGAACCTGAACCCTCATTAGATGAAATTGCTTGGGCTATAAGGAACCTGAAGAATGGTAAATCACCTGGATGTGATGAGATACCAGCTGAACTAATTAAAGCAGGAGGAGAAGAAAGCATACACATATATCATGCATTATGTACAAAGATTTGGAAATATGGTATATGGCCAAAAGATTGGAAGAGAACTATCTTCATTCCAATACCAAAAAAGGGCAACCTGAAATTATGCACCAAATATAGAACTGTTGCCCTGATCAGTCATGCAAGTAAAATTCTACTAAAAGTCATAATGCGAAGACTTAGTAAGGAAATGGAATAAGAGATTAACGTGGTTCAAGCTGGATTTAGACAAGGAAGAGGAACAAGAGATCACATATTCAACATGCGTTTAATAATAGAGAAGTGCAGAGAATTTAATGTAAGCCTATTCTCATGTTTTGTGGATTATTCAAAGGCATTTGACTGTGTACAGCATCAGAAACTTTGGGAAATCATGAGGAATATGGGCTTTCCATCACATGTAGTACATCTCATAAAAATGCTATATCTAGACCAACAAGCAGCAGTTAGAATAGATGGCAAGACATCAGATTGGTTTGACATCAAGCAAGGAGTCCGTCAGGGCTGCGTGCTGTCACCCTATTTGTTTAACCTGTACGCCGAAAATATAATGAGAAATGTAAGAGATGATATAAACAGGGAGCCATATGATGCCCTAAATATCGGCGGTCATGACATACCAGAGATTCGATATACTGATGATACAGTATTACTATCCACAACACAGAATGGCATAGAAAACCTAATAGCCTCAACACAATTGGATAGTGAAAATCACTTCTTCTTCGTTCATCCGGAGTTTTTTTTTCGGATGTGATTGCGTTGTGCCTGTTTACAGCAGAGCTGCGTTCTTGCGCCGTTAGGCCGACACATCCGACTTCTGCGGGCATTTGTTGACCGGGTTAACCTTCCCGGGGGTTTCTTAAGACCTCTCACTGGTGTGGTGTTATCTCCCATTCTAGCTGGCCCATATAGAACAGCCAAAGATATCCTGGTCAGCCCTCAAAGGAAGGCAGGGGCAGACCATGGGCATTCCCCGCCATCCAAGGAGGCTTCCATAATTGCAGAGCCAACACACAGCGCTCTGGTACTGGGCTCACCCAAGGAATCGTCACGTCCTGCACATGGCTGCTTAGCCTCACTTCCGTATATTGGGCCTTCCGTTCACCATAGGCTGTTCTTCCGGAAACCAGAAGAATGCAGTGTGCAGATGACATCCACACAGTGAGCTTTCGACTCGGACTTTCCGCGCAATGGATTTGCTATCCGAGCAATATTCCATTTCGTGCCACTAGGACACTTTTTTCCACCTTATTTGAAGCCCACACAGTGAGCTTTTGATTCGGACTTTCCACGTAATGGATTTGCTATCCAAGCAATATTCCATTTCGTGCCACTAGGACACTTTTTCCACCTTTTATGAAGCTCACACAGTGAGCTTTTGATTCGGACTTTCCACGTAATGGATTTGCTATCCGAGCAATATTCCATTTCATGCCTCTGGGAGGCTTTTGTAACCGACATACCTGTGGTATGAAGTGTGGCAGTCTGAATACTTCTTCATACACCTTTAAATGTCAACCTGTATGTAGTTAAAGTAAGCTGCGGTCAACTTGAGCTTGTTGATATCTCCATAGAGCTTGTCCTCAAATGAAGCAGGTGTGGGCCAAAATATCTTTCTCTGTTCTGCATATATTGGGCAATCCTGCAGCAAATGTTTTGCTGTCATTTTTCCAGTTCGACAATTACATTCATCGGTATCTCCTATTTTTAGTTTATTGAACAAGTGGTATTTCAGCCTGTTATGTCCTGTGCGGAGTCTGAAGATTGCTACTTGTTCTCTTCGGTCGAGTTTGTAATATGCATCATCCTTCTGGTGGCCTGGATGCTCTGATTCCCATTTGGTTTTATAGGTGCTTTTTATCAACCTCTTTGCCTCATTGTAGGTTATGTCTATGTCAGGCTGTGGTAGTCGTCCGCCCTCTTTTGCCAGTCTGTCAGCCTCTTCATTTCCAGGTATACTGCAATGTGATGGGATCCACTGTATTACAACTTTTTTGGATTTCTGGCTTAGACCATGGAGTGCTGCTCTTAGGTCAGCTATTTCTGTGCTGTTATTGCTCTTCAGTATTGAGACAGCTGACTTTGCATCTGTGAAGATAGCTATTTGCTTCTCTTTATTTTCCTCCATCAAGAGCATTTCTGCTGCAGTTTTCAGAGCCTCTACCTCTGCTTTGAAGTTACTTGAAAACTTTCCAGTTGCCACTGAATGTGTTTTTGTCACTCATTTATTAAATTTAGGAGAATTCCTCCTCCTCCATTCTCTATTGAATTTTTGGCTGATCCATCTGTATATGCATGGGTCCAATTGCTGCTTGGGTAATGTTCTTTTATGTAGTTTAGGGTTATTTCTCTTCTTTCGGTTTCATGCTGAGTGTTCTTTTTCTCAATACCAGGAATGTTTTCTATCATCTCAGGCAGTTGCTGCTGTCTCCAAGCTGGGAACTTGTGTGCATAGTAAATGGGCTTGACTGTTGATATGTTAAGTATCGGATCTGCCCTAATCTTTCGTTTTGCAGGTTTCTACAAAGTTGCTACGCTTCAGTCTTCCTTTTCCAAAACCATTTAACCTGTTATACATAGGGTGGTCTGTCAATCTTCTAAATTTTTCTGCTTGTTGTTGGGCTCTGCTATCTCTTCTGTCCTGCATTGGTTGTAAACAAGTGATCTTTTCTAGTTCATTAATAGGCGTTGTCTTCAGGCTTCCAGTTATGATTCGCATTCCTTGGTTTTGGACTCTACTTATTTTGTTAAAGTTTGACTTAGCTGCTGTTGCCCAAGCTGCAATGCCATATTCCAGTACTGGCCTCACCCGTCCAGTATATAGCTTCTTGAGAACTTTCTCATCTGCTCCCCACGTTGTACCAGCAAGCTTTTTCATGATTGCCATTCTTTGCCTTGCTCTTGTTCGATTTTTCTCAACCTGTGTTTTCCATGTCAGGCGACGATCAAAGGTGACTCCGAGATAGTTTGGATTTTCTTCATGGCGCAATATTTTTCCATTCAATACCAGCTTAGGTTGCTGAGTTTTATTTGAGAGGGAGAACACTGTGCATGTTGTTTTCTCCTCACTTATCTTCACTAGCCATGATTTTGACCAGTCCTCTAGTGCTAATAGGGCTTGCTGTATTCTGCTGTTAGCTGTACTAATATATTCTTCAGATGTCCATATGGCTAGGTCATCTGCAAAGGATGATGTGTGTACTCTGGCTGGAAAATTTTCCGTGATGTCGTTTATATATGCTAGGAATAATGTTGGTGAAAGAACTCCTCCTTGGGGGACACCTTGCTCCAACAGCATCATTTTGCTGGTTTGTCCTTGTACTTTTGTCCTGGCAGTTCTGTTCTCAAGGTAGTGGCTGATCCATTTGTACATTTTCCCACAAACATGCATTTTTTGCAGTTTTACTTTCAGTCCTTCCTTCCATACTTTATCAAATGCTTTTTCTAAATCTATCCAGACCGCTAGTGTGTGCGTTTTCTCTTGGAAGACATCCTCTATTTCCTGAGCTATATAGGTTATTTGATCTTCAGTGGATCTGTACTTTCTGAATCCTGCTTGGTGTGGTGTTAAGAGTTTGTTTTCTTCCAGATGCCATGTTAGCCTGCCATTGATAATGCGTTCCATTAATTTTCCTACACAGCTAAGTAGACTGATAGGTCGATAGCCATTTGGTTCTTCCAGGTCTTTTCCTTTCTTTGGGACTGGTATTAGTATAGCTTCCTTCCATGCCTGTGGGACTATTCCCCTCTTCCAGCTGTAATTTAGGACTGCTAGTAGTTTCTTTTTTGCCTTTGTCCCTAGTCCTATTAGCATTTCATTTGTGATTCCATCCTTTCCTGGTGATTTCTTCTTTTTTAGGGTATTCATTGCCTGTTCCATTTCTTCCATTGTTAGATTTGCCATCATATATTCTGCTGCTGTCTCTGTATTACTATGATGTATCTGTTTATCTTTGATTGCTTTCTTCTGTTCGGTTGTAATGTCAATGTGGTTTGCACTGGCATAGTGTTCCATTAGTGCATTTGCAGCCTTTTTTCCTGTAAGCAAGGCATTTCCTTGTTTAATTGTTATTTGTTTGTTTCTAGGTCCTTCATTGTTCATGGCTTTCACTAGTTTCCATAGTTTGTTTCCATCCCTGTCAAAATTCAGGTTTTCTGTTTTTTCCCTCCAACAATCTCTTGTTGTTTGATTTACTGTTCTTTTATATTTTGCTGAGATGGCTTTGAGAGAGATGTTCGCTTCAACTGTTTGTTCTCTCTCTGCTGTCTTCCTGGCATCTTCAACTTTGTCCTCCAAACTTTGTAGTTCTTCAGTCCAGTATGGTTTGTAATTTTTCCTCGCTCCTCTTGGAATGGACTCAGTGGCTGCCTGTATTATCGCTCTGTTTAGACTTTCCACCATTTGCTTCATGTTGCCATATCGTGTATTTATGTTTTCACAATATTTGTCTGTTAGTGTGGCAAATCTGTCCCAATCTGCTCGTTTGTAATTCCAGCGGGGCAAGGGCTTTTGCTCCTGTGGAACATACTCCATATTCATTACAAGCTTGATTGGTCTGTGGTCACTACCTGCTAATTGGTCCAGCACATGGCGGTCGATTTTGTGGAGGATGTCTCCTGTGCAGAAAGCTAAGTCTGGAGTAGAAGTGGTAATCCATCTTCTGGAGTAGAAGCTCGGTGTGTCATCCGCTTTGTTGAGTAGATGGAGATTTGAGTCTATTTCCCAGTCCTCCACTTCATCTCCTCTTTTGTCAGTATCTGGGTATCCCCATCTTTCTGAACGGCTATTAAAGTCTCCGACAATAATGCAATTTGTGTTAGTTATTTTCATGTTTGAGAGTGTAAGATCCTTATCTGCTGGGCTATAAAGATTGTAAATTCTTATTTTCACGTCCTTTATCATTATATCAACACCTATAATTTCTGTTTGGTTGTCAGAGATCACAGATACTTCGCTGCAAGGTATTGTATTTCGTGTAAGTATTAGAACTCCTCCTTTATGTCCTTCGCGGTCGAAACGTGTGGCCTGATATCCCCTGACTGAAAATTTGTGATTGGCGTTGAGGTGTGTCTCTTGAATGCATGCCACATCTATTCTATCTTTATGAAGACGCTGTGTCAGGGATTCTTTCTTGTTATAAACTCCTTCGGCATTCCACTGTAGTATGTTGAGTGTCCGGGGTATTTGGTCAATAGCTCTTAACCTACTCCTCTGTGCCTTGACTCCACATCACAGGGGAAGGTGACCACCAGTAGTCATGGGTGGACCCCCTCGAGGCAGGGGGCCCGGCACTATCACCGCCTGATGAGACTTCACGGGATTAGCACCATACCGATTAATTTTCATCTGTGGCATCATGAAATGATAAAGTTACGTTGCACTTCTTTGTCAAGCCTGTGGCTCAGTACATCCGATTTCGACAAGCATTTTTCGGGATGCTTTCCCTAGCCTTTGACTGTCCCCAGTCTACCTACAAGGCAGCAGGTTTGTGCGTCACTTCGTCTGGTCCCTCTCCCTTGACCTGTCCGACATGGGTGACCCTACCAGTAGCTGTGCTACCGTCGGCATAGCTCTTGGGGTCATTGGAACGCACGGCAGAGGGGGGATAGTGAAAATCACAACTTATATCTTAACATAGCAAAAACTAAGATAATGCATACAGATAAAACTACTATGGAGAAAGAAATATACATTAATGGGAGAAAATTGGAGGTGGTGGAAAATTTTGAGTATCTTGGGTCATTTATTACCAATAATGGTGACACAATGAAAGAAATTAAACGGCGACTATCCATTGCTCTTCAAAGACTAAAACAGATGAATAAATTATGGAGTGGGACAGACAGAACTACAAAAATTAGATTTTTAAGAGCATGCATCTTTCCCATTGCAACATACGCCTGTGAGACATGGACACTTACTAAACAAGCTGAACAGCGCATACATGCCTTTGAATATAAATGTTAAAGACGAGTTCTAAGAATATCTTGGGTAAAGAAAAGAACAAATGCATCCATACTTCAAGAGTTGAATATTGAGGAGGGATGGCTATTAAAGACGATAAAACAAAGAAAATTGAAGTATTTTGGTCACTTGAAACATCACGACAGTTTGGAGAGAACAATAATGGAAGGGTATATGCCTGGGAAAAGAGGAAGAGGAAGGCCAAAGAGAAGATGGGTGCAGGATGTGGCGGATGATCTCCAGATGGGTGTATCAGACGCGGGACATCTTGCTTGTGATCGAGAAGTTTTCCGGAAGGTTGTTATGGGAGTGAGGTTCTGCAAAGAACATGCTACTGAATGAATGAATCTTCTGTGGTGGTCTCCTTAGTAAATTCTCAACTTTAAAATCGTGATAGTTCTCCCTGTTATTAGCGTGTTCCATCGTGCCATTACCCAAAGTTAACACGAAAGTCATGAACAGAGTCATCCCGCCATTGAAAATCTTGTCACGGAAAACGCTGTCTAACTTACCATACATTCTTTCGACGTCATACATTCATTCAAATCTCACGTGACAATGACGCACGTCATCCGGGATTTTCCAGGAAAGGTATGCCTAATATTCCGTGCATAGCAATTGGTTGAAATCATCGTGACCTTTTATATAAATTAAGTATATATTTCATCACCGATAAGAAAGAAATCCTCCAACGCTGGGCAGAGCATGTCAGCAAAATCTTAAATGCAACTTCCTTCTTCGATGATGAAACCATCAATTGCCTTCCTCAAGTTCCCACCAATGAGACTCTTGATGACCTGCCAACCATAGTGGAAATAAACAAAGCCATCCAGCAACTCTCCAGCGGCAAGGCACCTGGTCCTGACTCCATCCCAGCAGAGATATACAAGGCAGGTGGGCCGGTCCTAACAGAGCAGCTTCACCGAGTATTCACAAA
Organism: Cepaea nemoralis; assembly: GCA_014155875.1. Lineage (NCBI taxonomy): Eukaryota > Metazoa > Mollusca > Gastropoda > Stylommatophora > Helicidae > Cepaea > Cepaea nemoralis. The sequence continues at coordinate 257,437 of JACEFZ010016225.1, read as the reverse complement.
CATATGGATGAACGAGACCATGCCACAAGATTTTAAGGACGCGTCAATAGTCCACCTTTACAAACGTAAAGGAAACCGCCAATCCTGTGACAACCACCGAGGCATCTCCTTGCTTTCAATTGCAGGGAAGATACTCACCAGAATTCTTCTCAATCGCCTCACGGCCCATCTCGATCAAGGTCTTCTTCCTGAGAGTCAATGTGGCTTCAGAAAAGAACGTGGAACTGTTGACATGATTTTCGCTGCAAGGCAGCTGCAAGAGAAATGTCAGGAACAGAACTGCGAAATGTTCTCCACTTTCATTGACCTTACCAAGGCTTTTGATACAGTCAGCAGAGAAGGACTGTGGAAGATTATGGCAAAGTATGGCTGTCCACGAAAGTTTGTCCAAATAGTGCGGCTATTTCATGACGGCATGCAGGCAAGAGTACAGGAAAATGGTGAGCTGTCTGAACCCTTTCCTGTCACCAATGGAGTGAAGCAAGGATGTGTCCTGGCACCAACACTGTTCAGCCTCATGTTTTCAGCCATGTTGATGAATGCCTTCGAGAACGACGACATTGGAATAGACATCAACTACCGTATGGATGGAAAGTTATTCAATCTCAGAAGGCTGAAAGCTAAAACCAAAATTGACAGTGGCACCGTCAGAGAGCTCCTGTTTGCTGATGATTGCGCTCTATACGCCAACTCAGAGGCGGACATGCAACATAATGTTTCAGCTTTCTCACATGCCTGTGCCAACTTTGGGCTCAATATCAACTTGGAGAAGACTGTAGTTATGTACCAGCCAGCTCCAGGGAATAATCACGCTGTGCCGAATATCAAAGTGAATGATCATAGACTAAGTGTTGTGGACAAATTTACCTATCTTGGCAGCACCGTGTCACAAGCTGCCACAATCGATGACGAAGTGAATGCAAGAATCTCCAAGGCCAGTGCAGCCTTTGGCAGACTGTACAAGAATGTATGGGACAGAACTGGAATAAGCCTGCAAACAAAGCTAAAAGTCTACAAAGCAGTTGTATTATCCACACTGCTATATGCTTGTGAAACCTGGACTGTTTATCAGCGACACGCTAGGAAATTAAACCACTTCCACACAGTCTGCCTAAGGAAGCTGCTGAAGATTAAATGGCAAGACAAGATTCCAGACTCTGAAGTCCTAGAAAGAGCATCCATACCCAGTATCCACACTCTACTGATGAAGAATCAGATTCGCTGGGCTGGTCACTTGACTCGCATGCCAGATCACAGGCTCCCTAAACGAATTTTTTACAGCGAACTGCGTTGTGGTAAACGCTCCCAAGGTGGCCAGAGGAAACGTTTTAAAGACACTCTGAAAATTTCACTGAATGCTTTTGGAATTCATCATGACACCTGGGAAGCTGCAGCCAGAGACCGATATTCGTGGCGTGCATCATTGCGCAAAGGTGCAGTTATATGTGAGGCAACCAGGACTGCAAGAGCTGTGAAGAAAAGGCAGGACAGAAAAACCACTGCAGGAAATCCTCCTCCAGAGACGTCAAGCATTCTTTGTCCACATTGTCAAAGAACATTTCGAGCCAAAATAGGCCTTATCAGCCATCTTAGAACCCACGGCTCCACACCTTCAACCCCACTGGATGAAATGAATGGTCATCATCATTCTTGATGGACAAACAACAACATATATTTCATACTTTTTTTTTAAATATCCTTTACAGGACATGCTGTCAACACCAGCATCTTTCAGCTGTATGTTGATTTCTTGGCAAGATTACGCTTTGTAGTTTGCCAATGCTTTCTGAGCGCCGGCTCACATAAATCGAAGTAAATCAATTATAGATGTATATTTGAATTCTACATACAATTTTGAATATATCTGGAAAGTTTCATCCTACTTAATAATCGGACGTGCATGTGCACTTTGTAACACAATTCAGGCGTTCTAAATCGAAGTAAATAAATTATAGATGTATTTTTGAACTTTGCCTACAATTTTAAATATATCTGAAAAGTTTAATCTTACTTTTAATTGTTGATGAAACAACATTTTCGGCGAAGCGTGCCTTTGCGATTGGAGAAACGCATGGCATGAGCCATGGTGACTGCGCATGCGCGTATCGATCGAATTGGCATGTTACGCATTCACTTTTCAACACACAAAACGTGCAATTTGACCTACTAAAGTTAAAGAGAACACAAGTTTAAAGATTATTAATAATTTATTTGTATGCTTGTACCATCGTTTAATCATTTAACATGATGTAACGTATTTTTGAAGTCAGTTTTCATAATCAGCTTATGACCCGTTTGGTTGAGACCAACCAGTAACCTCGCACGCAGAGAAAAATGAAAACAGCACACTGAACCGTAAATAATTTTTTTCTGGCGCTTGCAATAGAAAACCATCAATTGTAGATGAATCTTCGAATTCTGCATCAGATTTTTCAGAAATTTGGAAAGTTTTATCGCTAAACTTGCTTTAATTGTGGTTGAAAAACAGGCGAAAATGTTACAATCATGAAACCCAAAAGGGGGCTTGACTATATAAATATCTTTGTGGAACAGCGATTGTGTTCTCGCTAGCGTAGTCGTAAGCAGTCCGCCTGTTATGCGGGAGGCTGGGGTTCTCTTCCCGACTGGGCATTTTTTTTTTTTATTTTTCACAAAATTATTAGGTAATATAATAGAAACTATTAAACATTATGAACTAAAATATTATATAGAAGAAACTGGAAGTTTGTGAATAAAGTGTGCTCTATGGATCTGTGCAAGCTGCCGACTGTTGGGGAGCGCATCCCACAGAGGCAGCGGAATGATCGCGTATCGGAATCGATGAATCCAATAGATGTCTTTGTTTAATGTGAATTTTAATTGCCATATAAAATATTGCCCCTGAATCAGTATAGTTTCATCGCTAAACTTGCTCGAATTGTGGTTGAAAAACAGATTTTCTGAGAAGAGTGACTTTGTGAATTGGAAACCCACAGGTCACTGCATATCGATTGCGCTACACTTTTCAACACACAAAACATGCAATTTGACCTACTAAAGTTAAATAGAACACAAATTTAAAGATTATTAATAATTTATTTGTATACTTACTATTTTGTAATCATTTAACATGACGGAACATTTTAAGTCAGTTTTCATATGACCGTTTGAGACAATCTCGCACACACACGCACACCCGCTGAGGGAGGAATTGGACACACCGGAGAGTTCTAATTACGGGTGAATAGCATGAAAAATCGTAACTCGTCACACCTTCACAAAATTGTTTAGTCGTTGGATCAACATCACGGCACACGGTTTAACCCATAAGTGCTCCGTTTTCCTCAAACCTGAGTCTGGAGAAACTAAGCTCAATGCACAAACTCCATTGCATCGGCGAGGATCCAGAAATATTTTGGGTAGATTTTTAACTCGAAATTTTGCCGGCAGCGACGTTAGGCTACTCTTTTTCGATTTCCAACTGCCAAGGGATTTTTTACGTGCGCAACAATACACACGGGTGTCCAATCTCACTACCCAGAGACCAGGGGAAATTTTATTACTAGAAGTCCAGGTGGATTTTTTAAATAAATCCCGGTCCTCACCGGGGCCTCACCGGGGCCTGAACCCGGGACCTCCAGCTCTCGAGGCAGACACCATACCTCGAGACCACTCAGCCTCCCTACCCCCCCCCCCCCACCTTCACAAAATTGTGAATATCTTCACTTATAACTTATAAGTTACATACAGGCATCATTGTGGTACCATTAGATTTTGAATTTCAAGGCCTATCTACAATCGCGGCCTCATTTGTAAATTCTCAACTTTAAAATCGTGATAGTTCTCCGACTCCCTATCCTATATAATATTAATATTTTATTTTATTTTGCAACCCCACCCACCAACTAACTTTTAAACTGGCCTCCCCTCAGTGTACCTCTACAATAAAATTACATGTATACAGTTTCTCAAAGTATCTTATCTACTGATCGTGGTCCATATTTAAATTCAACAAAATGTGAACAACTATTTACCTGCGATATTCAACATCAATGAGATGTTTAAGAGAACGGTGTAACCCGCTAGTCAACACGAACAAGCCGCCATGTTCCCAACCATGCCGGAAGTTAATCAATAATCCATCCATCATGTGCCATGCCGGTAAGCGTGGGCGGTCATGTTCTGCCATCTCACTCGATCATCAGAGTCGTGGATCAGCTCCGTGTTTCTGTCTCTACCATGCCACGTGGCCAAGCCATCCAGGTACCTACTTCTCGGACTTTCCCTTGGTCTCTTCCCTTCTATCTTGCCAGTCGTCAACAAGTTCTCCAAGTCATTTTAATAAATAATACAAAAGCTAAACCCAGTCAACGACCAAATGTATTCAGTATTAGAACAGTTATAAGGGGGCAAAAGAAAGGAGGCTTGAGACAAACTGCATAGAAATTGAAAAACAACACAACAGTAAAAATACCAAATTAATGCACAAATGAATTCATGAGCTAACTAATAAAGTAACTCGTAAATCAGCAAGCTGCCTAAACACAAAATATGGAAAAATAATAATAGAAAAAAAATCAGATGGTCAGATGATGTGAAAAACCTTTATGATGATAACAGAGAAGAACAGTATGCTATTCGAAATAATAATAAAGGACCATCAATTTTGAAAATGGAGGCTCAGAATATTCTTAAACATATGAAAACTAGGTACTCCAATTTTCAGACATCACAACAGAAATGATTAAAGCTTTAGAAGAATATGGAGTAGATCAAGTCACAAGACTGCTGAACACAATATAAGATACTGGAGATATACCTCATACTTCGGTATTTATTGCAATTCCAAAGAAATCAGGAGCCTTGGAATGTGATCAACATAGAACAGCTAGTATAATGAGCTATAACACAAAGATTTTGATAAGAATTAGCTTATAAAGAGTTAGGAAGAAAATACAACAGATATAGGAGAAGAACTATGCAAGTTTGTAGAAGACAAAGGTACAGTAAATGCTGTGTGCATGCTGAGAACAGTAATTGAACTTTCTATTCAAGTAAATACAGATGTACATCTTTGCTTTATTGACTACATATAGTGTAAGACAAGTCAGCATGATACAGATGCTTGCAGATCTACCAATTGATGGGAAATACTTTAGGCTTGTTTTTAAAAAAAAACATATATTGGAAACAAAGACTGCCATAAGAATTGATAATGAAGTAGGTCAATATCAGCCTATTAAGAGGGGTGTGAGAAGGGATGTGTAATGTCTCCAGATCGTTTTTCCCGGTACAGTGAAAATGTTTTAAGAATTATAGAAGAAATGAAAGTAATTATCATTGTGGGACGAAACACCAATAATATATATATATATATATATATATATATATATATATATATATATATATATATATATATATATATATATATATATATATATATATGTGTGTGTGTGTGTGTGTGTGTGTGTGTGTGTGTGTGTGTGTGTGTAAAAGAGAATGTTTGTGTCTTTGTGTGTCCTTTATGCGTTCCCGAACAGTCCATCCATTTGAGATGAAATTTTCTTCAGATGTTCTTCTCATTCCCGCGCAGCAAACTGACATAGTTTGTTAGTTTAAAATTTACGTAATAAATTAACATTAATTAAAATATTTCAAGGGGACTTAACTTAAGAAAAGTTATATCAAGGGATATTACTTTTAGTATCATTGCTATATTGTGTAATTTAAATAATTTTTGTATTTTTCTTTAGTTTGATAAAGTGTTTAAAGAAGTTATCTACAGTCACATGAGTTATAAACAAAGTGATAAAAACTTAGAACCTCAAGAATTCGGAATAAAAAAAAATCTTTGCAGGCTGTTAGATGGCTAAACTTCAAAGTTTTCGTAAAAATAATGGATCTATTTTAAATACGTGAAAATTTTCTAACTCTGAACAATATCACCAAAGCTACAATTTTAAGTGTGAAATTTAAAGGAGGAGATGTACTGTTGCCTTGCATCCCAATGATTCCAACAGATATGCCATTCGAATTCAAACATCTGTAGTTTCTGGATAGATACATAGATAGATGGATGGATGAGTGGGTCGATGGATGGATGGATGGATGTGCGACACAAGATAGTGATAATAAGGCACAAGATAGTGGTGTCACCAATACCGGTCGGCCATAGAATTTGGAAGAGAGTTTATTACACCAGGATATTTTAAAAACAGCTTGAAAGTTCAAGCTCTGAACCCGATTTGTTTCGGCCCCATAAACTCTACCTCAATTTTCGTTGTTCGGCAGTTTTCTTTCGGGTCAAGGAAGGCTAACGGTAATCTAAACGTGAGTTAAAGCTGTCAGGAAACTAAAGTAGGTACTGTAGGCTAGCAGATTTATAGTCGTGGGAAATGCATAAACTAAGAAACTGCGCGTTAACCTTAGGTTAGGACGTGGTGAGATAAAATAAACTGATAGAGACTAATTAAATATGCAAAGTAGGGGATGCTGATTGGATAAGTCCCTCGCGAGATGCATGGAAAAGTCCGCGTGACTTAGGTCACGAAGCAGCGCCAGCATCGGGAGAAAATATATACTCGGCGAAATCGAGTTAGTTGGAGGAGTGTGGAACAAACAAGAGTGCGGTTTAGCAGCAGGGCTCTTTTGGGAGGTATGAGTTCGGAACTTCTGCGATGGTGATGTCCATATCCCAGGCTGTTTATTGTCCAGGAAGATGAGGACGTGATATTGAAGACGGAAAAGATGCACATATCAAAGTTCCGTCTACAGCACCGAGACAAGCGGATGATCAAGGATCTGTGGACCAATTTATCCCAGGTAAAATAGGCCTGACGGAATTGGACACTTATTTCGAGGATCACAAAATTGCATGCAAGCCGTTTGAGTAGGACTGCTAGCTAAAGGAACCGCTCTTTAGTCGTAATAGATGGCTAAAAGTCACACATGACGTACATTAGCCAGAGAGGAGACGAGGTTGTTGGAAACGCACAGGACTGACAGTCAGATAGGACGGAAAGGTCAAGTGGGATCCACGACAAGCGATTGATTTGGCAGAGACAAATGAAACCCAGAAGGACACCCAGAAGATCAACTGAACGACAAACGAATGTAAGTTGACATAATCAGTTATCAGTTATCAGTTATCAGTTATCAGTTATCAGTTGGGGTATCTTCGTTGCACTCCGGACATGTCCATAGGTGCTCAGATCCTCCCCCCAGCATATGCATCAGCGTCCGGTGGCTAATAGTACCAGTTCTGTGTTGGTTGACGAGGCGCTTTGTTTTCCCGAAGTACCTCTCGCGTCTGGCTGTGCCGATTCTTACTCCCAGGTCTTTCATCCTGGAAAGCGATGTGGAATCACTGGCGTCAAAATCCTCTGTTCTCGCCATATCTTTAAGGGCGTTAATGACATCGGCACGATCCATGGGCTGGCCATCTACAGGGGGTGCAGAGCCAGCCAATTTATCAGCTCGTTCATTTCCCTCGACTCCCGCATGTCCCGGGACGAAGATGAAGGTGACTTTGCGGACAACAGACTTACGCAGCGACTCAGTCCACTGTCTACGTACAGATCCAGCTTCGACCTTCTGAATCATGCTCATTGAATCACTTAGTACACACACGTTGGTATAATGCTGTGATTCCAGCCATATGAAAGCCTGTGTAACTGCCATCACCTCCATCGTCATGCTGCTCGTGGTCATAGAGTGGGCACCACTGGATTCTTGAACGGTTCGGCCCGCTGAACGGGCTGTAAATGCCCACGCACTTCTCTGCTGCTTTACAACAGATCCATCTGTATAGATGAGCACTTCGGGGCTATCTGAGTGATCATAGATGAGCGCGTTAACCTCTGCATTGACAGCGGCAGGGTTCTGCTCTCTGCACCGTCTGTCGAGTGTGATAATGCAGGAGAAGGTACACTTAAAAGCTGGAGGCACCGGCACCCATTCCTTGCCGGGGTTGATACTGGTAAGACTGCAGACCTGTCCGACGACATCTTCCGCCCGACCCATCCATGATTTGCCCCTCTTTAGCCTGTCACCCTTTTCTCTGAATACAGCGTCATGCAGAGGGTGCTGCTCATCTGCACTTATTTTTAAGTATGCACGAGCTCTCCAGATCTTGATCCTGTGTTCCATTGTCGGGAAGTCAAGGAGGTATCTCATTGCTACACAGCTGGTGTCTCTCGTGCAGCCCAAAATGATGCGCATGGCTTCGTTTTGTACCTTTTCAAGTCTTCCAATCTGTGTAGGGCTGACAGTGAGGATGGCCAGGGCATACTCGATGCGTGAAAGCACAAGTCCTTGGAACAGAAGTAATAGCAGTCTTTGCTCGATATTGGCAGTCGCCATGACTCTCATTGCTGCCAAACCTTTTCGAGCCTTCGTTATGACATAGTCGACATGATCTTTGAAGGACAGGCTACGATCAAGCCTCACGCCAAGATATGTCATTGACTGGGTTCTACTCAGAATGCTCCCATCCATTCTTACTGCCGGCAGGTCTGTTTTCACAATATGGTTGTTTAGTGAGAACCATGTAACCGTTGCCTTTGCAGGGTTGACAAGGGCATCGGCATCAGCACACCATGAGGAAATTCGATCTAGTTCGCCCTGCATATAGTTGGCAACCGCCTGTCTATCTCGACCCTGTCGATACACGAGGATGTCGTCAACGAATGATAGAGTCCTACCCCTCCCATCCAACTGTTGTTCAGTGATCGGCACCGTATACACGTTGAATAGTACTGGTGACAGTGGTGAACCCTGTGGCAATCCTGGACATATCGTTATCGGCTCAGAAGACCAACTCCCGCATCTTAGCACCACCTTCCTTTGGAGTAGAACTGCAGCTATCCATCGTACAAGGTGAGGGTGCACTTTCAGTCTGAGGAGGGTTTGCATCAAGTGCTCGAAAGATACTCTGTTATATGCGTCCTCTAAGTCTATGGCGGCCGCACATGTCTCTTCTCTGACCTGAAATCCTTCGTAAACATCTTGAGCAAAGACCGCCACATTCAGCCATGACTCTTTGTTGCGTCTGTATCCTCCAAGTGTGGGCGGGAAGCAGCCGAGCTGTTCCAAGTCCCAAGCAAGTCTGTGTGCTACAATTTTCTCCAGTAGCTTGCCAACAGTATTCTGCATCGTAATGATTCTGTAGCCGCTTATCTTGGAGTGGTCTTTGTTCGGTTTTGGCAGCGGCAGCAAGTAGCTGTGTAGCCATTCTTCTTTGACCTGACCCCTCTGGATACTGGTGTTGAATTCTCTGGCCAGTTCTTCCATGTCATCATCTGATATCCCCATTAGGTCACCATATCGGATGCCGTCTGGGCCTGGGGCGGTGTTAGGTGATTTCTTGAGCATTGCACGCAATATGTCAACTGTGATTGTCCATTCTTCGTCTGTCCCGACCCCCTCGCACAACTGAGAGAGTGTTGTTGTGGTCCTATGTCTGGCGGGCTCGTCTTTCTGGTCAGTCTGTTCTATGTAGCGTGCAAGAAGGGCCTTACCTTTATCCGCATCCGACTTTTTCCATGCGAGGTCTGTGCCTTGAAAGTCTGGTATACCCCTACGTTGTGCAGCACCGTTCATGCTCTTGTGGAGGCGCCAGAATGTCGTAAGAGATTGCTCGGAGCACACCTTCCTGCAGAACTCGTCCCATTTGTCGGCCTTGGCCTGTTTGGCGCAGGATTTGAATAAAGTCGTCGTCCTAACGACCTCAGTCTTCAGGTTCGCCAACTCAACCTGTGGCATGTTAGCCTTTCTGGCCTTTTGCCAGTCTTTGACAGCCTGCCTCTTTCCCAGCCACACCTTCTCGACCTCTCCATTCCACCATGGTGGCTGCAGCCATCTTTCTTGTCTCCTACGGGAGGAAGTTAGTTTCCTTCTTCTGATCTTGCTTATGGCGTCTTGACCAGTGGTGTCGTACGGGAAGGCATTGGTCTTGTTTCTTTGACTCATTCCCCCGTCTTTCTTGATCAGGATGACACAAGGGTAGTGGTCACTATCGTGGTATCCCAGTGTGCCCCACCGGCACCTTGGTGCGATGGTGGGCGACACCAGAGCCAAGTCAATGATGCTGTCAGAGTCGCCTGGTCGAGTGGCCATTCTAGTGACCTTCCCATCATTCAGACAGATTAGGGCAGCAGATGCCAGGGCGTCCTCCAAATCTTCTCCCTGTCTATTGGTGATGCAATTCCCCCATTGACTGCCTCTGGCATTGAAGTCCCCGCAGTAGATGATATGCCTTTCATCCATATCGAACAAACTCTGCCATTGTCGCACGTCGACCTTCCCATTTCGCGCATAGACGTTAACGATTACAAGCTGCACTGGTGTCATTATTCTTAGTGCCTGCACTTGCAGGGCATCGCTGTTCCAGGCGGACATATCGATCTCAGACACTAGTATGTTGTCGCGGACCAGAATGGCCTGTCCGAGGTGCCGCCTGTTAAAGAAACCCTGAAATCCCGCAACTTTGACTGTTCCGTCGGTGAGCTGTGTTTCTTGCAAGACTACAATATCGTTTCCGTAGAGTAGTTTTTCAAGAATGGGTCGGCGTTGACTAAATGATGCACAGTTCCAGTACAGTACTCGAACATTTCCGATACCCAATCTGTCACATTTTAAGCGCCTTCTGCGCGCGCCCGCCCTCTTACCACGTTGTGTCCTAGCTGGTAGTCTGGCCGTCATGTTAGGCTTAACTATCGCCACCGGGCGCCGATGATACGCCGAAAGAAGACCGGACGCGCGTGCACGAACTCCGTTGCACGGTCCGAACTCCATTTCACCACGAAAAAAGCACTTAATCCATACACATTTCAGAAAAAACACGTTCCATTTTACGGGACGAAGAAATGTCCCGCCATCTTGCTTCAAGGGAACTTCAAGTTGACATAATGCATTGTTAGAATATTCGCTAGATTATGAGAAGGTACCTTAGTTTAGAGAGTTATAGCAAACTACCATAGGTGAACTTACTAAGTAATCATGAACAACTGACGAATGCTAGGTTTGACTGCACCTGCAAAGGACCCACATCTAACTAGCTAGCTAACTATAATAGCAGTCTAAACGTTAACCCGCTAAGAAATCACAATCCGGCAAAGGTCAGGACTGAATGCGACGCCCTGCAAATGACCCATATCTAACTGGCTGAACTAGAGTGATGGGAGTCAAATTAATCGATTAGATGAGCAGAGTGTCGATAAATATATACGTATATATAAACTAAACAATTAGAAGTACAAAATTAATGAGAACTAGGCGGGTGCAATACAGCATGTAATTATGGAACGAAAGCCGTACAGCGAGAATATAAACATGATTGAAACTAGCAGACGAGCATGTACCCGGGAAGCGATTACTAGGTCAAACCAAACAATGAGACCCGATGACAACCGCAGGTAAACGTACTGCACTCCCGAACGGGCCTGTCAAGGGAGGAATGCGTGTCGTTTGTTCGCTTGACAGAGGTGAAGCGGGGCTGCGTTTGTGTTGTTGTGTAGTTAAGACGGCCTGGCGAGGTACAGGCGGTGAGTTCAAATCTACACGAAAGTCCGGGTAAATGGTTAGATACATTTACTTATTTAGGTTTAGTTTGACAGTAGACGGCGTACTGGGAGACAGGAAATCATAGCGTTAGTTAAATATATGTAGACGATAGATTACTGTGTTTACAATACTGTTCTTAACTTATGTTATGGCTAAGATAAGTGTAGTAATAATGGGGATACATAATGATGATGTTGCTGATAAAGCTTAATACTAGTATAGATAAAGAAGCAATAGATGCTAGGGACTCTGTAGGTAGTGAAAGACTAAGGTTCATTTTGATATAATACTCAAGGGTATTGTCTTTATCATGTTTCAGGCATTGCCTGAGTAAACTGGAGATACCTAAACATACAGGGCATATCTGAATAAACAGATATTCATCTGAACAAGATGGATGGGAGCGACTCGCCTCCCTGGGTTATCAATGGGTTATAAATGTACAAATGGACAACCTGCGGAACGGTTACTACGAGGTAGACAAAAGGCCGGTGGAAATCCTAGCTTTAGTTCTTAGCTTCATGCGGTTAGTAGGTGGTCAGAGGTAGCATTCCCCTAACATCCGGTTGCATAGCCTAGTACTTATCTATCTTAAAGTTGATTATGCGTTATGTGTCTGCAATGCATGCACGGATTATCTTATTTGATTATGTTATACTTTGTCACTGTTCAAAAGAAAATAAATATTCTTTTGATTTACCTTTCATTTCGACTTGTCAGTCTGAGGTAATATAAGTTAGAGTAGTTTAGAGATCTTGCGAGGCTGTACATCTCTTCTATAACCTAACATACACATTGATGGTGTGGTAGTAAAATGACTACCATTCTCACTCGGAGACATGAACCTAAACCTGTCCTATCCCTTCGTCTCCTCCTTTCTCTATCACCTTCTTCCTTTATCTTCTCCTCTTCCTTCTCTCTTCTTGCTTTATCATTTCCCTCATTCTCCTTCTTTTCCTTCTTTCCTTTCTCATGCTCTCATGCTCTCATTCTCTCATTCTCTCTCTCTCTCTCTCTCTCTCTCTCTCTCTCTCTCTCTCTCTCTCTCTCTCTCTCTCTCTCTCTCTCTCTCTCTCTCCTCTTTCCTTATTATCAAAGATAGTGCGTTGTAGGCAGAGTTCGAGTGAGGAACCAACTCTTAGGCTTCACACTATTTATATTTTTTCCCTCATTCTTCTCCTTATCCTTCTTTCTTTTCTCATTCTCTCCTACTCTCTCTCTCTTTCATTCTCTCATTCTCTCTCTCTCTCTCTCTCTCTCTCTCTCTCTCTCTCTCTCCCTCTTTCTCTCTCTCTCTCTCCCTCTCTCCCTCTCCTCTTTCCTTATTATCAAAGATAGTGCGTTGTAGGCAGAGTTCGAGTGAGGAACCAACTCTTAGGCTTCACACTATTTATATCTTTTCCCTCATTCTTCTCCTTATCCTTCTTTCTTTTCTCATTCTCTCCTACTCTCTCTCTCTCTCTCTCTCTCTCTCTCTCTCTCTCTCTCTCTCTCTCTCTCTCTCTCTCTCTCTCTCTCTCTCTCCTCTTTCCTTATTATCAAAGATAGTGCGTTGTAGGCAAAGTTCGAGTGAGGAACCAACTCTTAGGGTTCACACTATTTATATCTTTTCCCTCATTCTTCTCCTTATCCTTCTTTGTTTTCTCATTCTCTTCTACTCTCTCTCTCTCTCTCTCTCTCTCTCTCTCTCTCTCGTTCTCTTATTCTCTCTCTCTCTCTCTCTCTCTCTCTCTCTCTCTCTCTCTCTCTCTCTCTCTCTCCTCTTTCCTTATTATCAAAGATAGTGCGTTGTAGGCAGAGTTCGAGTGAGGAACCAACTCTTAGGCTTCACACTATTTATATCTTTTCCCTCATTCTTCTCCTTATCCTTCTTTCTTTTCTCATTCTCTCCTACTCTCTCTCTCTCTCTCTCTCTTTCATTCTCTCTCTCTCTCTCTCGCTCTCTCTCTCTCTCTCTCTCTCTCTCTCTCTCTCTCTCTCTCTCTCTCTCACTCCTCTTTCCTTATTATCAAAGATAGTGCGTTGTAGGCAAAGTTCGAGTGAGGAACCAACTCTTAGGCTTCACACTATTTATATCTTTTCCCTCATTCTTCTCCTTATCCTTCTTTCTTTTCTCATTCTCTCCTACTCTCTCTCTCTCTCTCTCTCTCTCTCTCTCTCTCTCTCTCTCTCTCTCTCTCTCTTTCATTCTCTCTCTCTCTCTCTCTCTCTCTCTCTCTCTCTCTCTCTCTTCTCTCTCCTCTTTCCTTATTATCAAAGATAGTGCGTTGTAGGCAGATTTCGAGTGAGGAACCAACTCTTAGGCTTCACACTATTTATATCTTTTCCCTCATTCTTCTCCTTATCCTTCTTTGTTTTCTCATTCTCTTCTCTTCTACTCTCTCTCTCTCTCTCTCTCTCTCTCTCTCTCTCTCTCTCTCTCTCTCTCTCTCTCTCTCTCTCTCTCTCTCTCTTTATTATCAAAGATAGTGCATTGTAGGCAGAGTTCGAGTGAGGAACGAGATCTTAGGCTTCACACTATTTCAATCATTTGCCTCAATTCCCTCTTCTTTCCCTTCTCTCTGTCTCTCCCTCCATCTCTCTCCTTCTTTCTCTTTTTCTCACCCTTTCATGGATGGATGGATGGATGGATGGAGGGGGGGGGGGAGGTAGATAGGTAGATAGATAGACAGATAGACAGACAGACAGCTGGGCGAAGCCGGGCCGGGTCAGCTAGTATTAGATAAACATATGATACAGTATTGGTTGTAGACAATGAGTAGGATCTGCAAAATTTAGTAGATATGGTTGTTGCACACAGTGAACAACTAGGGTTAGAATTAAATTGTAAGAAAACACAGATTACGGTCGTCACTGTGAGTGGCACATTGCAGTCTTGACAGACCAAAGCATGTGAGTTGGAGTTTTGCCAAAATTCCATCACAATGCCTGGGCAGAGCTTCAGGGAACATGCGATATCCAAGCTGCATGTTCCCTCTCTTGGCCTTGCTTTGTTTAATCCATAGGAATGGATAACCAGTACGTCTGGAACAAGGTAGGTTGCAGACGCTGGCGGCTCAGCGTCAAACTTCCGAGACCTCGCCACCACGAGCAGGTGGCGAGTGGTGGCCAGATCCTGTAACCATGGAACTTGACTTAGAGGCGTTCAGCCAAGTCCGACAGGTGAGGGCCTCGTACGTGCCTGGACCGTAGGAAGTGTACATCTGTTATCGCAAGTGTCTAGACCATCATAAGCGTGTACTACCATCAGACTCCCCGCCTGACTCATACGAATCCCGCAACCAACGGGAATAGGCCCGCCGAAGATATTGCTAGTCTGCTACGAGCAAATCTCCCACCTGCCACTGTGCGGATCTCGCGACCAGCGCGAATAGACCCGCCGGAGATATTGCTCGTCTGTTGCGAACAAATCGCTACTTGATACGTCAATAAGTAAATAAACGTTTCAAGTAGTGGCATTTCAATTGCGCTTGCGCTCCCACCTATGCTGCATCCTTCATGTGTCTTCACAAAGTCGGACTAGAGTCAAGCTCAACAGGGTCTTCTTTCCCCTATGATTCTACCAAGCCCGTTCCTTTGGCTGTGGTTTCACTAGATTGTAGAATGGCCGTCACTAGAAATAAGGAAATCCCACCATGTAATATACAAGTAACTGGGAATATTCTTACACAAATGAATCGGTACAATTATTGCAAAACAGTCATAATATCTTACGGGAGATGCCTTGGACAGATTAGAACAAGATCGCCATGACGATGGCACCTTCTTGCAAGATGACAAACATACTGACCAATAAAAATATGTCATTTGCAACGAGAAAAAGAGTGTTGAGGTGTTACATAGAACTGTACTTTTTTATGGATGTGAAGCGTGGACAATGAGCACACAGACTGAAAAACATATCAATGGATTATCTATATATATAAATGCGATTTTTGGCAAGGCACTTGTTGGAAATTTCGAATATCTTGGGTCATTGATTACCAACAATGGTGACACAATGAAAGAAATTAAACGACGACTATCAATTACTCTTCATAACTAATATTAAATAAATTATGGAGTGGGACAGACAAAGCTACAAAAATTAGATTTTTAAGAGCATGCATCTTTCCCATTGCAACGCATGCCTGTGAGACCTGGGCACTTACTAAACAAGCTGAATAGCACATACATGCCTTTGAACATAAGTGTTATGTTATAGACGGGTTCTAAGAATATCTTGGGTAAGAAAAGAACAAATGCATCCATACTTCTGATGTCTGTGGAAATATTATTTCTGAGGAAAATGCAAAGAATACCATGGACAGACAGAAAAACCAATGACCAAGTCCTACAAGAAACAAATGAAGATCGTAAACTGATTAAAGAAGTTACATAGACAATCACAATTTTTGGGCATATTCTGTTAGTGAAGAAATACATTGGAGAACTAGGTGACAACTGGCAAGATCGAGGGGAAGAGAACAGGGGAACGACAGAGAAGTAAATACCTGCATTGCTTGGTCATGTGGTATGGTCGAGACAAGAACACTGAGCTTATCCATGATTCTGCTGATCGCGTGAGATAGCAAACATGACCACACATGCTTACCGGCATGGCACATGATGATGATGCTTAACTTGTGTTTTCAGGTAGTTTTCTTTCTTTCGGTTGTGCCGGTGGATCACATGGCTTTTCTGTTCTTATTACAGTTTTTCAAATAGACTAAACGAAATGTATAGGGAACATAACATGAAAATTAGCACAAGTAAAACATAAGTATTACTGTTAACTATAACTAAAGAAGAAAAAGCAACAACGATTCACCTAAACGAACATACCTTGAAACAAGTAAAGAGTTTCAAGTACCTAGGAAGTATAATATCATCAAATGTCAAATCAGAAGACGAGATCGAAAATATATGCAATAAGGCAAGCCAACTCATTGGACAAATGGCACCAATACTAAAGAACAAACATGTATCAATAACTACCAAGAAAGCACTTTACAACACAATCTTCCTACCAACTCTATGCTACCAATGCCAAACCTGGACAATGACAGAAAAAGAGAAAAGAAAAATCACAACAGAAATGAGATTCCTGAGAAGAATACTCAATGTGTCAAGAAGAGATAAGATCAGAAATGAAGAAATCAGGACTAAAGTGGGGGTTGTAGCTGCACTAGATTTTATCAGAAGACGGCAAGTCATATGGTTTGGCCATGCAAGTGCGCACTCAAGTAAGTAGGTAGGTTACCAACTAACATAACAGTATACCACAACAAGACAAGCAATGATGTACAGACCAGAGGGAAGCAGAGGAAGAGGCCGACCACTTAAACGATGGACCAGTGAATAACAGAGTCCATGGGAATATCGATACATGAAGCCCATAATCGGGCACTCTCACGATGTTGATACTTCACCTCGACACCGCAAGGTGCAAGAGGAATGAGATGAGATGAGCAGGGTTGCCACTTTTTTTTTTTTTTTACCCAAAAAAATCTAGAAACGGCCCAAACAACATCCATAAATAATTTAGATTTCGTTGGAAAGTATCTAGGAAAAATATCCAGATTAAGAAAATAATGAATTAATTAAATATGTATTGATGTGACTGAAACACCCAAATATACCCTATGTCCGCAAAACAACAGATAATGAACAACATATTCACACCAACCCTATGCTACCAATCTCAAACCTGGACTTTATCCGAATGACACATTCGCAAAATCAACACCTGCGGGATGAGATGCCTGAGGAGAGCTACCAACCTAACAGTCCGAGACCGAGTAAGAAATGTTGTTATCAGACAGACCGTGGGATCAACACCCTGTGCCACATTTTTTGAAAGGTAGAAGATCAAGTGGTTTGGCCATGTCATTAGAATGCAACACCAAGAACTACCATCACTGGCTTTACATCTAAGCTCATCTGCGACAATACCAAAAGGACGTCCAAGAAGAAAATGGATTGACATCAAAGACATTGTACAAGCACACGAAATGACACTATCCAATGCCGCCCACCGGGCGCTGGAACGCAAATTATTCCTCCCCACGACGCTTGACGGCAGAAGTGGAAGATGATGACGATTGATGTGACTGCCGTCTCCCTGGCGTAGAGATTAACGGCTTTCGCCGTAACCCCGTATATTCTCATGAGTAACGTAGCTGCGCCCGAACCGGCAGCGGTTCTAGCCGCGCTGGTAACTTAGGGGGTATGTGAGCCGGTCGCTCAGAAAGTAATTTCAAACTACTGAGCGTAATCTTGCCTAGTACATCAACAGCAGGTGAAAAATGCTGATGTTGACTGCAGCGTCCTGTAAGGGATATGCAACATAAATAAATAAATAAATAAATAAATATTGATGTGACTTACCCTATAGAATCGTGTCCTCATCTTCAGTGATGTATGTCTCACAAGATGCACTTAGCTTCGATGATGACGTTGAAGCTTCAGATTATAAATGACTCTGGTATGCTTTAGCTGTTCCAATTTCTTTTAATACACGATCAGGGAGCTGATAAGTTGAACAGCATTTTCCTGCTCTCATCAGGCCAAATCTTATTGTCAAGATAGCATTTAAGAGGTCAAGTTTCATCCTGTTTCTTAGTTTACATTTTATATAATTCATAGTACTGAAAACTCTTTCATCAGCATTTTAATAGGGTAGTTTCATGGCAGACATCGCACATTCAAAGAGCTTACAGAATGGACTGTTACCTGAGGCATCTTTGAATTGTCTTACTTCACTCCAAAAGGCTTCAGTTTCTGTTTTGTTTCTCCAGTCAATCAAATTTATTTTGGATAACTGTAATCTGCTTCAGCCACACTATTATCAGTAGCCTCTAAACATTTCATAACTTGACAATATTTTTATATGTCCTTTACTGGCTGAAGAATGTTGCTAACAGAAAAGAGTGAAATATCTTTCAATACATCTACATGTTCAGGAAGTCGCTGCTTCAATTGCTTGAATAATGAGAGAAGAAGATCTTGACAGCGCTTTCTTAAGTTGTTCTCTTCATTTTATGTTAACAGTCCTTTTGTTTTTAAACCTTCAATTTTTGATTCGATTTGGTATCCCAGGTATGGCTTGGGAGCCAAATAGCTCTCTATAGTGCAAGTGAACAAGTCAGCCTTAGAAGTTGGCAATAGGTCTTTTACGAATTGAGTGAAATATTAAAGTGAGATCGTCAAGTAATTTAACTTTATCAACATTTTGAGATTCAAACAGTTTATTAACTTTTTGCACGTCACTTAAAATGGGTTGTAAAAAGAGAAGGAATGCAAAATTTTTTTCATCACTGTACATTCCATATAGTATTTCAGCTGTGTAGCACTTTTCACTTTGTCCTGTTATTCGAAGTGTGTCTTCAACTCCAACCATTGGTTCACAATTACTTCAACAGCTGGTTGAATTGATAAAAATCTAGTATTGCAATATGACAGAATTTTCAGTGGTGAGAAACTACCATTTAATGCTTTATATAAATTATTATATTGCTGTTGCCTGACAGATGATTTGGAGAACCAGACATGTGTTTCAGCAATAAGGAATGCCAAATTCCTTGGTAAACATTCTGATAAGGCATGTGACTAATGCTAGCTGCAAGGAATGACACGCACATTTTATGAGAATTAAAGATGAGATATCTTCCTTCAATTTTGCATAAACGTCATGGTTGATACCAACCCTTACCGATGCATTATCGGTTCCAATTGCAGCCAAATTCTTCAAGTTTAAATGTTTACTGACCAAAATTTTCATTAGTGCCTGAACTATACTTTCTGCATCACACTCTTCCAAGTGAACTAGTCCCAGAAATGTAGAAACTACTTTGTCTTTGCTGTTGCTATAATATATAATACATATACCAAGTCCAGGCAATGAGGACAGTGCTATTGATCTGGCGCTAGTTTCACCTTCACTCACTACAGTGTGTAGATGGGGTGTCCTAGGACACCACGGCAGCGACCACCACCCTTGCAGCATATTGGTGGAGAAAGACAGAACCAGGCAGCACAAGCTAAAGGTAAAGACTTTCCAGTATGACAGTACAGGGCAAGATGTGGTGAGTAAAATAAGACGTGACAAGCGCAGAAAGTTTCAGGGCAGGAAAAAAAGCTGAGAGCAGCCACCTTGGTGGAATTTCGAGGTGGAGAAGGCTTGGGTGGATAAGCGTAGTACTGTAAGGAGATGGCAAAATGCCAAGAAGAACAGAGCTGGTCATCCTAGTCCCTGCATGCACTTAGAAAAAGAGATGCACACTAAAGTAAGCTATTTCAAGAAACTGGTCAAGGTGGTTAAAAGCGAAAAATGGGAAGAGGTGTGTCAAAGAGTAAGCACAGACAAGTCACTAAAAATTTTCTGGCGACTACATAAAAGCATGAGTGGTGTAGTAAAGAATAAGAGCATTTCTGACTTCCAATGTGCTGACCTCATCTGGCAGAGGACTGACGAGGACAAGGGCAAACCCCTCTTTGAACGCTATCTTGAGCAGAGCAACCAGACAGACATGGGAGGCCGAAATCTGGCCAAGGAGGTCACCCCAGACAGATGCAAGGTCCAGAACACTTCGGATGAAGACACAGTGACAGTGAAAGAAATCAAGGCTGTACTTCGGCGATCAAAAAACAGCGCTCCAGGTCCTGATGGCATAAGATACGACGACATCAATAAGTGTACCGACAATGAGCTAGAGAAACTAGCAGACATGTACAACAACAGTATAGGGAGTGCTAGCATCAAGGAGGAATGGTTACACAGCTATCTGATTCCCTTGCCGAAGCCTGACAAAGACCACACAAAAATTCAGGGATGTCGAATTATAACCATGCAAAATACAATAGGCAAGCTGCTGGAGAAGGTAATTGCCAGGAAAATATCAAGCCAGCTAGAGAGGCAAGGTGTTTTCCCACCTACCCTGGGTGGGTACCGTCCAAAAAGAGAAACCTGGACCAATACAGCAGTCTTTGCCCATGATGTCTATGAAGGTTTCCACTCAGGCACTGAAACCTTTGCTGCAGCGATTGATCTTGAGGACGTATACAACAGAGTACCATTGGATTTTTTAATGTTTCAGCTTCTTGAACTAAAAGTAAGTCCATTCCTTCTTAATTGGATCGCTGCAGCCCTCTTCCAGCAGAAAGTAGTTTTTAGATGTGACAGTTGGACTTCGGAACCAACAACAATATATCCTGGCCTACCACAGGGATCACCATTATCTCCGGTACTGTTCAACGCTTCACAGTGAGAATCACCAGTGAGCAGATCACTGGACCTGGCAGGACATTGTCATATGCCGATGATGTTTTAGTGTATCGTCAGGGTAAGGATAGAGAGGAGGTTGCTGTGGAACTACAAACCGAACTCAATCGCATAAGTACTTGGTGTGATGAAGCTGGGACAATGGTCAACCCAACAAAGGCAACAGTGACTTGGTTCTCGTTGAATAATCATATTGTCAACACTCCAACACCAACTGTAATGCTGTGTTCAGAGTCGGTGGAAAGAACGCAGGCAATGAATTACCTAGGGATACGGTTTGATCGAAGCCTTGCTTATAATGTGCACATAGACCAGGTGATAACAAAGGCCAAGCGGGGTTTGGCTGCGATGCGGGTGATGGCGGCAGCAAACTGTGAGCAGCGCCATCTATGTCTTCTGTACGAGGGGCTTGTCATGTCTGTTTTGGAGTATGCAATGGCAATCCTGACTCTCAGCCGTAAACAGATAGAAAGGATGAAAAGAATACAGAATGAAGCTATGCGCATTATTCTTGGATGTACAAGAGATACAGCATGCAGGGCGATGCGCTACCTTCTTGATTTTCCAACCATTGAAGAGAGAATACAAGTTTGCAAGGCACGCGCCTACCTCAGAGTTAACGCAAACACACAACATCCACTGCATAGTGAAATTAGGAAGGTGAAGGGCAGCAGGTTAAAACGAGGACGGTCGTGGATGGGTCAAGCCGAAGACATTCTTCAACAGGTGTGTTCACTTGAGGACTTAGAACCTGGCGAGGAGTGGGTGCAAGTGCCAACAGATTTCTGCACATCCTTTTCAGTTTGCATCCAACTAGATAGGAAATGCAGACAAGAAAATTCGGCTGCTGTGGAGGCTGAAGTACAAGCGTTGATTTTCGAGAATTCGCTAGACGGTGACGCGGTCATCTACACAGATGGGTCGGTCGTCCGACATGTGAGAAGCTCATGGGCCTTTACAGCTCGGGCCGGAGGGATAATTGTGAAGGAGGACTCTGGTGCTTTCACTGAAACCACAAGTAGCCTGACCATGGAAGTCATGGCAGTAAGTAAAGCAATAACATGGCTCGAGACACAGATGTTCACTAGGACTTGTGTCCTTAGCGACTCAATGAACATGATCAAGAGGATAGAGGAGGGGTCGATCCGAAGAGAATGGTTGCTGCCTCTGGAGCGGTCTCGGCTGGCAAAGATTAGTTTCAACTTCGTGCCAGGGCATGCGGGAGTACAAGGAAATGAGCGGGCTGACAAGCTCGCAGGTGAGGCTACTGTGGAGGGTGGACGCGCCATGGACCAGGCTGACATTCTGAATGCTCTACGAGAAGTAAGACTTTTGCGAGAACCAAGTGATGACTGTGAATCTACAACAATGGCCAGACTGCGAGAGCAGCAAATTAAAAGAGGGGTGGCCAAACAAGAACACTACGCAGGAAGCCAAAGAAGATTGATAAGCCAACACAGAACTGGCGTCGTTAGCCGCTACACGCTGCGGGATTTGCTGAGGAGGGGATCCGAGCACTTATGGACTGAATGGTTCGTTGTGCAATGAGGATGATCTGTCGACTAACTAACTAACTAACATACACCAAGCACTTTCAGAACCGAAATGTCATTCGATTCGTCTAATAATAAACTGTATTTATTTATAGAAATATCACAGATCAAATCTTCTTCAGACTGAGAAAACAAAGTACTTCTGATCATATTTGTACACTTGCTGCTATGCATTTTCATGTCCTTTAGCGCTTTACTGTCAGAAATAGTGTTTTTAAACAAATCAATCAAATGGTCACAATTCACGATTGCACAATGACAACTCAGAAACATTGCGACAAATCCTTCAACTTTTGATGATTCATTACTCTGTGTAGTTCTGAAAACAGATGTCAACGGTGGCATATATTCCTAAATGGCTTTGTATTTTTAAGTTCTTGATTGATTGATTGATTGATTCATTTAGGAATCGACATCACAGCATTCGGGGCATTCCCATAAGTGCTCCGTCCCCATCCTCAGCAGCCAGCGAAGAGTTCCAACACTAATAGTACCAGTAGCAATCTGATTATAAGTCCGTCTCGCCTTTCCTTTGAGCGTTGAGCGTCGGCCAGATCCTTTCGTCACTCCTCGTTGTCTCATTATTGCCAGACCATGGTAATCCATTTGCTCCTCCGAGGTGTGCACGTGCTCCCACAAGGCCGCAACCACGTCTGCCTTGTCATGTATCAATAATCCACCAAGTTCTGCAGAGCCAGCCAATCTGTCCGGCTGTTAATTTCCCAGCACACCGGCATGCCCCGTAGAAAAGATCCAGGCGATGCTTGTCACCCGTGACCTCCGAAGCGAAGCAAGCCACTCCGCACGAAGTCTGCCCGTCTTCACCCTCGTCAGCATGCTTTCTGAGTCAGTTACAATCACGATGTGTGTGTGTGTGTGTGTGTGTGTGTGTGTGTGTGTGTGTGTGTGTGTGTGTGTGTGTGTGTCGTATTCTCCATCCAGCGGAGAGCCGCAGTGACTGCCTCCACTTCCATTCTTAAGCTGGATGTTGTGGTATCATATGCCAGGCTCTCCTGCCCTAAACATCGACCATTTGCTTTGGCTATGAAACTCCAGCCACTTCTCTCACCTCTTGACACCGAACCATCTGTGTAGATAATCACATCACTCGAGTGAGCATTGTCCTGAATTAGTTGCTGGATTTCCACTTCCGTGGCCCCTGCTGGCCACTCCCTGCAATCCCGGCTTAATGTGATTATAACTCTGCACAAGTCTGACTGCTCCGCTGGCACTCTGACCCACTCCTCTCCATGCCTAATGTTCTCCAGGGGGCACACCTGTCTGATCGTATCCTGGCTCTAAGCTTCCGGTGTGTCGGCCCCACGAGGCTAGCATCTCCTGTGTGTTGTATCTTGTTGACCCATTGAGGTATGTGTTCTAACACCCGTTTGTTAAGCTGTCTCTCTGTTCTACCAATGTAAACGGCCTAGCATCTACATGTGAATTGGTAAATACAATTGTTTGTGGCGTACAGAGGAACAGGCTCTTGACTGCTTCTGTATGAATCGGTATGGTTTTATATCTAATGACTGGAGTTGCAGCAGAGCATGTTCGGCCTTATGCTGTAGTAAGCCGGTCTTGTAGACGTTGCATTACGTCATCCCCTCGAAAGGTTAGCTGGATGAATACCTTGAGTTTGGGTACTGTAGTTATGTCTGGTTTTGGTTTGGGCTGTTGGCAGTGGCACTTTATAAATCCCGTGGAGTACCCATTCAGGTTTAAGACATTCTTCAAAGTTTCAAATTCCTCTGTCAGTGTGTCCTGGGTGCATATCTTTCTAGCACGGTCAAACAGGGTCCGTACTAAGTCCCGTTTGTACTGGACAGGTGTGAAGCTCTGAAAATTTAGATATTGGCCAGTCCATGTCTCTTTGCGGTACACCGATCTTTGAATTGTGCCGTCTGCTCTACGCCTCATTAGAATATCTAGGAATGGCAACGCTTCGTTGTGTTCGTGTTCCATAGATAAAGAGATGTTTGTATGTGTCTCGTTCATTGTGGCCTGGAACGACGTTGCTTGTAGCTCGTCTGTGGTGATAATTAGTATATCATCCACGTAACGACGGTAAAAGGCCAAGTTGTTGATGTCTGAGGATCTCTTTTCTTCTAAATATGCCATGAAGATGTCCGCTAGAATAGGACGAAGAGGACTCCCCATGGCCACTCCGTCAATTTGACGGTATGACTTAGAAAATTGAATTGCATGTTGGCGGTACAGAGTAGTTAGTAGTAGCCTCTCCAGAATAGGTGTTGGTATGCCTAATTTTAGTTGTTTGTCTTCAATGCGTTCCCTTATTATTTTCACTGTCTCCTCTAATGGAATGTTAGTGAATATGGAGGCTATATCCATGGATGCCATGTGTTTGTTATTTATGTCCATAGTATCCAATAATTTCACCAGTTGGAATGTATCTCTGAGTATTTTTGGATCGAAGGACTGTCGTACTGGTTTACTGGCTTTAAAATTTCGAGTACAGTTTGTGTCACGTGACTGACTTCGTCAAAAACAAGATTCGCCGTTATGTTATCGGTGAAAACTATCCGCTGTTTGACGTGGAGATCTCAGCATTTATTATATAACATTCACATTGAGCTAAACTAGATCTACAGTTCTGAGTAGTCCGTTTTATTTATTTAATTTTATCTGACTTAAATAGTGAATGATGTTTGATAATGTCAGTTATTTTATTTATTACCTGTAAGGGATTCTTATTCACTACATTCACTGCGGAACTATTTGGGACCGGAATTCGGAAGAGTGCCGAATATTGTATTATAATATTGAAACTTCCCTCTCGGCAACAGCCAACCTCATCACTAAATTAAATATTAATAATTTAATATACAAATTATGAATATGTGAATATGCGGTGTGATTACTGATTATCATCATCATTTGAATTTTAAAATTACATGTCTGTTGCAGGACGTTGCGATTATCCCCACCCCAGGTTAGTTTTCTGGGCAATTTTATGTTTAGTCAGTTTGCCATTGCTTTCTGAATGAGAAGTCAATGGTGAACTTCAAAAGTCTGAACTATTGTGTGTAGGAAACGGTCGCGCTGTCTCATCGTCAGTGTACCGGCAGTTTAAGAGCTAGAACGGTCTCTTATTTCCCAATATGTAACGATCAAAGTTGGCGTCTGTAGCTTCGAGGTTAGCTAAATCTCTCACATACCAGGCCGAAGGTTAGAGATTAGCTAAATGGGAGATTTTTAAATAGATCACTTTTTGAAATTTTTGCTTGCAATTTAATTGCATGAGGCGTCTGTCGTTCAGAAATCAGTGGCAAACTACTGAAAGTAAAATTGCCTAATCTAATAGATCTCAAACATAATAAATACTGGGTTGATTGCAGCATCCTGTAAAGGATATGCAGTTAGCTTTAGGAATGGTGAAAGCACTTTTATAATTGAACATTATTACTTTATTTGTTTTTTCACCAACAATAAATTGTTATGTATAATGCTGATCTCATCTCATCTCATCGTGTTCCTCTTGTACCTTGCGGTGTCGAGGTGAAGTATAAACTTCATGAGAGTGCCCGATTATGGGCTTCATATATATATCGATATTCCCATGGACTCTGCTATTATCTCATAGTCCATTAACATTGCCCGGTCGATATCCATTTGAGTCAGTCCGTTTATACTTCTTAGTTTTCCTACGAGCAG
Organism: Cepaea nemoralis; assembly: GCA_014155875.1. Lineage (NCBI taxonomy): Eukaryota > Metazoa > Mollusca > Gastropoda > Stylommatophora > Helicidae > Cepaea > Cepaea nemoralis. The sequence goes on along the minus strand of JACEFZ010016225.1, from coordinate 231,409 downwards.
TATGAAGATCCCCTGCCGGCTTGCTAGGCCAGTCGCAGGTTTAGGACACTAATCTGACCACAGGGAGTCCATCCCCTATGGCGAGCCATAGCCCCGTTAGCCCATGACCTCGCGGTCATGGTTGCCCGGTCTGCACCATGCTGATGAATGTGCAAAATCAATATGTAAACTGGCATCATAATAATAATAGTAATAATAATAATCACTCGCTAGCATCTTGCCATCACGACATTGTGCTTTTAAAAAAAGGCATAATTACAACTCATGGTGGGAGCCAGGGATAGAGTTATACCTCTCCATAACACAAAGCCTGAGCTGAATTGTAGAGATCATGAGTTGCCCATGCAGCATGATCCCTATTTCAGCCTGCCTAGTTTACCCCAGAAGAAACGTGACACCAATACATGTGGAACAAGACAATACATGTGGAACAAGACAATACACATGGAACAAGACAATACATGTAGAACAAGACAATATATGTGCAACAAGACAACACATGTGGAACAAGACATTTCATGTGCAACAAGACAATACATGTGGAACAAGACAATACACGTGGAACAAGACAAGCTGCAATGCTCTAACTATGCCAAGCAATAAATCATGCAACATATTGTTAGTTGCTTCTGTATGCAAATTCACTACGGCAGTACATGGTTTTGAATGCTCTAACTGTTGGTCTGTTGGAACATCGATCCTAGACCAGTTGCTGACCACGGCTTTGTGCCTGGTCTGCCCAGCCATGACATTCTGTCTTAAGTTGAATTACTTCACACCAGATCTCCCATGTGTTGCCGGGGCCCATAAGGAAGCAAAGAATAGCAACACTGTAGCCTACCACGCATGTCATAAGAGGCGACTAAGGAGGCTTGATGGTTCCGTTGCCCTGCTACTGAGTGAGTGCGTGGTGCGACACTGTGAGCTGTGTTTCATGTGAAATGCTTCTGAATCTGCCCGAGGGTTTTTGGAACGTGACTGCATGTTTGGAGCGATGGCAGCTGGCTATGTCTCAAAGTTGACCGGTTTTTGCCTTATGCAGAAATTCGTGGCTGCTGGGCTTCTGGTTGACTGCCACTGCCATCGATGATGAACTGTATTTTTTTTTTTGGGTACTGTGTGGGTGAACATCTAGGAAACATCCAGACTGCCGATTCCATCAGAGATGAACTGGATGTTTCGTGGGGGACTATTGTGTTGACATTCTGGCGGCGGCATTATGCACAGTGTATCTGTGCGGGCTGTTGTTTGTCGAGACTCCTGTCTTTTCCACTTTTCACATTGGGCAGTGGGAGACGTTTTGTGTGATATTAACTGGCACAGGAATGGAGCAAAATGGGGACGACCCGTTGCTGTGAGGTTGGAACCGCGACTAACTAACTAACTAACTTCACACCAGATGAGGATTGTACCCTCCCAATTGTTCTTATCTGCCTGAAGCTGTTTTAACAATGTGGGGTGTCAAGTTTGGTGAGCACTGCCCAACACTCAGCTCTAACAGAAAACAGGAAGTACCGTCTACTGTTATATGATCGCCAAGTTATATCTGACTAACACCTGGCACACAATAATAAGTATTATAAATATATATATATAAATGCTAAACTGGTGTAGTCCACACATGCGCTACTAGTAGTTACTACTAATATGTTGTACACTGGACTGATTTTGCACAAGGATTAGCTTTCCCTATTAAAAGTATCCCTGCCATCAGGTGAACCCTATCTGACTTCTGAGGTACTTGTGATTTAAATTCCCAAATCAGGGATGAGAAATCAACATTTAAGTCCAAAAGACCAGTTTATGGAACAAACCAACTGTGTTATAGTCATAAGAGAAAGGTTAAGCCTGTTAAACCTCTCAGAGAAGCTGATCTAAATTATTATTTTTAATTTTGTTAATCTGATTGATTTTAGTGTTATATTTTGGGAAATGATTTATATCAATCTCCAAAAACAGATATTGAGCAAATTACAAAATGCCATCTGGATAATCATTTCACAGAGACTTCATCAACACTATCACACATGAAACTGTGAAAACCTGTTGATGTTGTGAGACACTGTCACACATTGAACTGTGAAAACCTGTTGATGTTGTGAGACACTATTACATGGAGCTGTGAAAACCTGTTGATGTGAGACACTATCACAGATGGAAGTGTGAAAACCTGTTGATGTTGTGAGACACTATCACACATGGAACTGTGAAAACCTGTTGATGTTGTGAGACACTATCACACATGGAAATGTGAAAACCTGTTGATGTTGTGAGACACTATCACACATGGAACTGTGAAAACCTGTTGATGTTGTGAGACACTACATTGGCACCTTGCCGTCTTGACAGACGATAGTTTGTGCTTTAAAAGGGCATAATAACTTTTAACTATGGCGGTAGCGAGTGTGACTTATAAGGCCAATTTGCGCTGTAAATGTCCGTTCACAGTGGGTGCATGTGAACACGTGGTCATTTCCACCATCATGCACCATCTTACGTCTCAAACGCTCGGTATGTGACTTATCTGCAATAATTTTCTCCTTTGTCTTTATTCCATTTCTGATGTTTGCCCTCCATGCAATATGTTCAGCGGCGACTTGCTCCCAATGTGCATTATCAATGCCTGTATCAATCATGTCCCGCTTACACACATCTTTGTATCGTAGTAGAGGCCAATCCTGAGATCTCTTACCCATCTGTAATTCACCAAAAAAGATATCCTTTGGTATTCTACCATCATCCATCCTCCTAAGATGTCCTATCCATCTAAGTCTACGAAGACTGAGCATGGAATAAACAGATATTGAGCAAATTACAAAATGCCATCTGGATAATCATTTCACAGAGACTTCATCAACACTATCACACATGAAACTGTGAAAACCTGTTGATGTTGTGAGACACTATCACACATGGAGCTGTGAAAACCTGTTGATGTGGTGAGACACTATCACACATGGAGCTGTGAAAACCTGTTGATGCTGTGAGACACTATCACACATGGAGCTGTGAAAACCCGTTGATGTTGTGAGACACTATCACACATGGAGCTGTGAAAACCTGTTGATGTTGTGAGACACTATCACACATGGAGCTGTGAAAACCTGTTGATGTGGTGAGACACTTTCACACATGGAGCTGTGAATACCTGTTGATGTGGTGAGACACTATCACACATGGAGCTGTGAAAACCTGTTGATGTTGTGAGACACTATCACACATGGAGCTGTGAAAACCTGTTGATGTTGTGAGACACTATCACACATGGAGCTGTGAAAACCTGTTGATGTTGTGAGACACTATCACACATGGAGCTGTGAAAACCCGTTGATGTTGTGAGACACTATCACACATGGAACTGTGAACACCCGTTGATGTTGTGAGACACTATCACACATGGAACTGTGAAAACCTATTGATGTTGTGAGACACTATCACACATGGAGCTGTGAAAACCCGTTTTTGTTGTGAGACACTATCACACACGGAACTGTGAAAACCTGTTGATGTTGTGAGACACTATCACACATGGAGCTGTGAAAACCTGTTGATGTTGTGAGACACTATCACACATGGAGCTGTGAAAACCTGTTGATGTGGTGAGACACTATCACACATGGAGCTGTGAAAACCTGTTGATGTTGTGAGACACTATCACACATGGAGCTGTGAAAACCCGTTGATGTTGTGAGACACTATCACACATGGAGCTGTGAAAACCTGTTGATGTTGTGAGACACTATCACACATGGAGCTGTGAAAACCTGTTGATGTGGTGAGACACTATCACACATGGAGCTGTGAAAACCTGTTGATGTGGTGAGACACTATCACACATGGAGCTGTGAAAACCTGTTGATGTTGTGAGACACTATCACACATGGAGCTGTGAAAACCCGTTGATGTTGTGAGACACTATCACACATGGAACTGTGAAAACCCGTTGATGTTGTGAGACACTATCACACATGGAACTGTGAAAACCTGTTGATGTTGTGAGACACTATCACACATGGAGCTGTGAAAACCTGTTGATGTGAGACATTATCACACATGGAACTGTGAAAACCTGTTGATGTTGTGAGATACTATCACACATGGAAGTGTGAAAACCTGTTGATGTTGGGAGGCACTATCACACATGGAACAGTGAAAACCCGTTGATGTTGTGAGACACTATCACACATGGAACTGTGAAAACCTGTTAATGTTGTGAGACACTAGTTTTACCACATGGTTTGTAGCTGGTAAAGCATTACCATGAAAACATGTCTTCTACATACATTTTATATTTTGCAGAAAAGAAATACTGAAATGTAGAAGCATTTACTGAAATAAACCATTAATGTGCTTTCATGTAAGTGGATATATGTAAAGCATTCTATATTCTCTAATGCTAATGTCAACAGTGTTATTTGTAGGATTAATCATTAGAGTAGAATGAATAGTAGAGTTAACAATTATCATGAAAAAGCAATTGCAACCTTTGTACTCATATTGTTGTTTATAATTAGTGCCATTGATTACAGTTAGCAAAACCAGTGCAAGACAAAATATCAGTCATAGATCACAGTTAGTGAAACCATTGCAAGACAAAATAATAAATACTGATTTATAAATACATGTAATTAAATTATTAATTTAAATTATTTATCTATAAATACAGATTTCAGCATATCACTGGGTAAATATCCACTGCTGTAAATATCATTTAACATTTTGGTTAATATATCTACTCCAAATTCTCCCAATACTTCTAATTCGTCTATAGTGATTTAAACTTGTCCAGCTGTTTTTCCTCTCTTCATATAATTCATAGCGTCTGCGACTTCTTCTTTTAGAATAGGTGGACCTTCTAATTTACTTTCTTCTGTTAATTCTTCCCTTTCCCCATCATATAATTCTCTTATATACTCATTCCACCTCTTCATTATAGCACCTTCCTCCAATAATATCTTTCCTGTTTTTGATTTCAAATACCCTGTATTTATTCTTATTTTTCTTCCCGTGAGCTCACTGATTTGTCTGTGCATATTTTTTGTATCTTTAATGGCATGTAATTTGTCAACAACTCACTGACAGACATCATCGGGTACTTCTCTCACACCAATACAAGAATACTTGCAAGTCGTGTGGGAGGCAAAATACATAGTGCAATTTATTGCCATTGGCTCGCTACAGCAGTGAACAGTCGCTAATGAAACACATAACACTCTACCACAGAATCCTCTATCACAAATAGCTAACCACTATGCTACTTTCTATCTATGTAGTTACAACAAAACCCTAGCTCTATTCTAAACGAGGTGTACTCGACACGTCCTGTCTCCCCGTCTGCCAATCTTTACTCCAGCCGGTACACACCACGCGGAGTCACCTTCACCTTGACGCGTGTTGCCTCACCTGGCACGCTTGATGGCAAACGTGTCATGTTGAGTGTCTACTCAACTTCTCCCGCTACCACGAGGCGTGATGCTTATCGTGGTTAGAGTGCTAACTCTCTGAACCACGCCTGCGTGTCTCATGAGGGAATGGTTAACCTGACCCTATTCCCTCATCTCCCCTGCCCTTGCCTCGGGCACAGTATCCCCTCATGGCCTCTTTAAGATTACCTGCTCTTCCTGGCTGAGGGGATGTGTTCAAGTCTTTGACACACACCCGCCCCTCCTGTGTTGCGTCACCAACTTTCACTCATTGGTTGTGACGCAAGAGGTTTCTAAAAAATTAGTGTCTCTAATTTTTGTCAAAGACTCTAGATAACCTGGCTTTGGGCATTCTAATAGACTCCTACTGACTTTTACCACAATGTAGCGAAACTTTACTTGGCTACTGGCAATCGCCACAAACTTGACTGGTTGGCGTGAGCCCTTTCTCACATGCTATATTATACTTATTAGAGGTATGTCTGAACCGGACCGTTGTCTTATAAGACCTGCCCTCACATAGTAAATTAACTTACTACCCATCCAAAGTTGACTTTCTTAGGGTCAACACATGAATTGCTTCATGTCCCCCATATAATATCTAACAACCATTATACAAGAGTGTGTGCGATAGGCTTTACCTACATCGCTTCCGCGTGTAAAGTTCCATTTCACTGTTAAGATCGTTTTTCGTTGTCTATTATGTCCCCTGACCCAAAGTTATCTCCCTTTGATTTACAAAAAGTGTATGTAATTTATATGTTTGTTTTCCTGGTTGTTTGCGTGTTTGTATGTAATAAATCTACTAATCTAATTTCTACCCTATATTTCTACTTTATCTGTGTATGTATGTTAGTCTTTTGAGTGTCATAAATTTGTTCAATGTGGCCACAAACAGGTGTATAACACTGATTCATGACTACATTCCCTGGTTATGAAACCCAAAATACTGTAATCTAAGTTTTAATCTATATTACAGACAACACATTCACATTAGCACATGTTCACTAACGAAAAACAACAATCACACAAACAAACGTTAAAAGTTAAGTGAGGCAGCAGAAGAATTTGCTGACTAACCTCCCTCTCTCCTGTCTCTCTTCCATTCGTTTTCACATTCAAACTTCTGTCATACTCCTTTCACTCCTAATTCTATCATACATCTTTTATCCTTATATACCCATTCTTCTGATTATTTAAAAACCTTTGAGTAACACTGTACAGATTCGGCGCAGTTTATGACTGTCGAGCCCAATGACTGTGCGTAAGTCGCTGCACGAGTCATCTATTTACACTATATTTACATGGATGAGACCGTGTTGATAATTTGTCCCCTTGATCTCATCGTACAGTATATTACATTAATCTAAGACTCTACACTATAACATAGTAATCCTATTTCTATATCTCAGTATTTGATGTGTTATCTAACTTTTGTCATGCTAATTATCTGATATGTTTATCTAATCTAAGGGATGTAATCTAACTATTTCACTGTACATGATGTGATGTGAGTTATGTACCTTAATTAAATGGATGATGTGAACAGAAATTATATACTTTTCTACCACTATATTACCTAATTTTTTTAAATTGACAAGAAATTATATGATTGATGTTCTTACTCTAAATGGTGTAAATGATGTAAGTTCACTTATGTAATGTAAAATGATAATACTAATAAATGGTAATGTTTGATCGATGGTATGATTTCACTAAGATGGAATAAGCTAAACTATATTGCAGTTAAATGAAATATCACAATCTAAATGGTGCTATGTCTATCACTATTTTAATTTAATTTATTATGATGTAATTAACTATATTTATGTTTAATCTAATATTGTAATTTAAATTTAAGTTAAGTAACCGGGTTAATTACCGTACTACCTAAACTATTTAACTAAATGAGAATTATTATCTTACCTAATTCTATCTCTAATTTATCATTATTTTAAAATATTTAATTACATATCACATTAATTTTATATACACTGTCTTCTATTCCTTCAGGATAGTAGTTGCCTTCATGTTTGCACATTGGTTGTATAGGCATAATCAATCTACACAATTTGCCTGGGTATCTGAAATACATTATACAGTCATACTAGAGTTTTCTCGGTAGTGCCCGTGTAGAGATTCGCTGGTGTCGTAGCTCAGTCTTTTTCGTGTCTATAACTAAGCACTGTTCTGACACTGTTCTCTGTATTTCACATACACGATACACCGGAATGGAGCCTAGTTGAAAATGAGCTGTCCTATTACACACGGTAGTATCTACGTTCTGCAGCACAGTTCTTTAGTTCATGTCTGCGGACACCTGATAGTTCATTGTATTTGGATCATTATTTAGCACATAAAGTAGATGTATATGTAACACATTTTATATACATTATTGTAATCTATTTATGTACTGACTATCACTCTACATTATTATGTGGGATTTCAGGTATTATTACCTCAGATGGTAAAACTAGTGACCACCTGAATATCCGGTCATTTTGATGCATACCAATCTGTATGACCGTGATCTGGGAGAATTGTCGGTCTGGACAATGATGTGCACACCCGTCAGAATTAGATGGAGCTTTCTCACCGCATAGATGACGCTTAGGGTTGCAACTGTGCCATGGAATCTCTGGACTCAGCAGGTGTGATCTTACGGCTCACGTAGCAACGCGGGTGGAAGATGCCCTCAAAAAATTGGCCTAGTACTGCTGGCATCTGTCCTAAAATAATAAACGAGCCTAGGATTAGGCAAGCGGAGGATTGGAATATTACAAAAAAGGATTTTAATTTTTGACAATGCAGAAGTTAATAATGCATCTTTCACATTTCATTTCCACAAATGCCTTTTACAACATAGTAATATAGAATTGTAATTTTTGAGTAATTTACTAATACCAGAAGGCTTCTGACCTGTTTCTTTCTGTTAGACATGGTCAGATTTATAATTTTGGTACTAATTTTCAGGTCAGTCTATAGTTGGACTTGAGAAATGACATGACCCAAAAATGAATTTATTTTAGGCATAATTTGACTTTGCTTGGTTTCACAGTGAGACCGAAGAGTCGCACTCTGTCAAAGGCATGTCTCAGTTTCAGTAGGTGTGTTGTCCATGTCATCAGTATTCTAATTTATTCATGTGTATTCTATAAGTTTACTACCTGTATGCCCCTCGTCGGATTTGCCAGTCTTGCTAACTAGTGTAGTTGCGCTCTGTATGTCTGTCGTCTGATCACTTGGTGTTGTTGCAATATGTTCGTCTGTCTCTACTTCTGTCTGTTGTCTTGGAAAGTAAAGTTTACGCATGTTGACATGGAATATCTCTAAGTGTATGTTTATCGATATTTCATAGTCAACATGTACCATGGTTATGTAACACCTTGAATAGTCGTTGCCATTTCGTTGGTATGGAAGTAGCCTACATCTGTCTTGATCAAGTTCAAGATCACTGGTTCTTGCACCGTTGTTTGTGTGTTTGTGGTAGAACTGACCCTTCCTCTATCAAATGGCTTGGGAGCCAGTATAGAAGGTTGTACTTCAGTTGTAGGATGTCCTACCCTTAAACTTTTGTACTAATTGTTGACAGACATTACACGCAAATACATTATGAAAACATAATTTTATCTTCTTGAAAAAACCTGGTCTGGTGTTGTTGTATGCAAGATGACCAGTCACCGGTGTTTTATGTGCATATTTTGGCATAGTTAACCGGTGTTGTTCAGGTAACACCTGTTCATGGTTACCAGTAGCATGACCTGTAGTTGAAATGCCATTCTTACGTCTAAATAAACAAGATGCATTTTTGGTCACTCTGGCTTTGACCTTTAACAATTTTAAGTATGGAGACACATTAAGAGTAGATTTCTGGTGGTGTAAAAGTTTCTGTTTGTTTGTGTCATCTGTGCTGGTTGTAGAAAGCATCAGTAGTGTCTCATCTTGTAATATGTTATGATGTTTTGAAGTGTCTGTTTTGGCTGTTGTAATAGTTGCCTTTACTTTTTCCCATGCAACTATTTCATCAATCGTACAATGTTTTAGCTGGGGTAAGCACCCCAGAATTAAATCAGTACAAGGGTTGTTCAGTATTGCACAAGTAAAGGTACCAGAGAGAAAAGGAGAATCAATATGGGCTTTTGCCAAAGGGTAAATTTCAATGTTACCCGAGAAGGTACGGCATTTGACAGTATCACCTGTGTAATCACCCGGATTAACCAGTTCTTTCCGAAGACCAATAAGGGTACTGCCGCTGTCCAGCAAACACTGGCATGCTACATCATTGACCATCGCATTGTGGAACACAAGATTGCCTCTGGAGGCTACTGCTGCGTTTACACTCTCAGATGAGCATAGTACTGTATGTCCACATTCTAGCTTCGCGTCTGTATGGAATTGGTGACATCGTTCACAGCTGTCGAAGCTCAACATATCGTATGCACCACAAACATTTTCTGCTTGGTTATTAGGTAAGTCACTTTCACTCTCACTACCACTATCTGAAGAGGTGTCAATCAGAATAGCATTGCTAGCTTTCATACGCTGGCGGCCCAGGCACTTATTACTATAATGCCCATAGCTGGAACAAAAAAAACATTTAATGGCCCGCCTGTATGCCGATCTTTTGCTCTGCTGTTTCTTGATCACTTTTTCAAGATGCGCCGGATAATTTGGCGATTTGTCACACATCCCATAAGAATCATGTACAAGTTGACAATGTATGCATTTGGACACTTTCATGTCTTTCTTATCATATTTCTAAAATGGTTTTCTATTACTCTGATATTTTGGTTGATCTTTCACAAAAGAAACTATTTCAGAGTCATTTGAAGTTTTAAAGACATCTCTGTTAGAAGAAAAATATGCCGATCCTTTCTTTTCAAACTGTTCTATGTTTTCTATGTCTGACTGCTGCAAAAATTTGGCAAAAGGAGAAGGTATGGTGGATATAACCTTATCCATAGCAATTAAGTTTTTTAATCTATCAAAGTCTCTTCCTATGTTAGCCGCTTTAAGCCATCTATTTAGTACACTTAGAACATTTGAGACGTAATCAATGAAAGTCTCATTGGGTTTAGGCTTTAAATTTGAAAATTGATTTTGATATCCAGGGGCATCAAGTAAAAAGTGTTGCATTATCCTATCATGGATGTATTGATAGTTAGATCTGAGGTCTGTTGGTATGGACTCTATTACTTTGAGGGGCTCACCACTGAGATTCTTCATAAAAATTGGAGCCCACATTTCTAATGGAACTTGATGAAATTTAAATTGGTACTCTACGTTCTCTATCCATGCTGATATGGGATCATCTTTACAGTATGGTTTGATAATATTTTTGTATTTGTTGAACTTATTTTCCTCTTGTTGACTTCTTAGTTTAGTGGCAGAGATTTCTGCGTGTGACTCTACGTCCCTTTCTTTCATCTTTAACTGTGTCTCTGATTCTACTTGTATCTGTTTTTCTTTGACTCTTGTCATCTCAGCTATTTCAGATTGCTTTAATTCTTTGTCCTGGTCTAATTGCTTTTGCTTTAATTCTAGTTCTTTCTGTTTTATCTCCTTATCATGTTCTAACTGTTGTTGTTTAAGTGTTTTATCATGTTCTAACTGTTGTTGCTTAATCTCTAATTCTTTTTGCTTAATCAGTTTATCATCTTCTAGCTGTTTCTGTTTTGTTATCTCAGCTAGTTGAGCAATCTCTTTTTCTTGTTGTAACTGTTGATGTTTTAATTGTATTTGATGTTGTCTTTCTTCTTCTCTTTCTCGTGCGCGTTCGTCCCTTTCAGCATCTTTTGCTTCTTTAAATTTCTGATCTGCATATTGTTGTAACTCTTTTCCTGTTAATTCTAGATCTTTACCTGCTTTTATGAAGTCTGATAAAGTTGCCATCTTAATTTAGCATTTGGTTCGCAGTGACAGGCAATGATGACTTTTATCAGTTATTTATCTTTGATATGTTATTTTTATTCACTAATGAGCGCAAAGAATTGTACTCTTTGCTGGTGCCCTGCAAAATTTAATGCTGAAAAAACAGAGCACAAAAAATACAATAGTGTCTCAAAAGCTGAAAAAGAGATGCACTATTAATCAAATTGCATGCCAAAATATATAAGTGTACTCAGCTTTAACGTTCCCGAGGATCGGGGAACGGAACTCCGTCGACACAGGTCACCTTGATACTTTAGGGTGGAAACACGTTACGTAATTGGGACACCATAGTTGGCACACCGGCATCCGTACACAGCTGTTGTTCACTCTTCGATATGTAGGGCGGCAGTGTTACGCCCAGAGGTGCACGATATAATTAACCTGACAACTAAGGACAATGACTTAGACAATGACAGAATCACGAACAACTAGAATATGTACCACGTAAATTAAATGTCGATGTCCTGTCTTCGTTCTATCAGTATTGCCTTACGTTACTATTCTAGTTAATTTATGTAAGTGTTGTGCAAGCAAGTGCCATCTGCTTGCCCGAAAGTAGTTCCATCGTGACAGTAAACAATGAGAAAATAGACCAGAAATATTAATAACTGCTTTTCCTAGATATAAATAACCTAATAATGTTTAAATAAATAAATATATTCCTTTCGTAAATCAAATAAAGAAATAATAGCTGATATAACGTACCGATTCAGGCGAGCGCCGTTTAGCAACTTTGTAAACACTCGCTTGCTGTATGCTAATGAGCCCAGACGACTGTTTGTCAATCATCTGACGTCACAGCACAGCGCGATGAAAAATCGATATTGTTTGCTGGCTTCGTATCGCTCCGCCGTGAATTATTTTTGGTACTCATTTCTCAACAAAAAGGTAAATATATAAATAAATACGAGAAACCAAGAATATTAATACTTACAGCTTTGATGAATATATACTTTGACTAAATAAATATTTCATAAACACAATTAAACAGTTTAATACGTCACGATAGGCACATTTCTAGCTTGCAAATTTTCTCTCGTCTGCACAAATCACCGTCACTACACAAATTAAATTAAACCCTAGTCTGGAGCTCGTGGACGAGTGGATTAGCTTGAACTTTGCGTCCAAGCTTCACTTCTGACAACCACAATTATCCTTGGCTGTGGGTATTCGCTTGGCTCTTTCGTCCAAGCACCACTTCTTGACACCACAATTACCCTGGCCTGTCAACAACTCACTGACAGACATCATCGGGTACTTCTCTCACACCAATACAAGAATACTTGCAAGTCGTGTGGGAGGCAAAATACATAGTGCAATTTATTGCCATTGGCTCGCTACAGCAGTGAACAGTCGCTAATGAAACACATAACACTCTACCACAGAATCCTCTATCACAAATAGCTAACCACTATGCTACTTTCTATCTATGTAGTTACAACAAAACCCTAGCTCTATTCTAAACGAGGTGTACTCGACACGTCCTGTCTCCCCTCTGCCAATCTTTACTCCAGCCGGTACACACCACGCGGAGTCACCTTCACCTTGACGCGTGTTGCCTCACCTGGCACGCTTGATGGCAAACGTGTCATGTTGAGTGTCTACTCAACTTCTCTCGCTACCACGAGGCGTGATGCTTATCGTGGTTAGAGTGCTAACTCTCTGAACCACGCCTGCGTGTCTCATGAGGGAATGGTTAACCTGACCCTATTCCCTCATCTTCCCTGCCCTTGCCTCGGGCACAGTATCCCCTCATGGCCTCTTTAAGATTACCTGCTCTTCCTGGCTGAGGGGATGTGTTCAAGTCTTTGACATAATTCAATTTTTTTGCACTGCTCATTTAACCAACTTTCTTTTCAATCAATCATGTGCCATGCTGGAAAGCGTGGGCGGTCATGACTCGCCATTTCACTCGATCACCAGTGTCGTGGATCAGCTCAGTGTTCCTGTCTCGTCCATGCCATGTGGCCAAGCCATCCAGGTACTTTCCTCTCGGTCTTCCTCTTGGTCTGTTCCCCTCGATCTTGCCAGTTGTCACTAAGTTCTCCAATCCATTTCTTCTCATAACATGTCCAAAAAATTTTGACTGTCTACGTCTAATTTCTCTAATCAGTTTATGATGTTCATTTGTCTCCTGTAGTATTGGTCATTGGTTTTTCTGTTTGTCCATGGTATTCTTTGCATTTTCCTCAGAAACCACATTTCTGCAGCCATCAGATGCTTTTCAGCTTGACTGCTCATTGTCCACGTTTCACATCCATACAAAAGAACAGGCTCTATGTATCCCCTCAACACTCTTTTTCTCGTTTCAATTGACATCTTTTTATTGGTCAGAATGTTTTTCATCTTGCTAAAGGCTACTTTCGCCATGGCGATTCTTGTTCTAATCTCTTCAAGGCATCTCCCATCAGATGTTATAACTGTTCCAAGATAATTGTACCGATTCACTTGTAGAAGAATATTTCCATTTATTTGTATATTACATTGTGGCACTTCTTCCTTCCTACTGACAACCATAACCTGAGTCTTTTTACAATTTAATTCTAACCCCAGTTGCTCACTGTGTACAACAACCGCATCTACTAATTGTTGCAGGTCCTGCGCATTGTCTGCAATTAATACTTTCTTTTGCCTTCCCACATTTATCTTTTATTTCTTTATTTATCTTAGTGTATTCTTGTTTGTCATTTTTATTCTGTTTTCTTTTGTCCATCAGCATTAAAGACAAATTAATAGTTATCATAGATCACAGTTAGTGAAACCATTGCCAGACAAAATAATAGTCATCATCGATCACAGTTAGTGAAACCATTGCCAGACAAAATAATAGTCATCATAGATCACAGTTAGTGAAACCATTGCCAGACAATATCATATTCATCTCAGTGACTTGCCCAGGGGTCAGCATGGCAACATGGATAAGAGCACTTGTTTTTAAACATCCTGTTTGCTGTTGCTGAGGTTGCAAGTTCAACCCCTACACTGATCAGTTGGGCTACAATGTTGGCATAAATTACAAGTACCTTTGAAGTTGGAGTTGGTTTTTCTGATGGCGAGGGACACTAGTAATAAGGAAAGCTAATCCACACAAAAATCAGTCCAGTGCACTAGAAGTTGTAGTACGTATATAGACCACGCTCGAGTTAAAAGCCAGCAAACCTAAACAAAACCAACTTCCTGGCCCTGGTGTTGTTGAACAAGCAGGTTGGCTGCTGCCAAGATAATACCAGAGTTCAAATAAACACAACATATGAACCTGGTGTTATTGAACAAGGAGGTTGGCTGCTGCCAAGATAATACCAGAGTTCAAATAAACACAACATATGAACCTGGTGTTGTTGAACAAGGAGGTTGGCTGCTGCCAAGATAATACCAGAGTTCAAATAAACACAACATATGAACCTGGTGTTGTTGAACAAGGAGTTTGCTATTGCCTAGATAATACCAGAGTTCAAATAAACACAACATATGAACCTGGTGTTGTTGAACAAGGAGGTTGGCTGCTGCCAAGATAATACCAGAGTTCACATAAACACAACGTATGAACCTGGTGTTATTGAACAAGGAGGTTGGCTGCTGCCAAGATAATACCAGAGTTCACATAAACACAACACATGAACCTGGTGTTATTGAACAAGGAGGTTGGCTGCTGCCAAGATAATACCAGAGTTCACATAAACACAACATATGAACCTGGTGTTATTGAACAAGAAGGTTGGCTGCTGCCAAGATAATACCAGAGTTCACATAAACACAACATATGAACCTGGTGTTGTTGAACAAGGAGGTTGGCTGCTGCCAAGATAATACCAGAGTTCAAGTAAACACAACATATGGAAATGAAGCTCAGTAACAGAAATAACACACACAGACACAGCAACCATTTTGATTAAAGTCTTTATCAATGAACAAGAAAGAGAGAACCAAAGGAAAAAAAAAACAAGAATACTTAACTTGGGTTCTGAAGACAGTAAACTAATCAGAACTAAACATTGAGCAAAACCCACTAGTGGCAACGCTAATCGTATTCCAGTACGAACCTCAGGTCTTGTCCACGTCAATTTGGAAGCACTAGACTCGAGTTTTGCTCTCGTTTGAGCTCTTCAGTAGTTCATATCCTTGACTGGACCTGGGATCAAACCCACATCGCTAACGTGTGACAGCAAGTGTGTAACCACTAGACCATGCGACACATGCTAAACGCGACCAAATTATCACACTAGAATATCACAGTGTCACCCATCGTAGGCTATAGCTCAAAATTTGCCCGATCATGGCGACTGACATCCATCAATTGATGTGGCCCCGAATCATCAGGTATTCTCAACTGGCAAGGCACACCAGCCACCTTAAGTCCAGTGAGCTATAATTAAATTAAAGAACCAAAAAACCCCATAAATTAATCAAAACTAGTTGGTTATTCATTTGTTTTTCTAAAATATATTTTTTGTTGATTTTTATTGTGTTCTTTGATAAAGAATTTGATCCAAACATTTGCCTGTATCTCTGTGTAGTTTTCCTGTCATCAAACTGCCTGGTCATATTTCGTGTTTATGTTTTATAGACATGCTACAAAGGTTTGAAAGAGAAGGCAGCAGTTAGCAAATGATATATTGTATTTATAAATGAAAAACTATTCCGGAGGAAACAAAAATGTTAGAAAGCAAAAAGAGTCCAATGATGGGTCACAATAAACTGGTATTATTTGTTTGATACATACATGCAGATGGTGTATTTCATACTATAACATATCCCTCCACAATCAAAAATATTCCTGTGTCATTTTCAGCCACAGTTCTTTTTACTTATGAAACTTTAAAGAACCTTCATGAGAAAGGAATTGATACTGAATGAGGGAGGAGTTTACCACATGCCTTATCACCTACTGGTCATTCAGCAAGATTAACATTGCCTCAAGTGTGTACATGGTATTGGGTGAGTACCTGTTTATGTTGAGCATCTGTTTTCTGTGTCCTAACCTAACCTTGTCATAATTTAGCCTGGCTAATGCTTACCCTAGCATACCATCTCAAACAGTGGACAGAAATGAGGTGCTTGGTTTTGTGTCACATATTTGCATATAAATGTCAAATGTGTCAGATCTGATCATTTCTTACAAAATTAATTAGTTAGTCGACAGTTAGTCGATAATTCATCCTCATTGCACATCGAACCAATCAGTCCATAAGTGCTCAGATCCCCTCGGTAAATCCTGCAGTGTGTAGCGGCTCTCAACACCAGTTCTATGTTGGTTTATTAATCTTCGTTGGCTTCCTGCATAGTGTTCTTGTTTGGCCGCAGCTCTTTTAACTTGCTGTTCTGGCAACCTGACCATGGTTGTAGATTCACAGTCATCACTTGGTTCTCGCAAATGACTTACTTCTCGTAGAGTATTCAGTATATTAGTTAGGTCCATGACTCGTCTTCCCTCCATAGTAGCCTTACCTGCAAGCCTGTCATCCTGCTAATTTCTGTGGACACCCGCATGCTCTGGCACGGAAATGAAACTAATCTTTGCCAGCCATGACCGCTCCAGAGACTACAACCACTGTCTTCGGACCTACCCCATCTCTATTTTCTTGAGCATACTCATTGAGTCACTGAGAAAACATGCCAGAGTGAAGGTTTGTATCTCGAGCCATGTTATTGCTTTACTTACTGCCATGACTTCCATAGTCAGACTACTTGTGGTCAAGGCAAAAGCACCAGAATTTTCATTTACAATTCTCCCTCCAGCTTGAGCTGTAAAGGCCCATAAACTTCTCACTCGTTGAACTACCAACCCATCTGTGTAAATGACAGAATCACCCTCTAAAGAATTCTCAAAGATCAAAGCCTGTACTTTCGCCTCCACCGCAGCCAGATTTTCTTGTCTGCATTTTCTGTCTAGTTGGATGCAAACTGAAAAGGATGTACAGAACTCTGTTGGCACTTGTACCCACTCCTCACCAGGTTCTAAGTCCTCAAGTGAACACACCTACTGAAGAATGTCTTCAGCTTGACCCATCCATGACTTTCCTCTTTTTAATCTGCAGCTCTTTACCTTTGTAATTTCACTATGCAGTGTATGTTGTGTGTTTGGGTTGACTCTGAGGTAGGCTTGTGCTTGACAATTTATAGTGTCCCCCATGGTTTTTAAATAAAAAATGTAGGGCATCGCCCTGCATGCTGTATCTCTTGTATACCCAAGTATAATACACATAGCTTCGTTCTGTATCCTCTCAATCCTTTTCATCTACTTATGGCTGAGAGTCATGATCACCATCACATACTCAGCAACAAAAAGGACCAGACCCTAATATAGAAGACATAGATGGCGCTGCTCACAGTTTGCTGCCGCCATCACCCGCATCGCAGCCAAACCCCGCTTGGATTTTGTTATCACCTGGTCTATGTGCTAAGTGTAAGCAAGACTTTGATCAAATTGTATCCCCAGGTAATTCATTGCCTGCGTTCTTTCCACAGTCTCTGAGCACAGATGTGCATTTGGTGTTGGAGTATTGACAATATGGTTGTTCAAAGAGAACCATGTCACTGCTGCCTTCGTTGGGTTGATCATTGCACCAGCTTCAACACACCATATGCTTATGTGACCGAGTTCTGACTGTAGTTCCACAGCAACCCAATCTCTATCCTTACCCTGACGATACATTAACACATCGTCTGTATACGACAATGTCCTCCCCGGCCCTGTGATCTGCTCACCAGTGATTCTCACAGTGTAGGCGTTGAACAGCACATTTTCTAACAAAATGTAGTAATGAAGTTTCAACTTCTCTTGGGACTTAATGAAGCAGAAACAGAATATCTAACTCCTGGAGTACGGTGGGGGAGATACTTTTCTAAGACCACAGTGTACCAGAAGACCACCAGTCTTGTGGAACAGGAGGATGGGGGAATCTAGAACTTCTCTTTGTGATTTTCACAGACCTTTAGATAAGTGACTGAGGCCCTGCACCTATTCCTCATTGACTTTTCAGACAGCGATGGCAAACTACTGAACCAGCATTGTGCAGTAAATCACAAAGAGCCAAATATGCCGGTGTTGATTGTGATGTCCTGTTAAGGACCTGAAGGTAACTTTACCATGCAGTAGTTGAGTGAAGCGCCAAGTTTTCACCAGAATTTCCAAGCCATCTTGAAGCATAAATAAACATGTTGAAACTATTACAATACATTCTGAAACTTTGTCCTGTAGTGTGAACTAATCAATTAAATCAACATCATCAAGTGAAATACCAACTAGTATGGCTTATTATGCTTCTTTAACTCACAATATCTGCACAAATGTTATCAGAACAATGCCTGTTCTTATATTCTTCCTTGCCATGATGAGAGGCTGTCAAGAATATTTTCTTCCCATCTTCCTCTGTCTCCTCTTCCATTGATATTTTCACATGTTACAAGTCCTGGTAAATACCTGTTGTAAACACCTGGATGACTTGACCACCTGATAAATGGTGACAAGAACCCAGGCCTGATCAACAACTCTGGTGATCATGTGAGATGGCAGCCCCATGACAGCCCATTTGTATCTTCAGTTTATTATTGCCATTTCTTTTTCTTTAAAAAAAAACATCATTGCAATATATTCATAACAATATTTATTCTTCTGTTACTTCTACTTGAGAAATGATTGATTGATTGATTTAGGAATCGACATCACAGCATTCGGGGCATTCCCATAAGTGCTCCGTCCCCATCCTCAGCATCCAGTGAAAAGTTCCAACACTAATAGTACCAGTAGCATACTTGAGAAAATAAAGTGCTTATTATTAACCTTAAGTAGATTGCCATAGATGAAGAGAATACAGAGGAAGCTAGAATTAATAGTGGAGCTAAGAGCCAAGCTGACTAGGTATAATATATTGAACACACCATAAATCTATGGAGGTCAAACCGTTTTGCACTTTAGTATGTGTAACAAGTAGGGTGGGGTTACCACACATTGATCATGGAATCTCTCTGGCCAGTCAAGGTATCTCTGTTCTGAAGACCCCTCAGTTCTCTGGGCTGCTGTTCAGTATAAAGTAATTAATTTACTCCCACTCTAGATGAGGACAATATACATATGAGAATTCAGAACACTACACAATGGTTTAATATAGGCTTTTCAACAGTCAAAAGGAAACCACACAAACAGATATGAGAAACACTACAATGAATGTCCTGTAAGATGGAGAAATAGCCCAGCCAAGCTTTCAGGTAGAATGACTAACAAGTTCATCATGGGCTTGATCTAGTCACTGTCTGTACATCCGGATGTAGCAACATATTCACCTGGCAGTCACAGAATTCCTCCTGCCGGTTGTACATGATGGCACTGGACGATACTCTGTGTGGTCGGTAGGTTGGTGCTATCACTCTGGCAGACCAGTCAATTGAATACCACTTGACATGTATTATATTCTTGGGAGACTCCATGATGTATGGCCAAATCTTTCTCCTGAGACGTGGTGCTTGATGAGCAAATGTTTCACTATTAGGTTTGAACTCCCGAGGACTTGACAGTAAACACACATCTCACTTGATCACCAGAGTAGTGGATCAGCTCTGTGTTCCTGTCTGGACCATGCCACGTGGCCAAGCCATCCAAGTATTTACATCTTGGTCTTCCCCTTGGTCTCTTCCCTTCGATCTTGCTAGTCGTCACCAAGTTATCCAAGTCATTTCTTCTCATAACATACCCCAAAATTTTGACTGTCTACGTCTTATGACTCTAATCAGTTTACAATCTTCATTTGTTTCTTGAAGCACTTGTTCATTGGTTTTTCTGTCTGTCAATGGTATTCTTTGCATTTTCCTCAGAAACCACATTTCCACAGCCATCAGCTGTTTTTCAGCTTGACTGCTCATTGTCCATGCTTCACATCCATACAAACGTACAGGTTCTATGTAGCACTTCAACACTCATTTTCTCGTTTTAATTGATATCTTTTTATTGGTCAGTATGTTTTTCATCTTGCAAAAGGCTACCTTCGCAATGGCAATTCTTGTTCTAATCTCTTCAAGGCATCTCCCATTAGATGTTATGACTGTGCCGAGATGACTGTATCAATTCACTTGTTTAAGAATATGCCCATTTACTTGTATTTCACATTGTTAGAAGGACATAGTTATGAATATGGCAAAGTTCAAGTGGGCCACAAACACTGTTCATTCATAAATGATGTACCATATGGAGTGCATATGGACAAGACCTCATTGCCAAGTATGGGTGTAACATAAAGTTTCTAGTGTCCTGAACTCCCGCCATGTTTCAATCGCTTGATTACTCCAGTGGTCTCAGACACCCATCTTCTTCCGGATAGAAAACAAGTTCACTTGGTCTGAGTATAACTGAGCCTTCTTTGAAACTTTAAGAAACATATATTAGAGCCATATATTCAGTCATACAGTTCCTCAGACAATATCACAGCGGTGGCCATTGAATTCGGCTTTGCTTTATAGAACACAATAATTCTGAAGTAGGCCATTTATAATAGGCACAAACATTGTTTATATTGAGGAAATATCATTGGCCTTAACAATAGGCTTGTCGTTCACTGAAGAACTAAGACAATACTTGGCCATACTTTAAGCCATGGTGCTTTACTGTTGATTTTCATTCCGCAAACCAAAAAGGGAAAACTTTAGTGTTATGAAATCTACACCTTGTCCACATGAATAATGTTACTGTGGATCGCATGTAGGAGCCCCTCTATGTGCTTTAGATACAGCAAACATGGAACATGTCTTCAAAAGTGATAATGTTAACTGTCCACCGGATGCTGATATTGCATAGTTATATTATAATCCTGGACAAAGAGTAGTTCGGGATTCACTTTTTCTTGGCTTAGTAAACAAATCTGGTCAGGATTTCTATGAATGTGTGAGTTAGAATCTATCCAGATAAAGGTACTTTTGCCTTAATGCACCCAAAACAAACGGAATCCCATGATATGATGTCACATCCAGGTGTTCCCTGTATTGCACCATAGCTCGGTGCGCAATTTTATCAGTGTGCAACAGTTGCTCTCGGCGACATCCCCCAACTGTAACTGGCAAAATGAAATGCTTGTCAACTCTTGAGACCAGCAGTATACGAAAAGAATGATGATGATCTGTCTGTACGGGAGACGCGAGGCCTTACAGCCATGTGGCCTTGTCTCAGCGGGAGGATGTCCTGCCGACATACATGGTGAATGTCATCGTCTGCATCTCCATCTGTTCTGACACTCAGTCAGCGATAGCACCAAGATGACATGATTATGAGAACAGTGTCTAGCAGAATGTCAGATGCCATGATGCTGGTGCAGAAAAGCAATGCTACTCTGCTTGTCGTGGACAGCTGCTGCTGCTGCTGCCAGTTCCAGAAAACTCATGATGAGACACACACACACACACACACACACACACACACACACACACACAGAGATAGAGAAATGGTCGCCAAAGCCAAAGAAACACTGTGGGGCGATTGAAACGCACTGACACGCACTGTACCCGAACACAGAGGAGATCACCGTCAGTGCTAAATATAGCTGGTGACCCTAAATATAGCTGGTGACGTTTGTTTGGGGTGAATTAAGGCAAAAGTACCTAGATAAATATTCCTCTACTGTTCTAATTTTAAAATAGAGTTGTTTACTTTACAAGAACCCGTGTCCCAATGAATCCCATGTGTGGTTCCCCCATCTAACAATAGCTTGTGACCCCTTTTGACAGAAAGTAAAGGGGGAACCCGCTGAAGTTTCACTACAGAATGAAGTCAAGGCATGTACTAGGAACGTGTTATGCAGTCCTCTATGTATTCACTCCCCAAGGCAGTACACTTCTCCTGTCTCATCTTCACCAATCTGATGCCCTGATTGTAGAAATCTTCACCATGTGAGTCAAAGCGACATGTTCATTTAGTAATAACATGCTTGTCATTTGAGAAATAACGCCCACAAAACAGATTCTTCATGTTAGGAAAGAGGAAGACATGTGGGGGGCCAAGATATCCACATACTTCCATAGATTTTTTCAGAAGCTACGAGAAGAAATCAAATACAAAAGACATCAGCTGTGTCCAAAAGCATTTGTCTTCATTCATTCATTCATTCATTCATTCATTCATTAGCATGTCCTTTGCAGAACCTCGCTGCCATAACAACCTTCCGGAAAACCTCTCGATCACAAGCAAGATGTCCCGCGTCTGATACATCCATCTGGAGATCATCCGCCACATCCTGCACCTATCTTCTCTTTGGCCTTCCTCTTCCTCTCTTCCCAGGCATATACCCTTCCATTATTGTTCTCTCCAAACTTTCGTGACGTTTCAAGTGACCAAAATACTTCAATTTTCTTTGTTTTATCGTCTTTGATAGCCATCCCTCCTCAATATTCAACTCTTGAAGTATGGTTGCATTTGTTCTTTTCTTTACCCAAGATATTCTTAGAACTCGTCTATAACATTTATATTCGAAGGGGTTTATGCGCTATTCAGCTTGTTTAGTAAGTGTCCTTGTCTCACAGGCATATGTTGCAATGGGAAAGATGCATTAAAAATCTAATTTTTGTAGTTCTGTCTGTCCCACTCCATAATTTATTCATCTGTTTTAGTCTTTGAAGAACAATGGATAGTCGCCGTTTAATTTCTTTCATTGTGTCACCGTTATTGGTAATCAATGACCCAAGATATTCAAAATTTTCCACCACCTCCAATTTTCCCCCATTAATGTAGTTTTATCTGTATGCATTATCTTTGTTTTTGCTATGTTAAGATATAAGTTGTGATTTTCACTGTTCAATTGGGTTGAGGCTATTAGGTTTTCTATGCCATTCTGTGTTGTGGATAGTAATACTGTATCATCAGCATATCGAATCTCTGGTATGGGTATGTCATGACCGCCGATATTTAGGGCATCATATAGCTCCCTGTTTATATCATCTCTTACTTTTCTCATTATATTTTCGGCGTACAGGTTAAACAAATAGGGTGACAGCACGCAGCCCTGACGGACTCCTTGCTTGATGTCAAACCAATCTGATGTCTCGCCATCTATTCTAACTGCTGCTTGTTGGTCTAGATATAGCATTTTTATGAGATGTACTACATGTGATGGAAAGCCCATATTCCTCATGATTTCCCAAAGTTTCTGATGTTGTACACAGTCAAATGCCTTTGAATAATCCACAAAACATGAGAATAGGTTTACATTAAATTCTCTGCACTTCTCTATTATTAAACGCATGTTGAATATGTGATCTCTTGTTCCTCTTCCTTGTCTAAATCCAGCTTGAACCACGTTAATCTCTTCTTCCATTTTCTTACTAAGTCTTCGCATTATGACTTTTAGTAGAATTTTACTTGCATGACTGATCAGG
The DNA here is from genome assembly GCA_014155875.1 of Cepaea nemoralis. Classification (NCBI taxonomy): domain Eukaryota; kingdom Metazoa; phylum Mollusca; class Gastropoda; order Stylommatophora; family Helicidae; genus Cepaea; species Cepaea nemoralis. Next base: position 207,704 of record JACEFZ010016225.1, on the reverse strand, counting down.
GCAACAGTTCTATAGTTGGTGCATAATTTCAGGTTGCCCTCTTTTGGTATTGAAATTAAGATAGTTCTCTTCCAATCTTTTGGCCATATACCATATTTCCAAATCTTTGTACATAATGCATGATATATGTGTATGCTTTCTTCTCCTCCCGCTTTAATTAGTTCAGCTGGTATCTCATCACATCCAGGTGATTTACCATTCTTAAGGTTCTTTATAGCCCAAGCAATTTCATCTAATGAGGGTTCAGGTTCTGTCTCTGCTGTCATTGGCTCATGTATCTCATTCATATCCTCACTGTCACTCATATCATACATTCCACTGCAGTACTCCTGCCATCTTTCTAGAATTTGTCTAGATTCTGTTAAGGTATTTTCCACATTTTTTTTGTCACAGATAACATTCAATTGAGGTTGAACATTTCTTGTCAATAACTTCATTTCTTTGAACATTTCATAATCTCTTCCAGCCTTATGATATTGCTCTATTCTGGTACAGCAATCTTGTATATATTGATTTTTGTCCTTTCTTGTGTTATTTCTTATTTCTCGAGTTAAAGATTTATACTTCATCCTGCTGTTATCGGATTCATCTCCTTTCTGTTTCAGCTCCCTTCGTTGTTTTATTAATTCTAACATGTCTGATGTAATCCATGGCTTAGGTTGCTTTTTCTTGGTCGGAATGAAATCTTTGGCTGCAGTTATCAAGATATCTCTAGCTTGTACTGCCAGTTCATCAGGTGTCATTTCCTCTTGTACAGACATCAAGACCCCAAAGCAATTCCTAACTTCTATGTTGTATGCATCTGGTATTTTTGTGAGATCAAAACGAAGTGGCATTGGTCCTCGGGTAAGCTTTTTGAGTTTTACTTTCAGATCTGCTTCTAATAACTGATGATCTGTATCACAGTCTGCACTTCGTAGGGTTTTTGCAGATGTTATGCTTGATCTCCATCTTCTTTGTATTGTTGTTGTTGTTTGTCCATCAAGAATGATGATGACCATTCATTTCATCCAGTGGGGTTGAAGGTGTGGAGCCGTGGGTTCTAAGATGGCTGATAAGGCCTATTTTGGCTCGAAATGTTCTTTGACAATGTGGACAAAGAATGCTTGACGTCTCTGGAGGAGGATTTCCTGCAGTGGTTTTTCTGTCCTGCCTTTTCTTCACAGCTCTTGCAGTCCTGGTTGCCTCACATATAACTGCACCTTTGCGCAATGATGCACGCCACGAATATCGGTCTCTGGCTGCAGCCTCCCAGGTGTCATGATGAATTCCAAAAGCATTCAGTGAAATTTTCAGAGTGTCTTTAAAACGTTTCCTCTGGCCACCTTGGGAGCGTTTACCACAACGCAGTTCGCTGTAAAAAATTCGTTTAGGGAGCCTGTGATCTGGCATGCGAGTCAAGTGACCAGCCCAGCGAATCTGATTCTTCATCAGTAGAGTGTGGATACTGGGTATGGATGCTCTTTCTAGGACTTCAGTGTCTGGAATCTTGTCTTGCCATTTAATCTTCAGTAGCTTCCTTAGGCAGACTGTGTGGAAGTGGTTTAATTTCCTAGCGTGTCGCTGATAAACAGTCCAGGTTTCACAAGCATATAGCAGTGTGGATAATACAACTGCTTTGTAGACTTTTAGCTTTGTTTGCAGGCTTATTCCAGTTCTGTCCCATACATTCTTGTACAGTCTGCCAAAGGCTGCACTGGCCTTGGAGATTCTTGCATTCACTTCGTCATCGATTGTGGCAGCTTGTGACACGGTGCTGCCAAGATAGGTAAATTTGTCCACAACACTTAGTCTATGATCATTCACTTTGATATTCGGCACAGCGTGATTATTCCCTGGAGCTGGCTGGTACATAACTACAGTCTTCTCCAAGTTGATATTGAGCCCAAAGTTGGCACAGGCATGTGAGAAAGCTGAAACATTATGTTGCATGTCCGCCTCTGAGTTGGCGTATAGAGCGCAATCATCAGCAAACAGGAGCTCTCTGACGGTGCCACTGTCAATTTTGGTTTTAGCTTTCAGCCTTCTGAGATTGAATAACTTTCCATCCATACGGTAGTTGATGTCTATTCCAATGTCGTCGTTCTCGAAGGCATTCATCAACATGGCTGAAAACATGAGGCTGAACAGTGTTGGTGCCAGGACACATCCTTGCTTCACTCCATTGGTGACAGGAAAGGGTTCAGACAGCTCACCATTTTCCTGTACTCTTGCCTGCATGCCGTCATGAAATAGCCGCACTATTTGGACAAACTTTCGTGGACAGCCATACTTTGCCATAATCTTCCACAGTCCTTCTCTGCTGACTGTATCAAAAGCCTTGGTAAGGTCAATGAAAGTGGAGAACATTTCGCAGTTCTGTTCCTGACATTTCTCTTGCAGCTGCCTTGCAGCGAAAATCATGTCAACAGTTCCACGTTCTTTTCTGAAGCCACATTGACTCTCAGGAAGAAGACTTTGATCGAGATGGGCCATGAGGCGATTGAGAAGAATTCTGGCGAGTATCTTCCCTGCAATTGAAAGCAAGGAGATGCCTCGGTGGTTGTCACAGGATTGGCGGTTTCCTTTACGTTTGTAAAGGTGGACTATTGACGCGTCCTTAAAATCTTGTGGCATGGTCTCGTTCATCCATATGTTTGTGAATACTCGGTGAAGCTGCTCTGTTAGGACCGGCCCACCTGCCTTGTATATCTCTGCTGGGATGGAGTCAGGACCAGGTGCCTTGCCGCTGGAGAGTTGCTGGATGGCTTTGTTTATTTCCACTATGGTTGGCAGGTCATCAAGAGTCTCATTGGTGGGAACTTGAGGAAGGCAATTGATGGTTTCATCATCGAAGAAGGAAGTTGCATTTAAGATTTTGCTGAAATGCTCTGCCCAGCGTTGGAGGATTTCTTTCTTATCGGTGACCAATGTTCCCCCGTCTGCACTGAGGAGGGGAACTATGCCTGGTGATGAAGGACAATAGACCGCTTTCAGTGAGTCGTAGAAGTTTTTCATATCGTGTCTGTCAGCAAAGCCCTGAATTTCATCAGCTTTGCTGCTCAGCCAGGAGTCCCGCATGTGCCGAAGTTTCTGCTGCACTACTCTCTGAATGTTCTTGAAAGCATCTTTTTTTGATGTTGACTTTGGGTCATTCAAATGTGCCTTGAGGAGAAGATGTTTCTCGGCCAGCAATTGATTGATCTCTTCGGAATTTTCATCAAACCAGTCTTTATGTTTTCGGGGGGCTGGACCCAGGATTTCCATAGCAGTGTTGTAAATCGTGTCCTTTAGGGCTCTCCATTCTGTTTCTGTATCCTGTTTTGCTTCAGCATTGGGCTTGAGGCGGTCTTCCAGCATATTTTCAAACGACTGCTGCATTTTCTTGCTGTTTAGGCGGGTGACATTTAGCTTTGTTTGCATTTTTGCCCCTTGAGGACGCCGTGGTGGCCTGATGTGGATGTTCATTTTCGAGACAATGAGACGATGGTCTGTCCAACATTCGGCACCACACATGGATTTTGTCACTCGAACGTCTTGTCTGTCACTCCTCCTGACGATTACATAGTCAATGAGGTGCCAGTGTTTCGAGCGAGGGTGCATCCACGATGTCCTATTTCTCATGGGGAGACGGAAAATTGTGTTCGTAATCAGGAGATCATGTTCGGCACATGTCTGAAGGAGGCGGAGTCCATTGGTGTTACAATTTCCGACTCCATGCTTTCCAATAATGCCACTCCAAGAGGTGGTGTCCGTGCCTACTCTGGCATTGAAATCCCCAAGGAGTATAAGTTTGTCTCCTTTGGGAACAGATGTTAATACATTGTGCAGGTCCTCATAGAACTTATTCTTGACATCATCTTCGTTGGTCATAGTTGGTGCGTAGACACTCACAATGGTTGCGTGCTTCCTTCCATTCAGCAGAGGCAACTTCATGGTCATGAGCCTGTCGTTTACAGCCTTTGGAAATCCAGCTAATTTGCCGACCAGGGCCGACTTAATGGCAAATCCCACACCGGATTGGCGTCTTTCCTCGCTTTTCCTTCCACTCCAGAAAAATGTGTAGCCGGCACCAATTTCACAGATTTGGCCTTCTTCTGCAAGTCGTGTCTCGCTCAAGGCTGCAATGTCGATGTTGTACCTGCCCAGCTCTCTCCCAATCAGTGCTGTTCGTCTCTCTGGACCTGACGCGCCGTCTCTGTCAAGTAGGGTGCGTACATTCCAAGTTCCAATTGTTAAGGGAATATGGTTTACTCTTTTAGCTTTGCTTGTTTTATCTTTCTTTGTATGTCGACCGCAGTTTAGGGTACCCACCAACCGCGGCTAGCTGGTTAGGTAGTGATGAAGCAGACAATGTTTAGGGCACCTTTTCTAGCCCCTTCCTCATGCTATGGAGGTGAGCAGTGTGTTCCTATAGAGGGCTGCTCAGTCGCTCAGGGGGCTGCCGAATCCCACTGCTGCTCCGGTCAGTAGAAGACGACCATATGGCCTGAGCCGCCTGTGTGCAGGTCTGCGACTACGGCTGCCAGCGTACCCACGCCTGCCGCTTTGCCGCTCGCCCATCGCCACAGGGCTTGAAGGTGATATGTGACGTTGGATGAAGAATGACTTGCGCGATGACTTGGATTAAAGTGAGGAAGAGTTGCGCAATTCGTCGACCTCACTCTCTCGCCTGAGTCCATCTGAGTCCAGTGGCAAGACAAGTCGAGACGATTGGAGACGAATACAGGTGCAGTGGATGACCAGGGCGCTCTACGTGCCTTGCCGTGCTCATTACGTTCCACAACGCTTTGCAGGTAAACGCCGTCTTGCCCGTTGAATCAGGAATGATTTCTTCCGCGCAGTCTGCCGAATCCTGTCTTCACATGCTGGGTAGGCATACCCTAGTTTACCTCTTGGTTTGACACCAAATCGGATACCCATGCCTGGTTTAGCCAGCCTCTCACAGCTGTTGCCCGGGGGGTGGCCGCTGTCGCATGCTGACAGCTACTAGGAGCCACAGGCACGAGCTGGGTGTCAGACTTGGACCAGTGGGGGATGGGTCCTGAAAGGACATGAGAGCCATCCTTACCAAAGGTGCTACCAATGCCTGACACCCCGTACCCCCCTATTCTTTGTATTAAAATATAATCTATCTTCTTCTTCTTCTGCGTTCATCCGGATTTTTTTTCCGGATGTGACTGCGTTGTGCCTGTTTACAGCAGAGCTGCGTTCTTGCGCCGTTAGGCCGACACATCCGACTTCTGCGGGCATTTGTTGACCGGGTTAACCTTCCCGGGGATATAATCTATCTGATATTTGGTAAAACTGTCTGGAGACTTTCATGTGAAGAGTCTTCTTGGATGATGTTTAAAAAGTGTGTTGGCTATCGTTAACTCATTTTCTGTGCAAAATTCAATTAATTTGTCACCTGCATCATTTCTATTTCCTAATCCAAATTTTCATAAAATGTGTCTCTCATTCTCAGCTCTTCCCGCACCTACTTTTGCATTAAAATCTCCCATTATTATTGCTATATCATTATGTCCAATCTTATTTAATGTGTCTTGTAGTGTGTTGTAAAAATCTTCCATTTCGTCCTCCTCTGCTGTTGAAGTAGGTGCATATATCTGTATGAGAGTTGTGTTTTTGGGACGGCCTTTAAGTCTAATAGTGAGGATTTTATCACTAACTGGATTATATCCCATTAAAGAGTTTGCAGTTGTCTTATCTAAACAAAATGCCACTCCACTCTGGCCTTCGACATCTCTACCAGAATAAATGAAAATACTTCCATTTTCAGTTGTAAAATGTCCCTTGCCGCTCCAGCGATGTTCACTAATTCCTAAAATTTGAATGTTTAACCTCTCAATCTCATCACACACTACTTTAAGCTTTCCCTCATACAAACTTCTCACATTCCACGTTGCCATTCTCACTCTGTTTCTTAGTCTGACACAGGGGATTTCCTTGGTAACACGGTCAGGATTAACTCCGTCATCACGATTACTAGTACTGGTCCCTGCGTCACACTCTTCCCCAGTGTTATCTGATCTGCCTGGCCTGGGGGTCTCGCCACCAGATCTCTTTCTTATTATGTTTTCTTTCATGGTTATTATGGTTTCTTGGCAAGTTTTGCAAAAAGTAGTTTGCCATTGCTTTCCTTCTGGGCAGTGACTGTACTAGTCGGTGGCCATAGCCATTGTCTCTACTGATGAGATCATCTGCCTATCACCGCAGAGTGCAAGACCATAACCAACAACAATCTGTCGGGTGCTCTCACACTCCATCCACCACCTGCTTCCATGGCTTCACGTAACCCTGATCAGGGGGGCTAAACGGGTACTCCACCTTGCCCAAGGGTATCCCGTAGACTAACGGAGGAAAGGAGGCGTCTTACATCTCCTTTGATAAGGGATACCCCTACCCCGCTAACTGGAGCATTTGTCTGCTTTTGGATAATGTGCCCAACAGAGCAGGTATGGCATAAATCCACATCCACCACACTCACTGGACTTCTTCCTGTTTCCAAACATGAAGAGTCTGTTTCATGGATATCTTTCTTCTAATATTCAGGGCTTGATGACTGAACTGGAGATATAGTTCTGGACCCAGGCAGGCCAGTTCTACTATTAAGGCATCAGATTGGTGAAGAAGACATGGAAGAAGTGCATCACCTTGAGAATGATTAAAGTTTCCACCAATTTCCAGCACGTGCCCTGACTGAGTAGGTACAATTATCTCGGAACAGTAATAACATGTGATCGGAGATGCCTTGAAGAGATTATAACAAGAATTGCCATGGCAAAAGTAGCCTTTAGCAAGATGAAAAACATATTGACCAATAAAAAGATGTCAATTGAAACGAGAAAAAGAGTGTTGAGATGCTACATAGAACCTGTACTTTTATATGGATGTGAAGCGTGGACAATGAGCAGTCAGGCTGAAAAACATCTGATGGCTGTAGAGATGTGGTTTCTGAGGAAAATGCAAAGAATACCATGGACAGCCAGAAAGACCAATGAACAAGTCCTTCAAGAAACAAATGAAGATCATAAATTGATTAGAGAAATTAGACGTAGACAGTCAAAATTCTTTGGGCATGTTATGAGAAGAAATGGATTGGAGAATTTGGTGACAACTGGTAAGATCGAGGGGAACAGACCAAGGGGAAGACCTAGAAGCAAGTACCTGGATGGCTTGGCCTTGTGGCATGGTCGAGACAGAAACACAGGAGCTGATCCACGACTCTGGTGATCGAGTGAGATGGCAGAACATGACTCGCCCACGCTTACCGGCATGGCACATGATGGATGGATGGCCCTGACTGCTTCATACAAAAGTGCAACATTTCTCTACCACACCTTGTATATTTAATGTTCTAGGAAGTGATGTTTTCTGTCTTGTTCTTGCTAGCTTAGATGTTCCTGACATGCTAACCATCCTTATTTATGTCTTCAGACTCATTTAGTAACGTTTAAACACACTGTTGTAGCATCCTTTATCATTTATGTTTCTCAGATTAAACCAAACCAGTCAATATTTCCTGTATTCATTAAAGAAGATCAAAGGGAACAGACCAAGGGGAAGACCTAGAAGCTAATACCTGGATGGCTTGGCCTCATGGCATGGTCAAGACAGAAACACAGAGCTGATCCACGACTCTGGATGATCGAGTGAGATGGCAAAACATGACCGCCCACGCTTACCGGCATGGCACATGATGGATGGATTCATTAAAGAAGCAACAAAACCGGATGCTGATGTTAAAGTATGATGGTATATAATTTGCTTTTCTTGCAAGTATAACAATGTTTGTTAAATTACTAATTATTCACTGGACAATAAGGAACTAAAATGCTAGCAAATTAGATTATTTGGCACAACTATATAAATAATTGTGATTGAACTATATAAATAATTGTGATTGAATGTCTTCAAGACAGTGCGGCTATAACAGTGTGTAATAAGACGAAGGCCGGTCGTTTGGTTGTTGATAAAACGTTTATTGGCTTAACTTAACAAAGCTTCGATGTACACCTCCATTCGCTACTCAAGCTGGGTTCTAACTACCCATACCAACCCAACACGTCACGATTGAGCATCTCCCACCCCTTTCAGTCTCAATGCTCAATCGTGCTGTACTTGTGTTTCCCACTAGATCCTAATAATACCCAATACTGTTACACCTCCACATGTTTAATAAAGAATTTTCCTTATAAAGGAAAAATCTTTACTCCAAATCCCCTTACTCTATTCCCTCTTTTTCCTTATTTCTCCCAGTTCCATCTAATCTTTCCCAAACCAACTCTAACTTAAATGAACATTCAATTTCTTTACTTTTTCCCCAGCTATATAGTCAACCCACTTCTTCTTCGTTCTTGGTCCTTCAACCAAACATAACATATTTACATATAACATTTCAAATTCAACTTTCTATATAATACATCATTATAATACTCCTTCTCCACTTCAATAAGCAATCCGCTTTCCACTTCAAACGCTGATACCAACTCCTTATTCTTATCACCAATACTACTAATTCCCCACTTTCAACTAACCTGAAATCACTTTCATACGATAGGAAGATAAAGAATCGGTGGCCACCGGAATTTAAAAAAGAAGAAATAGAACTCTTTCAAAAAAAAACAACATTCACCTAAATCACACACCCCTTTATACCCCTTTGTCCTTTGAGAATTTATGCAATAAATTCTAAACCACTATATCTCCCCCAGTACCACTCATTATGGTAACAGTTTACGCTGCTATCTACAGCATCAATTACCAACCATCATCCAAAAATATTCTTCACTTCTAAGTGTCTTTATAACATACACTACCTACCCTCAACCTCACATTGTAATGTAAACCACAAAACAGAACTCGAAGACACAATTAAAAAGGTCTATTATCCCTTAAGACCTCCTCCAACACAACACCTTACATAACCTCATCACCTCGTATAACTAATCTTCTCCAATACCTCAGGTTCTCTCTTAATGTCCATTTCTTATGGGCATATCTACTAAAATGCTCCACTTATGCCGTTATCAACAGCAACCTAGTAACCTTGAAATCTCCCCTTAAATGTTAACTATCAAACACAACATTGTAATCTGACCCACTTATAAACATTTACACCCTGCCCAGGCCATGCAACCCAATGTCTCTCTAAAATCTCAATTCATAATTCATGCCGTAATCTACAGCAGCTAAAATAACCACTCATGTCTGTGACTGCTTGTAATCAACTTTAATCTCAGTCCCTTTATTACTGACCCACAAACACTCCATGTCCTTATGTCTCCCCTATGTTCATTTCTCATTTACACCCTAACACCTCTTTATTATTGTACTGTTATCTACAGTGTCTAGTCAAACATGGATCCAATTCATGTTTACTCTTTGTCTGGGGTAATTTTCTTATTCTTCTATAACCCCGCAATCTCGTGTATATCATGGTTCTTCTGAACCCCCGGAAACTATGTTCAAAACTTTTCTCAGCTTTACCCCACTGAATATATTCATTAATCTTTTCTTCTCCCATGTGGTATCCAATCCCATGTTTTTCTAATTAATGCTTACTTTAGTGTATCTCTAATCTTTCCCATAACCATCCCCGGTATATGTTTCCACTTCTTCATAAGCCCATCAACCTCACTATGCTGATTATCCCAGTAATATACACCCATGAAGTTATTCTTCACAAAGAGAATGTGTCTCTCTATTAGCTCACAGTAGTTTATTATAACTTTCTGAACGAAGGGTCCTAATTACAGCCCCCTGTATTGTCTTTATTCTCGACAAAAACCCTATAATTTAAACATAACTTAATTAATTACTATTTAACACACAAAACAGCGAAATCAAAATCACAACAGGACATCAAACCCCCCCAAATTTTGTAACAATCATTTATGTTTGTTTCCCCTCAACTCAACTAAAGGTATGATGATGATAATGGTGGACGATGGTGATGATGATACAACATACATCCTATTCTATTGTTACTTAATACTACTGGTCTCTTTTACGGACCAGTAGTTTACACATGAAGGTCTAAGGACACAATAACCCTACTCTAAAATAATTACAATCAATTTTACAGGACCAAATCAAGCAACAAAACAAAGATAAGGTTTTCAAAAAAATACAACTCCCTTCAAATTACTACGTAAAGTGACCCAGCAACATTGGCCTCCTTTTCTAACCAATGTAACACCTATCTATTTAGGCAAGTCATGTATAACAAAACAACTCCATACCAAGCATTAATGCCAAAATACGTATATACATATATACAAATATCCCTCTGTTATCTACAGATTATCTTAATGCGTAACCATACTTGTTCCCCTCCAAGCAAAATCACTACTCAACAACTGACCATTCCTTTTTCTGGAAGTCAAACATTGATTATCTCCCCTCACAATTTTCTATCTTGTTCCAGCCTCACTCCTAATACGTCATCACATCCAAAATATCCTCTTAATCCAGCACTGTAAACTACAGGTCGACACATTTATTCCATTATGTGGGGATTATTCCAATGTCATCTCAATGTACCAGCAGTCATCTATTCTGTGGCTCGGATTTTTACCAAGCATCAGTACAATTTCTAAATCACTATTACCGTTATCTACGGTATTTCCATTCTCCTACGTCCAACAAAACTTTGTCTATTTACTATAGACTTATCACCAATACATCTACTTCCTGTCTCGATAACTAATTCAACTTTTTAAATTTCTCGTCTATCCGAAGCAATTAATATCTTTTGCATCAGTACTTTCTGTATCTCAGCACCATTACCTCAAGTCTCTCCTATCCTTTTCACATCGTGACGACAGTCAAACCAGTCGGAACACCCTTTCTAATTTTCATTTACCTCACCTTGTTTACCTTCGTATCTTTCACTCCTATTTATCAGGATTCTTTCAGAACAGCAACTCATGTCCTGATAACTGACAACGGACCTCATTTTTCTCACATCTCCGTATTAGGCACTCCTGCTTCGACATGTTCCTGTCAAAAATACTAAAGATGTTTTGTGAAACGTCAGTCATAATATTAACTCTCTTTCTGTCAACCTGTCATACGACTTCTATAATTTCCTTCCAAGATCACACATTCCAAACAAAAGACATCACACTTTAGCACAAACAAAACAGAGGCGAGGACTATAGCTAAAGAAGAACAAACAACAACAATTCCGCTAAACGAAACGAAACAAATGATATTGACAACAGGTGTAACCAGGCTGTTCAATTCTCTGGACTTATCAATCACTCTTCTCATATTCACACAGACAATGATACACCACCTCGCTCTCATCTCACGACTACACTCGCATCACGACAACCTAACGTGTCTACACTATTATTTCAAAACCGAACCATTTAGACGCCAATTCAACATTCCAGCAATCATTCACTAGAATCTACACGTATTTATCTCCTCAAAACACATTGACACAAGACATGTTAACGCCACTCTTATATTTTATCTATGTACTTTCACCTAGGGGACGTCATCACACCTTCCTTACGACGAACAACTGTTCGACTATAGTTATACTCCCGTACGAACACCGCACAACTAGACGAATTATTCCAGAGGACTTTCTCAATTCACTGCTTTCTTATATCTCTACTTCTATACGAAGGTCAGACCCTATACATGACAATCTCGCAACTTCTATTGTTTTCACTGCACTATCTACTATCTCTTCAAAACAAACCTCATTCCAACAGATCCCTAATTTCGTAACTATCATTCTATACTTCTCCACACACAACAACTTTCTTCTTCCTCCGCAAGCACGACGTAACTCGTATATTTCAAGCATCCACAGTCTACTACTTTTATTCACACGTTCAACTGGCTATTTTACACACAGGATACTCAGTTCTTCTTCAATCCATATCTCCTCAGCAGATACTCTCGGTTTATTTGTCAACAACAGTATACTTTTTTCTGAAACCCACAAGTAAAACTATCTCAGACACCACGTCATAGCTCTGAGTCCAACTATTTCTAATACTTAGTTTATCTCTCACCCTCTACTAACTCTATGCTGTATCTACTCTATTTTAGTCATATAGTGTGTCCAAGTTGAACACTTCACTGTCTCTCAATACATTAACCCGTCTTTCACTTATAATGTCATCTTCACTATCTGTTGTCAAGTTACTAAAGTACTCAGGTCTTAAGGTCCTAAGGTCTTCTATTTTACTTAAGTCACTTTCTGTTGTTGAATAAATTCCCGCTAACTGTCTACCACTATACTTTTTCTTAAATGATTTCTTTCTATATCCTTTATTTGCGTCAGTCTGTTCACTGTTTTCTGTGTATCTTATGTAACGTTTATACCTTCCCATCTCGTCCTCAGATGACACACTAATAATAGTTCCCTCATCAGACTCACTATAGTTTACTGCAAACACGTCTGCTCTATTCCTATAGTCGTCCCTAAAACGTCTGATTTTCTTTCTCTTTCTCGGTCTTCGTCCCTTAGCCTTCCCTACTGTCTTGTCATACAAACCAGTATTTTGTTTCAAAGAGTCACTACCCAAAACTCTGTCCGTCTGTCTACTAGCAACTACTCCATATGATGGAACATCACGCCTCGATTCAGGACCTGCCCGTAGTGTAACACTCTCCTTCTCCGAATCATCTGTAATAATATCTGATTCAGCATCACTATAATATTCAGCTGTGGGAATATCTTCTCCATAACTTGAACTCTGACAGCTAATATTCCTACACCATTTGGGAATTAGTTTCTTGTCTATAGCTGAAGAAGTTGACATGGTACTACCTCTATTTACAACCATACTAACACTTTTCTTCATTGACTTCCTTTCGTCCTTGGCCCTTGTCTGTCCATCTTTCCTAACTTCAACCTTGTCTCTCTTAGTCAAATGAGTAGGTTTTGACTGATTCTCTATGAAATCAGTTTGAGTTCCCTTTGTCATCTTGCTGACTGATTGTACCTGAGTCTGCGTACTACTTTCTATCGTATTACCTGCTTGTGTCTGCGTCTCTCTATTTCTTTTCTTTACTAACACCGTCGTCTTCTTTTCCTGTCCACTAGTCACATTCGCAACCATTTTAGGATTAGTCTGTGTTTTATTTACAGGTTCAACTCTGTCTCTTACACCTGAGTTTAGATATTGTCTTTGTCTTTTTTCAAACCATTCGTCACGTTTTTTCCTAGCGCTTACAGTATAGGATGGCCAACTCCTATAACAGTCTTTCTCATGTCCATTTCTGTATCTCTGATCATTATACCAGCTCTTGACCTTAGTCATCTTTGGATTTTCATAAATACTTCTATACTGCCCTCTATTTTCATTAACCAGTGGCTGTCCTTGGTTATTCTTGTTGTTCCTTTTTATCTCATTACCTCCTCTTACATTACTCTGTAACCAGTGTACAAAACATTCTACCTCGCTGACTGCCTCCTTTAACTCTCCTAACCATGTGGTCACGCGTCCTAAGTCTCTGCTCAGGTACATTTTTACTCTTTATGCTATCTCAGCCGAAATAATTCTCAACTGTGTCGTGATGAATCTGCTCTGCTGAAATATTCCTAAGGTATCCTGTTCCGCTATGCTGAAAAAAATACTAAAACAAGCAAGCAACCAATCACACAATTATAATTTCCTAAATCCCAACCAGCACAATTCAGTTGGCTATAATATTGTAAGATATTACATTAATCAGAAGAAGCACCAACGACGTCCTGTCTGAGCATAGGAAGAATGAACCCTGTCCTCAATTAAAAAAAACTCAAATTTGTGGCAATCAGAAGGTTCCTTGTAGATATCTGTTTCTTAAAGCACAATAATGTCCTGTACTCCACTCTAATTAAGAAGTTCGGAACCTCACGGGAGACCTCGAAATACACAACTCTGAGTCTATTTCCTTAATTAATCCGTTACCTTCTTTTACCAACTTACGGATTCAGTTCAACCAACCAGAGCCCGCATCAGGTGAAATTTAGTCTCGGAATTCAGGTGGCGGAGTTCAGATATCACTTCTCTTCCCTCAGGTAATTTTCGTCCTTCTCGTGGGCTGCCAGAAAATTTTTCAACCCCTGGTTGGGTCACATCTCATGGGCTGCCGGAAAATCTTCGACCCCTGGTTGGGTCCCTTCCTTGATTCTCAAGTGGATACTTCAACGTCGTATGGAATGGGTCATAGGAATAACGAGGCCCAAAAATGGATTGGGTGTGTTTGGGTCATAGGAATAACGAGGCCCAAAAATTTATCAGGATCAGCCAAGGCCTATCGATAATTGAGTGTTTTAAGCAGTTATGGCCCGATCAACGATCATGCTGTCCTGACAACTCCTGATTAGCTCTTTAACTTTGAGCAACTTACATTGCTGGTTTGCCCAACTCTCAGGATAGGATCACTCCTGGTCAATCAGAACGATGTAAGGCAGTGGCCTTGATGACTTTTGCTACGCAAAATTTCAGTCCATGTTAAGCCTGTTGCTAACAATCAAACTGTAGAAGGGCGGCCATACAACTTCCTTCACTGTGAACTCTGCAAAACGGCTGGTATAACAAACTTCTTATTACTACTTTGACCGTTATCTGAAGTCTTAAAAAAGACTTACAAAGGACCACTCCTGGGCGAGCTTTTGGCCTCTGTATTCAGATATTACTACTATTTAGAACTTACTGGCCATCTTTTGGTGCGTCTGTTATCAGGTTCAGAAATTGTTCATTTACGTGCCGCTAGTATTTTGTTCGTTTGTTTGGTTCTTGAACCTTTCCGCGACGTTATTCAATCCTGGCTTTTCATTGTTTTGTTTTTCTCATCCTCAGGTTCGCATCCTGGTCAAGTGGCTCCATTTCGCCTCTTATAACAGTGTGTAATAAGACGAAGGCCGGTCGTTTGGTTGTTGATAAAACGTTTATTGGCTTAACTTAACAAAGCTTCGATGTACACCTCCATTCGCTACTCAAGCTGGGTTCTAACTACCCATACCAACCCAACACGTCACGATTGAGCATCTCCCACCCCTTTCAGTCTCAATGCTCAATCGTGCTGTACTTGTGTTTCCCACTAGATCCTAATAATACCCAATACTGTTACACGGCACCTTATATTATCAACATTACAAAGCATGTAAACACTGCTTTACCACTAAATCATTTGATTATGAATAGAAAATGTCATGTATGTGATGTATCATTTACTGTTAGTTCAACTCTTAAAGAACATATACTGTTGAGAAGCCTCACATGTGTGATGTTTGTAGAGCATCATTTCCCAATAGTAGAAGTTTAACAAATAATAAGAGTATGCATACTGGAGAGAAACCACTACAAATGTGATCTTTGTGGAGATGTATTTGCTAATAATGATAATCTAATACAACATAAGAGAAATCAACATAAGAGAATACATACTGGTGAAAGCTTTACAACTGTGAAGTTTGTGGAGTATCATTTACTTTTTTATCAAATCTTCAAAAACACATAAGAAAGACATACTGGAGAGAAGCCTTACAAATGTGATGATTGTGGAGCTTCATTTGCCTATAGGTGTAGTATAATACAACATTTAATGAAACATACTGGAGAGAAGCCTTACAAATGTGATGATTGTGGAGCTTCATTTGCCTATAGGTATAGTATAACACGACATTTAATGAAACATACTGAAGAGAAGCCATACAAATGTGATATGTGTGGAGCATCATTTACTATTATTTCAGCTATAACACAACACATTAGAACACATACTGGTGAGAAGCCTTACAAATGTGATGTTTGTGTGGCTTCATTTGCTTCTTGTTCAAATCTACAACGGCACAAAAGAACACATACTGGTGACAAGCCTTATGAATGTGATGTGTGTGGAGCATCATTACTAGGTGTTCACATCTGAAAGAACATATTAGAACACATACTGGTGAGAAGCCTTATGAATGTGATGTGTGTGGAGCATCATTTACTAGTCATTCACATATAAAAACACACATTAGAACACATACTGGTGAAAAGCCATTCAAATTTGATGTGTGTGGAACATCATTTACTATTATTTCAGCTATAACACAACACATTAGAACACATACTGCTGAGAAGCCTTACAAATGTGATGTTTGTGTGGCTTCATTTGCTTCTTGTTCAAATCTACAACGGCACAAAAGAACACATACTGGTGAGAAGCCTTACATATGTGATGTGTGTGGAGCATCATTTACTAGGCATTCAGATCTACAACAACACATTAGAATACATACTGGTGAGAAACCATTCAAATGTGATGTGTGTGGAGCATCATTTGCTTGGTGTTCATATCTAAAACAACACATTAGAACACATACTGGTGAGAAGCCATTCAAATGTGATGTGTGTGGAGCATCATTTACTAGTCATTCACATATAAAACAGCACATTAGAACACATACTGGTGAGAAGCCTTATGAATGTGATGTGTGTGGAGCATCATTTACTAGGTGCTCACATCTGAAAGAACATATTAGAACACATACTGGTGAGAAGCCTTATGAATGTGATGTATGTGGAGCATCATTTACTGTTAGATCAAGTCTAGAACGACACAAAAGAACACATACTGGTGAGAAGCCATTCAAATGTGATGTGTGTGGGGTTTCATTTGCTTCTAATTCACATCTGCAACGGCACAAAAGAACACATACTGGTGAGAAGCCTTACATATGTGATGTGTGTGGAGCATCATTTACTAGGCATTCAGATCTACAACAACACATTAGAATACATACTGGTGAGAAACCATTCAAATGTGATGTGTGTGGAGCATCATTTGCTTGGTGTTCATATCTAAAACAACACATTAGAACACATACTGGTGAGAAGCCATTCAAATGTGATGTGTGTGGAGCATCATTTACTAGTCATTCACATATAAAACAGCACATTAGAACACATACTGGTGAGAAGCCTTATGAATGTGATGTGTGTGGAGCATCATTTACTAGGTGCTCACATCTGAAAGAACATATTAGAACACATACTGGTGAGAAGCCATTTAAATGTGATGTGTGTGGAGCATCATTTACTCTTAGATCAAATCTAGAACGACACAAAAGAACACATACTGGTGAGAAGCCATTCAAATGTGATGTGTGTGGGGTTTCATTTGCTTCTAATTCACATCTGCAACGGCACAAAAGAACACATACTGGTGAGAAGCCATTTAAATGTGATGTGTGTGAAGCATTATTTACTGTTAGATCAAGTCTAGAATTACACAAAAGAGTACATACTGGTGACTGAAGAGAGGAAAACAAAGTAGTTAAGAACATAAAGAGGTTCTGAAAATAGATGAAGTAATTCAAGAACAATACAGAGTGACTGTGAAGAATTGGTACAATGCAATAGCTAATATAAAGAGTATAAATGAACAATGGGAAATGTTAAGGGATGCCATTTATCAAGTAAGCTAAGAAATATTAACAGAGTGAAGCCGAAAATCTAAGAAAAAATGGATAACTGAAGACATTTTAAAGTTGATGGGGAAAAAAACAGAGTAAAATGACAAACAGGAGTATAAATTAAATAAAGAAACAAGAGATAAATGTGTGAAGACAAAAGAAAAATGGTTAAATGAGCAGTGCAAGAGAATTGAATTAAATTCTTGTAAAAATATCAAAACTATGCACAGACAAATCAGTGAGCTCATGTAAAGAAAACCAAGAGTAAATACATGGTGTTTGAAATAAAAAACAGGAAAGATATTATTGGAGGAAGGTGCTATAAGGAAGATGTTGAATGAGTATATAAGAGAATTATATGATGGAGAAAGGGATGAATTAATAGAAAAAAGTAACTTAGAAAGTCCACCTTTTTTAAAAGAAGAAGTCGCTGATGCTATCCAACATATGAAGAAAGGAAAAACAACTGGGCCAGATGGAATCACAATCGAAGAATTGGAAGTAATTGGAGAATTTGGAGTAGAGATTATATATTAACCAAAATGTAGAATGATATTTACTGAGTGATATGCTGTAATGAGAAGAATGAGAAAGAAAATAAAAATGGAAATTGGTGAAGAACAGTATGGATTTGTGGAAGTAAAGGGTATAAACATTGCAATATATACATTATGAACACTAATAGAAAGATTAATAGAGACACAGTAAGACATATATTTGTGCTTCACAGATGCCAAAGCATTTGTTAAAGTAAAAGATGATGAACTGATTAAAATGTTGGAAGATTCAACATTGATGGGAAAGATCTCAGAATAATAAAGATTGTTTACTGGAAGCAAGTAGCAGCAATTAAAATGGGAAATAAAGAGGATATTTATGAACAAATACAGCTAGAGTATGACAGGGATGTGTTTTGTCACCCGATCTCTTCTCCCTCTACAGCGAAGTAATAATGAGAGAGATCAAAGAGAAGCCAGAAATACTAATCAGAGTTTATAATATAAACAATATACGCTACGCCGATGACACAGTATTGGTGGCGGATAATGTAAAAGATCTACAGCAATTGTTGGAAGTTGTAGTAACAGAGAGTGGAAAGAAAGGACTCTCCTTGAAAATCAAGAAATCAGTAACAATGATATCAAAGAAAAAAGTGACACCAACATGTGAAATTGAAGGGAAAATTCTCAAACAAGTGGATAATTTAAATGCCTAGTGGCATTTATAACATCAGATGGAAGGTGCACAACAGAGATTAAGAACATCATCATCATCATCCAGTACCTTGCCAGCTGGCATGGACGATCATGCCTCTCTACAAATTACAATCTCCGACGTCATGGATCAATTCGTGTGTTGACTCCCTTCTGTGTCATGATACAAGACTGAATAGAATCTGTTCATGTTGTCTTCCTCTATCTTTATTTCCACACATCTGTCCAGTTGTCAAACATGTTCCAGTTTTTGTCTTCTCATAACTGTGGCCAAAAAACGATGTCTGCCTCTTTCTGATATTAGTGATAAGTTGTCTTTGTGACTCTGCTTCCCGTAAAACATCCAGATTGCTCATTTTGGCTGTCCAATTAGTTTTCAGTATTCTTCTATAAAACCACATCTTCAAGGCTTCCAGAGATATTTTCTCCTGTTTACTAATTATCATCCATATGCTAAAGCTGGTTCTATGTAACATAAAAGAACTCTTTTTTTTTAACTTTCAAGGACAGTGACTTATTGCATAAAACATTCTTTAAAGAACTGACTAGGGCAAGCAAAAGCTGCATTTCAGAAAATGAAAAGTATCTTATGCAATAAGTCGCTAGCATTGAATGTAAGAAAGAGAGTGCTGTAGTGTTCTGTAGAATATTTTTTGCTGTATGGCAGTGAATCTTGGAATGGAAATGAACAAATTAGGAAGAACTTGGAGGCAACAGACATGTGGTTCCTGAGACGAATGTTTCGATGGTCTGCCAGAGAAACTAACAATGATTGCCTGAAAGAGGCTAATAAAACTTGAACATTATACAGTAATAAGAAAGAGATAAACAGCTTTCTTTGGTCATATGACGAGAAGAGAGACATTGGAGAACATTGTGACAGCTAGAAAGATCAAGGGGAAGAGAGACAGGCCGACCAAGAGAAATGATGCTGGATGGATTGCGATGATGACATGGAGGAATATCATTGGTAGAGTTGATCCAGAACACCAAAGACAGAGATCTGTGGAGAGACATGAAGGACTACACCAGCTGGCAGGGCACTTGATGATGATTATGATGTTTGTGGGGCTTCATTTGCTTGTAATAGAAATCTAATACAACATAAGAGAATACATACTGGAGAGCCACCTCACACATGTGTGATGTTTGTGGAGCATCATCTACAGTTGTTCAAATCTAGAAAGACAAAACAGATGGAAAGGTTATCCAAGACATCATAACAACAACCCATACCATTTTGTTTCTTTTTTGTTTGCTCGCTTAAACTCAAGCGTAGTCCCTTACACTCTGTTTAGAGTAGTAAGGGACTGAATTATGATATTCGCAGAAAGAACAAGTAATAATCGTCAGACTTCACATGGTCTACACTCAACTCGAGTATCACACCTTCAATAGATGAAACATAACTACAATGGATCAGTGTCCATGTGACACAGACATACTGACCTGCTGACCATAACCCACAGAGCTGCCTGTATATCGGTGCCAAGAAGAATGCATTTGGCTGACACTAACAACATGTCAGTACACTATGTATGGTGGCCTTGCATTGATCTGTAAAGCTGATTGATATCATTCATAATAGTTTGTAAAAACTGTAATGGTGTGGCAGGAGTGGGTACCAAGCACAGACACTTCTCTCTTACAAAGACTTCAGATATCTCTCAGAGTGATGCTAGAATGTGAGGCAACAAATGACCAGATCCTTTGGCTCTAAGAGTATCACTAGTGGAAACACTTATTTCACATGTGGATTGGCACCGCAGACAGCAGATCACATACTCCAAGGCAGCCCTGATTGTGACATATGTATGCAAACTTTTCAGGCCTAAAGAGCCAACAGTGGAAGATAAACTCTATGGACCACTGAATGAACTATAAAAGACAGTGAAGTTATACAAGTGTAAACATTGCAGATATAAACAATGCATTTCAAGCAAAATAAAACACAAAACACTTATGATGGACAAGGGAGATGTTCTGAAGACAAATGAATGACTGCCAGTTGAAGATGCAATAACAGATGAAACAACATATTTGAAGATGTTTATGTTTAGATTTATGTGTGGTTCCAGCAAGGACAGACTATGAGGAGAAGAATCTTGTGTTTTACTGGAGCAATCAGCATCTACACCTTATGACATTTGCTGAGGCAGATGAAGCATCTGTCAGTTAGCCCAGAATGCTGTGGTGCCAATTTTTAAAAACCAAGAGCCAAGTATGGAAGCTCTGTGACTGTTACATTACATATGTCAAGTACAAAGCTGGTTAAATGGAAACTGAAATGGTTTGGCCATATAACTAGTCTACCAACTGACAGTAAACTACAACAAGCAATGATTTACAGACCTAATTGAATCAGAAGACAAGGCCGACCATGGAAATGATGATCAAAGAGAATAACAGAATCTGCGGGAATCTTGATATATGAAGCCAATAAAGGTGGCACTCTCACGCTATTTATACTTCACCTCGACACACCGCAAGGTACAAGAGGAACAAGATGAGAATGAAACAAGTAAACATAGCTCTCGTGCTTCCTTCATCAGCCTCTACCAAATATACATAAATATAAATCAGAAACATGTCAGGCACATTCAGGCTAACATTCATGTTGATATTCAGTAAGAATATGAATAAAATTGGGAGGAATTGCGGTAAAGCTGTGAAAATGTAAACAATATAAAATGACACAAAGTAGTGCAGCTTTACATAATAGAATTATGACACATACAGGAAGTTGCGGCGATTAGCCTTCATCAGAAAACATTCACAAAACACACTGCTGCACTACTTTGTTGTCATTTTATAATGTTTATATTCAGGGATGTAAGAAGACAAAAATACATCATGTTGATATAAAATCTCAAATCTTATTGTAAATATCAGAGCGAATCTGATGTATTGTTTGCCTCTACATTACCTCAGTTTCTACACAATGTAATATTGATAATAATTCTGGTGAAATTTATTATAGAAATTCTTATATATTGTTTAGAATGTATGTCTTATTGCTATTTTGAACAAGATTTTTAATTAGTAATATTATTACATATGTGTTTTGTCTTGAATTCATTTTCACTTATATTGTCTTGACTGTGTAAATAAGCATTAATGAAATAAATGATTGATATAAATATTAATGTGTAATGTTTATTTTGGGTATTGTTTATAGACATTTTCCTCAACCAGTATGATACAGAACACTCCAAACATGTAGAAACATGTAGTTGTCTTGTGGTTTATATTTCTGCCACTTTTAAAATAGATTGTATGCATTGTACCACAGTTTCATAATTCTTCAATCTATCAAATCCCTGGAAGCTTTGGAGATTTGGTTTTATAGTAGAATGCTGAAAATTGCTTGAAGAGGCCAAAATGAATTATCTGGGGTTGATTGCCACATTTTATAAAGGGCATGCATACTTCCTTCTGTTAGTGCTTTAGTTTCACTTGGCTACTCTTTGACATGGTGATAACTGATAACTGATAACTGATAACTGAGAAAATCAGATGTTGATAGAGTATGAACTACATTCTTTGCTCCATATCTACTGTTGCCACCATCTTTAGTGCACAAAGTCTCTTCTGAGATCACATAACAACTGCTTCCACATGGTCACTGCAAGGCAGGCTTCTGTCTCAAGTCTGTTCCCACTGCTGACATTCCTGCTCCTAATTTCTTCTCCTCAGAATCACTATCATACACTACTTACATGTTTGGTACAACATATCAGATCCCGTTGTCTGAACTGACACACATAAGGGAATCATGAGCAGCAATCGGCTGTGAAAGAGAGAGTGGCTGTTGAGTAGAGTAAGACACGGCTGCATTCTCTCTGCATGTTTATTTAACCTCTATGGAGAAAATGTGATGAAAGATGTCCAAACAGATTATATTGGAGACAATTGTGATCCATTGCTAGTTGATGAAAACCCAGTTCAAGTATTTAGATATGCAGATGACACGGTTACCTCTCAAATAGTGCTAAAGGATTAGAATATTTTATTCTGCCTGTCAAGCATCAACAGAGAGTGTTTTTTTCCCCTGTAGTTCCATCCTGTTTCATTGTGGTCAACATCAACATCTTTCAACTGTATGTTGATTCCTAGGCTAGATTACGCTCATCAGCATGCCACGACTTTCTGAGCGACTGGCTCCATACTCTCATAAGTCACTGGAGCGACTCGAACCGCTTCCAATTCTCGTGAGCTCATGTCAACCACGAGAGTATTCGGGGTTACGAAGAAAGCTATCAACAGAGAGTGAAAATCCGTCTTTTTTTCTAAACTTAGAAATAATGTCAACGGACAAACCTTCATGCCAACCAAAGATCACAATCTACAGTGAAGAAAATGAAAATGTCACAGAGTTTGGATATCTGGGCTCCATGATTTACAACAATGGGGACTGGTCACAATATAAGTCACACGTAGGCTGGTCATAGCAATGTAGGGGTTAAACAGTATTGACAACTCACGGCATGACACTATTAAACACATCAAAGTAACATATTTGAGAATGTTCATCTTTCCTGTGGCAAAGCATGAATGGAGCCAAGGATAATTGAACAACCAAAACTGCCAACTAAATCAACCATACTCGGGGGTCTTGAGCTTCAATGTTACAGAAACATCCTTAGAATGTCTCTGTAGGCGTCCTGTGGTTTGCATGTATCATCGGGAAATTGGAGGGGACCTGCTGAGCGATGTCTCCGGATCATATGGTGTATATGTGAATAGTTCCATTAGGTGCGATAGATTTCTGGTTGGGAGCCTTCGTAGGCAAAGTGGTCTAGATGTTTGCCTCACACTCCGAAGGTTGTGGGTTTGATTCCAGGCTACGTCTTTCGGTTCACGAGTGCATTTTTCTTGGTGACTCTGTGGAGTCGTCGCTGGAGCTACGGAGTTCGTGTTTTGAACCACGCTTTTCGGCAGGCCGCTCTCTGGAAAGAGACAGTCATATATGACAAAACCCGGTGCAATGAAGTCGATCCTCTCGAATTTTGAGACTTAAAAAAAAAAGAAAAAAAGATGTTTGGTTGATCCTATCAGTAATCATATCCTTGACTAGAAAATTAAGCCATTCATGACTATGTTTACATTGTGTCACATTGACACCGCGAATGACTCATTAAATCATTCGAGGTTCCTAAGATGAGACGATCCTACTCGATTAACCATGACAATCCTAGAACATGCTTACCATGCTCCGACCTTCGCGGAAAGAGCTCTGTTATTTGTTAAAATGGGAGATGCCTTGAAGAAATTAGAACTAGAATCGCGAAAGTAGCCTTTAGCAAGATGAAAAACATTCTGACCAATAAAAAGATGTCAATTGAAACGAGAAAGAGAGTGTTGAGGGGATACATAGAGCCTGTTCTTTTGTATGGATGTGAAACTTGGACAATGTGCAGTCAAGCTGAAAAACTTCTGATGGCTGCAGAAATTAGGAAAATGCAAAGAATACCATGGACAGACAGAAAAACCAATGACCAAGTACTACAGGAGACAAATAACAATAGTAGACTGATTAGAAAAATTAGACGTAGACAGTCAACATTTTTTGGTCATCTTATGAGAAGAAATGGACTGGAAAACTTAGTGACAACTAGCAAGATTGAAGGAACCAGACCGAGAGGAAAATACCTGGATGGCTTGGCCACATGGCATGGACGAGACAGGAACACTGAGCTGATCCACGACTCTGGTGATCGAGTGAAATGGCGAGTCATGACCGCCCACGCTTTCCGGCATGGCACATGATTGATTGATTTGTTCAAACCCTATGGTCATTGCCCTCCGCATATCGCGGCTTTCGTAATTGTGACTCTGGATATCTTTCTGTTTACCACAGTGCCTTACGTGACGACGAGGCATATTTAGGTGCCATGCCGCCATGCGTAAAGAGGAATAAGAAAAAACTCACCGGGTCGTGGGGTATGACCTTACATGCCGGCGATGCATATTTCAGATGTCTGATCTTTATTTGGCAGATAAGCCAATGACGCAAGTCTATCGTCTTATGGATTATGGCTGAAAGACTGAAAGCAACTAAGTCTGAATCCCACCCTAATGTGCGACGATGTTCTTATACTCTCTACGTCGAGCCGTCTGTGGTGTGTGCGGCTTGTACGCTTTCTGCTCCGGACCCAATGATAAATAACTTCTTCTTCTTCTTCTTCTTCTTCTTCTTCTTCTTCTTCTTCTTCTTCTTCTTCTTCTTCTTCTTCTTCTTCTTCTTCTTCTTCAGCGTTCCGAGCCATTGAGGTTCTTTGCTGCAGATACAATCCGTCTCCACTCGTCTCTCTGGTTGACCTTCTCTTGCCAATGATAATAACACTGTTATTAAATACAAATAGGTTAAATAAGTATGGAATTTACGACAGGTCTAACAACCCGGTTTGGAAATTTATTTGACCCGTAACTAAAATTATCACGAAACTACAGTGGAAATTGAAGAAACAGGCTCTAGTACTCCAATTACTCTTCCCCCACGACGAGTATTGGCAAATATTCAAGACAAACTAAACAAACAAATAATTACGAAGGCGACGTTCTGCAAGGAACGTGCTGCTTGATGATGATGAGGAGGAGGACGATGATGATGTTGATGATGATGAGTCTATAAAGCACAAGTATAGGATTCTTTGAGTTTCAACTGTTGGTGTTTGGAATGGGACCTTTGCATTATTTGTTCTTTTCTCCTTCACTTCTCCCCCTTCTTCGTCTTCTTGTTCTCCTCCTCCCCCTCCCCTTCCCATCCTCCTTCTTCTTCTTCTTCTTCTTCTTCTTCTTCTTCTTCTTCTTCTTCTTCTTCTTCTTCTTCTTCTTCTTCTTCTTCTTCTTCTTCTTCTTCTTATCCACTCAATGATGACATTAGTTGTGTCCATAGTACCGGCAATTCCCCAGACTCGAGCTTCTCAAATACTGATTTGGCATCTGCCAATAACACTGCATGCTGTGTACCACGTGTGGTATTCAGTAATTTCTCCACTGCTATTGTGACGAAACGGACCAGATTTCAGTCTGTCTTCTGCATTATTTCCCTTTGATCGGAATAAGACTAGTTGTCTCTCTTGAGATTGGGACCTTAGCTAGGGAAATCCCCGTCTAAATTAGTCCCTGACGTCATAGTCGGGTGAGTTCGAGAAGAATTTGGATTCTTCGAGAAGGGAATAGGCCATGTGCTTACATGATGTTGGCTGTCACGTTGGACCCACAATTACATCGGGGAACACGGGATTCTGAACTTCTCCATGACCCATGGGATTCTCTAAGCCCGAGATGTAATTGTGACGGCACATTTCGCTATCCGAGGTTAGTCGCCTTTCAGATATCGTCAGAGACGGCCGATATTTACTGATTGCTGTAAAGCGATGTCTTTTGTCGCTGCCCGAGCGGGACACCTGCAGTTAAGGAATGTGACTCTATAATCCAAGGTACTGTCTTAATACAATATTAGTTAACCGTTATCCTTAAATAAAACGCCGGTAGCCGAAATACTTTTAAGCGTTGAACACAGCAATAATTGCCACCGTGCCGCATAAAAGTTTATGTCCCGCCTGTTTGCATAAATGAGCTTTATAGATCGGCTAGCAAATGTGTAGTGTAGGACAGATGTCTCCTGTATTAACCGGTATGTGTGCATCTAAACATCAGGCCTGTGTAATTTGTGCCATATGATCAGATGTGGAAATCTGATGTTAGTGCAGCTGATAGAATTTAAGAATGTTAGATTACAATTATATGCATTGTTAGTGAAATGTACGATGATGTTATCACTGCTATGTGTAAGTAGTTTTGGGCAATTTAACAACTTTGAAGCAAGTGTGTTAACTATCTTGTTTAGTGAATACATGCTTAGGACGGTGAGGAATTTTGACACTAGTTAGATTGTGTGATGCTAAAGGCAGTAATAGTGACAAGTTATTAGCTTGAGCTAGCCAGTAATGTGTTGTTTGCTTAGCTAGTAAGGGCTATAATGTATGCCTTAAGTAAGTGGTGTTTATTAATTCCTGGAACCAAGGTGTTTGTATTTCCATTGGGATGTGAAGGTAAGTATTTGCTAAGTGAGGATGTCAGTGATATTCTACCTCTAGGTAGAAATATTTTGTATGTACTTGATAGAGGTAGATAGGAATTATCTGTGGATTTCTTGTGTCACTACTTGTTTATATGCCCGCCCGCCAGAGTGAATATGCGTGCCCGATCGTGTGTAGAATATCTTCCAGACTGACTGGTTATTTGGCCTGTCCGACCAATACACAGGTAAAGAGCTACAACAATATGCTGATCAGAAATTTAAAGAAGCAAAAGATGCTGAGACAGCTGAACGTATAAGAAAAGAGAATGCAGAAAGAGACGAACGCGCACGAGAAAGAGAACAAGAAAGACAGCATCAAAAAGATATGGCACAACTAGCTGAGATAACAAAACAAAAACAGCTAGAAGATGACAAACAGATTAAGCAAAAAGAATTAGAAATTAAACAACAACAGTTAGAACATGATAAGGAGATGAAACAGAAGCAGCTAGATCAGGAGAAAGAACTAAAACAAAAGCAATTAGATCAGGAAAGGGAACTAAAGCAGAAAGAGATAGATGAATTGGCAAGAGTTAAAGAAAAACAAATTCAAGTAGAATCAGAGACACAATTAAAGATGAAAGGCATGGACGTAGACTCACACGCAGAGATCTCTGCCACTAAACTAAAAAGTCAACAAGAGGAAAATAAGTTCAACAAATACAAAAATATTATCAAACCATATTGCAAAGAAGATTCCATATCAGCCTGGACAGAGAATGTAGAGTATCAATTTAAATATCACCAAGTTCCTTTAGATATGTGGGCTCCTATTTACATGAATAATCTAAGTGGTGAGCCCCTTAAAGTAATAGAATCTATCCCTATTGAACTTAGATCTAGCTATCAATACATCCATGATAGGATTATGCAGCACTTTTTACTTGATGCCCCTGGGTATCAGGTTCAGTTCTCAAATTTAAAACCTAAACCTAGTGAAACTTTTATAGATTATGTTTCAAATGTGCAGAGTGTACTAAACAGGTGGCTTAAAAAAGCTAACATAGGTAAAGACTTTGATAGATTAAAAAACCTAATAGCTATGGACAAGGTTATATCTACTATACCTTCTCCTTTTGCTAAGTTTTTGCAGCAGTCAGACATTGAGAACATCGAGCAGTTCGAAAAAAAAGGCTCAGCATATTTTTCTTCTAACAGAGAGATTTTTAAGACCTCAAGTGACTCTGAAATAGTTTCCTTTGTGAAAGACCAACCCAAAAACTATCAGAGCAACAGAAAACCTTTTCAGAAATGTGAAAAAAAAGACAGAAAAGTGTCAAAATGTATTTATTGTCAACAGATGCATGACACTTATTCGATGTGCGACAAATCGCCGAATTATCCGGCGCATCTTGAAAATGTTATCAAGAAGCAGCAAAATAAAAGATCGGCATACAGGCGGGCAATCAAATGTTTTTTTCTTGTTCCTGTTATGGCCATTATTCTAATAAGTGCCTTGGGCGCCAACGTATGAAAGCTAACAATGCTATTTTGATTGACACCTCTTCAGATAGTGGTAGTGAGGATGAGTGTGAGGTTGAAAATGAAACTGAGGTTGACTTGCCTTTCAACCAAGCTGAAGATGTGTGTGGTGCAAACGATATGTTAAGCTTTGACAGCTGCGAACGATGTCACCAGTTCCATGCAGACGGAAAACTAGAATGTGGACATACAGTACCGTTCTCATCTGAGAATGTAAACGCAGCACTAGCCTCCAGAGGCAATTTGGTGTTCCACAATGCAATGGTCAATAATGTACCATGCCAATGTTTGCTGGATAGTGGCAGCACCCTTATTGGTCTTCGAAAAGAACTAGTGAGTCCGGGTGATTACACAGGTGACACTGTGAAATGCCGAACCTTTTCGGGTAACGTTGAGATCTACCCTTTGGCAAAAGCCCACATTAATACTCCTTTTCTTTCGGGTACCTTTACTTGTGCAATACTTGACAACCCTTGTACTGATTTAATTTTGGGTTGCTTACCCCAACTGAAACAATAGTACTAGTGATGAAATAGTTGCATGGTAAAATTGAATGCAGCTAATGCAACAACAAGAGCAGACAGTGTGAAACATCAAGACACACTACAAGATGAGAGACTCCTGTTGCTTTCTCCAACTGGCACAGATTACACCAGCAGACAGAAATTTATAGAACAGCAGAAAGCTGATTCTAGTGTGTCTCCATACTTGAAATTATTAAAAGATAAAGCCAAAGTGACCAAAAATGCCTCATGGGTTTTTAGACTTAATAATGGCATTTTAACTAGATATTATACTACTGATAACCATGAGATTCAGCAAACGGTGTTACCTGAACAACATCGGCTAACTGTGCTAAAGATTGCACATTAGGCACCGTTTGCTGGTCATCTTGCATATGATAAAACTAGGGCCAGAATTCAGGCTCATTTCTATTGGCCAGGTTTTTGCAATGATATAAAATTATTTTGTCGTTCTTGTAATGTCTGTCAACAATTAGTACGCAAGGGTAAACATCCTACAGCTGAAGTACAACCTTCTACACTGGCTTCTAGGCCATTTGAGAGTGTGGCGGTAGATATTGTTGGACCCCTAAACCAGGTGTCCAGCAAAGGAAATCGCTTCATATTGACAATGATCGACCTATGTAAAAGGTGGGTTGAGGCAGTAGCTTTGAAATACATCACCTCCAAAGACGTTGCCAACGTATTTCTACATCTGTTCTCACGATTCGGATTCCCACGGACCATTTTATCCGATCGTGGAACTCAGTTCATATCGGCTGCAACGCAAGCCCTTACAAAAATGTTAGGCATTAAGCAACATTTTACTACAGCATACCATCCAGCAAGCAATGGAATAGTTGAGAAAATTAACGGTGACCTAAAGCACATGCTGGCTAAGGTGACAGCAGAAAACCCAGCTGATTGGGATACACTGTTACCAACAGTGCTGTTCGCCTATCGGGAGATTCCCCATTCAAGCACGGGTTTCTCACCGTTTGAATTAGTTTACGGGGCTAACCCACGTGGACCCCTAACCATTTACCATCAGGTAATAACGAATTCTATAGAAATTCCTACCCCTAAAACACCTTATGAAATGGTGACAGAAACACGAGACAAAATCATGAAATCGTGTGTTATAGCTAAGGCAGCTTTGGAGAGGAAGGGTCAAATCTACCGCCAATATGCCAACAAAGGGGCAAGAACAATTGAACTTGAACCAGATCAAGACATACTCTTGCTACTTCCAGACAAAAGAAATTTACTATTGACTTCATGGCAAGGGCCATTCAAGGTGATACGTAGAATTTCAGATGTTGACTATGAAATATCGATAAACGGACACTTAAAGATATTCCATGTCAACATGTTGAAACCTTACTTTTCAAGACAAGAGACAGAAGTAGTGACAGACGAACAGAGTGCACCAACACCTAGTGATCAGACGACAGACATACACAACGCAACTACACTAGTTAGCGAGACTGGCAGATCCGACAATGGCAATGCACCTATTGAGTTAACAGAATACGCACTTAGTACCACCACCGTACTGAATCAGGTAGACGACGACGGAATGGAACTACCCGTTCCCATTGTAGACAAAACTGCGACATTGGACAGTATACATATAGATCAGGGACTAACAGACATTCAACGACGACAATTAGTGAAATTAGTTACTGAATACAAAGACCTATTCTCTGACATCCCAGGTAGGACGGACAGAATCGAACACTCCATTATTCTTTCGGACTCTAAGCCGATTAAATGCAGGCCGTACTCTATCCCACTCAGCTATAGGGAAAATCTAAATAAGGAAATTCTTAATTTAGAAGCGAGTGGGATTATCCAAAAGTCTACATCTGAGTACTCTTTTCCAATCGTCCTAGTTAAGAAGAAGGATTCCACAATTCGTCTGTGCGTGGACTATCGGAAACTCAATAATATCACTAAGATCGACGCAAAACCTATTCCTTCCTGCGAAGATCTTATCTTGGACATGTCTACTTCTAAAATCTTTTCAAAATTAGATCTCACGAAGGGATATTGGCAGGTCCCTATGCAGGCTCAATCTATGCATCTTACTGCGTTTTCAACACCTTTAGGACTGTACGAGTGGCGATTTCTTCCTTTCGGACTTCGAAATGCTCCGGCCACTTTCGTGCGCTTAACTAGAGATCTATTACATGGAGTGACGAATACTGTGACCTATATAGATGATATAAGTGTCCATACTGAAGACTGGACAACACACTTACTGAAACTCAGACATGTCTTTGATAGGTTGCGACTCTTCGGTCTCACTGTCAAACCGAGCAAAGTTGAATTGGGCCTAAAAGAAATTGAATTTTTGGGTCATGTCATCTCTCAAGGTCAACTGAAGACTGACAATAGGATTATTACAAAAATTATGAATCTGACCATTCCGACCACGAAAAAGCAGGTCAGAAGCCTTCTGGGATTAGTAAACTACTATAGTAAATTTATTCCAAACTTAGCGGAAATTACAAGTGTATTTTCCAATGTTTTAAAAGCATCTGTAAAATTGGATGTGAAAGATGCATTATTAATTTCTGCATTGTCAAAATTGAAAATTCTTTTTAGTAATGTACCAATCCTTCGCTTGCCTAACCCGAGGCTCGTTTATTATCTTAGGACAGATGCCAGCAGGATCTCCATCGCTGCAGTCCTAGGCCAATTTTATGAGGGCATCTTCCATCCGATTTGCTACGTGAGCCGTAAGATCACACCTGCCGAGTCCAGATATTCTATATCAGAGTTGGAAGCCCTAAGCGTCATCTATGCGGTGAGGAAGCTCCATCGATTTCTGGCGGGTGTGCACTTCATTGTCCAGACCGACAATTCTCCCATCACGGTCATCCAGAGTGGTGTGCATCGAAATGACCGGATATACAGGTGGTCTCTTATTTTACAAAACTATACATTTAGTATAGAACATATCAAGGGTAAGGACAACATTCTGGCCGATACCCTTAGTAGACCATCTGGGGTAGAAATACCTGAAATCCCACATATAAATGTAGAGTGATAATTAGTACATGAATACATTATAATAATCTATGTAAAATAGGTTACATATACATCGACAGTATATGCTTAATCATGTACCAAGAACAGTGAACTATCATGTGTCCGTAGACATTAAGTCAAGAACTGTGCTGCAGAACGTAAATATCACCGTGTGAACAAGGACAGATAATTACCAACTAAGCTCCATTCCGGTGTACCATTGGTGTGAAACGCAGAAAACAGTGTCAGAACAGTGCTTAATTACAGACACGAAAAGGCTGAGCTACGACACCAGCGAACTCTACACGTGCACTACCGATAGAACATTATGATGACTGTGCAAAATATTTCAGATACCCAGGCAAAGTGTGTAGATATATTATGCCTATACAAGCAATGTACAAACATGAAGGCAACTACTAACCTGTGGAAACTGAATAACATGTATATAAACTTAATGTGATATGTAATATAATATTTTAAGATAATGACAAAATAGATGTAGGTTAGGGAAATATAATAGTTCTCATTTATTTTAATAGAATAGTTATTACAGTAATTAACCCATTTACTTAACTTAATTGTAACGTAAAATATTAGTTTAGATATAACAATATTTAATTATAAATTAAATTAAATTTATGATAAGAATAGTACCATTTAGATTATTACATTTCATTTACCTTCAGTTTAGTTTAGTTTATTCCATCTTAATGAAACCATACCATCTATTAAACATTACCATTTATTAGTATCATCATTTTACATCAGAATAGGTTAAAAAGAGTAGATAAGTGAACATACATCATTTACACCATTTAGATTAAGAACATCACTCATATAATTCCATTGTACATGTAAAAACATTATTTAGCATAGTATTTAGAAAATTACATAATTTGTGTTCACATCATCCATGTAATTAAGGTACATAACTCACATCACATCCATTACATGTAAATAGTTAGATTACATCCCTTAGATTAGATAAACATAACGATTAACATACACACATCACATAATTAACAGGACAAAAATGTATTTAACACATTAAATACTTATTGATAGAATTAGTATTATTATGTTAGAATGTATAGTTTTATGTCAGTGTAATATAGTGGATGATGAGACCAAGGGAACAAACCATCAACCCTTTCTCATCCGTGTAAATATATTGTAAATACATGACTCGTGCAGCGATTTTCGCACAGTCAGTGAGCTCAAATTTCTCAAACTGAGCCACATCTGTACAGTGTCACTCCAAGGTTTTTAAATAATCAGAAGAATTAGTGTGGAAGGATAATAGATGTGTGACAGAATTAAGGGTGAAAGCAGTGTGACAGAAGTGTGAAAGTGAGAGCGAATGGAAAATAGACGGAAGAGAGTGAGATTGGTCAGCGAATTCTTCTGCTGCCGGGTTCGAAATTTAATATTTGTCTGTGTTAGTGTTGGTTTTCGTTAGTGAAAATGTGCTAGTATGAATGTGTGTCTGCAATATAGTTTAGAACTTAGATTACAGTATTTTGAGTTTCATAACAAGGGAATGTAGTCACGAATTAGTGTTATGCACCTGTTTGTGGCCGCATTTAACCAAATTATGACACTTAAAAAACTAACATACATACACATAGGACTTAGAAACATAGTTTAGAAGTTAGATTAGTAAGTTAATTACATCCAAACACGCAAACAACCAGAAAAACAAACATATAAATTACATACACTTTTTGTAGATCAAAGGGAGATAACTTCGGGTCAGGGGACATAATAGACAACGAAGAACTATCTTAACAGTGAAATAGAACTTTACACGCGGAAGCGAGATAGGTAACGCCTGTCGCACACACTCTTGTATAATGGTTGTTAAATATTATATGGGGGACATGAAGCAATTCATGTGTTGACCCTAAGAAAGTCAACTTTGTATGGGTAGTAAGTTAATTTATTATGTGAGGGCAGGTCTTATAAGACAACGGTCCGGTTCAGACATACCTCTAATAAATATAATATAGCATGTGAGAAGAGGGCTCACGCCAACCAGACAAGTTTGTGGCGATTGCCAGTAGCCACGTAAAGTTTTGCTACATTGTGACAATAGTCAGTAGAAGTCTATTACATTGCCCAAAACCAGGTTACCTAGAGTCTTTGACAAAAATTAGAGACACTAATTTTTTATAAACCTCTTGCGTCACAACCAATGAGTGAAAGTTGATGACGCAACACAGGAGGGGTGGGTGTGTGTCAAAGACTCGACCGCATCCCCTTCGCCAGGAAGAGCAGTCAATCATGAAGAGACCAGGAGGGGATACGGTGCCCGAGGGAAGGGCATGGGAGATGAGGTAATAAGAGTTGGGTGACCATTCCCTCATGAGACACGCAGGCGGTGTTCAGAGAGTTAGCACTCTAATCACGATAACATCACGCCTCGTGGTAGCCACAGAGAAGTTGAGTATACACTCAACGTACCACGTCTGCCATCAGCGTGCCATGTGAGGCAACACGCACCAAGGTGAAGGTCAATCCCCGTGGTGTGTGACGAAGGAATGAAAGATTGGCAGACGGCCGGACGGGACTTGTAGTGTACACCTCGTTAGCGTAGCGATAGGGGTATTTGTGTTTATTTGTGTAGAAAGCTAGCATAGGGGTAGCAGCTCGTGATAGATAATACTGTGGCTGTATGTTGTGTGTTTCAATAGCGACTGTTCACTGCTTGTAGCGAGCCAACGGCAATAAATGTACCATTTATTTTCCTCGCACACGACTTGTAAGTTTTCTTGTATGGTGTGCCAGAAGTACCCGATGATGCCTGTCAGTTGAGTTGTTGACAACAGGCAGTTATGTGCTTTGTCTGCGGAACCATTGGATAGATAAAACTGCTTCTTTTTAACCACCCCATATCCAGGTTCTCAAATCTATTAATTTGAATGCCTGACATGCTGATGAACTTTTCTGTTCGTAATTGCGTTTTCGTATCTCTGCGCTCTTCCATTGCTTGTGCTCACCTCATCTTCACTATTAGGGACGATCTCATTCCTCCCATGGTGACTCTAAGTGCTTGATTTTCACTTACCCCAGCTGTTGTAGTATGGTATTTGCTGCTGAACACCATCCATTTAACCTATACATTCCAGGTGTTATCAGATGCTCTGTTGATAAACTTTGTTAAGTATTTTCTTTCTGACTCCCTAAGTGGTTCCACTTAGTTTTCTAATAATGGCTATCTTCCTTTTGACGTTTGTTGCTGCTTTGTTGGTGTGATTTGTCCATATTAGTCTGTCATCAAATGTTACTCCAAGTTACGTTGGCTCCTTATCTTCTCTTGGGCTTGTTCCATTTATCTAGATGACGCCTGTCCTTTGTTTCAGAGAGAGGGTAAACCGATAGAGAGGCGCTGTACTTGTCGGTGTTTATGCTGACACATAATCTATTTGCTCATGTACCTAATGCATCTACAGCTCTTTATAGCGATCTGGTGGCCACTGATGCATGTTCTTTTGTGCTTCATAGAACCAGGTCACTATCGTACATTGCCACTTTAATTCATTTTATTATTATATATAGAGTGTCAAGGTCTCAAAGGGATATAACGAAGGAAATAGGCTACGCCTCAACAAGGGAGACAAGACTAATAGTCCGAATGTTCGGGGTCCGAACATTCGAGAATCAAGAGGTCAAATCCTCTACTGCGCAGTTAAACCCTTGAGCCCGCCTGAAGCGTGAGAAGCCTCAATCACGGGGTGCTCGAGTGCGCCAGCACTCCGTGTTCACGGGACGCAAGCCAGGGCTCAGACTGCGATTGGACATCGGACTGAGTGGAAGGGTTTAGCTTCTAGGAACCAATTACTAAAGTTCATTAGAGATTACTTTAGATACTGTGATTGGTTATGATAGACAGATGCTATAATGTATACCTTGTCAAATGCATTGTCTACGTCACTATACCTCTATAAGACACTCTTGCATTGGTTTTAATACAAGTTTGAGTGTCAGTCAGTCGGAAAACATTGGCAACCTACTGAACATAAACTTGCCAAGAAATACATACAGCCAAAATTGCTAGGATTTGATTGCGACGTCCTGTAAAGGATATGCAAATAACTTATACAGGTCTGTTGCAAAGTGCACTGCCACTCCTATACATTTATTGATAGATTGCAGTTTGCTTTTATTGCGCATGCAAAACAGTTCATTGAAGTACCACCACAAATTGGGCACGCTGGCCCGTCTTACATTCAGCCCTTCCAATCACTCATCTTTTGTTCATCAATAGTGCAAAGGAAAAAACATTGTCAAATGAATTTTGTAAACATAAACAATGCATATTACCATGTTATGAGACACATCCACCACCCACCCACACATCCCCCATTCACCCCAACTCCCCCACCCAACCACACACACAACCCAGATACACATACATGCCTCCACCCATCCACCACATCCTCACACCTACACATCTCCCCACCTACACACATCTCCCCACCAACTCACAAATCCTCCACCCATCCCATTACCCACCCACATATCCTCGACCCACACCCAGCCAAACACACATCCCTCAACCACACATCCAACACACACACATACACACATCTCCCCGCCAACTCACATATCCCGCACACAAATTCCTCACCCACCCACATAATCTCCCATCTCCATTAGCTATAAGTGTGTTGTTTAAACTATTTGTAAATTCAATTATTATACTTTATTGTGGTTATTACACACATTTTTCTATATTTTTCTTTGTTTGCTTTTGCTGTTCGTGTAATTAAAAGTAACGTGTTATTTGATAGTGATAATAAAGGATTTGAAAATCAGACTTTAAAATAATGTGTTGTTTTCTTTTCTGCTTCACATATATTTTTGTTTGCACTTCTATCTGCACATACATTCTTTCTACCAATCCATGTAGATTATTTCTCATCAACAAGATGTGTCATGACGAGAGAGAGAGAGAGAGAGAGATAGATAACTTTCTGACAGGCAGACAGGCAAGTGTGTGTGAGAGAGAGAGATTTTTATAGGTATAACTTTATGACAGGCAGACAGATGACGGTGTGTTCTTAAGTGAGGGAGAGAGAGAGGCATAACTTTCTGATTGGCAGACAGGCGAGGGTGTGTTCTTAAGTGAGAAAGGAAGGGGGAGGAAGAGAGATAGAGAAGAGATAGAAAGAAAGTTATTGGGATAGGGATAATGTTATGGCAGGAAGACAAATGAGGACTTTCAAATGCGAACGATCGAACGATCGTGTGAGAGAGAGGAGAAAGGTATAGGAGAAAGAAAAGAGAGAAAGAGGTGGAAAGAAAAATAAAGGTTGTTGTCATTATGAGTTTATGCAAGAAGACAGATGACGACATATTCTTAAGTGCGAAGAAGTTTGAGCGTGAGATAAAAGAAAGAAGATAAAGGAAGGTAGAGAGAAGGGGAGATGTAGACTATTGTAGAGATAACTTTATGACAGGAATGTCGGTACTGACATGTTCTCAAGTG
Source organism: Cepaea nemoralis (assembly GCA_014155875.1). Classification (NCBI taxonomy): domain Eukaryota; kingdom Metazoa; phylum Mollusca; class Gastropoda; order Stylommatophora; family Helicidae; genus Cepaea; species Cepaea nemoralis. The sequence continues at coordinate 170,482 of JACEFZ010016225.1, read as the reverse complement.
CGAGATAGCTGGTTAAAGATAACAAGAGATGGGGAGAGAGAAAGACGGATATAAAACCATTTAGAAAAGCAAGTCAGGACATGTTCGTAAGTGCGAGAGAGTATGTGAGAGGAAAAGAGAGAGAGAGGATGTGTATGCTCGAGCGGGAGAGGTTTTGGGGGTCATAGAAATAATCCAGAAAGATAGTGAGGGAGAATTCTTCCGTTTGAGAGAAAGAGGAAGATTCACAAGTAATAACGTCGGTCGGGGAAGTATTATTATTATTATTCTGACTGAAAAGTCAGGCAAGGATAACTAGACAGTTAATTATAGAAATAATATAGTACAAATTATCCCCTTCAACCCCACCTCCGCCCCTCCCCCTTGCTTTTGCTGGCTGTGAACTTGAGCGTAGTCAACATGTGTGCTATTACTGCTAGTAGTTGCTACTGCTAGTTAGTGCCATCCATTCATCCATCATGTGCCATGCCGGTAAGCGTGGGCGGTCATGTTCTGCCATCTCACTCGATCACCAGAGTCGTGGATCAGCTCCGTGTTTCTGTCTCGACCATGCCACAAGGCCAAGCCATCCAGGTACTTGCTTCTAGGTCTTCTCCTTGGTCTGTTCCCCTCGATCTTACCAGTTGTCACCAAGTTCTCCAGATCATTTCTTCTCATAACATGCCCAAAAAATTGTGACTGATGATTTTCTTGGCATCTATAAAGAAGGTAGTTTGCCATTGCTTTCCTTCCTAGCAGTGACCATACTGGTCAGTGACAGTAGCCATTGTTTCCTCGAAAAAAAAAGAGATCCTCTGCCTACCGTCGTGAAGGTGGAGACCATAACCTACAACTATCTGTCGGCTGCTCCCCATCTTCATTCACCACCTGCACACATGGCTTCACGTAACCCTGATCGGGGGGCCAAATGGGTACTCCACCTTGCCCAAGGGTGTCCCGTAGGCTAGCGGAGGGAAGGAGGCATCTTACTTCTCCTTTGATAGGGGATACCCCTAGCCCGCTACCCAGCACTAGAATGAATTTTGCGCGTGGATTAGCTTTCCCTATTACCAGTGTCCCTCGCCATCAGGCGTATCAACTCCGACTACTGAGGCACTTGTAATTTAGTCCCCATCAACATTTTAGTCCATCTGTCCGATGTAGGGGTTGAACCTGCACACCTGATGTTTAAGAACGCCCGTTCTTATCCATTCGGCTATGCTGGCCTCTGATGGTTATATTATCATATAATAGCCCCTTCCCACGTGACCCTGTCGTCTTCCCTCTTCCCTGTATCCCTCAATGGAATATCGGCCATAAACCAATTCTAGCCCCGGCGTTCTATATTGTACAAACTTGTTGGATTGAAATTGAGATTTAGAGCAGCCGACTTCTAGTTGTTGGTTATAATCTCAAGTTCGCAATGTTCGGAGGAGAGTCTCTTTACAGGGACAATACCTACGGAAGATGTCAGACAGCTCTGCAGTCTTACCAGTTTCAACCCCGGCAAGGAATGGATGCCGGTGCCTCCAGCTTTTAAGTGCACTTTCTCCTGCATTATCACACTCGACAGACGGTGCAGAAAGCAGAACCCTGTCGCTGTCAATGCAGGTGTTAACGCGCTCATCTATGAACACTCAGATAGCCCCGAAGTGCTCATCTATACAGATGGATCTGTTGTAAAGCTGCAGAGAAGTGCGTGGGCATTTACAGCCCGTTCAGCGGGCCGAACCGTTCAAGAATCCAGTGGTGCCCACTCTATGACCACGAGCAGCAAGACGATGGAGAAAGAGCACGGGGAAGACAAAGAGAGGAATACCCGGATGATTTGGTCGCCTATCATTAGCGGGACAAGAACACTGACCTGATAAAAGACTGATGATTGTGTGAGATCACGAACCATGACCTTCCACGCTTATAGGCATTGCACCTGATGATGATGATGATGATGATTATGATAATGATGATGATGAACCAACACTGCGAAAATGCGTTACTGGTTGTTTTTTTAAATTTCTTCAAGATTATTACTAAAGCTGATATATTAACCAACATTCTGCTGAGTTTCGTATTGTAGCATCACCCAATGAGGCCCTGTTTTACACCTAAGATTTATTATTCACTGTGGAACTATTTAGACCCGTCAGTCGTAAGAGTGCCTAAATATATATATATATATATATATATATATATATATATATATATATATATATATATATATATATATATATATATATATATATATATATATATATATACACACACACACACAGATCAGAGATATGTACACAGACCACATCGTGCTGTAATGACGTCAGTCTGCACGCGCTGTCTATCTACGGCAGGGGTCACCAAACTTTTTTCACGGCGGGCCGGATAACTGACAAGATGACGAGCGCGGGCCGCATACTCATTCTGTACAATATTTGTGCCGGTATCAGTGGCGAAGATCTTACGGACGCATTTCTTAATCCCGTATACCCGAGTTCGAAACAACGCTGCGCTCGATTTGGCAGCAGACCGCTTTGCGCTGGTGTTTTACGCAATGGTGTGGGTGCCGGTCGTTCAGAAAGCAATGACAAACTACTGAACGTAAACTTGTCAAGACATTAAAAACAGCAAAAAAATGCTGCTGTTGACTGCAAACGCCCTGTAAAGAATATGCATCTAACTTTAGCAATACTTGTAAGCCAGAATGAAAGCTCTTGGAAATAAGACGAAAAACTAAGTTAACCATGGGTCAGTTGCGTGCAATGCACAAAAAACAAAGACAACAAACATTCGTTTTAAAAAGTTATCAAAGAAGGCGACGTAAGCAAAGAGATATTTACATCAGACCGTGTGTGCACATATCAGAATCTCACAAACTAAGCAGCACAAAAGGTTAGTGAGATCTGTGAGACTGATATTTGGCTTTCAAAATATCATCAATGTTTGGTTTGGAATTGCTGTATCCAGTCAAGAGAATTGCCTTCAATGTTCATTAGTCAATCTCGTTCGATGTGTTAACTTCACATACTTCATTTTTGAAAATGTTTGCTCACATATATAAGTTGTTCCAAACACTGATGCCATACCAGCGGCAATTTTCTTCACTTTCGGAAATTCAACATCAGGTAAGGGGCGGTAAAATTTAACAAACAAGTTTTCCTTAACTGTGCTTCTCTTTCAACAAGTCATTTGCTTGCAAATCAATGAGCTCCAATTGTAGTTCAACTGGTACATCATCAAGATTACAATCACACGGATTCTGGAACAGAAAAAGGCCATTCTCATTTCTGTCAAGATCTGAAAATCTCTCCAAAAATGATTCTTTAAGTCACGAATAATTTTTTTCGGAAAATCGAGTTTGACTCTTCAGCGATTGTAGCACAAAACTCTTTGAAACAGTGAAAATGAGAAAAATTTTCTCCTTCCAGTTGTGCTTCAGGCAATGACAACTTTCTCCGTAATCTTTTGATGATTCTGCATAGATCACAGACGAAGTTATCTTTTCCCTAAAATTTCAAATTCAGTTAATTCATGTGGGATGTGATGTCGACTAAAATGATTACTTTGACAGCCAGGTAGGATCTGGCAGCTGTGGATCAGCTCTATCCTTTTCAGTGAGGAAAACATCTATTTCGTTTCGGAGCTTTTACAAATGAAAGAAGACTTTACCGCAGCTGAGCCAACTCACTGATGTGTGATAAGGCAAGTCACAGAATTCAGAATCAATTTCATCAAGAAAAGCCTGGAACTGACGGTGATTAAGTTTAATGTTCCCGAATGAAGTTCACAGCAGAAACGACTGGTTTCAGTTCACACGAAATATCTAAGTCTTTCCCACAGGGTGTTTCAGGGTGAACAGAGCGCCCGGAATTTGCAAATCTTCCAACTGAGTCCTGATCTGCCCCCATCAGACCCTTCCTCACTCCAGCCATGTTTTTTCCTCCATTAAATGTAACACCTCGAAGCTGATTCCATTGAAGATGATTCCATTTTGTCTTACAAAACGTTTTGCACTTCCATGAAAAAACCATAAACATCACATCCATGAAAGTCAAGTCAACAGGAACACAACAACCATAAACATCACATCCATGAAAGTCAAGTCAAGAGGAACACAACAATGATAAACATCACATCCATGAAAGTCAAGTCAAGAGGAACACAACAACCATAAACATCACATCTGTGAAAGTCAAGTCAAGAGAAACACAACAACCATAAACATCACATCCGTGAAAGTCAAGTCAAGAGGAACACAACAACCATGTCAACGTCCTAGAGACCTAGGGAAATGAAACTCGGGTTCAGACAGGCAACAAACTCCATTCTGATACTTTCTGATATAATTTATTCACAGTAATCTGGCGAAGAATGGATTTCACAGCCAGTTACAATAATTACAATATCACAGGAGTTCATAACCAAAGCAATCATACACATAATCATCACAGCAAACTCTATCAACTATCTTAACAATCCTTAAATACACTTAGTTTCTATCTATCAAGTCCCCCTTAAGGTAGACCCTGCTTCTTCCTCGGTGTCCAGTCGCCGTCTGCCCTCTAACATGTCTTGGTCGGACACAGGGTGTAACTCTCTTCGAGCTTCTCGTGGAACAGGTCCTGGCACGCGGTAGGCGGGTTCCACCTGTGTCCACGGAGCTGTAGGCAAACTGACCTATCCTTCACGAAGGCTCTAGATTGTTCGAGCATTCGAGTGGTTCTATTTAGTTCTCTTATATTGGGGTTATATCCCTTCTATAAATCCCTTCTACCTTTATGTCCATACCTACTCCATGTGAGACTTTGACAAACCATAAACATCACATCTGTGAAAGTCAAGTCAAGAGGAACACAACAACCATAAACATCACATCCGTGAAAGTCAAGTCAAGGACCAGCTCTCACACCATGAGCTGTACTGGGTATATGGTGCTAGCCCCATATTTTTAGACCAATTGACATTCCATGGGAGATATGGTGGATTTGTTCAGGCACACAGTTATAATGTTGGAGTGTTTTAGAGCTTAAGTTTGAATTAAACAGAAATCAAAATGAATATATTTCTACAGTTTAAACACACAAGCCACAAACAATATGTTGTCCAATTTATTGCCTGGCATATTTCACTGCATCTCGTCAGCTGCATACTGCAGAGTTACATATCATATGAAGTGAATAAATGAATTATACCAGGGCTGAAATACTTAAAACATATAGTCACTGATATTGTTTGAATGTGGAGTGAATAAATGAATTATACCAGGGCTGAAATACTTAAAACATATAGTCACTGATATTGTTTGAATGTGGAGTGAATAAATGAATTATCCCAGGGCTGAAATACTTAAAACATATAGTCACTGATATTGTTTGAATGTGGAGCATCAGTTTTCCCCATGGTAATTTCACATTTAAAATGAAGTCTTTCTGTTGGCTGGAACCATCTAATTACCAATGCCTTGATGTATTTGAGCAATCATTTATTGTTAATCAAATACAATACACAAGATCGAATATGTTAAAACAAAACCTTTCCACCACATTCAACCAGCTTTAGCAGCTGTGGCTATAACTTTGGTGGTTCATGGTCCTGATTTAGATTATTTTATGAGTGTGTGTTTTAACTGACTTTCCGATGCAGCAGAGTTTATGCCCGTGACATCAGCTAGGTTTTTCGCTTGTGGGGTTTCCTTTTGTGTCTGCTTCTTCCAGTTGATTTGATTTCGATTTGATTTTTTTCTCTTTATGCCTTTATAATGCATATCTTTTATATTGTTGCTGTTCTTTGTTAGCCTTGAATGATGTGTGAATGAAATAATGTATGAAAGAGAGTGATAGAAGGGCAGAATGTTAGACGGGCCTGCGTGCCCAATTCTTAACCCTTTGAAAATAAAGTTTGTTTGTTCGTTCGTTCTTTGTCAGTGTTGGCTCCTAGCTCATCTGTTTTGAGTGGATGTAGTCCTTAGGACTCATCCTTTGGTTTATTTGCTTTCTTTCCTGTTTTGATGTTTTTCTGTGCCTAAACAATGAACAGTGCTGCAATCCGATTGCTACCTCTTCAGGTAGTTTAGTCAATTCAAATATCTCTTTGTGATCCTCGATAAATTTATCTCTAGGCTTTTGTCATCTTTCTGGGTGAAAACTGGTTTACACTTGAATTTATAGGTCATTTTGAATGGGTTCCTGGTTTCAGCTTAAGGTTTCTCTGTGGAATTTTGGCATTGGCTTCAGCTTGAGGTTTCTCAGTTGTCTTTTTTCTGGCTGTTGGCTTTGTTTTGGATTAGCTCCCTGTTGATTTTTAGTTGTTCTCTTTCTGTTTGAATAGCTTGTAGTATGTCTTCATGTTATTTCTTTATCCAAGCCATGTGTTCCACTTCTTGCCGGATGCTGCGCTGAATTTCTTTCATTTCTTCCAGAAGTCTTGCGTTGCTGCAGGTGTCTTGTTCTTGGTTTTCATTGGTTGGCTTCTGTGTCAGGAGTTTATTGATTTGTTTCATTAGATCAGCTATCTAGAAACCTTACAAGTGTGATGATTGTGGTGCTACTTTTACTGAAGCTGGCAGTCTGAAGAAACATAAGAGAACACATACAGGAGAGAGACCTTTCAAGTGTGATGTTTGTGGTGGTGCTTTTGCTCAAGCTGGCAGTCTGAAGAAACATGAGAGAACACATACAGGAGAGAAACCTTACAAATGTGATGATTGTGGTGCTACTTTTACTCAAGCTGACAGTCTGAAGATACATAAGAGAACACATACAGGAGTTTGGCAGCAATGAGAGTCATGGCGACTGCCAATATCGAGCAAAGACTGCTATTACTTCTGTTCCAAGGACTTGTGCTTTCACGCATCGAGTATGCCCTGGCCATCCTCACTGTCAGCCCTACACAGATTGGAAGACTTGAAAAGGTACAAAACGAAGCCATGCGCATCATTTTGGGCTGCACGAGAGACACCAGCTGTGTAGCAATGAGATACCTCCTTGACTTCCCGACAATGGAACACAGGATCAAGATCTGGAGAGCTCGTGCATACTTAAAAATAAGTGCAGATGAGCAGCACCCTCTGCATGACTCTGTATTCAGAGAAAAGGGTGACAGGCTAAAGAGGGGCAAATCATGGATGGGTCGGGCGGAAGATGTCGTCGGACAGGTCTGCAGTCTTACCAGTATCAACCCCGGCAAGGAATGGGTGCCGGTGCCTCCAGCTTTTAAGTGTACCTTCTCCTGCATTATCACACTCGACAGACGGTGCAGAGAGCAGAACCCTGCCGCTGTCAATGCAGAGGTTAACGCGCTCATCTATGATCACTCAGATAGCCCCGAAGTGCTCATCTATACAGATGGATCTGTTGTAAAGCAGCAGAGAAGTGCGTGGGCATTTACAGCCCGTTCAGCGGGCCGAACCGTTCAAGAATCCAGTGGTGCCCACTCTATGACCACGAGCAGCATGACGATGGAGGTGATGGCAGTTACACAGGCTTTCATATGGCTGGAATCACAGCATTATACCAACGTGTGTGTACTAAGTGATTCAATGAGCATGATTCAGAAGGTCGAAGCTGGATCTGTACGTAGACAGTGGACTGAGTCGCTGCGGAAGTCTGTTGTCCGCAAAGTCACCTTCATCTTCGTCCCGGGACATGCGGGAGTCGAGGGAAATGAACGAGCTGATAAATTGGCTGGCTCTGCACCCCCTGTAGATGGCCAGCCCATGGATCGTGCCGATGTCATTAACGCCCTTAAAGATATGGCGAGAACAGAGGATTTTGACGCCAGTGATTCCACATCGCTTTCCAGGATGAAAGACCTGGGAGTAAGAATCGGCACAGCCAGACGCGAGAGGTACATCGGGAAAACAAAGCGCCTCGTCAACCAACACAGAACTGGCACTATTAGCCACCGGACGCTGATGCATATGCTGGGGGGAGGATCTGAGCACCTATGGACATGTCCGGAGTGCAACGAAGATACCCCAACTGATAACTAACTAACTAACACATACAGGAGAGAGACCTTTCAAGTGTGATGTTTGTGGTGCTTCTTTTACTATTGCTGGCAGTCTGAAGAACCATGAGAGAATACATACAGGAGAGAAACCTTACAAATGTGATGATTGTGGTGCTACTTTAACTGAAGCTGGCAGTCTGAAGAAACATAAGAGAACACATACAGGAGAAAAACCTTACAAGTGTGATGATTGTGGTGCTTCTTTTACCCAAGCTGACAATCTGAAGAAACATGAGAGAACACACACAGGAGAGAAACCTTACAAGTGTGATGCTTCTTTTACTACAGCTGGCATGCTGAAGACCCACAAGAGAACACATACAGGAGAGAGACCTTTCAAGTGTGATGTTTGCGGTGTTACTTTTACTCAATCTGAAAGTCTTAAGAAACATAAGAAATCACATCCAGGAGAAAAACCTTACTAGTGTGATGTTTGTGGTGCTTCTTTTACTCAAGCTGGCAGTCTGAAAGATCATAAGAAAAGACATACAGGATAGATACCTTACACTTGTGATGAATGTAATGCTTCTTTTACTCAGACTTGTAATATGTGCATCATCATCATGTGCTCTGCCAACTACCATAGGTGTTCATGTATCTCCTCAGATCTCGTCTCCTGTTCAGGATCAACTTTGCTGATAATATTTCTTAATGTCACCATACAGTCCATCCAGCATCATTTCTCTCTGTCTGCTTATGTCTCTTTTCCTACTGATATTACCAAAGATCACTGTGTTTTCCCACGTTTCTCTTCTCATCACAATACTAAAGAATTCTATCATATCTTTCTGATAGTTGTATATAATATTCTATTTTCATAGGCCTCTTCTAGGTAATCATTGTTAAGTTACTCTGACAATCCAAGCTATTCACAACAACCCTCTTCCAGGCAATCATTGTTAAGTTACTCTGACAATCCAAGCTATTCACAACAACCCTCTTCCAGGCAATCATTGTTAAGTTACTCTATAATAATAATAATAATAATAATAATAATAATAATAAGTCTTTATTTTCAAAGGGTTAAGAATTGGGCACGCAGGCCCGTCTGACATTCTGCCCTTCTTCTCTATTTCCTCTCATACATTCTTTCATTCAACATCACTTATGAAGCAACTTTTGACAACAAAAGAACATTAAAACGCATGAAAAATAATTAATAACAAATGACTCACTGAGGCAGTGTTTAACATGGGCATTATAAATACCTAAGGAGGGTGTAACGTGCCATACATAAGGGAATGTTTTTTGGCTAGTTGTCGTTTGAGATAAGTTACCATTATTGTCTTTTTTGTGTTATTTGTTATGGGGGCATGTAGTCTGTACTAAGGTAGTGTTCAAACAGGTTGCGAATGTATGAATCATGATTGGTGGTGTCTTTGATTTCTTGTGGAAGATTGTTCCACAACTGAGCGGCAGAGTATGCTAAGCTTGTTTTATATAAGTCTATCCTAGGTTTAGGGACATGAAGTATATTTAGTCGTTCGCTTTGTCTAGCGTTATATTTAAACAATGGCCAAAGGTAGCTTGGAGCATTTTGAAATAGGATTTTGTGAATTAGTTTGGTCTTATTAAAAAGCAGGCGCTTGTGGAGTGGCAGTAACCGGAGACGTTTATATAGGTTAGAATTGTCGGTAGGCTTTTCACCATTAATTAAACGCACTGCCCTTTTCTGGAGTGAATATAGGCGTTTTGTTATTGATTTGGAGCATCCATCCCAGACTGTGGAGCAGTAATCAATATGTGTTTGTGTATGAGAAGTATAGAATATCTTTCTTGTGTTTTCGTCAAGGAAATTTTTAATTTTGGCAAGTTGGTATACTTTTTTGGCTATTTGTTTAACTACAGCATGAACATGTGAGTTAAAAGTTAGATTTTGATCTATGATAACACCCAGTGTCTTGTGCTCGGTGACACTTTCTACAGGCATGCTGCCAATGTGCAGCTGAAGAGTTCTCTGCGAGTTTAGAGTGTGAAGTCTTTGCCTGGTTCCTATTAACATAGACTTTGTTTTAGTAATGTTAATTTGCATGCGGTTTGCATGACTCCAGTTAACTACACTATTTATTTCCTGTTGCAAGGATAATTCTAGCACATTACGATCAACAGCGTTCGTATATACTGTGCAGTCATCAGCAAATAGATCGCAGGACGACGACAGATTTAATGGAAGATCATTTATATAAATGGCAAATAATAGAGGGCCAAGAATAGACCCCTGAGGTACTCCAATATTAATGGTAATGGCTTGAGATAAAACTTTATTGTGTGATACTACTTGCTTTCTATCTAATAAGAATGATTTTATTAATGTCACTATATTAAAACTTACTTTCATTGTTTCTAGTTTTTTAATTAGAATAGTATGATCTATCATATCGAATGCTTTCCTAAAGTCTATAAACACCGCTCCACATAGAGTATTGTTGTTAATATTTTGATGCCAGTTTTCTATCATGTTTGTTAGTGCCGTATGGCAAGAATATTTTGGCCGAAATCCTGACTGACTGTCAACTATCAGTTTATGGCGAACTAAGTGATCTAGTGTTGTTTTGTGGATGTGCTTTTCTAGCGGTTTGGATAATGAGGATAATATGGAAATTGGTCTATAATTACACATGAGACGATCGTCTAGAGGACCAGCTTTTAAATGAGGATACACTTTAGCGATTTTAAAGGCTGATGGGAAGTGACCTCTGGTTATACATTGATTATATATAAAAGTTAGTGACTCGCAGATCGCCGGTGCAGCATGGCGAAGGATCCGACTACTAATTCCATCTAGTCCTGATGAGTTATTGTTTTTTAGATTACGGAAATGAGTAAATACTTCAGTTGTTGTCATTAGCGGTATGTTGGAGGAAATGTGTCCATAGCATTTGTTCTCACAGAATGATGATAATAAAGATATGTCATGAGGCGCATCTGGTATTGCAGCCTTCAGTTGGTTTATGTCGGACTGAAAGTATCTACTGAATTGATCACATGTAACCTGATTTGATGGTAATGATTGTGATGATTTGTGTTTGTTTGTCAAGGTATTAATTGCTTTCCATATATCTTTAGTGTTGGTTTTATCTATTACTATGTTCTTAAAATAGTTTTTCTTTTACTTCCGAATAACATATTGAACTTTGTTTCTCAGACTACGGTACATAGTTAGATCTCTATTTTTGTGAGCCCTGTCGCGATCTCTCATAAGTTCAACTACCTCCTGTGTGATCCACGGGGGCTTTGTGTGATGTTTAACACGAACTTCCTTAAATGGAACATGTTTATCAAATATACTTAGAAAGGTCTTTAGCCAGTGGTCCAGAGCATCGTCTGGGTCAGGAAGCTGGTAAACATAGTCCAGAGATGAGTTGACCAAATCTTGTAAGAAGACGTCTCGATTGAAATTTTTGTAATTTCTATATTTTATACTTATATGTTTGTGTTTGGGAGTTTTGGTGCCCCTTCTCGACCACGTGCAACATACTGGATAGTGATCGCTCATTGCATTAATAGGTACACTACATTCTGTGATGTTATCAGCACACGTAGTATAAATATGATCTATAAGTGTTGCAGATGATTTAGTGATTCTAGTGGCTTGTTTGACTAACTGTTGGAAATTATATGACTCATCCAAGCTATTCACAACAACCCTCTTCCAGGCAATCATTGTTAAGTTACTCTGACAATCCAAGCTATTCACAACAACCCTCTTCCATGCAATCATTGTTAAGTTACTCTGACAATCCAAGCTATTCACAACAACCCTCTTCCAGGCAATCATTGTTAAGTTACTCTGACAATCCAAGCTATTCACAACAAACCTCTTCCAGGCAATTATTGTTAAGTTACTCTGACAATCCAAGCTATTCACAACAACCTTCTTCTAGGCAATCATTGTTAAGTTACTCTGACAATCCAAGCTATTCACAACAACCCTCTTCCAGGCAATCATTGTTAAGTTACTCTGACAATCCAAGCTATTCACAACAACCCTCTTCCAGGCAATCATTGTTAAGTTACTCTGACAATCCAAGCTATTCACACCAACCCTCTTCCAGGCAATCATTGTTAAGTTACTCTGACAATCCAAGCTATTCACAACAAACCTCTTCCAGGCAATTATTGTTAAGTTACTCTGACAATCCAAGCTATTCACAACAACCCTCTTCCAGGCAATCATTGTTAAGTTACTCTGACAATCCAAGCTATTCACAACAAACCTCTTCCAGGCAATTATTGTTAAGTTACTCTGACAATCCAAGCTATTCACAACAACCTTCTTCTAGGCAATCATTGTTAAGTTACTCTGACAATCCAAGCTATTCACAACAACCCTCTTCCAGGCAATCATTGTTAAGTTACTCTGACAATCCAAGCTATTCACAACAACCCTCTTCCAGGCAATCATTGTTAAGTTACTCTGACAATCCAAGCTATTCACACCAACCCTCTTCCAGGCAATCATTGTTAAGTTACTCTGACAATCCAAGCTATTCACAACAACCCTCTTCCAGGCAATCATTGTTAAGTTACTCTGACAATCCAAGCTATTCACAACAACCCTCTTCCAGGCAATCATTGTTAAGTTACTCTGACAATCCAAGCTATTCACAACAACCCTCTTCCAGGCAATCATTGTTAAGTTACTCTGACAATCCAAGCTATTCACAACAACCCTCTTCCAGGCAATCATTGTTAAGTTACTCTGACAATCCAAGCTATTCACAACAACCCTCTTCCAGGCAATCATTGTTAAGTTACTCTGACAATCCAAGCTATACACAACAACCCTCTTCCAGGCAATCATTGTTAAGTTACTCTGACAATCCAAGCTATTCACAACAACCCTCTTCCAGGCAATCATTGTTAAGTTACTCTGACAATCCAAGCTATTCACAACAACCCTCTTCCAGGCAATCATTGTTAAGTTACTCTGACAATCCAAGCTATTCACAACAACCCTCTTCCAGGCAATCATTGTTAAGTTACTCTGACAATCCAAGCTATTCACAACAACCCTCTTCCAGGCAATCATTGTTAAGTTACTCTGACAATCCAAGCTATTCACAACAACCCTCTTCCAGGCAATCATTGTTAAGTTACTCTGACAATCCAAGCTATTCACAACAACCCTCTTCCAGGCAATCATTGTTAAGTTACTCTGACAATACAAGCTATTCACAACAACCCTCTTCCAGGCAATCATTGTTAAGTTACTCTGACAATCCAAGCTATTCACAACAACCCTCTTCCAGGCAATCATTGTTAAGTTACTCTGACAATCCAAGCTATTCACAACAACCCTCTTCCAGGCAATCATTGGTAAGTTACTCTGACAATCCAAGCTATTCACAACAACCCTCTTCCAGGCAATCATTGTTAAGTTACTCTGACAATCCAAGCTATTCACAACAACCCTCTTCCAGGCAATCATTGTTAAGTTACTCTGACAATCCAAGCTATTCACAACAAACCTCTTCCAGGTAATTATTGTTAAGTTACTCTGACAATCCAAGCTATTCACAACAACCTTCTTCTAGGCAATCATTGTTAAGTTACTCTGACAATCCAAGCTATTCACAACAACCCTCTTCCAGGCAATCATTGTTAAGTTACTCTGACAATCCAAGCTATTCACACCAACCCTCTTCCAGGCAATCATTGTTAAGTTACTCTGACAATCCAAGCTATTCACAACAACCCTCTTCCAGGCAATCATTGTTAAGTTACTCTGACAATCCAAGCTATTCACACCAACCCTCTTCCAGGCAATCATTGTTAAGTTACTCTGACAATCCAAGCTATTCACAACAACCCTCTTCCAGGCAATCATTGTTAAGTTACTCTGACAATCCAAGCTATTCACAACAACCCTCTTCCAGGCAATCATTGTTAAGTTACTCTGACAATCCAAGCTATTCACAACAACCCTCTTCCAGGCAATCATTGTTAAGTTACTCTGACAATCCAAGCTATTCACAACAACCCTTTTCCAGGCAATCATTGTTAAGTTACTCTGACAATCCAAGCTATTCACAACAACCCTCTTCCAGGCAATCATTGTTAAGTTACTCTGACAATCCAAGCTATTCACAACAACCCTCTTCCAGGCAATCATTGTTAAGTTACTCTGACAATCCAAGCTATTCACAACAACCCTCTTCCAGGCAATCATTGTTAAGTTACTCTGACAATCCAAGCTATTCACAACAACCCTCTTCCAGGCAATCATTGTTAAGTTACTCTGACAATCCAAGCTATTCACAACAACCCTCTTCCAGGCAATCATTGTTAAGTTACTCTGACAATCCAAGCTATTCACAACAACCCTCTTCCAGGCAATCATTGTTAAGTTACTCTGATAATCCAAGCTATTCACAACAACCCTCTTCCAGGCAATCATTGTTAAGTTACTCTGACAATACAAGCTATTCACAACAACCCTCTTCCAGGCAATCATTGTTAAGTTACTCTGACAATCCAAGCTATTCACAACAACCCTCTTCCAGGCAATCATTGTTAAGTTACTCTGATAATCCAAGCTATTCACAACAACCCTCTTCCAGGCAATCATTGTTAAGTTACTCTGACAATCCAAGCTATTCACAACAACCCTCTTCCAGGCAATCATTGTTAAGTTACTCTGATAATCCAAGCTATTCACAACAACCCTCTTCCAGGCAATCATTGTTAAGTTACTCTGACAATCCAAGCTATTCACAACAACCCTCTTCCAGGCAATCATTGTTAAGTTACTCTGACAATCCAAGCTATTCACAACAACCATCTCAGGAATCATATATTTGATGCTTGGAACAAAATTGAAGACATTTTATCGAATCCAACCAAATTTTACTTAGATATAAAGCCAGCAACCCTGAGGAATTGGTTGCAAATGTGAGAAAAGAGAGTCAGTCACTTTTAGATAGTAAATTCATCAGTGAGGCAACTGCACAGTTAGTCATTCCACAGGGCTCATAAACCCCCAACTTTATGGCCATGGGGAGTCCTCTAGGTCCCATTCTAGCAGACGTCTTGATGGTGCACTCAGAAAAACAAAGACCCTCATATATTAATGACCTAGTTCTAAAGCACTGGTGTGTGGATGACATATTATTCATCCCAGAGACCAGACAATGGGCTGAATCATTTAACTCCATCATGAACCAAGCCCACAAGAACATTTCTTTGTCTGTTGACCATGAACATAATGACACCTTATCATTTTTAGAAATATTAATTCAACATTGACAGGGTGGCACCATCCAAAGATCTGTCTATTGAAAGGGAACATGGACAGGCCAATATCTGAATTTAAATAGCTTTGCGCCTATTCGGTATACTGGTCCCTGTTTAATCGAGCTAGAATGATTTACTACGATGACACACTAAAAGGAAACCAGAAACTCTTAACCGTAATCTACAATCAAATGTTTATTCAGCTGACTTCATCAAACGTCATTACCAGCCACCTAAACCTACTCCCACAGAATCATCGGTCCCCAGACCTCAATTGTCTTTTCCCACTAACCTTTCGAGGGACGCTAATGAAATGAATATATTATATATTCTTTGTTGCTGAACCAGAGATCAGATATAAGGCCACCTCGATACTACCCCCATCTGTGAAAGAACCATTGTTTCTGTACAACAAATCTAACTGCACTTATAAATTTCAGTGTGAGTGCCAAGCACCTTACATAGGTAGAACAGAAAGCAATGTAGCAAGTAATCAAACATATATCAGAATGGGTGGAAAACAGATTTAATCAGTCTTCAGGAATCCCTGTGCAGTGGTCATGAAATATTTAGACTGGTGATTTCAAGACATTTGTTTAATAGCCACCGTAAAGTTAAAAGAGAGAAGACATCTTGTGTATTATATTTGAACAATAAATGATTGCTCAAATACATCAAGACATTAGTAATTAGATAGTTCCAGTCAGGTTTGTGCATACAGAAAGACTTCATTTTAAATTTGCAATTACCATGGGGAAAACTGATACTCCACATTCAAACAATATCAGTGACTGTGTGTTTTAAGTATTTCAGCCCTGGTATAATTCATTTATTCACTTCGTATGATATGTAACTCTGCAGTATGCACCTGATGAGATGCGTCAAAATATGACAGGCAATAAAAATCTCGAAACAACCACATAATCAATTTATTATTGCTCACTGGATTTAGGAGGCCTGGTGTTCCTTGCCAGTGAGAAGTCCTGATCGTTCGGGTCCCATCGATTGACGGACGTCGGTCGCGGCGAATGGGCAATCTTGAGCATAGCCTACGATGGGTAGCGTTGTGATGTTCTGTTGTGATAATTTGGTGTGTCCAGTGTGTGCCGCGTGGTTACACACCCGCTTCACACGCGTGATCCGGGACTGTTTCCGGATCCGGTCAGGGATATGCACTACTGACGAGCTAAAACGAGGGCGAAACTCAAGTATAGTGCTTCCATATTGACGTGGATAGGCCTTAGGTTCATACCAGAATGCGATCGGCGTTGCCAGTAGTGGGTTGTGCTCAATATTTAAATTTCAAATCCTGAAACAACCACATAATCAATAATTTAGACAACAAATTGTTTGTGACTTCTTTGTTTAAACTTTATGAATATTAGGGGCGTACATTTGAAACCCGTTCCAATAGCTTTATAACAAAAGCATGAAAGAAACATTAACAGGTGTGGTAGAATTAAACAAAGCATTCATTTTGAATGAATTATGCACCATGGGTTAGTCAGAAGAAGTCACTGTAGGCATTCAGGCAAGCATCCCATTGCTTAGGTCGTCCGCAAAAAAAGATTGTCGTGCTCACTGAACCAAGTGGTTACCGCGTTCATTATGTCTGCATCTGTGTGAAATCGTTGCCCCTTGAGAGCTTTTTTTTAGAGGTCCAAACAAATGAAAATCACATGGTGACAAATCAGGACTATAGGTTGGATATTGCAGAATTTCCCACTTCTTCCTTGCTAATGCTACCTGCACAATCTTTGTGACATGCGGACGAGCATTATCATGCAACAAAATCACACTTTGAGAAAGCATGCTGGGTCATTTATTCTTGATGGCTTTTTGCAGCTTGTCTAATGTTTGCAAGTAATGGGTAGAGTTGATGTTAACACCTTGTTCTTTAAAGTCGGCCAACAATAACCCTTCATGGTAAAAAAATGCGCTCAGCATAACCTTAGCAGCAGAAACCTGTAACTTGAATTTTTTGGCTTTTGGTGATCCAGCATGCTCTCTCTTTTGCTGCTCGGCTCAAAGTGGTGACACCATGATTCATCGCCTGCCACTATGCGGAAGAGAAATGCATCATCCTCCATTCTGTAACCAGCAAGTGGTTCAAACACTATCCCATGCGTTCCTCTTTTTGGTGGTCGGTCAACATCCGTGGTACCCACTGTGAACACACCTTCTGATATTGCAGTTTCTTACGAACGACCTTTTGAATTGTCCAAATTGACACATCAAATTCTTTCACTAGCAAACATGCTTCGACAACTGCCAATAGGTAATTTCTCTCATTGACTTATAAACAACTCGTTATGCTTTGAACAATGTGACGAATGATTAAGCGACTCCAAATGAAAACGATACTCACTCTTTTAATTCAAGTCGAGCGGAACAAATAATAGCGTACAAATATCGGGTGATATTAAACTGCCCCCGAGATGTAGGAGCGGCGTTTAATTAATAAATGTTTCACACGAAAACTCCCTGCCTTGCCCCAATGTCCTCTTTGAGGTGCAAACTTGCCATTTCACAGTTCAGAGTTGCAGCGCGTCTAGGGTTTTCGAGTCCTGTCTTAAGTATCCATTTGCCAATCGATCTTTCCTCCTGAATTCTATTCGCCTAAGCTCGGAATCAGTCGCATACAGCGCTTCACACACGGCTCTCTGGAAGACACGTCCTTTCCTTTCGAATCACACACACAGAAAGTCCTTTGTTGTTCTGTGACGCTATATTCGTTTCCAATGGTATCTTCCTTTCCTATTTGTCCATTTTTGTGCAGAACTGGGAAAATCCCATTCATGACTTTTGTGGAGTGTACCGTCATATGGCATAATGCCCCCTCCTAGATAAAAAAAAATGTTTTCATTTTTTTTTTCCTATGGATATATGTAGTACTTTGCAAATATATGCATTAACCTTTAACAACGAAACCTGGAAAATTCCTAGTCTCCCCCTTTATCTACTCTCAAAAAAATAATAATACTGTCATATGACGGGCACGCCCACCTGTCTAATACCCCATTAGACGTCGTGTGGCTGATCATGGTAGATCATACCAACTAATAACCATATTAGTCCCTACCTTGTCTTAATAGACAAGTGTGTCCTCACTCTTGGTAATACCATAAGTTTTGGACGAGAGTACTAATGGGTTTCCCAGTATTCCATGTTGGTCGTTGTTGTTGTTCCTCTATATAATCCATGTATATTTATATGTTGGTAGGGTAACGTAACTATCCATGTCTTGCGAGACTTTATGGAGCCATTTGCTATGTACGACTGTCCAATACGTGTGTGTATATCTTTAAACCATCAGTCGATTCCGTAGATGTTAATGGATCGATTGGCAAAATAGTTCTCTCCAAAATTAATTCAAGCTAAAAACCACTCACTCCATCACAATGAACAATTGAATAATAATTATCAATATACATATTCTAAAGTACTGACTTATCTACGTAACTTATTAATATAACAAATTAACTCAAACTAATTGACTAAGTAATTCTAATTAACTAAGTAATTGTTCAATTGGAATTAACCAATAAGATTACACAACACAATCTACAAATACTTGACCGCAGTTTTCCACGTAAAATAATGACGGTCAAACATCCATCCAATGTGCAGGACATATTATTGGACCATTGCATCCGTGTATATGTCTCTGTCAATAAATGTAAATTAACCACACATGTATCTATTTGATTATACTATGTATTACTAACAGTATTAATTTAAAGTCACCGATTGTATCAACATTGTCTATTAATTAGGTGCTATTTGATTGAAATTTTGTTAAGTTTCCTAACAATTTATGAACAGAATAGATACAATAAACTATAACTGAATAAATTATAATATATATTAGTCTTACTATATACTACAATCGACTTAGAATGTCTCATATAATATGATTGACTGATTAAAATCTTGCAGACATAGAGTTGTGAAGAATCCTATATAAATTTAGTAATGTTCTCTATTATAGACATAATTATCAAAGAATAGAGAATCAAACTATTTTTAAGATGAATTATAGAACTATTAGATAGTGTGAACAATTCTGACAAGTGATATCTGGCATAACCAAATAATCAGACCTAAGACCCTAATGTGTCTGTAGTGTATTATGTGTTGATATGAACCTAACACTTTCATCCCATTTTATTTTTCTTTATTTATTTCTTTCATTCTATTTCTTTCTTCTATACTTATGGTGTTTCTGTACTGTATGCCTGCTAATATTTGTACTTTTCAACTTTGTTGAATTGAACGCTGTCATACTTTTCACTTGTATATATATTGACAATAGAGTATGTTTGATTACTTTACAGCAGACAAACGCCAAGTAAATACAGTATGCATTAATCAATGCATTTTGTTTATTGTAAATTTGTTTGTTATTATTGACTTGTGTGTAAATTTCCTTGAGTGATTGAATGACTGTATTTTTATTCACAATATCATCAATATATGCTTTTGTTTGTGAGGATGTGTTCCTGACTATGGATGTTACCTGAGATAAGGTCAATTTCAGCCATATCAAAATGTTTGTAATAAATATGGTTACAATATCCCATGTCGTCTGTTGTTTGTAACCATTATGTTTAACTTTTGTTATCTTCTTGTGTGCTACTCTGTTGTTATTAACAGTCGGTTGAACTTTTAATGAATGTGTAATTCCTTCTTCTTGTGATACTTGGGTTTGTGATTCTGTGCGTATCACATCAAGTTTGCGTTCTCCAGTTTGAACGTAATCTTTAACATCAGTGATGTTACCAATTATCAACCCAGCACATGGGTTTGGCAGTACTGCTGCGCATACTTTACCTTCATAATATGGGCATTTTATGCTGACCCATGCGGTTTTGTACATTTCTATTGTACCACCAAATGTTCTGCACTCAATACTTTTACCTGTATAATTACTTTCTTTTATGAGTTTGTGATTAACACCTGTAATATCCGAACCTGTGTCTCTAAAACAGTTTGTTGGTAACCCATTAACCTCCGCTTGGTGTATCATCAGAGTACCTTGACGAGTGCATGCTGCGTTCGCTTCATGAATATGCCTCTTGTGGGCTGATGTGAGGTCATCACCATTAATATGACATTCCTTACCTGTTCTGTTATTATATGACTCTATAATGGCTGCGTGTGTGTCCTCTATATCATCTGAATCGCTACTACTACTAGACAACACATATGCATTACTCGCCTCTTTCCACGTATTCTTCATCGGACAAGACTTGCTAGTGTGCCCGTACGCCCGACACGAGAAACATTTGATGCTTCTCTTGAATGAGTCATACTTACTCTTTTTCTTTGCTGTGATGTCCCTTAAGATAATCTAAATATCCAGGGTGTCGATCACACATTTCCAAATGTCCATGAGACAATTTGCAATACTGACATCTGGATAGGTGTCCTTTTCTTGGTCTGTCTCCCTCTCTGTTAGAATACTGGTATGGACTATTTCTATTCCTATTACCACTAAATTTTCTAAATTTGCCATTGCCTTTCTGGAATCTAGCACTTGCTCCTATTACCAGTTCTGGCTGTGCACAACTTGCGAATATGTCTCGATGTGCATTGAAATATGATTCTCCTCTCGTTTCCATTTCCTTAAGATCTTTGCATTTATTCTCCACTAGAAATATAGACATGGCCTCTGGTACTGCAGATAGTAATCTATCTCTAATTATTAAGTCTCGGATTTTATTATAATCAGACCCAATATCAGCGGCTTTAGTCCATTTATCAAAAGATGAGGTTAACTCAGAAACAAAGTCAAGGAAAGTTTGGTTAGATTTCGGAGTAAGTGTTTTAAACTTAGTACGTAAGCCCGATTCATCTAAACTAAAGTGTGCCAAAACACGATCTCTCATGTATTTGTAGTTGGTACGTAAGTCCTCAGGTATTAACTCGATTACCTTTAAAGGCTCCAATGCGAGATGCCTGTGGAACAGAATCGGTACGTCTAGTTCCGGTACCTTGTAGTACTTTACAAGCACTTCAAAATTGGTAATCCAAGAACTGACAGAATCACCTTGCTGGAAATTGCGAAAAAGACCTTGATACTTTTTCACTGGATCATTATGTTTTGCTTGAATTCTTACTCGTTCAATCTCAGCTTCACGATCCATTTCCAATGACTTGACTTTCAAATTACCTTCAACTTCCTTGTCCTTAAGAAGTTGTTCGGCCAAAAGTTTTTCTTTCTCAAATGCCAGTTGCTTATCTTTCATCTCCCGTTCCAGCGTTAATTCCTTTTCTCTAGCGGCAATTTTGTCACGTTCCAACGCCATCTCTTTTTCTTTTAACTCTTTCTCAAGAGCCAATCTCTCTCGTTCCTGTGAAGCTTGAAGCTGTTTTGCTTCTTTCTCTGCTGCCAATTTTTCAGCTCTCTCTTCACGTTGCTGTGTCTGAAAATCTTTCAATTCTTGCTTCGCCCAATTCCTGAGGTCTGCACCGGTCAAACCAGACCTTTCACCCATGTCCATGAAGTCTTGAAGTGTTGACATGTTGTCTTAATGATCTGTAAATTATGCCGCTATAATAGTATATATGTGAAACACAGCCGATAGAATGCGTATAGACAATGACAAGCGTATTCAATTATATATATGCAAGTTGAATGAGAAGTCAACTCGAAATCAATAATATAGAAGAGTATAAACACGCGAGAAGAATAGCAACTCGGCGCAAGATAGATAACGTCCTAACCGTTACAAAACGTAAGCACTAGAAATTAGTAGTAAAAATATATATTCAATATAAAGTACAGCGACACAATACTAACATTGACAAAAGACGATTGACGCAAGACGACAATACATATTTTCATTCACAACAGACAAAATTATTACTCCTAAAAAATTTAAGTAACAACACAATAAACACTTTATATACTACTTACAATTACGATACCAACAATGTGTGTTATCACACGCAAGATCAACACGAACAACTTCGTATTGACCTGACGATAGTCAACACAAACGATTTCTAAAGTAATCAAGCGTGCTTAACCACTTTAGAAATACCCATTCCAACCACCCGCACTGCTAGTTTGTAATTGCTTTTGTTAACATTTATAATCAGCACCTTATTAATATATAACAGATGTTGGACAATCGACCACAATAAACAATACTGGCCTTAACGAGTTTCCAAATCCATCCAGTGTTCCCATGAATGTAAACTGTTGATTTGACTGACTAATAATGTTCTGTATTGACGTAACTAGTATTTGCTGTCCGATCGATTGACGTATGAGTAGAACAATTAAACTGTGTCTCCGTGTTAGTTGCTCCTGTTTGCGTATGACGATAGTGTAATAAACTTACACTAGTACCCTGAAACCACGCGGTTCGTGGCCGACTTCAGCGAAACTTAGTCGGCTGTGGTACCATCGACGACCCTTGAATAACTGGAAACGACGCTGACTAACAGCGTGACTCCTATGTATGTCGTCGAACAGCGTAATGATCCAGTTCCCTGGTTTGAGTTACTTCATTGAAAATGGCCATCATTGCTTCCCGTGCGAACGTTGGTGATAAAGTTGAAAAGGCGTGCATGAACTCTCTGGGGTAAATGTCGTTGTGAATTAGTGTCTTGACTATATTATGTTGAGGGTGGCAAAGGTGTGGAAGGGACATCCCAACATGTGCAGTCCATATAGTAATGAAAATAAATATCTTGTGACTGAGTTCTTGATGTCTTCCTGGCCAGTGCAAATGACGTTAGTAACTGGCGCCAGTGGCTAGTTAATAATATTCCTTGTTGGAAGACGATGTACCCAAGGCCGACATATCATAAGTCCGGTGTGTCCTATACTTTAATGCGATTAAGTCAATATTATGTCACTTAAATGTCCGATCAGGTATTTTTAGTGCAATATATTGTGCAACATTGATGTGGTGGAATGTAGTGTCCGTCTCCGATGTGTGTTGATATCTTTCATAACGTTATCAGTGTCCACAAGTTCGTTGTTTGAAGTGTAACAATGTCCGTAAAATCTCTGAGTGTTGCAGCATAAAATCATCCAACACGTAATCAAAATGTTCAGTCTTGTGACGTATATTGTATTTACAATACGTATCTATCCAGTAGTTGAAGCTGTTTCAGTAATAGTTGTAACTATATGTTTCATCTTCCTTGCATTGTACAGTGCAGTGTCCCAACGACGGCCTACTTTCATTTACCATATGTAACGTCCATCGAGTGTGTACTTCATTCATTCGTTTCAAACTGTATACACCAAATAAGTTGTTTACTTCACTGCTGTTTTTCTACTATCTTCAGTTAATCTTTAATTTCTAATGTGTAATAATGTTCTGTAATGCACAATTTATATTGCAACGTTGATCATTCTCTAATGAGTGTTCATTATGTGCACCAGTGTGCGTTTTGCCTTTCGTTTGCTGATGTGCATATGTATAATAAATGGTTGTGTTCTTTCTTAACGTTCAGCATAATGATTGTTCGTTATAAATACTCTCCATCATATACTTTATATATATATACTTTCCTACCTTCCTTTCTCCTTTGATTGTTCAAGTTGCTCTTATGAATGATTCATTCACGATGTTCTAACCATTGTGTATGGAGGCCGACATTTTTACTTTTCACACTCTTGACGTTCTTCCGATGCGACTCCGTGTGTTCCGGCGCGCTATTTATGTTTCTCTGTGCCGAGTTTCGTTCGTGCGCATTTCTTGTTTACTAATAGCTTTCGCGGGAAATCTTTGTTGACAATTGGATCTTAAAAACCGGCGAGCATCCCATCTTCATGCCAATAGGTAATTTCTCCCATTGACTTATAAACAACTCGTTACGCTTTGAACAATGTGACGAATGATTAAGCGACTTCCAAATGAAAACGATACTCACTCTTTTATTTCAAGTCGAGCGGAACAAATAATAGCGTACAGTTATCGGGTGATATTAAACTGCCCCCGAGATGTAGGAGCGGCGTTTAATTAATAAATGTTTCACACGAAAACTCCCTGCCTTGCCCCAATGTCCTCTTTGAGGTGCAAACTTGCCATTTCACAGTTCAGAGTTGCAGCGCGTCTAGGGTTTTCGAGTCCTGTCTTAAGTATCCATTTGCCAATCGATCTTTCCTCCTGAATTCTATTCGCCTAAGCTCGGAATCAGTCGCATACAGCGCTTCACACACGGCTCTCTGGAAGACACGTCCTTTCCTTTCGAATCACACACACAGAAAGTCCTTTGTTGTTCTGTGACGCTACATTCGTTTCTAATGGTATCTTCCTTTCCTATTTGTCCATTTTTGTGCAGAACTGGGAAAATCCCATTCATGACTTTTGTGGAGTGTACCGTCATATGGCATATATGTGAACACACCTTCTGATATTGCAGTTTCTTACGAACGACCTTTTGAATTGTCCAAATTGACACATCAAATTCTTTCACTAGCAAACATGCTTCGACAACGATTCATCTGTACTGCTGCATCAATTGTGGCGATGGTTTTTTTTCTGTTGCAACAATATGCGCTTGACCCGGTTGTCGAAGATCTGTCGTGAACTGACGTCCTTTCCGAAACATTCGTGCCCAGTTTGTCACTGTTGTTTTTAACACACATTTGTTACCGTACGCTGCCTGCATTCATCGATGAATGTCCACTGGACATCCTTAAAATGAAAAAAAAACAACTTAATTACTGCTCTTTGAGCTTCTTTGGGCGGATTTTGGATCAACCTGGCCATTTTCTCAACAGTCAGAAACAGAACCTATGCATCATGGGACGATAAGCACTTGCTCTTTTATTCATTGGTCAGTACTTATCATATGACTATGTCTTGATCGTGTTCAACATATGCAGTTATGCGCGGTGTGGCACTAACAGATTTCAAATGAATGCCCCTTATATATTAACTCTTTCGCTACCGTGCTCCCATCTGTGGACAGAATGGATTTGCTGTAATGGCAGTCCGCCCTTTTCGTCCCACAAAATGATCAGTGGTTTATTTCACATATTTCTGCTCCGTTTCGGAATTTTAAGTTACAGTAAACTAAAAAGTAGTACAGCCGAAAGATTTCTACGCCATCTTGGAGCGGTCAATCTTTTTCTAATTTTGGATTCTTGTGAATTTTCAGTTTTAAGGTAGTGTTAATTTGTTTGTTTTGGTTTTTCACAATGGAAACGCCCACCAGTTTGCGTCCACGTAGTATGACTTGAGATCAAGCTAGATTATTGTTTATAATAATATGTGAATATTTAGAAAGTAGTTTTAGTTGTGTCTAAAGTTTTAGCACGTGGTGATAAAGAAAAACCAGTGAATGTTCGTCAACAGCTGAGTGTTTGACAACAAAGCACGAATGGCTGAAGTTTACGTCTGTCATTATTGCTATGGGACTTGATCCAAGACCATGTATCAAAGACTACCGGTGTACAAGTGCACATTTATATTATACTCCTTGGTATGGCACTACGTTTCCCAGTAATCAATTAGAAAATTATAATATATTTATCACACCATGTTTCATGTATGTCAACCTGAGGGTACCCAAAAAAAAAAAAAAAAAATTTATCCTCTTGTTGACATAATTCTGAAGAATATCCAGGAAGCATTTTACCCATTTGAAAATGTGTCCATTGATGAAATGATTATTTGATGGAAGGGCTAAACAAAGCTAAAAAAAACCATGCATTGTTGTCTCTACCAATTCTGTAGTTAGAACTGTTGAGAGCGGATTGCGAAAACCGCAAAGCAAGCCGAAGATGGTCTCCATGAAAATAACACGGCGATGAATGGCTGCGACAGAATGGACCAAATGGTTGGATATTATAATATCCATGATAGGAAAACCATTAAGTGGTGGAAGAATATCTACTACTAGATCTTTGAAATTGCACAGATCAATGCTCACATCCTACATTCCATATGGCAAACAGAGAAAGGAGGAAAAAAATTGTTATAGAAGGATTTCAAGTAAAGGAAAGTGCTCATCGCGAAGTAGCTCAGAGTATTCCTGAAAGTTTGACACTCTGCCTGCCGAAGAATTTCAGTCTGTTGCAGGAAATTATGCCGAAAGATTTACATGAGCCAAGCATTTAATAGAATTTGTCGGTGTCAATAGAGACTGTGTTTTTTGCAGCACTCGAACTAAACGACACATATCATCTTTTGTTTTGCTCCGGCTGCACTAATAGACCAGACTTGTGCGCCAAAGTTTGCTTTGCAGCCTATCACAAATAGACTGCCACATATAGTAAATAAAAACAAACAGACATGACAATTAAATGTAAATCTGCCAAGTGTTTTCCTAATTTTTGTCTGAAAAAAGAAAAATACATGATTCAGAATCTGCGGCAAAACTTCTTTTCGGATGATTGATTCGGAGCAATTGTATTTATAGTTTAGAAAAGTGTTGTTTGTGCAGTAAATTCATCAGGATTAGCAGTGATCAGGATATTGGATAACAACGCCCCCTTGGTAAGTACAATGTTTACATTATTTTTACCTACTTTTGTCCAATTATTTTACAAATTATATTATTATTTTTATTTTATTTACAACCTAAAGCAGACATTCTCCTACCAACATATTCCTTGTGCAATCCCCTTTATTTTGATATATAATACAACATTTCTGCTACAATTTTAACCATTTTCATAACATTATTGCGACATACACCAACTTCCAGATTTCGGCCATTAGTTTTTTTCATTTGTGTGACAAAGACATGGTTCAGAATATGCACCAAAACTTCCTTTTGGGTGATTTAAATGAGCAATACTGTTTATATTCTTGAAGACAAGTGGTGTTTGTTTGATTATTCAGTAAATTAAACATGATTAGCAGTATAGGAGTGTAGAAAACACATTCTAAGTGCAATGTTTACATTATTTTTACCTACTTTTGTCCAATTATTTTACAAATTATATTATTATTTTTATTTTATTTACAACCTAAAGCAGACATTCTCCTACCAACATATTCCTTGTGCAATCCCCTTTATTTTGATATATAATACAACATTTCTACTACAATTTTAACCATTTTCATAACTTTACTGTGACAGACCCCACCTTCAAGATTTCAGCCATTATTTTTTGTCATTTTGTGTGAAAAATACATGGTTCAGAAAATGCACCAAAACTTCTTTTTGGGTTACTTTAATGAGCAATACTGTTTATATTCTTGAAGACAAGTGGTGTTTGTTTGATTATTCAGTAAATTAAACATGATTAGCAGTATAGGAGTGTAGAAAACACCTTATAAGTGCAGTTTTTTAAATAATTTTTACCTCTTTAATTTCAGTTGTTATTATTAAACCTCTCATTATTGTCATAATATTTGTAACCTATCAATTAATTATTAACACTGTCATGTTCCTTGTGCAATCCTCTTTAATTTGATATGTAATACAATAGGTCTTCTACCACCTTAACCATTTTAAAAGCATTATTGTAACACACCCCTAGTTCCAATTTTCTGCCATAAATTTCTGTTTGGTCACAGCCCAGTTTTTGTTTGGTAGTGAAAGAGGTTTTAATTTCTGTTTAATTCAAACTTAAGCTCTAAAATACTCCAACATTATAACTGTGTGTCTTAACAAATCCCCCATATCTCCCATGGCATGTCAATTGGTCCTAACATATCAGGCTAGCACCATATACCCAGTACAGCTCATGGTGTGAGAGCTGGTCCTTGGCTTGACTTTCACGGATGTGATGTTTATTGTTGTTGTGTTCCTCTTGACTTTCACGGATGTGATGTTTATGGTTGTTGTGTTCCTCTTGACTTGACTTTCACAGATGTGGTGTTTATGGTTGTTGTGTTCCTCTTGACTTGACTTTCACGGATGTGATGTTTATGGTTGTTGTGTTCCTCTTGACTTGACTTTCATGGATGTGATGTTTATGGTTATTGTGTTCCTCTTGACTTGACTTTCACAGATGTGGTGTTTATGGTTGTTGTGTTCCTCTTGACTTGACTTTCACGGATGTGATGTTTATGGTTGTTGTGTTCCTCTTGACTTGACTTTCATGGATGTGATGTTTATGGTTGTTGTGTTCCTCTTGACTTTCATGGATGTGATGTTTATGGTTGTTGTGTTCCTCTTGACTTGACTTTCACGGATGTGATGTTTATGGTTGTTGTTTTCCTCTTTACTTTCATGGATGTGATGTTTATGGTTGTTGTGTTCCTCTTGACTTGACTTTCACGGATGTGATGTTTATGGTTGTTGTGTTCCTCTTTACTTTCATGGATGTGATGTTTATGGTTGTTGTGTTCCTCTTGTCTTGACTTTCATGGATGTGATGTTTATGGTTGTTGTGTTCCTCTTGACTTTACTTTCACGGATGTGATGTTTATGGTTGTTGTTTTCCTCTTTACTTTCATGGATGTGATGTTTATGGTTGTTGTGTTCCTCTTGACTTGACTTTCATGGATGTGATGTTTATGGTTGTTGTGTTCCTCTTGACTTGACTTTCACGGATGTGATGTTTATGGTTGTTGTGTTCCTCTTGACTTGACTTTCACGGATGTGATGTTTATGGTTGTTGTGTTCCTCTTTACTTTCATGGATGTGATGTTTATGGTTGTTGTGTTCCTCTTGACTTGACTTTCACGGATGTGATGTTTATGGTTGTTGTTTTCCTCTTTACTTTCATGGATGTGATGTTTATGGTTGTTGTGTTCCTCTTGACTTGACTTTCACGGATGTGATGTTTATGGTTGTTGTGTTCCTCTTTACTTTCATGGATGTGATGTTTATGGTTGTTGTGTTCCTCTTGACTTGACTTTCACGGATGTGATGTTTATGGTTGTTGTTTTCCTCTTTACTTTCATGGATGTGATGTTTATGGTTGTTGTGTTCCTCTTGACTTTACTTTCACGGATGTGATGTTTATGGTTGTTGTGTTCCTCTTTACTTTCATGGATGTGATGTTTATGGTTGTTGTGTTCCTCTTGACTTGACTTTCACGGATGTGATGTTTATGGTTGTTGTTTTCCTCTTTACTTTCATGGATGTGATGTTTATGGTTGGTGTGTTCCTCTTTACTTTCACGGATGTGATGTTTATGGTTGTTGTGTTCCTCTTTACTCAATACTTGCTAGTCTGTAACGATGGGGTATCACAGTGATCTTGACAGGAACAGCCACAAAGCATGTGCCAAAATATCTCTGGTAGATAACTCAATGAAGGTGATGTTAGCCAACTGTGTTTGCTTGGCCGGTCTAAAAAGTCACTTAAAAGTCGACTTCATTGCACCGGGTTTGTATCCCATATGGCTCAGTCTCTTTCCACAGCACATAAAGTGTCACACAAAGTATGAACTCTGCCACTCCAGCGATGACCCCCCCCCCCCGTCCCCGTCCCCGTCTCTCCCAACAAATGCTCTCATGAACCGAAGGACGCGGCCCAGAATTGTACCCACAACCTTCGGAGCCCGAGGCAGATGGTTTGGCCACATAGAATCCCAGCCAATCTTCCCTGCCCTAACAGCCCATGTAAACCATTTCCGTGTAGTGTATATACTACACACTATGGATATACAAATGTGTAGGTGTGCCCATCATCTCAGCCTGTACATTTACAAATAATGATGACACACGTGTCAACAGATGAATATGTACTCGTATAGTTTGCCGTTAATAATCTTTATTAATATTATATAACTGATTTTGGCCACTTTGAAAGGTGTCAGGTCTTAGTCAGATATGACTGAGCTACCGTATAACAGTAGACGGTACTACCTGGTTTCTGTTAGCGCTGAACGTTGGGCGGCGCTTACCAAACCCGACACCCCACATTGTACCAACGGCTTCGGGCGGAAGAGCGCAATTGGGAGGGTACAAGCCTTACCCTGGTGCGAGGAAATGCAAGCTAAAGACAAAATGGCAGGGCAGACCAGGCCCCAAGCCTTGGTTGGCGACTGGTCTAGGATCGAAGCTCCGACAGGCGGACAGTTAGAGCATTGCTTTGCTGATCCGGCAGCTTCTGCAGCTTGTCTTGTTCCAGTTGTAGGGGTGTTACCTTTCCTCTGGAGTAAACTAGGCAGGCCGAGAGAGGGATCATGCTGCATGGGCAACACATGATCTCTATATTTTAGCCCAGGCTTTGTGCTATGGAGAGGCAATAACTCCATCCCTGGTCTTAACTGGTCTCGGAATCAAAGCGAGAGGCAACTGTTACGGGTTATAAGTCCTTGTCAGTTGGCGTAGACATGGGGCGCCATGCGTTGCCTCTGACGGTGGGAGACACCTATAGGTGTCACTGATCAGCTACCGCCCGCCTCAAGCTGGGCAGCCCCCAGCCAATTGGGTGCTGATCCGCCACAGCCTGCCTGCTTCAATGGGTGCTTGGGGCTAGCACAAAATCTGAATCGCAGGCTGTAAAACCAATGCACCAGGTACAAACAAAAATAAAAATAGAAACCTCAAGCTACGGCTTGCAACCTGGAACGTGAGAACCATGTGTCCAGGATTTTCCACTGACTTGACCAATATTGACGATGTGAGAAAAACGGCTGTGATTGATGCCGAACTCAATCGTCTAAACATTGATATTGCTGGCCTGCAGGAGACTCGCCTCGCTGAGGAAGGGTCACTCAGGGAAAACAACTACACCTTTTTCTGGAAGGGTAGAGGGCAGGCAGAAAACAGGCAACACGGTATGGGCTTTGCAGTGAAGAATTCGCTACTGGGAATGATTGAAATTCCAGCAGGAGGAAAGGAAAGACTATTATCCCTGCGCTTGGCAACTTCTTGTGGGTTTGCCACCATTATTACTGCATATGCACCGACACTCGATTCCTCTGATGATGTGAAGGATTCGTTCTATGAGGAGTTAGACTCCGTGATCAAGGCAGTTCCAATATCTGACTACATTTATATGCTCGGTGATTTCAATGCTCGTGTGGGCAAGGACTCGAGTTCATGGCCAGTGTGCCTTGGAAAATACAACATCGGTCGCATGAATGAAAATGGGCAAAGGCTGCTGGAGCATTGCACCAGTAATGACCTATGTATTACAAACTCCTTTTTTAAAACAAAAGAGATGCATAAGGTCACATGGAAACATCCAAGATCCGGCCATTGGCACCAGTTGGACTTCATCATCACACAGAGACAACATCTGAACCATATATCACTGACTCGAAGTTACCACAGTGCTGACTGTGATACGGATCATTCTTTGGTTGTTGCAAGGGTTAGACTGAGACCAAAGAGAATCTACACAGCTAAACACAAATCTAGCCTCAGGATTAATATTATTAACACTCATGATCCTGAAAAGTGCTTTCAGTTTCAACAGCAACTTGAAGACGCTTTCACTGATACACCAGAAAATTGTACAGTAAATGAAAAGTGGGGTCAAATTGAGGAAACTCTTTATAAAACTGCCGTAGGGGTTTACGGCACTGTGGATCATAAGAGGCAGGACTGGTTTGCGGCCAACAGCGAGACTCTGCAGCCCTTGATTGATAAGAAGAAGAAAGCTCTCTTAAGAAACAAGGAAAGACCAACGCGTAACACTCTGAGTGAGCTTAGGCAAGCTAGGAAGGATGTGCAAAAGGCTGCCAGGCAGTGTGCAAATGATTATTGGATCAAGTTATGTGAGTCCATTCAAATCGCAAGTGATAAGGGAGACATAAGAAGCATGTATGAAGGAATAAAGAAAGCCTGCGGTCCAGTGATCAAAAGAAGTGCACCATTGAAAACCTTGACTGGAGAAATCATCACTGATAAGAAACAGCAGATGGACAGATGGGTAGAGCACTATTTGGAGCTTTACTCAAGTGAGACCAAACTAGCGGATGATGCCCTCAACGCCATAGAGGCTCTATCAACTCTTGACCACCTGGACACACTTCCCACCATAACAGAAGTTAAGTGTGATATAAATGAACTTGCATCTGGCAAGGCTCCAGGTAAGGATGGGATTCCAATAGAGGTTATCAGGAGTGGGCAAGACACACTCACTATACAGATCCACCAGCTAATAGAGCTATGCTGGCATGAAGGACAAGTCCCACAGGATTTCAAAGATTCAAGCATCATAACACTGTATAAGAACAAGGGCGATCGGAGCGACTGCAACAACTATAGGGGTATCTCACTTCTGTGTATTGTTGGAAAAGTATTTGCCAGAATTGTTCTGGGCAAACTTCACGTCCTAGGAGATCAATGTCAGAATCTGGAATGTCTCCAACCGAGATGCAGGAACATCGTTACGCCCGCCAGGCGAATAGTCCCCAGCCGGGATGCAGTAACATCGTTACGCCCGCCAGGCGAGTATTAGTTACCTGCCCGCGAGGTTGCTGGCTGACGTGACAGGCAGTGGTCAGGCAAGGACAAAGCAAGACGCACGCAGGCCTCGTGCGTCCAGCCACAGAGGGCAAGCGCTTTGCTAGAAACAGACAGACAGCTTGGGGTACTTGGACCAGACAGGACGTATAGAGAGAGAAAGGCTTTGTGTAGTTCTGTGCCCGAAAGTCGAGTGCTTGTACATCTTGTGAGATAGACTGTAAGCTGTGGGTTGTCTGTAAGTGTATTGATGTATCATATCTGTATTGTAATGAGTATCACATGCCAAACTAGATCGTATTGCATGTGATCGATAAATAAATCCATTGAACTTCGTGTCGTTGTGTCTCAAGTCCAATCATGTTGTACTTGTACTTGTCTCACATGTGTTAGGGATAACGAGCCAAGTGTAAGACTCTGACATGTGTGAACGTGGAAGGCTCGTCCGATTAGATGTATGAGCGTGGTGACATCGTCCGGCTTTAAATGAACGTGGGCACTCGTCCTCATTGAACGTGGTGGCATTCGTCCGGTTTAAGATGAACGTAGTGACATTCGTCCGACTTTAGATGAACGTGATAGCATCGTCCAGCGTTAAATGAACGTTGTTTAACTAATTAAGATTTAAACAATAGTTGTGATCGTGAAGACTCATCCTCATATATATTATTAGATTGTTTAAATATGGATGTTAGATGTGAACGTAAAGTACATACATTTGTTTGATCTTGTAAACGTATAAAAACATCAGTGATTGTGTAACTTGTCGACATTGTGAAGTTGTCGCCATTGTAACCTTGTCGCCATCTTGTAAACTTGATGTCTATGTCCTTACTGAATGTCACCTTGATGTAAGTGATGTGTCATCAATGTTGTAAAGTGTTGAGATATATTTAGATTGTCTTTGTGAAGTTAGTTGTGGAAAGCAGAAAGTTTCGGAAAGAAAGTGACTTGTGGGTTTGGAAAAAAAATTGTTGACTGACGACATTACGACCTACAATTACACTCAACGCCATACAAACCTAATCAAAACTTAGTGACAAGCATACACACCACATCAAATAGACGCTAATTTATTTCCTCCAAAAACAAAGCAGGTTTTCTGTGCCATCTGAAACCCTTGCCCGTAGAGGTCAGTTGTGTTTTGAAGTAGCGACCCTACAGTTCCTAACCCGAATTTCAACCGTTCTCCACCGCATCCAGTACACTTGAGTATATTTTTTCTTTCTATATACTTACGGATGCAAATTTAGGCACAAATTGTAAGTTGAACACAATTGTAAATTATTCACTTTACTAACACCTTGTAAGTAATTGTGTGCCTGACAACTCATTTGCATTGAAAGTTTCCATCATGTCTTCATTAAATGATTTCATCGAGATGGGTTTAAAGCTAAAATTAACTGGTGACGAGTTAACAAATTGGAGTGAAAGAAAATACTCTGAATACCACGAACGCGAAGAGAGAGCGGCTGAAAGAGCTGCCAAGCAATTAGAGGCAGAAACAACCTTAAAACGGGCAGAGCTAGAAATAGCTGCAAAAACAAAAGAAACAGAGTTAGATATCGAACTGAAGAAGGCGGAGATAGCAGCTCAGAGTAAGCGAGAAGAGCTGGAATTACAGCTAAAGATTAAACAACTTGATACTGAAACCGCCATAGACAAAGAGTCTAAGAAATCTCAAAGACTGGAGAAAGAAAACCAGTACAAAAAGTATCAAGGTATTGTAAGAAATTATACCTCGGGTGACTGCATTGCAGCCTTCACCCAAAATTTTGAAACTTTAATGGACCATTACCAGGTCCCAATATCTGAATGGAATATTATTTATATGAGGAGTTTGTCAGGGGAGCCTCTGAAAGTCATAGAGACTATCCCCAAAGACCTCAGAAAAGATTACCATTATCTGAAATCAAAGATTATGGCACATTTTATGCTAGATGAGGCAGGCTACAGAGAATAATTCAGCAAGTTGAGTCCAAAATCGACTCAAACGTTCTCTGACTACCTCTGCTTAGTCCGAGACATTTTTGCAAAATGGACTTCAGCAGCCAAAATAAATAAAGATTATCAAAAATTAGAAGATCTAATCATCAGGGATAAAGTCATCTCATCCCTTCCATCAGCCTTTTCAAAATGTTTGCAAGAGAATGAATGTACGAGTATAGATCAGATTGAGAGACGTGGTTCGGCTTATTATACAGCCAATAAACATTGTTTTGCTAGTGAAGCTATTGATACAAACTTTATAGCATCGGCTAACTATGAAAAACCTCGATCAGAACCCTATAATAGGCAAAAACCATATAAGCCTACATCTGAGAAATATAATCATTGTAGATATTGTAAAATGTCACACCACCAAGGTGAGATGTGTGACAAAAACCCCGCATATCTTACATATCTACAGAACATCGTAAATAGACAAGATAGGGAACGTAAATCCTTCAGAAATGCACGTAAATGTTTCCTCTGTAAGGCTTACGGGCATTATCGTCATGATTGTAAAGGAAGGCAAATGACCAAGAAAGCAAATGCCGCCTTATTTGATAGTTCATCATCAGATGAAGAACAATCAGAAAAACACCCTGTGAACTCAGCACAGTCTTGTGACATGTTTAACGCAAATAAATGTACTGTTTGTAATACCTTTTATGAAGATGGCATTTTGACATGCGGCCACTCCATTCATATTGCCAATGAAGAAGCTAATTTGGTAATAGATTCCAAAGGCAGAATAAACATCCATCAGGGATATGTGAATGGCAAGCCTGCTACAGTCCTTCGGGACACAGGAAGTTCACTTATTGGTAAAGAGAACGTTCATAATGCCTACAGACTATACAGGCAGGCACGTAACATGCAGAACATTCTCTGGAAATATTGAAAAGTACCCATTAGCATGGGCATATATTCAGACACCTTTCCTCACTGGGAAAGTAAAATGCGCAGCATTAACTAACCCTGTGTGTGATATCATCATTGGAAATTTACCAGAGGTGAATTATATGCCTCATGATATAACATCTGTTTGCATTGATGAGATCATAACATCATCACCATCAAATGTCATCATTGATAATGTTGTACCACCAAATGAATGTATGATAGCTAATGTAGCACTAAGATCTCATGACATCATTGATCAAACTATTTCATCACCATCTGATATCATTGAATGTGTGAACGCAGTAACCAGATCTACTGCTAGAGTGCAAGATGAAATTAATCAAACTGAGGCTATAGAAATGCTTAGCCCAGTGTTATTACCTCCTAACACCATAAAGGAGACTTTTGTAACAGCCCAAAAGGCTGATCCTTCTTTGTCTAAGTATTTTAATCTGATCGGCCAAAAGCCAAAGGTAACCAAAAATGCAAGATGGCATTTTGCTTTGAAAAATTGCATCCTCACCAGGTACTATACCAGAGGTGACAGCACAACAGAGCAAACTGTTTTGCCGGTTGAGTATCGTAAGCAAGCCTTACATCTTGCCCATGATATACCTCTTGCAGGGCATATGGCATACTCTAAAACCAGATCGAGAGTACTTACACAGTTTTACTGGCCCAAATTCTGGAATGACATTAAACAATATTGTAGAAGTTGTGACATCTGCCAAAAACTAGTGAAGAAGGGAAAACACCCACAGGCAAAATTACAGATTACTGACTTAGCCAGTCGACCTTTTGAGAAAATATCTGTCGACATAGTGGGCCCTCTTAATCAGATAACAACCAGAGGGAATAAATATATTATTACCATCATTGATCTATGTAGCCGCTGGCCTGAAGCGATTCCGTTAAAGAACATAACTGCCAATGCCATAATGGAAGTCTTCTTCCATATATTTTCACGGATAGGATTTCCAGACACTATCCAATCAGATAGGGGAAGTCAATTCATTGCCGCATCTACTCAGGCTTTCACCAAAATGTTAGGGGTGAAGCAATGTTTCAATTCTCCGTACCATCCTCACTCAAGTGGAATCATAGAGAAATTTAACAGTGATTTAAAGCATATGCTTGCTAAAGTCACGCAAGAGCATCCCACCAATTGGGACATATATTTGCCTGCTATACTTTTTGCTTATCGCGAGGTACCACATTCTAGTACTGGTTTCTCTCCTTTTGAACTTATCTATGGTGCCAAACCACGTGGCCCATTGAGCATCTATCATCAAATGTTAACTGAATCCACTCCTTTACTTAAACCCATATCATCATACGTATACGTTACATCATTGCGTGAAAGAATCATCAAATCTTGTATAATTGCAAAAGATGCACTAAAATTATCTGGTGCTACATATAGACAATACGCAGACAGCGGTAACAGGAACATAACGTTGACACCTGGACAGGACGTACTTCTTCTCTTACCTAGTGACAGACATTTATTGACTGAGTCTTGGCAAGGACCATTTAAAGTGTTAAGACAGATTTCAGCTGTAGACTATGAGATTCAAATAAAAGACAAACACAAAATATTTCACATCAATATGCTAAGTCCATATTACAACAGAGACGACGAACAAGACGATACAACCGCCTGTACAGTGATAATAGACCATGAAGATGACGAAGATAGTGACGAAATTCCAACACCTACATTAGACACGACAAACTGCTTGAAAGAAATTAAAATCAACCCAAACTTAACTCAAGCAGAAACAGACAGCTGCAAACATCTCATACAACAGTACAACACCATCTTCTCCAACAACCCAGGACAAACAGAATTAGTACAGCATCACATCACACTCACTTCAAACACACCCATAAGATGCAGACCTTACACCATTCCAGTGCATTACAAAGAAAACTTACATCAGGAAATCATTAGCTTAGAGAAAAACAACATCATTAGACGATCCCAATCACATTTCTCATCTCCAATGGTCATGATACGCAAAAAGGACAACACGATAAGACTCTGTATCGACTATAGAAAATTAAATAAAATAACTCTTCTTGATCTAGAACCAATGTCCAACTCTGAAGATCTACTGACAGAACTGACAGACTCTAGATTCTTTACGAAGGTAGACATGACGAAAGGTTACTGGCAGATAACTGTAGACGAACAGAGCAGACACCTGACAGCATTTGTCCACACCTTGGGGACTGTACGAATGGTGCAAACTTCCATTTGGGCTGGTCAATGCCCCAGCGACATTCGTACGTATGACACGACTTTTACTAGTGGACATACCAAACATTATCTGTTACATGGACGACATTTGTGTTCACACAAAGACAATGACAGACCATATAAAGACATTACAGCAGACATTTGAACGGATCAGACAGCACGGACTGACGGTAAAGCCGACAAAAGTAGACATAGCCTATCAGGAAATATCCTTCTTGGGGTACAAAATATCTAATGGCTTTGTCACGACAGACGATAACATCGTGTCCAAAATACTGAAACTCTCACTTCCGACTACGAAAAAGCAAGTCAGAAGTGTGTTAGGATTACTAAATTATTATAGACAGTTCATACCTGATTTTGCTGAACTGACTGAAAAATTTACTAACCTACTAACGAAAGATCAACCTGAAAATATTGTAAACAATGAATGCCTAAAATTTGCATTCCAGAAAGTGTTATCTTATTTCTCTGAGAATAGGTTAAAGAATCCCATTCTCAAATTGCCAAATTTTCTTATTTCTTTCAGATTACGCACAGACGCGAGCTCCGTAGCAATTGGAGCAGTTCTGTTACAGGAACATGATAACATCCTACATCCTGTGTACTACTTCTCTAGAAAATTAAAACCTAGAGAACGTGCTTGGTCGACACCGCAGTTGGAAGCCCTTGCTCTAGTGGAGGGTATAACTAAATTTTCCAGATTCCTCCTGGGACGTCATTTCATTGTTGAGTCCGACAATAGTCCGTTGAAATTTATTACTTCAGGAATACCTACCAACCAAATGATAGCGCGCTGGTCTCTTAAACTTCAAGATTACAGCTTTGAAGTTCGACATATCGCAGGCAGAACCAACACAATTGCCGATCTGTTGTCCCGTTGTCCGACCGACCCAGTAAGCACTAATGTCTGAGTGCAGTGTGTTAAATACACTCAGACCAACACAGCCATCAGTGAAGATTTTTTTCCACGAAAAGCTGTGTATGTCTACTATGTCATGTGATAGGGTTCATTCCCACTATATATAGTGTTCTTATTTTATTATTATCGTAGTAATTGTCGTGAATAATTGTGTAGTGTGTGGTAGAAAGTGAACAATATTAATTGTAAATAAATTACGAAACAAGAACAGTGCCACATTCGCTCTGAACTTACCGCAAGCGAACTATCCAATTTATCAGTGGTATCTGCGAGTGGAACATATCCAGTGATATTTTTAATCCGTGTGTGAAAGAGTGAACTGAACATTGACATTTACACTACTACAGTCAATCAAAATCAAGAAGTTTGCCAACGAAACATCCAACACATGAACTATCAGAACAGTTACATTCCGAGTTGCTACATCAGACCGGAACAAGTGTGTTATAGAATTTTTCAACATCAGCTGTTCGTGTGTACTTCCGGATAATTTATAAATTTAGTCCAAAATTAGCAGACGACAAACAAAACCTTAAAAAGGTATGACGCTTCTAAAATGTTTAAGAATCATCAATTTCGAATACACGAATTGTGTATTAATAGTGTTTCAACTAGTGTAATCTTAGAATCATATCTTGATTAACTTATTCATACTATCGACATTTTTTCGCTAGTATGGAAAAGCATCAAGCGATGACGCTGAGAAATAAAAGAATAATTGTAAATTATTATATTTAAAAGTGTTTAAAATTATGTCCCTTTCATTTAATTGTTATTACATTATTACACCAAGGGCGATAAATTGAAATGTATTCGAATATGTGTTGTATATAAATAGCCATGGTGTTGCCAGATTGTTAACACTCCAAGAAGTCATCAACTGGGCATGGTATAGGTTTACCGACGTTGTAGACCGACGGAAGAGCTCATGGCCAAATGAGGTCGGAACTCGAACGTTGAATACGGCTTATAAAAAGTCGTATTACTGGTCTTACCAGATGTTTTTTGGTTACAAAGAGCATATTATTATTTTTTTTTCGAGGTTGCGAGGTAGTTGCTTGGAAAGCTGGTGCTACCGATCTGACTGGGTCAATATTGCAACTCAGGTAATCATCCATCGAGAGGATGAAACTTGGCAAGTGGTAAAAATTGAACACCACATGTCTTAAAATACAACTTGCATTTCTTATGTATTTCTATGCCAATATATGTATTATTATGTATTTCTATACCAATGTATATAACAACAGAGGGATCGATTCTGACATGGTTAAAATATTAACCCGGTATGTATATAGAGTATACATGAAAGATGACATCTTTCATGGAGAAGCCCCGGGGGAGCGTGTCAGAATCTGGAATGTCTCCAACCGAGATGCAGGAACATCGTTACGCCCGCCAGGCGAATAGTCCCCAGCCGGGATGCAGTAACATCGTTACGCCCGCCAGGCGAGTATTAGTTACCTGCCCGCGAGGTTGCTGGCTGACGTGACAGGCAGCGGTCAGGCAAGGACAAAGCAAGACGCACGCAGGCCTCGTGCGTCCAGCCACAGAGGGCAAGCGCTTTGCTAGAAACAGACAGACAGCTTGGGGTACTTGGACCAGACAGGACGTATAGAGAGAGAAAGGCTTTGTGTAGTTCTGTGCCCGAAAGTCGAGTGCTTGTACATCTTGTGAGATAGACTGTAAGCTGTGGGTTGTCTGTAAGTGTATTGATGTATCATATCTGTATTGTAATGAGTATCACATGCCAAACTAGATCGTATTGCATGTGATCGATAAATAAATCCATTGAACTTCGTGTCGTTGTGTCTCAAGTCCAATCATGTTGTACTTGTACTTGTCTCACATGTGTTAGGGATAACGAGCCAAGTTTAAGACTCTGACAATCAAGTCTACCCCGAATCACAGTGTGGCTTTCGACAGAACCGGTCTACCACTGATATGATATTCTCATTGCGACAAATGCAAGAAAAATGCCGTGAACAGAATCAACCACTGTTTATTGCCTTCATCGACCTCACAAAGGCATTTGATTTGGTCAGTCGTGAGGGTCTGTTCAAGGCACTAAAGAAGATTGGCTGCCCACCAACTCTTCTGTCCATTGTGGAATCGTTCCACACAGGCATGAAGGGTATAATCAAGTTTGATGGTGCAACATCTGAAGAATTTGAAATCAAGAGTGGAGTTAAGCAAGGTTGTGTACTAGCTCCCACCCTCTTTGGAATATACTTTTCACTTCTACTGAAATATGCATTTCATGATCAGGATGGTGGTATATACATTCACTCACGCTCAGATGGCGGCCTCTACAATGCTCAGAGATTGAAGGTTAAGACCAAAATTAGGAGGGTACTGATCAGAGAGTTGCTTTTTGCAGATGATGCTGCAGTTACGACCCACTCTGAGGAAGAATTGCAATGTCTACTATCTGCATTCTCCAATGCTTGTTCTGAATTTGGTTTAACAATTAGCAAAAAGAAGACACAGATTATGTCACAAGGTGCACATGGGGTACCATCAATCTTTATTGACGACGCCAAACTAGAGATAGTAGACCATTTTACATATCTAGGATCAGTGGTAAATAGCAAATTATCCCTAGATCAGGAAATCAACATCCGGATTGGTAAGGCAGCAACAACAATGAACAGGTTAAGAAAAAGAGTCTGGGAGAACAGGAAGCTTACTGCCAAAACAAAAGTCCTTGTCTATCAAGCCTGTGTCCCTAGTACTCTTCTCTATGGCAGTGAAACCTGGACAACTTACTCACACCAAGAGAACAACTTAAACAGCTTTCATATGCGGTGTCTGCGAAGAATTCTTGGTATTAAATGGCAAGACAAAATCACAAATACTGAAGTATTGGAAAGATCAGGTTGTGTGACAGTTTATTCCATGCTCAGTGTGATAGTGTCTCACCACATCAACAGGTTTTCACAGCTCCATGTGTGATAGTGTCTCACCACATCAACAGGTTTTCACAGCTCCATGTGTGATAGTGTCTCACAACATCAACAGGTTTTCACAGCTCCATGTGTGATAGTGTCTCACAACATCAACGGGTTTTCACAGCTCCATGTGTGATAGTGTCTCACAACATCAACAGGTTTTCACAGCTCCATGTGTGATAGTGTCTCACCACATCAACAGGTTTTCACAGCTCCATGTGTGATAGTGTCTCACAACATCAACAGGTTTTCACAGCTCCATGTGTGATAGTGTCTCACAACATCAACAGGTTTTCACAGTTCCGTGTGTGATAGTGTCTCACATTAAAAACGGGTTTTCACAGCTCCATGTGTGATAGTGTCTCACAACATCAATAGGTTTTCACAGTTCCATGTGTGATAGTGTCTCACAACATCAACGGGTGTTCACAGTTCCATGTGTGATAGTGTCTCACAACATCAACGGGTTTTCACAGCTCCATGTGTGATAGTGTCTCACAACATCAACAGGTTTTCACAGCTCCATGTGTGATAGTGTCTCACAACATCAACAGGTTTTCACAGCTCCATGTGTGATAGTGTCTCACCACATCAACAGGTTTTCACAGCTCCATGTGTGATAGTGTCTCACCACATCAACAGGTTTTCACAGCTCCATGTGTGAAAGTGTCTCACCACATCAACAGGTTTTCACAGCTCCATGTGTGATAGTGTCTCACAACATCAACAGGTTTTCACAGCTCCATGTGTGATAGTGTCTCACAACATCAACGGGTTTTCACAGCTCCATGTGTGATAGTGTCTCACAGCATCAACAGGTTTTCACAGCTCCATGTGTGATAGTGTCTCACCACATCAACAGGTTTTCACAGCTCCATGTGTGAAAGTGTCTCACCACATCAACAGGTTTT
This sequence comes from Cepaea nemoralis, assembly GCA_014155875.1. Classification (NCBI taxonomy): domain Eukaryota; kingdom Metazoa; phylum Mollusca; class Gastropoda; order Stylommatophora; family Helicidae; genus Cepaea; species Cepaea nemoralis. The sequence continues at coordinate 128,033 of JACEFZ010016225.1, read as the reverse complement.
CACAGTTTCATGTGTGATAGTGTTGATGAAGTCTCTGTGAAATGATTATCCAGATGGCATTTTGTAATTTGCTCAATATCTGTTTATTCCATGCTCAGTCTTCGTAGACTTAGATGGATAGGACATCTTAGGAGGATGGATGATGGTAGAATACCAAAGGATATCTTTTTTGGTGAATTACAGATGGGTAAGAGATCTCAGGGTCGGCCTCTACTACGATACAAAGATGTGTGTGAGCGGGACATGATTGATACAGGCATTGATAATGCACATTGGGAGCAAGTCGCCGCTGAACGTGTTGCATGGAGGGCAAATATCAGAAATGGAATAAAGTCAAAGGAGAAAATTATTGCAGAAAAGTCACACACCAAGCGTTTGAGACGTAAGATGGTTCATGATGGTGGAAATGACCACGTGTTCACATGCACCCACTGTGAACGGACATTTACAGCGCAAATTGGCCTTATCAGTCACACTCGCTACCGCCATAGTTAAAAGTTATTATGCCTTTTTAAAGCACAAACTATCGTCTGTCAAGACGGCAAAGTGCCAATGAATAACTGATTTATACTTTTATGATTACAATATATATGCAACTTGACATCAGTTGATTCTGACAAGAGCCTGAAAATAAAGAGAGAAAAAAAAGATTAATAAAATGCTGTAAAATAACACGAAGAAGTTATAAATTATTAATTGTTTATTTCACATTTGCATCTAACTAGACAGGAACTACAGACAGAGGGTGACGCTGTCATTGCGAAGAAAGGTTCTGGTGCTTTTGCTTTGATCACAAGTAGCCTGACTATGAAAGTCATGCCATTAAGTAAAGCAATAACGTGGTTCGAGACACAGACAAGTAATGACTGAATTTACAACCACGGTCAGAATGCATGAACAGCAAATTAAAAGACGGTTTGGTAAACAAGAACAGTATGCAGAAAGCCAAAGAAGATTAATAAACTGAGCACTTATGCACTGAATTGTTCAATGTGCAATGAGGATGATTTGTCAACTAACTAACTAACTGAACTTTAAATCTGAGGAGAAATGAACAAGAAATTAAAGATACTGTATATATATTAAGACCGTGTCGCACTGTGTTATAACGTGCTGGTATGTGAGCCGGTCGTTCAGAAAGCAATGGCAAACTACTGAACATAACACTTGCCTAGTACATCAACAGCAGCTGAAAAATGTTGGTGTTGACTGCAACGTCCCGTAAGGGATATGCAACAAAATATGTATTAAAAAACCTTTGATTTACAGTATAATAAATAGATATTAAAACTACAAAGGTAAACTCAACTCACAGTAGAAACATGTCCTTAATTAGAGAAATACTACCTCTGTTGGCGACTGATCTGTCTTGGCATTCAAGCTTCAGGTTCAAACACCGACAGATGTGATATCAGATGAGCATGATTTCTGTTTCTTGCCATGATAAATCTAATGAGAAATATAGAAAATAAAAGCAAAACTGTGTTAATAAAAATTGCTGCAGATTTATAAAATGCAAATCTAATAGTTGGACTAGTCAGATTCCTATACGCTGGGATGCCGCCTTTGTAAATTTTCACGATCATAAAAAAATAGTGTAACCAGATGGTCTCACAAAATATATTAATTTATATATTTTCTACACCTCGGCATAATGAATCTTGTTAAAACACCTATAGTTATGTGTAAAATTTGACACATAATTCATAAATGCACAATAAATAAATTCATATAACATAGACAAATAAAACTGTAAGGCAGTCAGTCCATTAAATTCAGCCATGGACCTGTGAAGGGGTTTGAAAACTGACTTGACTTTCCATCCAATGTGTCACAACTCCGCCATTGTGAATCTCCGAGTCATGAAAAGTACCCACCCTGATCACACAAAACATTTTTATTTTACACCGCCTGGTTAACCAACCTTGTTGAATTTCTACAGTTATAAAAAAAAATGGGCACAGAATTCAAAAATGCAAAATAAAGTATAATGAAGACAATTCATATAATGGCATAGACAAATAAAACTGTAAAGTGTAAGGCAGTCAATGAAATTCTTCAGCCATGGGCCTGTGAAGGAGTTTGAAAAACTGACTTGACTTTCATAAATTTTAAGTTATTTGGCATGATAAAAGCCAGAAAATAAATTGTTTATAAAAGTTAACCGTGTATTGATATTCTGTTTAACTTTATGCTTGCTTGCTTGCTTGTGTTCGTTGGCTTGAGCTCCAACGCAAAGTCCTGTATGTCGGATGAAGGCATCCTGTTGTCCAACATCAGTGTGATGTCATACAGGACCTGAGTTTTGCGTGAGTATCCGTTGTCCCATGTCTGGCTTATTGGTGTGCAGACTGGTGGTTCCTCGCCATACAGACAGACACCCTCCGACTTCGGAGGAATCGGTGATCCTATTGACTTCAGCCAGGACCCCGAAGGGACCTGTTGCCCAGGACGCTCGACGAGGACGCGTCAATAGGTCTTGGCAAGTATATAACCCGGCCCTGGTGCCTTGGAAACACCTCTGCGTCCCGTTTAACTTTATGATTCTAACTCTTCTTGTTTTGTTAATAAAAACTGAAATCCATCCAACATGTCACGACTCCGCCATTGTGAATCTCCTAGTCATGAAAAGTAGTGTAAAGTACCCACACTGATCACACAAAACATTTTTGTTTTACACCGTCTGGTTAATGAACCTTATTGCAATTACACATTTATATGTAAAAATGAGCATACAATTCAAACATGTGGGTTAAAGTACTATAAATTTGATAATAAACAAGGCAAACTATAAGCTTCCTTACTTTGTTCTTAAAGATTGACCTGTTCTCACGAATGAAAACCATTCAAGTGCTCTTTGCCACGCTAGGTGAGATTGACCTTTGAACCCTCGTTAAAGTTGTCATTCGCATTTTTTCATGCTAGAGTTTCGCATTTATCCTTTTGGAAACACGGCAAGGGAATTTTCATATACAGATCTTGCAGGCGCGCAGTAAACCTTCTGCGCATCCAACGACCTTGAACTTTCCGAAAACGGCGTCCTTCGTTAGTTACGAAATACCTATTATATGTGTTTCAGCCACTATTACATTGCAGCTATGGTAATGTTTTCCAGCGTCTCAGTTCGGCAACTCATCTCACAAATCGAGCATAAGCCTTGATTCGTGACATGCAGAAACCTACCTGCGACACTTGAAGGCTTTAATTACGTGAATTGTAAACAAACACTTATGTTTCTAATTTAAACACACATAAAGAGTAAGACAACACGCATACAAACAGGAATACAAACAGATAACTTACAAACAGCAAGTTTATATAAGGGAGAGCATACGGTCACAGGGGACACAACAGATTTATATAAATTATGAGTACACAGTTGGGAATTTATCCACAAGCGGAAGTCAGATAGGTAGAGATCAGCAGACACAGAACTTGGAAAAGATGTTGATGTACATTTCACGGGAGCCATGAATTATATATTCATGATTTGTTTCCTTAACGGAAACAAGTAGTGTCGGGACATCTGTTTTAGATGTTTGGAGAGGTAGTGTATGTTATGACTTTGTCATAATTGTAATACAAACTGGCCTCGATTCGAGACAGCTTCCAGTAGTGCAATGTGGAAGAGTAGTGACTCTTAGCAACATTACAATTATGTTACACTGATCATAGACCAGTGGGTAAATACATCAACTTGGTATCATACCAATATGAATCAGAAGTGGTACCTAAGGACACGAATACTGAACTCCTACAACACTTGACAAATTAGATCCAACTAATTTTTTTTTAAATCCTGGGACGAATATTGTGTCACACCCACTAGTTGAATCTCGTGACATAATATGGGGGAGGCACGGGAGTATGTCAAGATGTTGAGGATGATATAGACACAACAAGGGACAGAATACCGGTAATGACATATAGGACATACATAAGGACTTCTACAGGGGAGTAGATAGAGTAGAGATAGAACACAAGCTAGGACATAGAACAGTCATAAGACAGGACTTAGGTGGGGACACGAAAGTGTCATAACCAGGACCAACCCCGAGGATGGGAGGGGACGCTAGTTCACGGGATACTACCCTGAACCGACTAAACGTTAGTATAACCCAGGCTAACTGACTGCTGTACTACGAGGCAGGTACAAGAGCACGGGGTTTTACTGACCACACGAAGTTTAGGACGGCAAGGCCAGCCAGCCGGCTGAAAACCGGCAGACGGGACACAACAGCTTTCTAGAGAGGACACTTGTGATTTTTGGAGTGCAAATGCGTAGTTTGCTAGAGCGCTAGTTTGAGATAGCGAATGTGATGTGTGAATAAGTGATTGTGCATGAGTATTGTAAAGAAGGCGACGAATTGTATATTTATTCAGGCCGTTATCGCCTGGTTGTTATATGTAACTATCTCAGGTCCGCCTGAATTAAACATATGTTATCCTATCCACACAACGAATGTTTCTTTGTGTGTGGATGAGGTAGCGAGAGTGCCTGCGTGTAATACAGGTTGTTGACACTTGTTGTTTCCAATATATGTTTTTTACACGTCTAAGGTCTTTCCCATCAATTTGTAGATCTTCAAGCATCCTTATCATGTATCCTTATCATCTTGAAAATCACTGAACGTAATATTCAACTTACATCCATGGGTATCATGCTGGGCTTAGGATCACAGGTCTGCAAAAACATGCATCATTGATTTCATCTTTCCCCTTTTGCACATGAGCAAAATCAAAAGAAAACGTACATTGTAATCTCTCTCTCTCTCTCTCCTCTCCCTCTCTCTCTCTCTCTCTCTCTCTCTCTCTCTCTCTCTCTCTCTCTCTCTCTCTCTCTCTCTCTCTCATGGCATTGTCAGGAGATCAGGTACAGCTGAAGAATCACAACATTTAGATTGGTAAGTGTACAGGAGTGGTAAGTGTCCTACTGCTAGAAAATCTTCATAGCAACAGAAGAATGCATGAAAGGTGCTGTTATGAAAGATATTTCGGCAGCAACAGAGGAGTGTGCATAATATGCGTTCCTAGAAATGGCGTTAGAATAGCTATGTCAGTTTGCATTCAGAAGAAATTGAGGGGTAGCATTTCAAGATGTCAGCAGAGCGGGTTTCAGATTCTACAGGAAATCTCCCAGAAATTGTAAGAAATCTTACCAATTTTATCAGTGCATCACTTTACAACACCATATTTGACACATTGGACACACACGTTTTATCTTAACCTTTCTTCACGGATCGTCAGACATATCACAAAAGGACAAGCTTACCGTTTCACAAGGGAAAAGGCACAGGAGCACAGAACCAAGCTTTGCATACTCAGCCAGCTCAGTTGTGGAACAATCTTCCACAAGAAATCAAGGACACCACCAATCATTATACATACATTCGCAACCTGTTTGAGTACTACCTCAGTACAGACTATATTCCCTCCATAAACAAATAAAAAAAAACAACAACAAATAAAATAATAATGGTAAATTATCTCAAACGACAACTAGCCAATAAACATTACCATATGGATGGCACGTTACACCTTCCTTAGGTATTTATAATGCCCATGTTAAACACTGCCTCAGTGAGTCATGTATTATTGATTATTTTTCATGCGTTTTAATGCTTACTGTGCTTTTGTTGTCAAAGATTACCTTCATAAGTGATGTTGGATGAAAGGAATGTATGGGAGGAAATAGAGAAGGGCAGAACGTTACACCTTCCTTAGGTATTTATAATGCCCATGTTAAACACTGCCTCAGTGAGTCATGTATTATTGATTATTTTTCATGCGTTTTAATGCTTACTGTGCTTTTGTTGTCAAAGATTACCTTCATAAGTGATGTTGAATGAAAGAATGTATGGGAGGAAATAGAGAAGGGCAGAATGTCAGACGGGCTTGCGTGCCCAATTCTTAACCCTTTTAAAATAAAGATTGTTCGTTCGTTCATTCACACAAAATAGATACGTTCGACAGATTGTCATCTCGACAAGTGCGTGGGTCAAGCTTGCATCGGCACCATGGCCAAACTGATTCCAAACAGTTGCCTCACCTAGGTACTTCAGTTCACGTTTACCAAACTTTACCCGAAGTCTTTTTGCGGTGATCTACGTTTATCTGTTCTTTAGCCTCCGATATGGGGACTGTAAGCATACTCATGATGTTAAATTCCACAATTATTTTAAGATCGAGTTAAAACAGACACCGATTACTTGATATAATTTTTCTCACCCCGTTTTGCATTCTGCATTTCTGGAAAGTCGGGACCACTTGTTATACCGGAGAACCAGGCTGTCTATTCTAAGCGGTAAGTAAACCCGTAAATATCGTTTTATGAGACTTCCTACATTGTTATACTATGCATTATTAAATTTAGTATCCATTATTTTTTGTCTAGTTTGTAATTTTTGACCATTTAAGTTGGCAATCAATGTCACACTGAAATTATGAAGATCGCATGCTGTAATGTAGTATTTACTAGTAATTTCAATGGCGGGAGATAGCAGTTTTTCTTGTCATACTCCAGCTCATCATCATCATCAAGTGCTGTGCCGGCTGGCGTAGGTGTTCATGGCTCTCCACAGATCTCGGTCTTTGGTTTTCTAGATCAACTCTGCTGCTGATATTCCTCCGTGCCACCGTCTCAATCCATTTTGTTTTGGAATCACGTCAAGTCAGATATACACATCTCCACATCATGCGGTGACGACCTCAGATGCAGCGAGTGACTGCACGCGCTGTCTTGTCAACACGAAGGCCACCGGCGTAGATGCATTTTGACAAAAGAAGTCCCATTGGAAAGATGCAAAATTATCAATGATCTAGTCCTTGAAGAGTGATGAAAGATTACACTTACATACAATAATGGGCGTTGAATGTACACATGCATTCATTATCATGTTAATCGTTCTGAATACTCCATAACAATATATAAAGAGGAGCGTGACAACGAAAACTGCCATCTCCCGCTATAGAAATACCAAATTACAGCATGCGATCTTCAGAATTTTAGTGTGAGATTGAATGCCAAATTAAATGGTCGAAAATTACAACATACACGTAAAAAGGGATACTAAATTTAATAATACATAAACAATGTAATACGTCTTATAAAACGGTATTTACGGGTTTACTTACCACTTAGAATAGGTTCTCTGGTATAACAAAGGTTCCTGACTTGCCAGAAATGCAGAATACAAAATGGGGTGGGAAAAACTATATCAAGTAATCGGTATCTGTTTTAACTCGATCTTGAAATGATGGTGGAATTTAACATCTTGAGTACTCTTATGGTCCCCATATTGGAAACACAAGAATAAATAAACGAAGATCACCGAACAAAACAAACAAAAAATTTGGTAAAATTCAGCAAACGTGAACCGAAGTACCTACATACAAGAAGACTGGAAACTCTTACCCATAATCTACAAAATAATGTATATTCAGCTGACTTCATCAAGCATCTTCACCAGCCTCCCAAAACCTGCTCTTACAAAATCATCGCCCCCCCCCCCCCAGATGTCACAATATGCCGTGAGTCCACCAGAATGCATTTCTACAGGGAAGCATTCTACAAAGAGAGATAGAAGAAAACTAGAGGAATAAAATCACACTCCTTGGTGGTTAATCATTCATGTGGCAAACAGACTGTTTTATCAAGAGAGTTGTAAAACCACACAGTGTGAAACTCACCTGTGACTGGGAACTCTCAACATAATACAAGTCAGGATAAAATGCTCAGGGGGAGACAGTAGGTGGCCTGGGGGATGATAACATGCCAGTCCAGGGATTCAAAGTGTTAAATGTCAAACTGATAATTAAACCACACTGCAGAGCAGGCAGGAAATGGACCTGTGAAAGGAGTCATTCACCTGGCCGGGGATGAATGGACACCTGGACCTAGGGAAACCGGTCAACTGTGAAGTGTCAGGACTGGCCACACAGAGTACATGTTGGCAATTAAAACCGAATCAGGAATGCCAGGGGGCGTGAGGTGTCTGATGAAGGCAAGTAAAGCAGGACCGGAAAAGAGGCGTGAACCGGCCCAACACTGAATAGAATTAATTACCTGTAGGAGGTCAGGCATGTTTACCTCAAACCAGACAGAAAGGCGCCAAGAGATAATAGTGTCTGCTGGGCTTAATATAAATAGTCTGAAGCCAACAGACTGATAACCAAAGCCAAAGAAACAGCATGGAAAACGTACTGCCAGAAATTGTCACCAGACACACCCACAAAAGAAGTATGGGAGCAAATAAAAGCTATACAAAGGAACCAAACAAACAGCAATATTCCAACAATAAAAATACCAACACTAGCAGTAACAGACAAAGAAAAAGCAGACGCGTTCGGCAAATACTTCTACGAAGTCTGCTCCAACATGTCACTAGGAGAGCAGGAAAAACAAAGACGAGAAAAATACGCTGAAGAGGTGGAAGAACTGCAACAAGAAATAGAGGACTTCTACATGGACGCAGACATAACGACTGACGAAGTAATATCAGCAATCAAGGAAAAGGACGACACAGCAGCAGGGTCAGACATCCTAAACTATACAATACTGAAAAGGATACTAAGAAAAACAATAGAGACAATAACAGCTCTCTACAACAAAGTGTGGCACACGGGACAAATACCAGCACAATGGAAGAAGGCGACAGTTATACCAGTCAAAAAGCAGTTCAAGAACTCACAAAGAATCGACTCATACAGACCAATATCCCTGACATCACACCTCGGAAAAATTATGGAAACAGTCATCAATAAAAGAATCACACACCACCTGGAGAAAAACGGACTAATTAGCGACACACAGTCAGGGTTTAGAGCCAACCGAAGCGCAATTGACCAAATAATTAAGCTAGAAAACCACGTAAAGAGGGCATTCAAAATAGGAGAGAAAACGATAGCAGTATTTTTAGATCTGGCTAAAGCATATGACCAATGCTGGAGACAAGCAGCTCTGATCAAAATCAACAAAATAGGGATAATAGGCAGGACATATCGATATATCGAAAACTTCCTACAGAACAGAAGCTTCACCGTACGAATAAAAAACGAGGAATCCAGAACCTATGAGCAAGAAAACGGAATACCACAGGGATCGGTAATATCACCAACAATATTCACAATATTAGTAAATGACCTAGATGAAGAAAAACTAGAAGACAGGATAGGGATATCGCAATTCGCCGACGACTGTGCAATATGGAGAAGCGGAAGACACATAAAAACCACAAGAGACCGACTACAACGGCAACTAAACAGAATTGCCAAATGGATGGAAAAATGGGGCTTCCAGATCAACACAGACAAAACGGTCAGTATGATATTCAACGCGAAAAGAAAACGAAACTACACGGACGGGGACATCAAGATCCAAGGGAAGAATATAAAGAGAACAAAAAACACAAGATTCCTCGGGATGACACTAGACGAACAACTAAGTTGGAGAAAACATATAGACCAGACAGTCGAAAAAGGCGAAAAGACAATAAATATTCTAAGAGTAATTAAAGGCAGTGGATGGGGAGCCCATACAAAAACGATGCTAATGCTATACAAATCTCTGATCAGAGGAAGAATAGAATACGGAAGCATAGTATACGACGCTGCACCGGAACACAACAAACGAAGACTGGACTCAATACAGAACCAAGCGCTGGGCATTATCCTAGGAACAGGCAAGCAAACACCAAGGGAAGCCCTAGAGGTAGCACTAGGAGTACTTCCACTACAACTGAGAAGAAAGCAATTAGTGTACAACTACTGGATGAAGGCTGCGAAGGATACAAGACACCCTGCGTTCAGTGCATTCGAAGAAAACAGAAGCAAATGGGGAGGAATACCCATACAAAAGACACAAACACCAGCAGGATGGACAGCGGCACAAGAGATGAACGCGGACGAGAAACTAGCGAGGGCACTGGCACGAACGAAAGTTCACAGACAAACAACACCCCAATGGGAGCTAGAACTACCATTGACGGATACGACACTCGCGAGCATAATTAGTAAATCAACAGAGGACAGGGAAGCCAAAGACATAGCGGAGGAATACATAAGACAAATAAGCACGGACAACCTCACTATATACACAGACGGGTCAAAGAACGAGAATGGGGAGGTAGGGGCAGGAGTAGTAGTACCATACCGGAACATCCAAAAGGAGTACAAAATAACAGACAATACATCGGTATACACGGCAGAACTAGTAGGTATTATGAAAGGACTAGAAATAGCAACAGAGAACCCCCCTATAAAACTAACTATACTGACGGACTCACTATCTGCAGTACAAGCGCTAGGCAACCATTCTAAAGTGAACAGACAAGACCTGAAAGAGAAAATACTAACACTAACAACAAAACTAAGAAGTATGGGATGCCAGGTCACAATTTTATGGATACCAGCACACAGAGGGATAACTGGCAATGAGAGGGCAGACAGGGCCGCAAAACGCGGGACAAGCAGCCAGAATATAGTAAACACAGGACTCGGCATTCTGGAGGCAAAAAGCATTATCAAAAAACAAGTAATCGACAAATGGAAACAACAATGGAGAGACAGCAATAAAGGACGACACGCCTACCACATGCTCAGAGAACCAAGTTTGAAAAGTCAAGTGAAAGACAACACAAAAATACCAACGTACAAGAAACTATGGAGATTGAGAATCGGGAACTGGAAAGATAAAATCACCCGACCACTTTGCATTGACTGCCTGGAGGGGTTCCAAATGTTGCTGTATGTAGCCGAGGCGCGGTGTTGGGGTGAGCGCCCAACATTGCTTAAATACCTCAATGGCTCGTGAATACATAACCTGTGCAGCAAAAGTCCAACTCCTGGCCTTCACGTGGCGGGCCCGTTTAAACTAACAGGAGAAGGGGCGACGGCGAGTCTCTGGCGCCGGAAAATAACCAGTATGCTCTAGATGTGTATGCACGTACATGCATGCGCAGACAGGTGTGTGCGCGCGTACACATCTACACTCCAGTGAGACCACAGTCTGCTCTATCTAGCAAAGAAAGGTGCTGAAGACGGAGGCAACCAGCCAAGAGGCGCACCACAGAAATCAGGATGCCACGCAATCACGCAAAATGGAATATGTCGACTACTGCTAATCGTTATGGTGCTCGCCCTGCTTTGGACCCCCAGGCAGGTGCAGTGCCGGGCCCTATGTCTCGAAAGGGTCCAACCCCAACTACTGGAGGTCCTTCTCAGATGTCCTGTGGAGCCAGGGGACATGAGAATAGGACGACTGGCCATACTAAACGAAGACTTAAAATAATGCACTGGAATGCGGAGGGAGTCGGCAACAAAAAAATAGAATTAGAAAAAATCTTGGACCAAGAAAAAGTAAGCATATGTTGCTTGCAAGAAACCCACCTCAATGAAAATATAGCCTTCAAAATCAGAGGCTACCAGTGTTACCGATCTGACCGAAAGGACAGGCGAAAAGGTGGGATACTGACCCTCGTAAGAAATAACATCATGGCTTCCCAAATCAAAGTCTACATGGAAGGAGCTGAGTATCAGACACTTAAACTTAAGACAGGTAATACAGATCTACATCTGATCAAATACTACTGTCCAAGTGACAGCCCACAGGCATTGGACACACTACCACTAAAAGAAAAAATGATTGTGTGTGGCGATTTCAACAGTCACTCGCAGAGCTGGGGCTATGATCACATGGACCAGAGAGGAGAGAGACTGGAAGACTGGCAGGATGAGAATAGATTCATCTTGATTAACAAGCCGTCCGACCCACATACTTTCTACTCGAGATCATGGCACTCTACAACTACACCTGACCTGGCTTTTCATTCACCAGACCTGGAGTGGAACATTACACGAATTGTTGGGAAACAACTTGGTGGCAGTGACCATCGGCCAGTCTTTCTAACCGTAGAAAATGAGCTTGTAAGTGAAAGCAGCACCCTCTCGAGGTGGAACTACAAGAAAGCAGACTGGGCAATGTACAAGCATCGCACCAGCATACTGGTTAGAAACCTGAACACTGAGAAAGACATAAATAAAGTAGTTGAAGAGTTTGGGAAATGCATACTACAGGCAGCGCGAGAAACAGTACCAAGAGGAGCCCGTAAACAATATAAACCCTACTGGAGTAGTGAACTGGAACAGTTGCATAATGATGTGGAAGTGTGTAGAAAGCAAGCAGAGGCCACACCCAGCCAAGAGCACCACAATAAATTCCAGCATGCAAAAGCCAAATTTCAAAGGACCAAGCTGCAGGCTAGACGGAAAAGCTGGCAGGAGAAAACGGAGTCTCTGAACTTTGAAAGAGACATAAGGAAATTGTGGAAGCTAATAAAACAGCTTAATGATGAGGGCACAGGGAGAAACTCAAAAATTGCGCTACATAAAGATGGAAAAATCTTAACAAGAAAGCAAGCAGCTGACCATTTTGCGGACTCGTTCGCACAAGATAATAATATCAAAATTAGTCCAGAGAAACAACAAGAGATTCGAGAGAAACGACAACATACAGGACAGAAGGAAATAGTACATGAGGTCCTGGAGGCACCCATCACAATCAGCGAACTGGAGCTAACCATATCAAAACTGAAAATGAGAAAGTCACCAGGAGCTGATGGTATCTCCAATGAAATGATCAGGAATTTAGGAACAGAGGCCAAAACAAAGCTGTTGCAGATCTTCAATAACAGCTGGACGTTAGGCAGTGTTCCACAAGCCTGGAGAGAAGCAATCATGATACCCCTCCTAAAATCAGGGAAAGATGGTTCCATTGCCTCTAGCTACAGACCAATTAGCCTCACCAGCTGTCTCTGCAAAACACTGGAGCGCATAATTAATCACAGATTGCAGTGGTACATTGAAAGTAAAAACATCCTTGTGCCACAGCAGGCTGGCTTTAGGCAGTGCTACTCTACGGAAGATCAGACAACCTACCTCTCTCAAGAAATTGAGGATGCATTCCAAGAGAAGAAGCTGGTGCTTGTGGCATGGATAGATCTGAAGAAAGCCTTTGACAGTCTGGAAAGAAGGTTTGATGAAGAAACTGAGAAACTGCAAAGTCAATGGAAGAATGTACAAATGGGTGAAAGCATACTTGCACAACAGAAGAGCCCGAGTACAGATAGACGGACTCAAGAGCAAGAAAGTACTACTGCGTCACGGTGTCCCCCAGGGCGGAGTCTTGTCCCCCACACTTTTTCTAATCTTCATCAATGATCTTGTTGCTCACCTACCGCATGGAATTAAAGCGGCAATGTATGCCGATGACCTCGTTCTATGGAGCACAAATGAATATGCATCAGTGGCCACCAGATTGCTACAAAGAGCTGTAGATACATTTGCTGCATGGGCAAATAGATGGTGTGTCAGCATAAACACTGACAAGTGCAGCACCACCCTATTTACCCTCTCTCCAAAACAAAAGGCAGGGATCATCCAGATAAATGGAACACCCCTAAGAGAAGATAAAGAACCAACATACCTTGGAGTAACATTTGATGGCAAGCTGACATGGAGAAAGCACATCAACAAAGCAGTAGCAAAATCCGGAAGGAAAATAGCCATCCTGAGAAAGCTAAGTGGAACCACATAGGGAGCCAGTACGAAAATACTTAGCAAAGTTTACCAACAGAGCATACGACCACACCTGGAATATGGGTCAACTGCGTGGTGTTCAGCATCAAAAACCACACTACAAGAGTTGGACAATGTGCAAAATCAAGCACTTAGAGTCACCACAGGAGGGATGAGATCAACCCCTATAGTGGAAATGGAGAAGATGGGGAGGACACAGGCACTGAGTGAGCGCAGAGATACGAAAACGCTAATACAAGCAGAAAAGTTCCTCAGCTTGCCAGGCCACCCTATGAAGAACAGATTTGAAAACCTAGCTATGGGGCGGTTGAAAAGAAGTAGTTTTATCCACCAGGCCAAATGACTCTGCAGAGAAACCACTGATCTGCCCACAGCTGGTATCCCCCTAACAACTATTCCAGAGAGAACTCCATGGAAAGATGAGCATAGACTATCGTTACAAATCCAGACAAAAGTGAGAGGAATATTTGACAAGGAAGAACAGAACAGTGTGCAGCGCAGAACAGCCACTCTCAGCTTCCTTGATGAAGAATACCCACAGGACCTCTGGATCCGAGTCTACACAGATGGGTCAGCACAAAATGCTGTTCGAAATGGAGGAGCGGGAGTGTACATAGAATATCCAAATAATACTAGGGACACAGCCAGAGTACCGACAGGAAAGTACTGCCATAACTATGATGCTGAAATTGAGGCAATCAAGATAGCAACAGAGAAATTATTAGATACCAACCATGGTACACAACCTGTGGTGCTATTGACAGATGCAAAATCAGTACTCGACGCGCTCCTGTCTGGGAAATTGCCAGTACTAAGGTGTCAGAGTCCAGAAAGGAGACAGAGATGCAGCGACATCGTTACGCCCGCCAGGCGACTTAGCGCCCAGAAGGGACGCCGTAACTTCATTACGCCGCCAGGCGAATAGTGGTTACCGGCCTGCAAGACTGCTGGCTGACAAGCGACCAGCGGTCAAGCAAGGACGACGCTAAACGCACGCATGCCTCATGACGCCACCTGAGGTGGGAGGCGAGTTGCGCCTTAGCGGGAGACAGCTTGGGGACTTCGACTCGGACAGACGTGTGAAGAGAGAAAGGCGTTGTGTGGTATCTGTGCTGAAAGTCGAGTGTCTGGACATCTTGAGAGCGAGACGTTGTGAGCTGTATTGTGTAAGTGTATATTGAAACATCCAGTATATATCTTGTTGTGAACATCGTTCCGTATTTAATATGTGAATAAATCCATTGAACGGTGTGTCGTTGAGTCTTACGTCAAATCACGTTGTATTTGTGTTTAAGACCCTGACATGTGTGGACGTGGTGGCATTCATCCGGCTTTGATATGAACGTGTTTTAGTGATTAACGATTTAAAACTAGAGTTTGTAAACGTGGAATTTTTGTCAAACTTTATAGTACATGTAAATGTGATCGTGGAAGGCTCATTTTCATTATTAACTACATTGTTTAAACATGTGTAAGACTATTTGTAAACGTACAATGCATACATATTGTTGGATTCTGTAAGCGTGTAAAACATTTGTGACTTGTGAAACTTGTCACCGGTTTGACCTTGTCGCCATCTTGTAAACTTGATGTCTATGTCCTTACTGAATGTTATCTTGATGTAAGTGATGTGTCATCAATGTTGTAAAGTGTTAACATAAGTGTAGATTGTCTTTGCGCATTGAGTTGTGGAAAGCAGAAAGTTTTGGAAAGAAAGTAACTTGTTTTGAAAAAAAAAAAATTGTTGACAGACAAACTTACGACCTACAACTACACTCAACGCCATACAAACCTAATCAATACTTAGTGACAAGCAGGCACACACCAACAAATAGACATTAATTTATTTCTCTCCAAAAACAAAGCAGGTTTTTCCGTACCATCCGAAACCTTGCCGTAGAGGTCATTCGTGGTTTTGAAGTAACGACCCTATAGTTTCTAGCCCAATTTCCAACCATTCTTCACCGCATCCAGGGCACTTGAGTATATTTTTTTCTTTTCACATACTTTAAGGATGCAATTTTAGGCACGCATCGTCAATAGAAATCAATTGTAAATTGTTCATTATTAACCACTTATAACATATTTTGTGTGGCTGGTATTTCATTGACATTTTTCATCATGTCTTCATTATTTGATTTCATTGATATGGGGATAAAATTACAGTTACATGGTGATGAATTAACACAGTGGAGTGAGAAGAAATACTCTGAATACCTACTAGTACAGGAAAAAGCTAATGAACGCGAAGAAAGGGCCGCTGAAAGAGCTGCCAAACAAATAGAGGCAGAAACAGCCTTAAAGCAAGCTGAGATAGATAGTGAGTTGAAAAAGGCAGAAATAGCAGCTCAGAGTAAGAGAGAAGAACTGGAGTTACAGTTGAAAATGAAACAACTTGACACTGAGACTGCCATTAACAAAGAGTCTAAGAAAGCTGAGAGACTGGAGAAAGAAAACCAGTACAAGAAATATCAAGGTATTGTACGTAATTATACCTCGGGTGACTGCATCGCAGCCTTTACCCAAAATTTTGAAACTTTAATGGAACATTATCAAGTTCCACTGTCTGAATGGAACATTGTGTACATGAGGAGTTTGTCAGGGGAACCTCTTAAAGTAATTGAAACCATCCCCAAAGACCTCAGAAAAGATTACCATTATCTGAAATATAAGATTATGGCACATTTTATGTTAGATGAGGCAGGTTACAGAGAACAATTCAGTAAGTTGAGCCCAAAACCGACTCAAACGTTCTCTGATTACCTCTGCTTAGTCCGAGATATATTCACCAAATGGACTTCAGCAGCTAAAATTGAAAAAAATTATCAGAGATTAGAAGATCTAATCATTAGAGACAAAATTGTATCATCGATTCCTTCAGCATTTTCTAAATTTTTGTTAGAGAACGAATGCACTAGTGTGGATGAGATTGAAAGACGTGGTTCGGCGTACTACACAGCCAACAAACATTGCTTTGCCACTGAAGCTACTGACATTAACTTTGTAGCAGCGGCTAACTATGACAAACCCTATAGGAGGCAGAAACCTCATAGGCCTACTTCTGAGAAGTTTAACCATTGCAATTATTGTAAATATTCTCATCATCAGAGTGAGATGTGTGATAAAAACCCAGGATATCATACCTACCTATTAAACATGGTAAACAGACAAGATAAGGAGCGTAAATCCTTCAAAAGTTTGCGTAAATGTTTCCTCTGTAAGGCGTACGGACACCATCGAAAGGATTGTAAGGGCAGGCATATGACCAACAAAGCAAATGCCGCCTTGTTTGATAGTTCGGCGTCCGATGAAGAAGAGCCAGAGAAACATCGTGTAAACTCAGCACAGGCTTTTGACATATTTAGCGCAAACAAATGCTCTGTTTGTAACACCTTTTATGAAGATGGTGTTTTAACATGCGGTCACGCCATCCCTATTGCCAATGAAGAAGCTAATTTGGTAGTAGATTCAAAAGGCAGAATAAACATCCATCACGGATATGTGAATGGCAAGCCTGCTACAGTCCTTCGTGATACAGGCAGTTCACTCATTGGTCTGAAAAGAACATTCATAATGCCTACAGACTATACAGGGAGGCACGTAACATGCAGAACATTCTCAGGCAATATTGAGAAATACCCATTAGCATGGGCATATATTGAAACACCTTTCCTCACTGGGAAAGTAAAGTGCGCTGTATTAACAAACCCAGTGTGTGATGTAATTATTGGAAATTTACCTGAGGTGAATGATAAACCTCATGACATAACATCTCTTTGTATTGATGATAACATAACATCAACATCAAATGTCATCATTGAAAATGTCACACCACCTATTGATTGTATGGTAGCTAATGTAGCACTAAGTTCTCATAACATCATTGATACCATTGTTCCATCATCATCTGATATCATTGAATGTGTGAACGCAGTAACTAGAGCTACTGCTAGAGTGCAAGATGAAAGTAAGCAAACTGAGGCTATACAATCACTCAGCCCAGTAACACTACCTACGAACACTATGAAGGAAACATTTGTAACTGCTCAAAAAGCTGATCCTTCATTGTCAAAATACTTTAATCTGATCGGCCAAAAGCCAAAGGTAACAAAGAATGCAAAATGGTATTTTGCTGTGAAAAATGATATACTCACCAGGTATTACACCAGAGGTGACAACACCACAGAGCAAACTGTTTTGCCAACAAATTATCGCAAGCAAGCCTTACATCTTGCCCACGATATACCTCTTGCAGGGCATATGGCATACGTTAAGACCAGATCTAGATTATTGACACAGTTTCATTGGCCCAAATTTTGCAATGACATTAAAGCATATTGCAGAAGTTGTGACACCTGCCAGAAACTGATAAAAAAAGGTAAACACCCACAGGCAAAGTTACAAGTCACTGACTTAGCCAGTCGACCTTTTGAAAAACTATCTGTTGACATAGTGGGCCCTCTAAATCATACAACAACTAGAGGGAATAAATATATTCTAACTGTCATTGATCAATGTAGTCGCTGGCCAGAAGCTATTCCGCTAAAGAACATAACTGCCAATGACATAATGGAAGTTTTCTTCCATATTTTTTCTAGGATGGGTTTTCCAGATACTATCCAATCTGATAGGGGCACTCAGTTTATTGCCGCATCTACTCAGGCTTTCACCAAAATGTTGGGAGTGAAGCAATGTTTCAATTCCCCGTACCATCCTCACAGTAGCGGAGTAATAGAAAAATTTAACGGGGATCTAAAGCACATGCTTGCAAAAGTAACGCAAGAGCACCCCAATAACTGGGATTTATATCTACCAGCTATTCTTTTTGCTTATCGCGAGGTACCACATTCTAGTACCGGTTTCTTTCCTTTTGAACTCATCTATGGTGCCAAACCACGCGGCCCATTGACCATTTATCACCAAATGTTAACTGACTCTACTCCAGTACTTAAACCCATATCATCATACGTATATGTTACATCATTGCGTGAAAGAATCATCAAATCATGTATTATTGCAAAGAATGCACTAAAACTATCTGGTGCTACTTATAGACAGTATGCTGACAAAGGTAACAGGACGATAACGTTGACACCTGGACAGGACGTTCTTCTTCTACTACCTAGTGACAGACATTTACTGACTGATTCTTGGCAGGGACCTTTCAAAGTGACGAGACAGATCTCACCTGTAGACTACGAAATCCTAATAAAAGACAAACACAAAATATATCACATAAATATGCTAAGACCATACCACAACAGAGACAACGAACAAGACGATACGACAGCGTGTACAGTGATAATAGATCACGAAGATGACGATGCTAGTGACGAGATTCCAACACCTACATTAGACACGACAAGCTGCTTGAAGGATATCAAAATCAATCCAAAGTTAAATCAAGCAGAGACAAACAGTTGCAAACAGCTTATACAGCAGTACAACACCATCTTTTCCAACAACCCAGGACAAACAGAATTAGTAAAGCATCACATCACACTCACATCAAACACACCCATAAAATGCAGACCATACACCATTCCATTACACTACAAAGAACATTTGCACCAAGAAATAATCAACTTAGAGAAAAACAACATCATAAGACGATCCCAGTCAGACTTCTCATCGCCAATGGTGATAATACGGAAAAAGGACAAAACAATAAGACTGTGCATCGACTATAGGAAACTAAATAAAATTACTGTTCTAGATTTGGAGCCAATGGCAAACACTGACGATCTTCTGACAGAACTGACAGACGCTAGATTCTTTACGACGTTAGATATGACTAAAGGATATTATCAGATAGAAGTAGACGAACAGAGCAGACATCTGACAGCATTTGCCACACCGTGGGGACTGTACAAATGGTGCAAACTTCCATTTGGGCTTGTTAATGCCCCTGCCACCTTCGTTCGTATGACACGACTTCTTCTTGTAGACATTCCTAACATAATTTGCTATATAGACGACATCTGTGTTCACACAGAGACAATGACAGAGCACATTAAGACGTTAGGACAGACATTTGAACGTATTAGACAGCACGGACTGACTGTGGGGGGGGGGCGTTAAAACTCTCAAATGGCGGACAATAGAGAGACGAAACGACCCTCTTTGACGCGGGAGACAAGGAGAAGGGGGGAAATTGCCCCAACGATGGAGAAGACGATGGGAAACCCCCCTGACGATGGATAAGAGGGACGTGCAGGAAACCCATCCAGCGCGGGACAAGAGGAGACCATAGGAAACCTCCCCAACGATGGACAAGAGAGACGATACAATCCGACCCCTATGCTTGACAAAACACCGTTGAACCAAGACCCAAGAAAACAAGCCCAGACGATAACAGGCGCCCCCCCCCCTCCCCAGGACAAGCCCAAGAAAACAGATGAAAAAAGACAGCCCCTCACCACCCCCCAAGATCAGCTCCGGAAAAGAAGACATCAAACGAGAGGGATGGGCAAACCGATAATGATAGCAGACACACCAGCAACAACGTCAAAAGCAAAAAGGATGGCAAAAAAGAGGAACTCGGCCAGACAGGCAGTAATAGAAGCTGTCTAACGCACAAAAGACCATAAAACCTATACCGCACTATGAACCACCACAACTATAACCAACGTCATTGAGACAGGTTGAACGAGGTGGAAAGTTTCTTCTTTTTTTTCGACAAATCGGAATCGGAATCGGAATCGGGTCACTTTACATATGGCAAATGTTTGAAACAGGTAGGAACGAATCATGTCTAAACTTTATATGTCTGAGTCTTGTGCTGCTAAAAGTTTTTAGAAATATTAGTTTCTAACTTGTAGATTTGGGAGCCTTCATTTGTGATTGTTGTAGGCTAGTTCAGTGAGACTATCAGTTTCTCTTGTCGCTGATCTGTGAACTTGTATTCTTCAGTTCAGTGTACAATATCATATTGCTTTAAGTGTTCTTTTGAGAAGTAGGAACCTTATGTTAGGCAGATCTTGGCTATTTTCTAGATAGACTTTTGATTGTCATGTGTCTTAGTAGATGCTTGTCACTCCTATGTAAACTAGCCTAGTCGCCTTTTGTTGTGTGCATTTGTTGTACAGAATATAGTCAACTGACTATATTTCTTTTATTCGTACCATGTCAGTGGCTAAGTAGTGACTAAACCGGGCAGACCAGCAATGCAGCTGTCCTGAGTGGTTACTTCAATGAGACTTCTTTATATGTCTCATATTTATGTGAAAAATATTGTTATAAACTCATGCATTATGTTGAGTATCGTTATATGTCTATTTTGAATTTTGCATACTTTATGTGTATTTGAATTTTGAGATGCAATTGGTAATATGTGTACTCACTAGGAGAAGTTGGTGTTATGCTCGTCTGTTCTTACGAGCAGCAAACTTAGACATATTGTCTATTGATTGTGGTTGATGCAGAAGTGTAGTGGTGCGGACTTTACCCACAACTGGTATTGGGTGCATGGTGCACTTAGCCTTTAGTGTGTGATGTACGAGCATGCATCATAACTCACCTGGGCCTGGCACAAAGATTGATCACTGCAGTTAAAGCCCGGAGATAAAATACTCTTTTAATACTACTACCTTTGGCTGTGGAGAACTACGTGTCTGCCTGAATTAGTGACATGAACTTAGGACAAACTAAGGACGTTATAAGGGGGGGGGGGAGAAATGTAATAATTACAGGCATGTGAGACGATTGAAAAGTCTTCCCATACTAGACTGTAGGACAGAGATATGTAGGGAGAAGGAGGATAGTGAACGCAGTAGAGCTGTAAGATAGACTTGCTTAGACTGGTCATTGTATATGGTGTGATAGGATGTATGTATTACATACATAAAAACCAGCGAGCTGTTTCTATTGGAGAGTGGAGACCTGACCATAGCTGCTTAGCTGATCTGGACCACAGATCCAAGGATCTCAGAGTTATGTATATGTACTTTCCATCACTTCACATGTATGAGTGTATATTGCATAGTTCCTCATTATCATCAAGAAAACCATCACATGTTGAATAATACTGTTAGTAATTAAAGTGAGTGTAGTTTGTTTTAAGCTAAGTTATCTATTATATTCCCAATCGTGCATGCATGTGTGTGTGTGTGTGTGTGTAAATTGGTGGGGGATTACTTAGATAGCAGAGAAGGGAAGAGTCAGGGGAGAAAAACCTGCACTGGGATAGTTGTCAATTACTCTTAAATCTAGACTTAAATCTACCTCAGCTAACCTTCTCCTTCCCACTTCTTGGCGAATATTAAGGTCAGCTGATTGCATCACGTTACGAGCCACTTGTAAGCTGTACTCTCAATATTTATTAGCTTAATCTGTAGTTCAGCCATATAGATTCTGTCCTTAGTCAATTTCTGACTATTTGGGGTTGCTTGCCAGTGAATAATACATTCAACAAGATGAAGGCACACCCCCACTTCTGAGACATCAATAATTTTTTCCAACTAACCTTTCCGGGGGAAACTAATGAAAGAAATACATTATACAGCTTAAAGGAAGCATTCCTTGTTGCTGAACCAGTGATCAGATATAAAACCACCTTGATGATACTCCCATCTGTCAAAGAACCAATGTCTCTGTACACCAAATATAACTGCATTTATCAATTCTAGTGTGAGTGCCAAGCAACTTTCATAGGTAGAACAGAAAGGCAATGTAGCAAGTAACCAAATATATACCAGTACGGGTGGAAAACATATTTAATCAGTCTTCAGGAATCTCTGTGCAGTGGAGAGGTCATGAAATGCTTAGACAGGCGATTTTGAGACATTTGTTTAATAGCTATCATAAAATTAAAACAGACAAGATATCTTGTATATTGCAATGATGAACAATAAATGATTGCTCAAATACATCAAGGCATTAGTACATAGTTCCAGCTAATTTTGTGCAAACAGAAAGACTTCATTTTAAATTTGCATTTAACATAGGGAAACCTGATGCTCCACATTCAAACAATATCAGTGACTATATTTTAAGTATTTCAGCCCTGGTATAATTCATTATTTCACTTCATATGATATGTGGACGTGAGCATGGCTGAATGGATAAGAATGCATGTTCTTAAACATCCGGTTAGCTGATGTTGAGATAAGGGGTTCAACCCCTACACCGGACAGTTGTACTAAAATGTTGACCTCTCGTCGTTGACTTGGGACGTAAATTACAAGTACCTCTGAGGTCAGAATGTGTTCGCCTGATGGCAAAAGACACTGTTAATAGGGAAAGCTAATCCACATGCAAAATTAAGTACAACACTACTAGAATTAGTGTGTATGGACTATGCTTGAGTTCAAAAGCAAGCGACTGCCAAACACAAATATGATATATAACTCTGCAGTATGCACCTGATGAGTTGCAGTGAAATATGCCAGGCAATAAATTGGACAACATATTTTTGGCTTGTGTGTTTAAAATTTAGAAATATATTCATTTTGTTGACTTTTTAATTCCAACTTTAGCTCTAGAACACTCCAACATTATAACTGTGTGCCTGAACAAATCCACCATATCTCCCATCGAATATCAGTTGGTCTAAACAAAATTATAACTGTGCTTTAAAAAATCCACCATATCTCCCATCGAATGTCAGTTGGTTTAAACATATGGGGGGCTAGCACTATATACACAGTACAGCTCAGTGTGCCCATAATTTTAGCCTGTACATTTACAATGTATTTTGTTGGAAGCAGCAAAGATGTGATTCCTGAGATTGTTGCTGTAAATAGCTTGGATTACCAGAGTAACTAACAACCAATGCCTGGAAGAGGCTAAGGAAAGTAGAACATTATATATGCCAGGATGCGACTGGGTTTTAACCATGGTTGTTTTCAGAATGCAACTGTTACAGTACTAGGGTGCCACTGTTATAGTAATAACTCTGTCTATTGCACCCGTATTCATAGGGGTACGACTGATTGTTATATTCTTCTCCAGTCGGCACCGTGGTCATTTCTCAACCCTTAAATTTGCTGATGGTTAGGTTAATTATACTACACATGTTACACCAACTCACTACACACGCCACTCAACACAACGGTAATATATGGACTCGAATGCCAATTGTAGTTTTGGTCGTATATTGTTCTACACAGACTAAGATCAACATCATCAAATACACAATCAATTATTTGACAATAGTTTTACACCACAATTGTTCTACACAGACTAAGATCAACATCATCAAATACACAATTAATTGACAATAGTTTTACACCACAATTGTTCTACACAGACTAAGATCAACATCATCAAATACACAATCAATTATTTGACAACAGTTTTACACCACAATTGTTCTACACAGACTAAGATCAACATCATCAAATACACAATCAATTATTTGACAATGGTTTTACACCACAATTGTTCTACACAGACTAAGATCAACATCATCAAATACACAATCAATTAATTGACAATAGTTTTACACCACAATTGTTCTACACAGACTAAGATCAACATCATCAAATACACAATCAATTATTTGACAATGGTTTTACACCACAATTGTTCTGCAGGGACTAAGATCAACATCATCAAATACACAATCAATTATTCAACAATAGCTTTACACCACAATTTTCTAAAATGTACACTATGTAAAAGAGTGGTTCAGTGTTGGCTATGACTCTGTTCTGAACGTGGTCCTTACTCAACAAAACCCACGACCAGAATGTGAATGCTCTTATCACCTTCGCGATCACGTGTATTCGCTCAGGTGACAATCTCGCTCACCACATGGGTCACGGTGCATAATTGCCAAGTCCTTCTGGGTGACTTTCCATCACTATGCCATGAGCTACAATTCGCTCCATGGCAATATACAACTATCAGAAAGAGACAATATCATTCTTTAGTATTGTGATGAGAAGAGAAACATGGGAAAGCATTGTGACGACTGGAAAGATCAGTGGGAAAGAGACATGGGCAGACAGAGTGATGATGCTGGATGGACTGTATGGTGACATTGAGAAATATTATCAGCAGAGATGATCCTGAATAGGGACCGAGATCTGAGGAGATACATGAACACCTATGGTAGTTGGCAGGGCACTTGATGATGATGCAGTCTCATATGTTCCTTCAGATTACAAGTCTGAGTAAAAGAAGCACCACAATCATCACACTTGTAAGCTCTCTCTCCTGTGTGTATTCTCTTATGTGTCTTTAAAATGCCAGCTTGAGTAAAAGAGGTATCACAAACATTACACTTGTAAGGTCTCTCTCCTGTATGTGTTTTCTTGTGGCATCTCAAACCATGAGCATAAGTAAAAGAAGCACCACAAACATCACACATGTAAGGTCTCTCTCCTGTATGTGTTCTTTTATGTGCCTTCAGACTGCCTGTTTGAGTAAAAGAAGCACTACAATCATCACACTTGTAAGGTTTCTCTCCTGTATGTGTTCTCTTATGTCTCTTCAGATGGTCAACTCGAGTAAAAGAAGCACCACAAACATCACACATGTAAGGTTTCTCTCCTGTATGTGTTCTCTTATGTCTCTTCAGAATGCCAGCTTGAATAAAAGAAGCACCACAAACATCACACATGTAAGGTTTCTCTCCAGTGTATGTTCTCTTATAGTTTTTCAGACTGCTAGCTAGAATAAAAGCA
This sequence comes from Cepaea nemoralis, assembly GCA_014155875.1. Lineage (NCBI taxonomy): Eukaryota > Metazoa > Mollusca > Gastropoda > Stylommatophora > Helicidae > Cepaea > Cepaea nemoralis. Next base: position 102,810 of record JACEFZ010016225.1, on the reverse strand, counting down.
TCACAATAATCACACTTGTAAGGTTTCTCTCCTGTGTATGTTCTCTTACGGTTCTTCAGACTGCTAGCTAGAATAAATGAAGCATCACAATAATCACACTTGTAAGGTTTCTCTCTTGTGTGTGTTCTCATGTGGTAATTCAAACTGCTAATGTGAGTTAAAGAAGTACCACAATCATCACACTTGTAAGGTTTCTCTCCTGTGTGTGTTCTCTTATGGTTCTTCAGACTGCTAGCTAGAATAAAAGAAGCATCACAATCATCACACTTGTAAGGTTTCTCTCCTGTGTGTGTTCTCTTATGGTTCTTCAGACTGCTAGCTAGAATAAAAGAAACATCACAATAATCACACTTGTAAGGTTTCTCTCCTCTGTGTGTTCTTATGTGGTAATTCAAACTGCTAATGTGAGTAAAAGAAGTACCACATTCATCACACTTGTAAGGTTTCTCTCCTGTGTGTTTTCTCTTATGGTTCTTCAGACTGCTAGCTAGAATAAATGAAGCATCACAATAATCACACTTGTAAGGTTTCTCTCCTGTGTGTGTTCTTATGTGGTAATTCAAATTTCTAATGTGAGTAAAAGAAGTACCACAATCATCACACTTGTAAGGTTTCTCTCCTGAGTGTGTTCTCTTATGTTTCTTCAGACTGCTAAGCTAGAATAAAAGAAGCATCACAATAATCACACTTGTAAGGTTTCTCTCCTGTGTGTGTTCTTATGTGGTAATTCAAACTTCTAATGTGAGTAAAAGAAGTACCACAATCATCACACTTGTAAGGTTTCTCTCCTGTGTGTGTTCTCTTATGGTTCTTCAAACTGCTAGCTAGAATAAATGAAGCATCACAATAATCACACTTGTAAGGTTTCTCTCCTGTGTGTGTTCTCATGTGGTAATTCAAACTGCTAATGTGAGTTAAAGAAGTACCACAATCATCACACTTGTAAGGTTTCTCTCCTGTATGTATTCTCTTGTGATTTATGTTCTTGTGGCACTCAAGATAGTCATCTTGAATCAAAATATCACCCAATTCATTACATTTGTTCTGTGTATTTGTATCTTTTTCTTGTGTTTCCTTATTTTTCTGCTGACAATTCTCATTAGCAAGAAATAGTTTATTGTTTGTATCAATCACAGAAGATACACTTTCTGACATTTGACAACAATTTTCATGTTTTACTGATGCCTTACAACTGTTCTCAACCATCCTTGATTCTGAGTTGCTGTGTTCTGTCATTTCTTGAATGATGCTACCCCCAGCTATGTCTAACATTTTACTGAATCTGTTACTCCTGTCCTCACACAGAACATCTGATAGTTCTTGTTTCACAATCTTCATGTCTTTGCTGTCATATGTCCACTTTTGTGAATGCTGTTGTATGGGAAGGTAAATACTACTTGGAGACCAAGAGTGTGTTTCTGAAACACACCAAAGTAAATAATTAATAGCCTCATGAAAATACCAGGTATTGAACGTATGTGTATGTTTAATCAAATTTAATCAAATCAAACATTGTTTACAGCGAGCTGCGCTGTGGTAAATGCTCCCAAGGTGACCTGAGGAAACGCTTTAAAGACACTGAAAATCTCACTGAAAGCTTTTGGAATTCTGTCAGCATGTTGTGCTGTCTCTATTATGTCCCTTGTCCTCTATATGTCCTGTCTCTATTCCCCAACACTCTGACAAATTCATCTTGACACCTGGGAGACTGCTGCTAAAGACCGTAATTCGTGGAGTACATCATTATATAAGGGTGCAGTCACTTGTGAAGCAACCAGGACTGCAAGAGCTGTGAAGAATAGGCTGGACAGAAAAAGCACTGCAGGAGATCCTTCTCCTGGAACGTCAAGCATTCTTTGCCCACATTGTTAAAGAACATTTTGAGCCAAAATAGACCTTATCAGCCATCTTAGAACTCACGGCTCCATACTTTCAACCCCAGTGGATTAAATAAATGGCCATCATCATTCTTGATGGACAAACAACATGTTTAATCAAACAGGCAAACATTGCAGCTACAGACAATCAATTTCAAGTGAACAAAAGATTGAGAAGAATGATAATTAATGTGCTCATGTATGATTTATGCTGATGCATTATCTACGCTGATATATGATATACTTTCAGTGATCTATGCTGATGTAAGATCTAAGTTCATGATTATAAACACTGATGTATGATGTAAGTTCAGGTATGATATAAACTGATGTATGATCTAAGTTCATGATGATGTAAGCTAATGTGTGTTCTAAGCTAATGTTTGTTTTACGCTGATGTATGATCTAATTTCTTGACGATGAGCACGGCAAGGCGCATAGAGTGCCCTGGTCATCCACTGCACCTGTATTTGTCTCCGGTCATCTTGACTTTTATTGCCACTAGATTCACATGGACTCAGGCGAGAGAATGTGGTCGACAAATTGTGCAACTCTTCCTCACTTTAATCCAATTCATCGTGCAAGTCATTCTTCATCCAACTTCATCTATCACCTTCAAGCCCTGTGGCAATGGGCGAGAGGCGTGGGTACGCTGACAGTCGCAGTCGCAGACCTGCACACAGGCGGCTCAGGCCATAAGGTCATCTTCTACTGACTGGAGCAATCGTGAGATTCAGCAGTCCCCTGAGCGACTGAGCAGCCTTCTATAGAAAAGCACCGCTCATCTCCATAGCATGAGGAAGGGGCTAGAAAAGGTGCCCTAAACATTGTCTGCTCCATCATTATCTAATCAGCTAGCCGCGGTTGGTGGGTACCCTATACAGTGGTCGACATACAACTAAAGTAAAAATACAAACAGGTAAAGCAAAAAAAGCTTACCATATTTCTTTAACTATCAGAATATGGAATGTACACACCCTACTTGATAGAGACGGCGCATCGTGCCCAGAGAGATGAACAGCACTGATTGGGAGAGAGCTGGGCAGGTATAATATCGACATTGCAGCCTTGAGCGAGACACGACTTGCAGAAGAAGGCCAAATCTGTGAAGTAGGTGCCAGCTACACATTCTTCTGGAGTGGAAGGAAAAGCGAGGAAAGGCGCCAGTTGGCTGTGGGATTTGCCATTAAGTCAGCCCTGGTTGGCAAACTAGCTGAATTACGAGCTGAGTTATACGCATTAATCCCAGCATCTACCAGACTATCGTGTGGGAGAGCCACGTGATTGTATTTATAGTCTATCATCTTCTTCTTCTTTCGTTCGCCTGAAATATGTTTATAACTGCAATGCTGACTCTTGTATGAATCTAACAGTCTTTTTGAGTTCATTCAGCGGTCCATAGAGTTTATCTTCCACTGGTGTCTCTCTAGGCCAGAAGGTTCGCCTGGATATGTTGTAGTTTGGGCAATCCTGGAGTATGTGCTCTGCTGTATGCGATGCCAAACCACATGTGCACATGGCTGAGTCACCAATCTTGAATTTTGTATACATGTGGTTGCATAATCTATTGTGTCCTGTTCTGAGGCGCAGAAGAATGACCTGTTCTGGTCTGTCCATAACGTGGTAGTTGTCTTGAGTAAGGTTTGGTGGCCTTCTGACTGATTTGATAATTCTTTTCTCTTGGTGGTATGTAATAGGCACATCAGGCTGTTCTTCTTTTGCTCCTTCCTTAGCCAATCGATCAGCTCTGTCGTTTCCGGGGACTCCACAGTGGGATGGTATCCACTGTATGGTGATCTTACGCTGACTGCTAAGTTCAGAAAGTAGTGTCCTTAGAACTGGCAATTTCCCAGACAGGAGCGCCTCTATTACGGATTTTGCATCTGTCAATATCACCACAGGTTGTGTACCATGGCTGGTATTTTATAATTTCTCTGTGGCTATCTTGATTGCCTCAATTTCAGCATCATAGTTATGGCAGTACTTTCCTGTTGGAATTCTGGCCGTGTCTCTAGTATTATTTGGGTATTCTATGTACACTCCCGCTCCTCCATTTCGAACAGCATTTTGTGCTGACCCATCCGTGTAGACTCGGATCCAGAGGTCCTGTGGGTATTCGTCATCAAGGAAGCTGAGAGTGGCTGTTCTGCGCTGTACACTGTTCTGTTCTTCCTTGTCAAATATTCCTCTCACTTTTGACTGGATTTGTAGCGATATTCTATGTTCATCTTTCCACGGGGTTCACTCTGGAATAGCTGTCAGAGGGATACCAACTGTGGGAAGATCGATGGTTTCTCTGCAGAGTTGTTTGGTCCTGGTGGATGAAATACTTCTTTTCAACCGCCCCATAGCTAAGTATTCAAATCGGTTCTTCATAGGGTGGCCTGGCAAGCTGAGGAACTTTTCTGCTTGTAATAGTGTTTTTGTATCTCTACGTTCTCTTAAAGCTTGTGTCCTCCCCATTTTCTCCATTGCTACTATAGGGGTTGATCTCATCCCTCCTGTGATGACTCTAAGAGCTTGATTTTGCACCTTGTCCAGCTCCTGCAATGTAGTTTTTGATGCTGAACACCACGCAGTTGACCTGTATTCCAAGTGTGGTCGTATGCTCTGTTGATAAACTTTGCTAAGTATTTTCCCACTGGCTCCCCAAGTGGTTCCAGTTAGCTTTCTCAGGATGGCAATTTACCTTCTGGCTTTTGCTATTGCTTTTTTGATGTGTTTTCTCCATGTCAGCTTGTCGTCGAATGTTACACCAAGGTATGTTGGTTCCTTGTCTTCTCTTAGGGGTGTTCCATTTATCTGAATGCTCCCTGCCTTTTGTTTCGGAGAAAGGGTAAATAGAGTGGTGCTGCACTTGTCAGTGTTTATGCTGATACACCATCTATCCGCCCATGCAACAAATGTATCTATCATCTATGTCATAACCCCCCTTGACCTACATAGTAGTCTCCTGGCACCAAGAATTATTTTTTCTTGTGATTTTGTTTGAAATATCACCATTCAGGGATAGAAAAATCTAAGCGCCTGGTCACCCTTATTAGACAAGTCCATTACTTGTTTTTAAAGTGAATACTGCATGTTTTTTTAAAATGTGTTTTCTGTATCCATGCGGAAAATGCAAAGAATACCATAGACAGACAGAAACATAAAAGACTAAGTCCTACAAGAAATAAATGAAAATCATAAACTGATTAGATAAATTATACATAGACAGTCAACATTTTTTGGTCACGTTATGAGAAGAAATAAATTGGAGAACTTGGAGACAACTAGCAAGATTGAGAGGAAGAGAACAAGAGGAAGGCAGAGAAGTAAATACCTGGATGTTAGGAAATCTATCAAGAACAATGATAATCTCAAGCAGAAGGTGTTGTAGCAGATACTTTACACAGAACTATACACTTTTCAAATTGTTGTGTCTGCCACCACTCTACAACACAACAGGATCTGCTATGTAATGATTCAAGAATTGTTATGTCGTTGTCTCAGTACTACAGAGCTCAACATATGAAGTAAACCAGATTGCTGATGTCTTCACTGCTTTGTTTGATGCTCAACTATCTACCTGGGAGAGTTATGTTTCCGACAGCAAACACACCAAAATTGTAACAATGAATGGTTTTGACAAAAGTGTAGGTGTATATTACAAATTGTTAAAATAGCATCTATAACCATGAGAATGGAAGCTGTCCTGGTGTAACCATGAGAATGGAAGCTGTCCTGGTGTCCCATGTCTAACCATGAGAATGGACGCGGTCCTGGTGTAACCATGAGAATGGAAGCTGTCCTGGTGTGCCGTGTGAGCCGGTTTGATATAGTCCTGGGTGTCAGTTTGTGAATGTGGCATTCACGGACTGGACGAAAGCGGTCCTGATTTCTTGACCGATGAAAATAATGCCACTTGCCATGATGATTTATAGGATACCTCTCTTATATTGAGGCCACCATATCCACACAGGATAATCTGGATTAGGTTGCATCTGTAACACTTAAGTACGTTTGAGCGCTTCATAGTAGCATGGGGTAATGCAGGAAGCATCTGTTGTAATACGTTTGAATTCCTTGTGGATGCCAACATAGTGGCATGGGGTAATGCAGGAAGCATCTGTTGTAATACGTTTGAATTCCTTGTGGATGCCAACATAGTAGCATGGGGTAATGCAGGAAGCATCTGTTGTAATACGTTTGAATTCCTTGTGGATGCCAACATAGTGGCATCATACATGGACAATTTCATCATTTTTCAACATTGAATGAGCTCTGGCAGCTGGGGGTGTGTTCCATGTATGTCGTTGGAAGTAGATATGTAGCCTTACATCAGCTTATAGCACAGATATCAGATTACATCTCAACATGTTGTCATGCCCAAATAGCTTTGGATGGTGACTCCAGGAGCGATGAAATCTACCGTCAGTGCCGATGGTACAATTCTGGACACGTACACAGACCCAAAGATACGCCCGGATGTCTGTCATATTCCCATGATGCTGTGTAAGGTCTGGACAGGCAGCTTTCAACTCATGGGTGGTATGTTTGCGTTCTCTACTTTTGTGAGGTGCAGGCTTCTGTACATGAAAGAGCTCGTGCAGTTGTTAATAGAACTGAAGGCAAGAAAAGTGCAGAAAGTGATGTGTTAGCTAGTGACCCAGTCACATGGAACTTCTAGGCAACTTTTTCTGACCTCATCTCAGAAGACTAACTTCGGCTGCTCAGGAGATCGCTGACACAACACGGTGGTGAGACTTGAATGGACTACAGCATTTGTGGAGATGGGTTTTCATCAACAGGAGAAAGACCGGACAGTTGCTCAACATGAGCTCTGGCAGCCGAAGTGTGTTCCATGTATATCGTTGGAGGCAGATATGTAGCTTGGGAACAGTTTGTGGCAGCCATTGGAAGAGGAAAGCGACAAGACATTGCCATCTGGGCTTTCTTCACGCACTATTACAACTATGTACAATTTGATAGATATTGTGGGACATCGGTTTTGTTCCCTGTATACATGTATCTACTGTGTTCGATAGGAATGAGGTGCTAGAACCTCTTACCACTGGGTAAATTGGGCAAATTAGCTATTACATCGGCCAATCTAGGAGATGGAAAACTCTGATTATAAACCCCCGAGTTTAAGGTGAACCGACGTGCCGAGGACTGAATGGTCACATGTGAGTTGGTCATGTATGGGCTCCTAAAGGACATCTCCTGCCCCTGCCCTAGCAGGCAGACTCTACTAGGGTGACCGATTAACTTCTGCCTTCAAATTGAAACCAACTATGGAACATAACAAGAATTATTGCCGAAGCAACAGAGTATGTGCTTTGTGCTCAATACCTTTGATAACAGCCAGCGGGGAGAGAATGAAACGGAGGAGAAGAGGTAGGGGAAAGGGGGCAAGGAAAGGAAGAAGAGGGCTGGAGCCAGAAGGGGTAGAAGGAAAACGGATCGTTTGGGACCCAAAAATGTATGGATTGGGTATTGGAATTGCCGTAGTGCAAAGCAACGAGGACCAATATTGGAGAAACTGGTCTACGATTTTGATGTCCTGATGTTACAAGAACTGAATACAAACTCTTTTAAGTGCCCTGGCTATACATGTTACATCAACCCAGCCGGTTTGGGAAGACATGGTGGACAGGCTCTGGTGGTCAAAGATGGTTTACAGAATTCAATACTGGAAATGAGTGGGTGGGGTCAAGAGAGTAAAGCGGTGCAGGGAATGCGGACCACACCTGTTGAAAAATGTTTTCGGCTTGACCCATCCACGACCATCCTCCTTTTAACCTGCTGCCCTTCACCTACCTAATTTCACTATGCAGTGGATGTTGTGTGTTTGCGTTGACTCTGAGGTAGGCACATGCTCTGCAAATTTGTAGTCTGTCTTCAAGGGTTGGAAAATCAAGAAGGTAGCGAATCGCCCTGCATGCTGTATCTCTTGTACATTCAAGAATAATGCGCATAGCTTTGTTTTGTATCCTTTCCATCTGCTTATGGCTAAGAGTCAGGATCGCTATTGCACACTCAAAATCAGACATGACCAGCCCCTCGTATAGGAGGCATGAATGACGCTGCTCACAGTTTGCTGCCGCCATCACCCGCATCGCAGCTAAACCCTGCTTGGCCTTTGTTATCACCTGGTCTATGTGCTCAAAATGAATGCTTTATTTAATTCTACCACACCTGTTAATGTTTCTTTCATGCTTTTGTAAAAAATCTATTGGAACAGGTTTCAAATGAACGTCCTAATAGAATAATCTAGTAAATCACAAATAGCCAATAAATGTTGGGGTTAATTGCAACATCCTATAAAGAATATTCAACTAACTGTTACATTATAAAGCACTTAATCTTACCTTGACCTACACAGACTTCAGGTTATTCTATCATGACACTTGATGGTAGTTTATTCTCCATCTCATGTTTGCAGTCAGTCTGAAAGGATTTGTAAGTTACATTAGACATGATCTCTGTGTTATGTTATTCTACACTTCTATGTTATTCCTCAAGTCCCATTTAAGAATTTGAGTTTGGGAATCTATCACAGTGTAATGATACCAGTTTATCATGACAAAAATAACATAACAATACATGACAGCTTCATGAAAATCTTTATCACTTACGCCGTGCATCAAACACACATTAAAGTTGATGCAATACTCATATCGGCAGCCATTCTTTCTTGCATCTATTTCCCACTTCCATACATCTAATAATGAGTCTTCAATTGGAGACAATAACAAGAAATTATTGTCGTCAATGTTCCCTCTAAACTGTTGCTTATGAGCAAGAATGTGACTTGGTTAGCTTATAACATGGAAGTTGTCAACATTGATGGCATTGCCTTCTTGTCCCACACATTAAAATAAGATGCAAGATGTAGCTAAACACATTGGATAGTAAGTCACAATAATTAAGTCTAAAAATTCATAGGGAAATACAAAGATAATGAGAATAAATCAAGCAAATGATAAACTGATCTCCCTTGGTAAAACCTCACTTCAAGAGACAGAATTATACACCTATTTGGGTAGCAATGTAGACACAGATGGGTCAACATATAAAGGTATTAAAATAAGGATGCAAAAGGCAAGATGACTTTCATAGCAATTGGACATTTGTGGAAGTCAAACAAATTAGGATTGTTGGAGACTGTTCAAGTTGACTATTAATCGGAGCTACATATCAGTGAAAAGTGTTACTTTGCATTAGCAGTCGTGAGTTGGACTTTAAAGAAAGTAATTATGATTCTGAAAATGTGTTTGTAAATTGCCGAATAGATGACTGACAATCACCAACAACGTGTCATATGTTGTAAATATTTGTGTTCATGTATGGATTAGCTGCAACCTTCATGTGAGTAAAATATTCTGCATGCTTTCCCCGTCATTTTGCTGTTTATTTGACTAAAATCTGTTGACTAACAACTTATACGTGATTTTTTTTACTAACGTAACCCAAAGTTGTAAATCTGTGTTTAGAGACGGTGGAAAGAACGCAGGCAATGCATTACCTGGGATACGGTTTGATCGAAGCCTTGCTTATAATGAGAACACAGACCAGGTGATAACAAAGGCCAAGCGGAGGTTGGCTGCGATGCGGGTGATGGCGGCAGCAAACTGTCTTCTATACGAAGGGCTGGTCATGTCTGTTTCTGAGTATGCGATGGCAATCCCGACTATGAGCCATAAGCAGATAGAAAGGATACAGAATGAAGCTATGCACATTATTCTTGGATGTACAAGAGATACAGCATGCAGTACGATGCGCTACCTTCTTGATTTTCCAACCATTGAAGACAGAATACAAGTCTGCAGAGCTCGCACCTACCTAAGAGTTAATGCAAACACACAACATCCACTGCATAGTGAAATTATGAAGGTGAAGGGCAGCAGGTTAAAAAGAGGACGTGGATGGGTCAAGCCGAAGACATTCTTCAACAGGTGTGTTCACTTGAGGACTTAGAACCTGGCGAGGAGTGGGTACAAGTGCCAACAGATTTCTGCACATCCTTTTCAGTTTGCATCCAACTAGACAGAAAATGCAGACAAGAAGACCCAGCAGCTGTTGAGGCGGAAGTACAAGCGTTGATTTTTGAGAATTCCCTAGACGGTGATGCTGTCATTTACACAGATGGGTCGGTCATCACATTGGTACATTAAGACAATATGAGTACATTTTCATGAATTGTTCTTTCACTAACGACGAAGGTTCCAAATGTTGCTGTATGTAGCCGGGGCGCAGTGTTGGGGTGAGCACCCAACATTGCTTAAATACCCCAATGGCTCGTGAATACATATCCTATGCAGCAAAAGTCCAACTCCTGGCCTTCACATGGTGGAACTGTTTCTACTAACAGGAGAAGGGGCGACGGCGAGTATCTGGCGCCGGAAAATAACCAGTGTGCTCTAGATGTGTATACACATACATGCATGTGCAGACACGTGTGTACACATCTAAACTCGAGTGAGACCACAGTCTGCTCTAGCAAAGGAAAGGTGCTGAAGACGGAGGCAACCAGCCAGGAGGCGCACCACAGAAATCAGGATGCCACGCAATTACACAAAAAAAGCGAACAAAAGAAGAAGAAGAAGAACTAACGACGAACATTTCACATGACATTTAATTAATATAAATGGGAAGCTATTTTTAACTGTTAATTAGGTCACAGCACATCCTATTGAAAAGTCTTAAAAGTTGAGTGCATTTTTCTCTGAGACATGGGTACTCTTGTGCTTTGTGCAATGCTTTCGGTAGGCTGCCCTGCGGAAAGAGACCGATCCGTATGGGGTAGAACCCGGTGCAATTAAGTCGATCCTCTCAATCCTCTCGACATTCTATTGAAAGAGGAATGTGATCTTTCCTTTCCTGTTACCAAAATGCTACCAAATCTTACCAGGTTTGTTAGCAATGCGACAGACTTTTAATAAAAAAAATACACAATTGACGGTAATTTTAAATTGTTAATTAGGTCATGGCACATCCTACCAAAAAAAATAACTATTATGTCAAGTTAGGCCTTGCTACCCCGGGCGCAATGATATATGGTACTACATTGTCCTTTAAAAATAAACAAGCCACAGTAATAGAAGTGAAAATGTCTCAGCTTCCAATTTATTGAGCCGCAATAAAATCTCCCTCCTTTCTTAGGACCTCTTTACACTTCCAGATTGTAAATTACGACACACACAAATTCATACCTCCGCTTAGAATTAACATACTCTTTGGTGAAATACCGTTTAATTCGTCTTGTCAAGCTGTATCCAACGGTGATCATTTCATAAGCAGAATCCCCATTTTAAAATATTCTCTACATATGCTAATAATACTGGGGAGTGGGGGGGGGGGGGGGGGGAATTAGCTGAAAGAGAGCTTAACTTCATTGTTCTGGGTTTTATCCCATTTGCTCGGTCTATTTCCATAGCGCAGCCTGCTGAAAGTGTCACAAAGAACACAAACTCCATAGCTCCAGCGATGACCCCCAACAGTTCCGAGGGAACTGCACCTGTGAACCAAATAAGGAGTGACCGAGCCCGGAATCTAAAAGTTCTAACCCACAACCTATAATTTTCGGAACGTGAGGCAGGCTGCCTGGCCATCAAGCGCCCCCACCCCCTCCCTGTGAGATAGTATGATGATATTCAACACCATTAGCCGATACGTGAAACGTGAATGATGCAGTACAGTTGAATATTCAACTAGCGAGTTCCATCGTGCTGTGACCAGAAATGAAAACCGAAATCATATAGAGAATCATCCCGCCATCATTCACCTTGTCCTGGAAAACGATATCTAATTTATCATGCATTCTTTCGACATCATTCATTCATTCAAATCTCACGTGACAATAACACACGTCGTCCTGGGTTTTCCAGGAATGGTTTGCCTAATATTCTGTGCACAGCGATTTGTTGAAATCATCGTAACCTTTTATATAAATAAGAATATATTTCATACTTACCGTAATTAACTTTTTTTTTTGGCGCTGTGGCTAGAATTTCATTAATTATAGATGTACTAGCTGACCCGGCCCGGCTTCGCCCAGGCCCTGGCGGGGATCTATCTATCTATCAGTCTGTCTGTCTGTCTGCTTGTTTGTCTGTCTCTCTGACTGACCCAGCTTCACCCTGGTGGGGAGCATCTAATTTAATTCATATAAGTAGTCATATAAGCTCCCGTTCCCGACTATTTGTCTGTCTGTCTATCTGTCTGACCCGGCCCAGCTTCACGCAGTCCCTGGTGGGGAGCATCTAATTTAATTCATATATGTAGTAATATAAGCTCCCGTTCCAGACTATCTGTCTGTCTGACCCGGCCTCACCCAGTCCCTGGTGGGGAGCATCTCATTTAATTCATATATGTAGTCATATAAGCTCCCGTTCCCGACTATCTGTCTGTCTGTGCCGGCCTGGCTTCACCCAGTCCCTGGTGGGGAGAATCTCATTTAATTCATATAAATAGTCATATAAGCTCCCGTTCCCGACTATCTGTCTGTCTGTCTATCTATCTGACCCGGCGTGGCTTCGCCCAGCTCCTGGCGGGGAGCGTCTCATTAAATTCACACAGTAACTTAAAAGAATGTCCTTCCACACACCATCCATTATTTTTAATGAAAACTGTTTTTAATCACCTACATGACTGTAGATAACTTCTTTAAGCATAAAAAGATGAGTTACAATGTTATGCATTATTTTTATGAAAACTTTGAAAATGCCTTAAAGATTATATCATTATTTATTATAACTCATATGCCTGTAAATAACTATAGGCAAAGAGTTTATAAATCTTTGAAAACCATGCAACAATATGACTATAAAGTATATAGAAATGTTATTAAAAGTTATGCCCCTTGAAATAACTTTTCTAGAGTTAAGTCCCCTTGCTATATAGAAATTATAATGAAAAATGAAATATTAAATGTTATTAAGTAAGTAGCCAATTTTACACTAAGAAACTATTACAGTCGGTTGCACAGGAATGAAAGGAAGACGTGTAGAAAATTTCATCTCAATCGGATGTACCGTTATCGAACGCATCCAATACATTGCCAACCACACACAGTCTCTTTTATAGATATAGATTTTTGAATTCTGCATACAATTTTAAATATATCTGGAAAGTTTCATCGCCAAAGTTGCTTCCAATGTGTATGAAAACAACATTTTCTGCGAAGCGTGCCTTTGTGAATGGGGTAATGCATGGCCGTGTGCACTTTCACTTTTCAACACTCAAAACGTGCAATTTGACCTTCTAAAGTTAAAGAGAACACAAGTTTAAAGATTAATAATAATTTACTTGTATACTTGTGCTATGTTTTAATCATTTAATGTGACAGAACATATTTTGAAGTCAGTTTTCATAATCCGCTTATGGCCCGTGTTGGTTGAGACCAACCCCGCACGTGGAGAAAAATGAAAATGGCATGCTGAACTGTAATTAATTTTTTTTCCCCTGTCACTTTCAATAGAAAACCATCAACTGTAGATGGATCTTCGAATTCTGCATCACATTTTTCAGAAATTTTGAAAGTTTCATGCTACACTTGCTTTAATTGTGGTTGAAAAACAGGCAAAGATGTTACGATCATGAAACCCAAAACGGTGGATTGACTATATAAAAATCTTTGTATAAAAAACATTGTGTCCTCGCTAGCGTAGTTCGTAAGCAGTCCGCCTGTCACGCAGGAGGCCGGGGTTCTGTTCCCAGACGGGCATATTTTTTTCTTTTAATTTTTCACAAAATTATTAGGTGATATAATAGGAACTATTAAACATTACGAACTAAGAAACTGGAAGTTTGTGAATAAAGCGTGCTCTGTGGATCTGTGTGAGCTGCAGACTGCCAGGGAGCGCAGCCCACAGAGGCAGTGGAATGATCACGGCGTATCGGAATCGATGAATCCAATAGATGTCTTTGTTTAATGTAAATTTTAATTGCCATATAAAATATCGCCCCTGAATCAGCCTAGTTTCATCACTAAACTTGCTCAAATTGTGGTGAAAAACAGATTTTCTGCGAAGATGTGACTTTGTGAATTGGAAACCCATGGGTCATATCGGCCGCCGCATATCGATTGGGCTACACTTTTCACCACACAAAACGTGTGATTTGACCTACTAAAGATAAAGAGAACAAAAATGTAAAGATTATTCATAATTTTTTGTATACTTGTACTATTTTGTAATCATTTAACATGACGGAACATATTTTTGAAGTCAGTTTTCATATGACCGTTTGAGACAATCTCGCATGCACACACACGCAGACACCAGCGGGTGTCGCTGGTAAAGGTAATCGGACACACTGGAGAGTTCTAATTATGGGTGAATAGCATGAGAAATTGCAACTAGTCTCACCTTCACAAAAATTTGAATATCTTCACTTAGAAGTGACATACAGGCATCATTGAGGTACCATTAGATTTTGAAATTCAAGGCCTATCTTCTGTGGCAGGTCTCATTAGTAAATTCTCAAATTTAAAATCGTGATAGTTCTCGCTAATTCAGCATTATCAAACCCAGTCTACTCAGTCTCCTCACAAAGCAAGAGGAGGCATGCCCGAGTAAAGGTAGCAATGTCAGAATTATCGAACTTTCCAGGCTGGGTCTTGGGACTCAATCTTGATTTTGCGCGCAATTAGTTGCGTCCAACGATCACTTCCGGTTGTTACCATGTCTTCTAAGAATTTAATTCTTCAAAAGCAGCGTGGTACGACGAAAGGGGAATCTACTCTGATTTTTGTAATATTGGACCTTCTGTTATACGCCAAAAGTTTTAGGCCGACAAAGTGTTTTTTCTGGATTTTTTTTTAGTCTGTTCACGAATAGTAAGCTAATCTGTCTTATAACTCCTGAAAGTACACAAAAGACTTAACTTTTTACTGCATTTATGAATCCCTCGTCCAATTTTACATAAATGTGAAGAGTTTCAACACAGCTGGTGTTTGCTGGAGTTCAGGAAAAAATATTTCCTGACATGGCCAAAATAATACAAAATTCAAGATGGCAGCGCCCATACAATACAATAGTACTAAACTTTAGCGGACCTATATTTATTTATAATTAGAACTGGTAATTTAACTACTAAAATTAAACAGAATACAAGTGTCATTTGTAGCAGTAATGTATCTGTGTACTTGTATAATATTTCAGCATTTGACATGACTGAAAATAATTTTGAAAGCCAGTTTTCAGACCCGTCTCTGTAAACCTGTAAGTGTAAGTAAGGAGTACTTAACTTATTTCTTAGCAGAGCACCAGTACTTAATTATTTAAATTTAAATAAAATACTGTGAAATAAGTTATGGTTTTTTTTTTTAAAGTTAGTATTTAATTATTAATTGCTCACTTCTAGATACAGAACAGTGTAATTATTGAGCAGAAGTAGAAATCCATTATTAGCGATTATTTTATTTACTTATTTTTTTTTTAAATTTAATATTTTAATAATTAATTAACTACTGCTTAATTTATACAGCAGTTACAAACTTATTTACTTACATTAATGCATGATATTTAATCAACAAAAGAAAACTGTCGCAATGCAGTTGGTACATTAAGACAATATGAGTACATTTTCATGAATTGTTCTTTCACTAACGACGAACATTTCACATGGCATTTAATTAATATAAATGGGACTACTGCCCTATGCGCCGCCTTGGGCTCAAGAGGAAAGACTAACTAATATAGTGCAGGAAATGTTGTCAACAATAGAAAGATAATGCAGTGTATAGTGAACAGATCAAGGAAATGTAAGTACATTTTCATATATTTTTGAGGGAGGATCATTAATTGTTAATTAGATCACGGCACATCCTATCGAAAAATAAATAATACGCCAAGTTAGGCCTCGCCGCCCAGGACGCAATAATATATGTAGCATGTTTGATTGTGCCATTACCCGAAGTAAAAACAAAAATCATGTACAGAGTCATCCCGCCATTGAAAATCTTGCCCCGGAATTTTTATTTTATATTATTATATTTATAATATTTTTATTTTATTTTGTCTAATTTACCATGCATTCTTTCGACATCATTCATTCATTCAAATCTCACATGACAATAACACACGTCATCCTGGGTTTTCCAGTAAAGGTAGGCTTAATATTCCGTGCACGGCGATTGGTTGAAATCATGGTGAACTTTTATATAAATATGAATATATTTCATACTTACCGTAATAAATTTTCTTTGGTGTTGATAGAATTGCATCAATTATAGATGTATTCTTGAATTCTGCACACAATTTTAAATATATCTGGAAAGTTTCATCGCTGTACTAGCTCTTTTGTGGATGAAAAAGAACATTTTCGCCGAAGCATGTTATTGTGAATGGGTAAACGCATGGCATGATAATAGCCATGTGCCATGGTGACTGTGCATGCGCGTATCGATCGAATTGGCATGTACACTTTCAGTTTTCACCACTCAAAACGTGCAATTTGACCTACAACAGTTAAAGAGAACACAAGTTTAAAGATTATTAATAATTTATTTGTATATTTGTACTATCTTTTAATCATTTAACATGACGGAACATATTTTTGAAGTCAAGTTTTCATAATCCATCTATGACCCGTGATGGTTGAGACCAACCTTGCTCGCGGAGAAAAATGAAAATGGCAAGCTGAACCGTAAATAAATTTTTTTTTCTGGCGCTTTCAATAGAAAACCATCAATTGTAGATGAATCTTCTAATTCTGTATTCAATTTTACAGAAGTTAGAAAGTTTCATCGCTAAACTTGCTTTAATTGTGGTTAAAAAACAGGCGAAAATATTACAATCATGTAACCCAAAATCGCGACTTGACTATATAAATATTTTTGTAGGGAAAGGATTGTGTTCTCGCTAGCGTTGTCGTAAGTTCGCCTGTCACGCGGGGTTCTGTTCCTGGCTGGGCTTTTTTTTTTCTTTTTTTTTTCACAAAATTATTAGGTGATATAATAGAAACTATTAAACATTATGAACTAAAATATTATATAGAACTAAGAAACTGGAAGTTTGTGAATAAAATGTGCTCTATGGATCTGTGCAAGTTTCCAACTGCCAGGGAGCGCATTCCACAGAGGCAGCAGAATAATCGCGTACCGGAATCGATGAATCCAACAGATGTCTTTGTTTAATGTGAATTTTAATTGCCATATAAAATATTGCCCCTGAATCAGCATAGTTTCATCGCTAAACTTGCTCAAATTGTGGTTGAAAAACAGATTTTCTGCAAAGATGTGACTTTGTGAATGGGTCACGACGGCCGCCGCATATCGATTGCGCTACACTTTTCAACACACAAAACAGTGCGATTTGACCTACCAAAGTTAAAGAGAACACAAGTTTAAAGATTATTAATAATTTATTTGTATACTTGTACTATTTTGTAATAACTTAACATGAAGGAACATATTTTTGAAGTCAATTTTCATACGACCATTTGAGACAATCTCGCACGCACACACACCCACTGGGGGAGGTAATGACACACTAGAGAATTCCACTTACCGGTGAATAGCATGAAAAATCGCAACTCGTCTCACCTTCACAAAAATGTGAATATCTTCACTTATAAGTGACATACAGGCATCATTGAGGTACCATTAGATTTTTAATTTCAAGGCCTATCTTCTGTGGCCGTCTCATTAGCAAATACTCAAATTAAAATTGTCATAGGACTTGCTATATTTATATGGCACTACGTTGTCCGTTTAAAAATAAACAAGCCACAGTAATTGAAGGCAAATAATAATCAATTGGTGGCCATTTTAAATTGTTAATTAGGTCAAGGGACATTCTATCGGAAAAAAAAATAATACGTCAAGTTAGGCCTCACCGCCCCGGACGAGTGATATATGGCACTACGTTGTCCATCTAAACATAAACAAGCCACAGTAATAGAAGGCAGAATTTCTCAGCTTCCAATTTTAGGGCGACGATAAAATCTTCCTTATCTCTTAGGTCATCATTGCACTTCTTGTTGTAAATTACGTCACAAAAAAATTCATAACTCCGCTTAGAATTAACGTAGACTCTTAGTTGAGATACCGTTGGATTCGTCTTGTCAAGCTCTATCTAACTGGTATGATTTCATAAGTAAAAACCCAATTTTTAAATACTGACCAAAATTGCTAGTAAAGGTCTGTTTCGAGCATTGTAATTGCTGTACTTACTGCCATCCATAGTCCGACTACTTGTGGTCAAGGCAAAAGCACCAGATTCTTCCTTCACAATTGTCAGTCCGGCCTGAGCCGTAAAAGCCGATGAACTTCTCACTTGTCGACCGACCGACCGACCCATCTGTGTAAATGAGACAACATCTCCCTCTAGAGAATTCTCTCCGCTCAAAGCCCTGACTTCCGCCGCCGTTAAACATGGCCGCCCGTTGATGGCTGCGGGACGACGCTCAGTTTGTTATCTGGGCGATTACATAAATAGACACACATAGTATTATTTGGCGCTCACAGAAGAAGGAAATAGAGATTAGAAGACGTACTAGACAACATAAAATGTAAAAGCTATAATAGTTACCGACCGGGATGGAACCTGTCGCCTCCAAATGACGACGGCGCCTGGCTGCAGGAACAAGTGTACTTCGACGCACGAACGTATCTGGCAATGCTGGATATAGGACAGGTCTACGTCTGCTAGATTTGTTGATGGTAAGTATTGGGTTCATGATTACCATTGCGGATTTGTACAAGCAGGTACGATCGTGATTTTAAAATGGAGTATTTACTAATGAGACCACCACAGATAGATTGGCCTTGAAAAACCAAATCGGCACTCTTCCGAACTCTCATCTCATCATGTTATTCTTGTACCTTTCGGTGTCGAGGTAAAGTATAAACATCGGGAGAGTGCCCGATTACGGGCTTCAGGTACTTTAGTGACTTTTTTTAAAAATTGGCTTGGCCTTGATTACAGCTGAACAGCTGAATATGGCCTGAAAAATGCTTTCCAAGGGTACCTCATTCAAGTCTGTATGTTGATTCTAAGCCGAGATATCTAGAGTATAACTAGTATAAGTATCATGCAAAGAGTGAGGAAGAAGATACAACCTGAAATAAGGGAAGAACAATGTGGGTTTGTAGAAGGAAAGGGTACAGTAAATGCTGTGTATATGTTGTGAACAGTTATTGAATGTGCTATAAATAGAAGTAAACAAAGATATACATCTTTGCTTTATTGACTAAACAAATGCTTTTGATAGAGTTACATGTCAACATGGTGGATATGCTTGCAGATCTACAAATTGATAGGACAGACCTTAGACTTGTAAATACATATATTGGAAACAACAAACTGCCATAAGGATTGATAATGAAGTGGGACAATATCAGCCTATTAAGAGAGGTGTTAGGCAGGGATGTGTAATGTCTCCAGATCTTGTTTCCCTATACAGTGAAAATATTTTCAGAAATGTAGAAGACATAAATGGAATCAGCATTGGAGGACGAAACATCAATAACATTAGATATGCAGATGATACAGTATTGATTGCGGACAATGCACAGGATTTGCAACAATTAGTAGATGTGGTTATTGTACACAGTGAGCAGCTGGGGTTGGAATTAAATTGTAAGAAGACACAGGTTAAGGTCGTCACTAGGAAGAACGAAGTACCACAATGTAACATACAAGTAAATGGGAATATTCTTCAACAAATGAATCGGTTCAATTATCTCAGAACAGTCATATCATCTGATGGGAGATACCTTGAAGAGATTAGAACAAGAATTTCCATGGCGAAAGTAGCCTTTAACCAGAAGAAAAACATTTTGACCAACAAAAAGATCATTGAAACAAGAAAAAGAGTGTTGAGGGGATAAATAGAGCCTGTTCTTTTGTATGGATGTGAAACTTGGACAAAGTGCAGTCAAGCTGAAAAACATCTGATGGCTGCAGAAATGTGGTTTCTGAGGAAAATGCAAAGAATACTATGAACAGACAGAAAAACCAATGACCAAGTACTACAGGAGACAAATGAAAATCGTAAATTGATTAGAGAAATTAGACGTAGACAGTCAAAATTGTTTGGACATGTTATGAGAAGAAATGGATTGGAGAACTTAGTGACAATTGGCAAGATCGAAAGGGAACAGACCAAGAGGAAGACCGAGAAGTAAATACCTGGATGGCTTGGCCATATCTCACTCGATCACCAGAGTTGTGGATCAGCTCCATGTTTCTGTCTCAACCATGCCATGTGGCCAAGCCATCCAGCTATTTACTTCTTGGTCTTCCCCTTGGTCTCTTCCTTTCGATCTTGCCAGTTGTCACCAAGTTCTCCAGTTCATTTCTCTCTCTTCCCAAAATATAATGATCAAAGTCAATGTCTGTGGCGTAGAGGTTAGCTCAATCAGTTTGACAATTCCCTGACATATCAGGTCGAAGGTTTGGAATCAGCACAGGGATTTTAACATAGATCACTTTTTGAAGTTATTGCATGGAATTAAATTTAATATGATGTGTCTGTCATTCAGAAAAATGGCAAATTACTGTAAGTAAAATTGGCTAATCTAATAGATTACAGACAGATAATGAATACTGGGTTGATTGCATCATCCTGTAAAGGGTGAGGACGGGCAGGCTTCGTGTGGAGTAGCCTGCTTTGCTTCAGAAGTCACGGGTGACAAGCATCGCCTGGATCTTTTCTCCGGGGCATGCTGGTGTGCTGGGAAATGAACAGGCGGACAGATTGGCTGGCTCTGCAGAATTTGGTGGAGTATTGATACATGACAAGGCAGACATGGTTGCGGCCTTGTGGGAGCATGTGTACACCTCAGAGGAGCCATGGATTACCATGGTCTGGCAAGAATGAGACAGCGAGGAGTGACGAGGGGATCTGGCCAACACTCAATGCTCAGAGGAAAGGCAAGATGGACATATAATCAGATTGCTACTGGTACTATTGGTGTTGGAACTCTTCACTGGCTGCTGAGGATGGGGACGGAGCGATTATGGGAATGCCCCGAATGCTGTGATGTCGATTCCTAAATCAATCAATCAATCCTGTAAAGGATATCCAGTTAACTTTAGGAATGGTGAAATCACTTTCATAATATATTACTTTATTTGTTTCTTCGACAACAGTAAATTATTGTGTGTAATGCTGATGAATGTGCAAAATCAAAATGTAAACTGGCTTAATAATGATAATCACTCACTGGCACCTTGCCGTCTGGACAGACGATAGTTTGTTACATTGTGCTTTTAAAAAAGGTATAATTACAACTCACGGCGGGGACCAGGGATGGAGTATAGCTCTCCATAGCACAAAGCCTGCGCTGAATTGCAGAGACCATAAGTTGCCCTTGCAGCATGATCCCTCTCTCGGCCTGCCTAATTTACTCTAGAGGAAAGGTAACACCAATACATGTGGAACAAGACAAACTGCTGTGCTCTAACTACGTCAGGCAGTAAATTGTGCAGCATATTGTTAGTGGCTCCTGTGTTTAAATTCACTACGGCAATACATTGTGTTGAATGCTCTAACTGTTGGCCTGTTGGGACATTGTTGTGAATGCTCTAACTGTTGGCCTGTTGGGACATTGTTGTGAATGCTCTAACTGTTGGGACATTGATCCTAGACCAGTTGCTGACCACGGCTTAGAGCCTTGTCTGCCCAGCCATGACATTCTGACTTAGGTTGCATTACCTTGCACCAGGATATGGCTTGTATCCTCCCAATTGGCTTATCTGCCTGAAACCATTGGTACAATATGGGTTGTCGAGTTTGGTGATCAACTCCTAGCATTCTACTCTAATAGAAAGCAGATAGTCATGTCTGCTGTCATACGGTAAGACCTGACATTATATTGTACACTGGACTGACATTTTAAACTGGTGTACTACTGTTATATTGTACACTGGACTGACATTTTAAACTGGTGTAGTCCACACATGGGCTACTAGTAGTTACTTCTGTTATATCGTACACTGGACTGACATTTTAAACTTGTGTAGTCCTCACATGGGCTACTAGTAGTTACTACTGTTATATTGTACACTGGACTGACATTTTAAACTTGTGTAGTCCACACATGGACTACTAGTAGTTACTTCTGTTATATTGTACACTGGACTGACATTTTAAACTAGTAGTTACTGGGTGGATGGGAGGTGTGTGTTTGTGAATGGGGGATGTGTTGATGGGTGGGGATGTGTGTGAGGGATGTGTGTATGGGTGGGGAGATTGTGCGTGGGTGGGGATGTGTGTGTATATGGGTAGGGGTGTGTGGTTAAGGAATGTGTGGCTGAGGGATGGGTGGATGGAGGATTGTGGTTGGGTAGAGGATGTGTAGGTGGGTGATTGTATATGAGTAAGGGTGTGTGGTTTAGGGATGTTTGGTTGGGGGGTGGGTGGGTGAGTGTGTGCAGGTTAGGAGATGGTGGGGGATGTTTGTAGGTGTGGGCTCGGGATCTGTGAGTGGGCTGGGGGAGATGGGAGATTATGTGGGTGGGTGCAGAATTTGTGTGTGGGTAAGTGCGGAATATGTGAGTTGACGGGGAGATGTGTGTGTGGCTGAGGAATGTGTGTTTTGCTGGGTGGGTGAAGGAGGATATGTGGGTGCAGGAGGATATGTGGGTGAGTGATTGTTGGTTGGTAGGTAATGGGACAGGTAGAGGATATGTGAGTGGGTGGGGAGATGTGTGTAGGTGGGGGATGTGTGGGTTATTGAATGTATGTGTGCTTGGGGTGTGGGTGGATGGTATGTGTGGTGGGTGAGAGGTTGTGTGGGTGGTGAGATGTGTAGGTGTAGGGATGTGGTGGATGGGTGGAGGAATGTATGTGTGTGTGTGTTATGTGTGTGGTTCGGTGGGGGAGTTGGAGTGAATGGGGGATGTGTGGGTGGGTGGTGGATGTGTCTCATAACATAGTAATATGCATTGTTTATGTTTACAAAATTCATGTGACAATGTTTTTCCTATGCACTGTTGATGAAAGAAAGATGAGTGAATGGAAGGGCCGAATGTAAGACGGGCCTGCGTGCCCAATTTGTTACCCTTTGAAAATAAAGTCTGTGACATAAGCCTGGGTCATTGACATTGAGGTGAGTGACCGGACATGAGGAAGAATGGAGATGAGAGTGGGAGACAGTAAAGTGACTGACCTGGCTATGAGAAAACAGCCAGTCCTGAGAAATAAAATAGTGAGGATAGAGGAAAAAAAACCTAGGAGGGATGGGGGGAGAGATAGTGTATTTGTGTGTGAAGTCAAGGGACTTGAGGACAGTTGATGTGTAGATGCCGAACTGATCGGTATTCTAAGGAGAAGCGGAGTTAGAGATCTCCGTGTGGTGTTGTTCTCCTAGTTGTGAAGGCAGGCCTGAACCAGAGTGGGTTCTATAGGGAGTGAGGGCCAAAACCCAGAGTGGGTTGCATAGTTGAGCAGTGGCTCCAACCCAATGTGTGGGTGGTATTGTGGGATTTCCAGCCGTGGATAGTAGCTGGATTACCTGTCTTGTGAATTTGATAAGAAACAGGCCGTGAGATGGCATTGATGTGTGCTGGTTAAATTGTGAGGAGGATATTTATATTCTATGGATTACATTGTTTCTGGATGTATAAACATGTTCCGTCTGTCCGTCTTATTTCTGGAATAAATGATTATGTGCGCCAACTCAATCTTGTGTCATGACTGGTGAAGGTGCACTTCTGGGGTGAGTTGGATTAAGAGACAGTTAGATAGCTCAATTGACACACCATGAACATCGTTACCTAGACAACGACCATCACACGACAATATCAAGCAAAGATCATCAAGAACATTGAACTGATCATCATGAAAAACGTGTGATAACTGGGAGCTCGTCGCTTAGTAAAGAGTTTCTGACAGCTGCATTCGGTCAAGGAACACCGTGCAATATTGAGATATCTGTGGGCTCTTCACTGAAAAGAGAGGAGTTATCATCTGTGACTTCGTTCCATCAATTTAGACAGTACTGCGTCAAGAAATTAACAGCAACTCTTTTGTGTGTGTAAGACGCCACATCGAAGAAAAACTGTCAGCGCGCGGGGAAAATGCGCGGCGGAGGTCACAGGCGAGCAGTCAGTTCACGTCAGGTTCACTACAGGTAAATTAACGACGGTCAACACACGTAAACAGACGAGGCAGGGCGCCAGGAGAATTAACGCAGCACAAATCGACCGGGAAAGTCGACTGCAGTAGCAGGGGTGTTTGGTCACGGACAGCACAGAGGAAATGTCACGGGGACAAAACAGTGTTTGCAACAAGTGCGGTCAGTCCTAGTGTGTGTGTGTTTGACAGGATTGAACCAAAGATTGAAGACAGCAAGCAATTTTGTCACAACATTCTGTGCGTGGTGAGAATTTGGTGTGTGTGTCCGAAGGCAAGCGCACTGTGGTGTTGCAAGTTGACTGGTCAAGATTTGTCGACGCAGTTAATAGGCCGGGTTGAGAGAGGGTCAGCGCTGTTTACGAGGACAGCTGGAAAGGGGAGAGTTACGTTAACCCTACCACAGGTGCGGGGGCAGAAGTGGAAAGTGTTTGTGTATGGCGGAAAAGTTCCGGGCATTTTACAGACAGATTAAGTGTGACTTTCCACGGAGTTAATATAGCAGCCGGGTGGGGCTGTCAAGTTTGTGCGCAAACTGTGTTTTACGGAGGAATTTTTCACTGAGAGTGATACAGAGAAGTTGATGTGACATTGTGAGTTGGGGGTGAAAGGAGGAAAGGTACTCAGGAGAATTTCCACGGCCTAGTGTGGTCAAGATGACTCATTATGAATGAACAAAACAAGGTTGTTTTGAAAGAAAGCCAGATTTAATGTTTCGTCTTTGTTGAACTGTTATACTATTGTCATCATTATTCTGTTATGAGCAAACAGTTTTAACGCATCATCATCGCAACCATGGTTGTATTTCTTTGCCAATAAGAATTTATATATAAAAATTTAAAGCGCTGGATATTTGGTGGCATTATTTTTTTGTTTGTTGTTGTTGCTGAACTTTGCCTTTAAACGTGAATCTATCACATAAATAATACAGCGAAGCACCATCTCTGCAACGAAAGTAACAACAGATCGAAAGAACACTTTGGATTATTACTGTGGTGCCACCACGTACAGAGAAAGTACAATAACGTTACGGACTATGTCGAGACAGAACAGTTTGGATATCACTATCATCTTCAACTTTTGTCGACAGTTGGAACTTGTGATCACCATGTGAATTCAGGAACCACTCAACAAATCAATCAGTCATTTTGAAATCTAGTGTCGTAGACATTTCCAGCGGATTGCGAATAACTATTAAAACGAACAAAATAAGAACTTTTGGCGACGGATTATAAGTACATATTTGTCAGCCAACCATTTGCACATTATTTTTTTTTTGCTCCCATCGTCATATTTATTGTTGTCGGATGTTACGCAATTATTTGTATGTGGTCCAGTGTTTGTCAAGTGTAGGGGATTTTTGTGTTGTTTCTCGAAGGCCGGGAGACAGGGCGAAAAGTTAATGTCTGAGGTGCACCATATATAATTTCTGGGAAGAAAATCGAAAGGTCGGTTTATTTGGTTCTGCAGGGACGGTCCTGAATTATATAACGTGCCAGTTTGTGTTTAACGTCAGATCTGTGTATAAATTGATGCTATAATTTTTGTCTTCTTTTTCTTCTTTTCATTATATTTACATTTGATATTTGTTGTGTTCGGATATATGGTATTATTGTGATCTTTCGTCCTTTTCTGCTGTCTAGTGGTCTGTGTCAGTTATATATATATTATTACGCGCACTGTGGTCGTTTCGCACAAGCTTGTGGTTGTTACTGTGGTTTATTTCTGTGTGATCACCGCCTCCGTGTACTTGGCTTGTGAGTCTAACGTTCTTATAGACAACATTTAGTGGTATCATTCATTCGTTTGGTATATGTATTTATATGTATGTTTAACAATATTTCCAGAAATGTTATACAACTATTGGTCATAGATATATAGATATAAGGGAGTATATGTGATACTTCCCCCCTCACTACCTAGTGCTTATAGAGTGACTGGGTGAGTACAGAGTGATATTTTTAGCACTACGAATTTACATACACAGGGAGTTGTGGTGTACGTAGGGAAGTGACACAAAGACTAACAGCAGAGTCGTCACATTTATAGTTGGCTGATTGACAGCAACGTGTCCACAAGTACAAGATGCCTACTTTAATGGAATATATTGAAGCAGGGGAACGAATAGGCCTGAAAGGTAAAG
Organism: Cepaea nemoralis; assembly: GCA_014155875.1. Lineage (NCBI taxonomy): Eukaryota > Metazoa > Mollusca > Gastropoda > Stylommatophora > Helicidae > Cepaea > Cepaea nemoralis. The sequence goes on along the minus strand of JACEFZ010016225.1, from coordinate 76,719 downwards.
AGTTACAGGAGTTTGCAGAAGCAAAATTGAAAGAAGTTCAGCACTGGGAAAGAGAGGAGAGGCATAATGAACGTGAGTCAAAACGCTTACAGGAAGAGAAAGAGACACAATTGAAACTAGAAATGACACAACTGGAACTTGAAAAGTTAAAACAAACAAATGCGGTGGAAATTGAGAAAGAGAAGATCAAGTGTCAGATGCAAACTGAAATCGAGTTAAGAAAACTAGAACTATCCTCGAAAGGTCAAAGTGAGGAAAGCAGAAGACCATCGCAGTCGTCACAGAGATTAAAACTGCCATACTTTACGGACCGAGACAACCTTGAATCTTATCTTGACAGATATCAGGCATCAGCGAAAGTGTTAGGCATCCCAGAAGAACAGTATGCTATTAGACTAGGGGAGCTTCTAACGGGAAAGGCACTAGACACTATGTTCAATTTACCTGTAGAAGAAAGAAACAACTACACTATCTTACGTCAACGTTTGCTGACAAAGTTCCAACTAACTGAGCATGGATATAGGACAAAGTTTAGACAGTTAGGGCCAGAGACAAATCAAGATTTCACAGACTTTGTTAACACAGTAAAGAATACATTTAACAAATGGATGGAGCTCGCAGAAGTAGGGAAAGATTTTAATAAATTAGTAGATCTAATGTTAAGAAACAAGGTAGTATCTGCATGCAATTCTAACTTAGTAGCTTTCTTTGAGGAACGTAAGCCAAAGGACATAGACACAATGTCTCAGTTAGGGCAAAATTACATGACTGCACATCCTAACAGTTCTATTGGGAAACTAATGAGTGAGGAAATAGTTTGTGCAGCATACACTAAACAGGACCAGAATCCAGTCATTAGACCAAGGGCAAAAAGTGTGGATTCAGCACAGAAAGGTGAGCAACAAGAACTTCAAGATAATGGTTTCCGAGGAAACAATGTTGGTAGAGTAGGACGGTACCCATATAGAAGAGGGAACTTCCAGAGACGTCCAAATTATGCCGGATGTTGGAAGTGTGGGAGCTGGAGACACAAAATGGCAGATTGTGATGCACAACCATCAGATGGACCAACGAACAACAGTAAAAGGGAGATTACTTGTTTCAAATGTGGAAGGAAGGGGCATGTCAGCCATCAATGTAGGATGAGAGAAACAGAGCATTCAAATGCGGCACAAGTGATTGAGACGCTGAACAATGAAGATTGTAGTGGGTGCAAACCTCTTTTTGAAAAAGACAGTCAGCCAGTCCTAATATGTGGTCACACAGTTAAAGCAGGATCAGCAGTACATGAAGGAGGAAGTTTGAAGCTGCATCAGGGATTTGTTAATGATAGGCCAGCGTTAACAATTAGGGATTCCGGATGTACGTCTATCGGAGTGAGGAGAAGTTTAATAGATCCCTCGGATTATACAGGGAAAAGATTAGATGCATAACATTCAACGGCACAGTAGAGTTCTACCCATTAGCCATAATAACAGTAAAAACACCATATATCACTGGAAGAGTGACAGCGTGTGTTTTGGACTCACCAGTGGCTGATTTGATCATAGGAAATGTTATAGGAGTGAAAGATTGTACAGAAGAGGAAGTAGTTTATTGGGACCGAAAATATAGTGAAGGCAGTAATGAGGTGGTTACCACAAGAGAACCTAAATTATAGAGTATAGCTGAGGTAGAAGAGGCACTTGAAGTAGACACAGGAACTCAGGACAAGGATAGTACAGCTGAGCAGATGAGAATGGATCCCAAATATAGTGCTAGTGAAACCCAGAGACAAGATACTACTCTGAACAAATGTTCCCAAGGGTGTAGGAGAGTAGAACATAGGCAGTCAAAGAAAGGTAGATGGTGCTTTGAGAGGAAGAACAATGTTCTCACTCGCAGCTTTTCAGATAGTGGAACTGCACGTGGGCAAGGAGCAGTACCGTTGGCACATAGAGACCGATATACTAGAACAGCTCAGGATAGTGCATGTGCAGGGCACATAGGCATAAGGCGTATGCAGCAGAAAGCAAGGTGCCAGATATATGGGCCAAGATTGAATAAAGAGTTCAGACTAAACAGAGACTCAAGTGTAACGGTGCAATATGCAGATAGAAAAGTTGAGTCAGGTCAAAAGAGTGTTCGCGACATTACTGACACAGGGCTAGGGATAGCAAACAGATGTTGTAATTGTAGAGGTACCATGAGTCATGGGTACATGAAAGGTAGACACAGCATCGACAGGAATCAGAGGTGTGTTAATGCAAGAACAGAACCACCGGATATAGGGTCGGTACACAAATAGTATTGTGTGGTCGTGAAGTAGTAAGAGACCTGTGGGTACATAAGTACAATGCTTTTCTATGATGTATTATTATTATTATTATGTGATGTATTAGTTCATGCATTGATACACAAGATAGAAAGTTGTTGTGTTTATGTGTGGGGAATTTGGGAGTGTACTATGAGCATTTGGTGTATTATTTAGGGTGGTAGCTGGAGTAAGGTGCAGCCATACTTAGGGCTACCCAGCTATATGTCTGGGTCACATGTTTAGTAAGTTTTAGTCCCCCAATATTTGAAAACGAAGTTTTCTTTTAAGAGGGGGGTGATGACATAAGCCTGGGTCATTGACATTGAGGTGAGTGACCGGGCATGAGGAAGAATGGAGATGAGAGTGGGAGACAGTAAAGTGACTGACCTGGCTATGAGAAAACAGCCAGTCCTGAGAAATAAAATAGTGAGGATAGAGGAAAAAAACCCTAGGAGGGATGGGGGGAGAGATAGTGTATTTGTGTGTGAAGTCAAGGGACTTGAGGACAGTTGATGTGTAGATGCCGAACTGATCGGTATTCTAAGGAGAAGCGGAGTTAGAGATCTCCGTGTGGTGTTGTTCTCCTAGTTGTGAAGGCAGGCCTGAACCAGAGTGGGTTCTATAGGGAGTGAGGGCCAAAACCCAGAGTGGGTTGCATAGTTGAGCAGTGGCTCCAACCCAATGTGTGGGTGGTATTGTGGGATTTCCAGCCGTGGATAGTAGCTGGATTACCTGTCTTGTGAATTTGATAAGAAGCAGGCCGTGAGAAGGCATTGATGTGTGCTGGTTAAATTGTGAGGAGGATATTTATATTCTATGGATTACATTGTTTCTGGATGTATAAACATGTTACGTCTGTCCGTCTTATTTCTGGAATAAATGATTATGTGCGCCAACTCAATCTTGTGTCATGACTGGTGAAGGTGCACTTCTGGGGTGAGTTGGATTAAGAGACAGTTAGATAGCTCAATTGACACACCATGAACATCGTTACCTAGACAACGACCATCACACGACAATATCAAGCAAAGATCATCAAGAACATTGATATTATCATCAAGAATATTGTGATATCCTGTTTGTTTTGTTTTTGTTTGTTTACTACTATTATATTGTACACTGGACTGATATTTTAAACTCGTATAGTCCACACATGGGCTACTAGTAGTTACTACTGTTATATTGTACACTGGACTGACATTTTAAACTTGTGTAGTCCACACATGGACTACTAGTAGTTACTTCTGTTATATTGTACACTGGACTGACATTTTAAACTTGTGTTGTCCACACATGGACTACTAGTAGTTACTACTGTTATATTGTTCACTGGACTGATTTTGCATGAGAATTAACTTTCACTATTACCAGTGTCCCTGCCATCAGGTGACTTGACAAATATTGACGATGTGAGAAAAACGGCTGTGATTGATGCTGAACTCAATCGTCTTAACATTGATATTGCTGGCCTGCAGAGACTCGCCTCGCTGAGGAAGGGTCACTCAGGGAAAACAATTACACCTTTTTTGGAAGGGTAGAGGCTCAGTCTTCGTAGACTTAGATGGATAGGACATGTTAGGAGGATTCATGATGGTAGAATACCAAAGGACATCTTTTTTGGTGAATTACAGACGGGTAGGAGATCTCAGGGTTGGCCTCTACTATGATACAAAGATGTGTGTAAGCGGGACATGATTGATACAGGCATTGATAATGCACATTGGGAGCAAGTCGCCGCTGAACGTGTTGCATGGAGGGCAACTATCAGAATTGGAATAAAGACAAAGGAGAAAATGATTGCAGATAAAGCACTCACAGAGCGTGAGAGACGTAAGATGGTGCAAAATGGTGGAAATGACCATGATTTCACATGCATCTACTGCGGGCAAACATTTGCAGCAAGAATTGGCCTTACCAGCCACACTCGCCACCGCCATGGGTCGTAGTTATTAAGCCTTTTTGAAGCACAATGTACCAAACTATCGTCTGTCAAGACAGAAAGGTGCCAATGAGGCCATCAGGTGAACCCTATCTGACTTACTGAGGTACTTGTGATTTACGTTCCCAAATCAGGGATGAGAATTCAACAATTAAGTCCAAAAGACCAGTTTGTGGAATGAACTGACTGTGCTGCAGTCATAAGAGAAAGTTTAAGCTTGTTAAACCTCTCAGAGATGCTGACCTACATTATTATTTTTATTATTGTTAATCTGATTAATTTGAGTGTTATATTTTGGAAAATTATGTTTATCAATCATGCCGTCTGGATAATCAATTCACAGAGACTTCATCGACGCTGTTGATGTTGTGAGACACTATCACATATGGAACTGTGAAAACCTGTTGATGTTGTGAGACACTATCACACATGGAACTGTGAAAACCTGTTGATGTTGGGAGACATTAGTTTTACTGCTTGTTGGCTGTTTAAAATATTACCATGAAACATGTCTTCTACAAATATTTTATTTTTGCATGGAAAGAAATACTCAAATGTAGAAGCAAAAACTGAAATAAACCATTACTCTGCTTTCATATAAGTGGATTGTTAAGGATTCTGTATTCCCTAATACCAATTTCAACAGTGTTATGGTAGGATTATTCATTAATAAAGTAGAATGAATAGTAGAGTCAATAATTATCATGAGCAAGCAGTTGCAACCTTTGTGCTTATACTGTTGTTTATAATTAGTGTCATTGATCGCAGTTAGCGAAACTATTACAAGACAAAATAATAGTCATTGCACTTAGTTGCTGGGCAGTCAGCATGGCTGAATGGATAATAGCGCTTGTTGTTAAACATCCTGTGTGCTGATGCTGGGGCCGTAGTTTCAACCCCTACACTGAACATTTGGACTACAATGTTGACTTCTCATCCTTTACTCGGAGACGTAAATTACAAGTACCTCAGAAGTTGGAGTCAGTTTCCCTGATGGCAAGGGACACTGGTAATCAATCAATCAATCATGTGCCATGCCGGAAAGCGTGGGCGGTCATGACTCGCCATTTCACACGATCACCAGAGTCGTGGATCAGTTCAGTGTTCCTAGTCTATACCATGCCATATGGCAAAGCCAGCCAGGTATTTACTTCTTGGTCATCCCCTTGGTCTGTTCCCTTCAATCTTGCCAGTTGTCACCAAGTTCTTCAATCCATTTCTTCTCATAACATGTCCAACAAATTTTGACTGTCTACGTCTAATTTCTCTAATCAATGTACAATTGTCACTTGTCTCCTGTAGTACTTGGCCATTGTACTGGTGATAGGGAAAGCTAATCCACACGCACAAATCAGTCCAGTACACTAGAGTTCACATAAACATAACATATGAACCTGGTGTTATTGAACAAGGAAATTGGCTGCTGCCAAGATAATACCAGAGTTCACATAAACACAACATATGAACCTGGTGTTATTGAACAAGGAGGTTGGCTGCTGCCAAGATAATACCAGAGTTCACATAAACATAACATATGAACCTGGTGTTATTGAACAAGGAGGTTGGCTGCTGCCAAGATAATACCAGAGTTCACATAAACACAACATATGAACCTGGTGTTATTGAACAAGGAAATTGGCTGCTGCCAAGATAATACCAGAGTTCACATAAACACAGCATATGAACCTGGTGTTATTGAACAAGGAGGTTGGCTGCTGCCAAGATAATACCAGAGTTCACATAAACACAACATATGAACCTGGTGTTATTGAACAAGGAGGTTGGCTGCTGCCAAGATAATTCCAGAGTTCACATAAACACAACATATGAACCTGGAGTTATTGAACAAGGAGGTTGGCTGCTGCCAAGATAATACCAGAGTTCACATAAACACAACATATGAACCTGGTGTTATTGAACAAGGAGGTTGGCTGCTGCCAAGATAATACCAGAGTTCACATAAACACAACTTATGAACCTGGTGTTATTGAACAAGGAGGTTGGCTGCTGCCAAGATAATACCAGAGTTCACATAAACACAACATATGAACCTGGTGTTATTGAACAAGGAGGTTGGCTGCTGCCAAGATAATACCAGAGTTCACATAAACACAACATATGAACCTGGTGTTATTGAACAAGGAGGTTGGCTGCTGCCAAGATAATACCAGAGTTCACATAAACACAACATATGAACCTGGTGTTATTGAACAAGGAGGTTGGCTGCTGCCAAGATAATACCAGAGTTCACATAAACACAACATATGAACCTGGTGTTATTGAACAAGGAGGTTGGCTGCTGCCAAGATAATACCAGAGTTCACATAAACACAACATATGAAAATGAAGCTTAGTAAAAGAAGGGGCACACACATACACAGCGGCAATTTTAACTAAGCTCTTTATCAATGAACAAGAAAGAGAGAAGCACAAAAAACAAGAATATTCAACTTGTGATCTGAAGACGGTAAACTGATTCGAACTAGTTGAGTATTATTATTTTCTAAAATATATTTTTTGTTGATTTGTATTATGTGTTTATTAATAACGAATTTGATCAAATTATTTGCCTGTTTCTCTGTGTCGTGTTCCTTTAATCGACCTTCCTAGTCATATTTTGTGCTTATGTTTTATAGATTAGTACAAAAGGTTTGCAAGAGAAGGCAGCATTTAGCAGATGCTGTTATACTGTATATATACATTAAAAATTGTATTGAGGAGGAAACAAACATTTAAGAAAGCAAAGGAGTTCAATGATTGGTCACAATAAAGTGGTGTTGTTTGTTTGGTACATACATGCAGATGCTGTATTTCATACTATAACATATCCCTCCAAAGTCAAAAATATTCCTGTCATTTACAGCCACAGATATCTGTACTTATGAAACTATAGAGAAACTTCATGAGAGAGGAATTGATACTGAATGAGGGAGGAGTTTACCACTTGCCTTAACACCTACAGGTCATTCAGCAAGATTAACATTGCCTCACGTGTGTACATGGTATTGGGTGAGTACCTGTTTATTTTTAACATATGTTTTCTGTGTCCTAACCTAACCTTGTTATAATTTAGCCTGGCTGATGCCTACCCTGGTATAACATCTCAACAGTGCACAGAGAGGAGGTGTCTGGTTTTGCTTCACCTATTTGAATATAAATGTCTAGTATGTAATTTTTTACAAAATGTAGTAATGAAGTTTGTGTGTGAAAGTTTGAACTGTGAAAGTTTGAACTGTGGAAGATAAACTCTGTGGACCGCTGAGTGAACTAAAAAAGACTGTTAAATTCATACAAGAGACAACTGACCTGGGCTCCAAAGTCAACCATCTTAAAACTGACCTGGGCTCCAAAGTCAACCATCCTAAAACTGACCTGGGCTCCAAAGTTGACCATCCTAAAACTGACCTGAGCTCCAAAGTCAACCATCCTAAAACAGGCAGCAGGAAATGTCTGGGGAAGTAAAGGCAGTCCATGTGATATTGACCACATCACCCCTCGAGTGCTGATTGGTCTATACATTGTGTGGCTGGCACCATAAACCCATTACACCTCCTGGCATCTTACAAGGTCCTTGATATTAGTGACTTACTTGTAGTGGCTTTTCTCTGTGTGACTTGAAAGGATTTTGATACAACTCTACTTTCTGGACACTCACAAACTGTTTCAAGCTGTTATAAGTCTTGGAGAATGTCAGCTGTTGTCTTGGCCTCTGGTCTGATTGAATGATAAGAATAAAAGTGATATTTAAATGTGTTGACAAAATATTTTTTTTTGTAAATTTTCTAAAGCCGATTGTCACAACAGTGAATCAATTTCTTTCTGAGAACTTTTTGCAGAAACTGATGGTATGTCTTGACAGGCAAGAACAGCCATAATGTAAATGTTGTAAATTTTCAGTATTGGATAATCTGAGTAATATTGAAAATGTATGCGTCTGTCATACTGAATAAACTGTTTTTACAGAATAGTGTACACATTTGAGGTGATTTGATAATAATTACACAAAGAATTATGAACACTACTGAGATTGTTTATTGTAATTCCTCCAGAAGACTGAGTTTTAATCCTTAAGGCTGATTGATGCACTGATGTTTATTTCATCTACGCATCTTTCAAGGCTTGCATCTAATTGTTGCGTTTCAAGTTATTTTATCCAACTTAAACTAGTTATTTGAAATACCACGAGAAAACACATATAGAAAAAAAAAACATGTTACAAGTTATGAGAGTATTAATGCTTGTTTTAATCACGATGGATATCTGAAAAACCCAGACTTAATAAATGTGGACTAGAAACCTTTGAAATGTGTTATATTTGGTGTCGCGTGGTCCACTACTGTTGAGAGAAGTCTCACAGGTACAGTAGAAGACAATGAGCCTAACCACTAGGAAAGACTCCCCACTGCAGACGAGTGGCTCGTGAAAAACAAAGGGAGTATGACAAATTGTCCCAGAAAAAGAAGTCTACTATTCTTACAGTGGCACAGGACTGCAGATAAAGTTGTACAGCTATACACACAAAGATGACAGCAAACTTAGTTAGCAGCGACACGGTGATCCTGTGGAAAAGAATTTAGCCCCCAGACTTGACTTGAACTATACAGCACAAAGAAGTCGATAAAGATGAAAGATTCAACTTTCGTCCTACTCTCACACTTGTGTGATCTAATTAAATGTTGGATATGAGGATGTCAACAAAGGAATTCTTATTTAGCAATAAGCGACAACACCGCTTATCACAAGCTTAATTCTGAACAAATAGAAATATAAGTTCCCACAAGGAACGAAAAAGGCAAATAATTGATGATAGGTATAAAAAAAAACAATATGTAAATCAAACAATGTTCTCGGAGCGAGGTCTTAATCATAAGACGGGATGGTGGTAAGTCAAGCAAAGTAAGGCCGTGACTCCAGGAAGGTGTTTAGGCACTCAGCTGCAAATGGTGTTTCCACCGGTGAAGATGGTAGTCTCTCCGGCGTTCCTCTTCAGGTCACCCTCTTCGCCAGTGGCCCACAATCAGTTCTTTCAGAGTCGCGGATGCGCAAACTGAATCTTATGCTGCTGATGAGTTATCTTAGTTGATGCTGCTGGTGAAGTTCTGGTATACCACAACACTTCTGAAAGTCAAACCAAAATAAACGACTGGTCAGTGGTGGCCTGGGTTGTGATCTCATATGTCTGTCCTAGCCTGTGACTACCCTCTGTCTTCATTCTGAATCTCGCTATAGAACCAATCCCTAACTGTGACTGTACTGGTGATGTGATAGGAAAGGAAATGGGTTCCAACCCTAACCACAGCTGACGCTCCTAAGTGTACAAGAGACGCAGATGTGTATTGGGGAAAGTAACTGGATCACTAACTTAACACCCAAACTGACTCTACAAAGTGTGCAAAGTGTAGTGAGGAAAGGAAATGGATCGCTAACCCAATAACCCAAACTGATACTCCAAAGTGTACAAGAGACGCAAAGAGGCATTGACATGTAATTGAAATACTCCTGATAAGAAGGCGAAAGAATATGCTTCTGAGAAGGTAACCAATACTAATATTCCAGAACACACCAGGATATACTGTAGAGCAGTGTAATGCTACTATTCAAGAAACAATGCCTGCGCGACTCTGTAGCGACATACCAATATGCAAAACATTTCTATGTTAAAATCCAGAATCTTTCTGAAAATAAAACTAAGTGGCTGAACAATGAGAATCAAGAATGCAGTTGCTTATACTGTAAGACAGTGAACTATCTATCATCAAGACCAGAGAACAGAACCACTAATATATTCACTAGGTCTGCCGTCGACCGTCACTGTGAATGAAAGGTCACGTGAAGCGCGTGGTGATTCTAGCCTGACGTCTTCTAACAACTCCAATCATGACTAAATCACTTCTAGAAAATAGGACATTGGCTGACAAAGAATCTTGAGCATTTCGACCTCTATCTGCTACTGGATTCGCTCAATCTAAAATAATAATTATTCTACGTGACTTAGAATGATAACCATGCTTGCTTGGCAAGTAGTTGACCGAACCCATCAATGTCGTAAAGTAGAAATGATCACGCCTGTCCAATATTTAGGCCAAATATATTAAATGAATTTCCGCCTGTTGGGAAGTGAATTTATACAGAGTGCTATTCTTTACTAGTCCTCCTGACGGAGAATATTACGTGTTTGTTTTCTATCGATTTGCCGCAATGCGGCTTCGACAGACAACCAGGTTATGCACATAAAAATACAGAAATAATAATCGTTTTGCCTTACCTAGTTCCAGAATCAGATTCTCACTACGGATCGGGGCACTTGTTCAATATAAAATTTTGGTTAGGCTTATTACTTATTTCAGTAACTTACTATTGACTTATTACTTGTTTAAGTAATTTACTATTTAAAAAAACATTGCTTTTTGAACACCAAAATTGCCCCGACCGTTGCCTGCAATGTCTAGCAGAAGAGTGAGACCGGACATGGAACTAGCACCAGCAAGTGGCCGTTTCCGGGCCCCGTTGTCTGTTGGTTGTAGTTGGCCAGGATAAGTAAGCCAAATTAAATTATCCCATTACTATAAATACAAAATAACTGTAACCTTAATGTAAACATATGGTAAAGAATCTTTATAATATACTGAGTACTAAGCAAGATAGGAGGGTGCAGCCAGGCTTTCGCCACAGATGTCCCCCATTGGAAAAAGTACGTGACACGGACTTTTCCAATCTGGCTAAGCCCTCTCATTTGCTAGCTTTCACGCTAGTGTATGGGAACACTGAGTAGCGCAGCCCCAACCTCTTCCTCTGTAGAGTAGTGTCTACTTAGAAAATCTGCTCCAACATTATATTTGCCGGGGATATATTCCACGGTGAAGGTATAAGGTTGCAGTAATAGTGACCACCTCATCAATCTTGTGTTTAATTGTTTGGATGAGGCTAAGAACATCAAAGGCTGGTGGTCGCTTTGTACAATAAACTTGGTTCCATATAGATACGGCTGGAACTTCTGTATAGCCCATACCAGAGCCAAACATTCTTTCTCGATGGTGGAGTAGTTCTTTTCCGCTGTATTTAACTTGCGGCTAGCGTAAGCTACTGGAAATAGCATCTCTCCATCATCTTGACCCTTTTGTAAAAGAGTCGCTCCAATTCCCACGTTGCTCGCGTCCGTCCTTAAGGTGAATGGGCAAGACAAGTCAGGTAATTGTAAAATAGGCTTTGCTGTTAGTCTGTCCTTCAGCGTAGTATAAGCCTCTTCACACGCTGGCGTCCACTTAACTTGCTCAGGTGCTCCTTTCCTGGTGGCGTCTGTTAATGGCGCAGCTAGAACGTTGAAGTTTTTGATAAACTTCTGATAAAATCCACAAAGAGATACGAAGGATCTGACGTCTTTCTTGGTCCTGGGCCTGGTGGCCTTAAGTAGCTTATCTACGTTCTTTTGTTCTGTGCACATGTGTCCTTGAACCACTGTAGTGCCCCAAAAATTCCAACTGCCGGAAAGCGAGCTGGCATTTTGCTGGTCTGGCAGTGAGCCCTGTCTCTGCCAGCCTCCCTAACAGTCTGTCGATGGACTGCAGGTGTTCCTCGTAAGTGTCAGAGGCGATGAGGATGTCATCCATAAAGTTACTGATACTTCGGGTCCTTTAATGGATCTAATAACAATCTCATCATTCGGGTGAACACACCAGGAGCGTTGCTCAGCCCGAATGGGAGCACATTGAATTCGTAATGGCCAGTCAGCTGTGCTGAAAGCCAAATACGGTCGGACTTCTTTCTTTACTGGAATCTGGTAGTACCCCTTACTGAGGTCTATCTTGGAAAAATACTTCGCTTTACTCAGTTTCGCGAACAGTAATCCTTGATCCGGTAAAGGTTCCGCTTGAAATTCTGTGACTCCGTTTAGCTGACGATAGTCGATGCACAATCGATGCTCGCCGCTGGGTTTTCTCAAAAGCACCACACTTGCACTATAGGGTGACTCCGAGGGTGAAATTATTCCTTCTTTTAAAAGGTAATTTATTTCGGCTTGTAAAGCCTCCTGTTTTGCATAGGGAACAGGGTAATACTTTTGGCGGACTGGATCTGCGTTTGTTAATTTCATGTCAAACTCTACGAGCTTAGTCCGATCTGGCCTATCCGTTAGCACCGGGGCGTGAGACACTAGAATTCGCCTCATCTTCTCCAACTCAGACGTCTCCAAGTCCGGGTTGATGACGACATCCTTCATGGTCTCCTGAGGTTTTAGCGGATACTCTACACCTGAGTCCTCCACTTCTACCTCAGTTGCCACCGATAATGCCATTAGATGCACCGGTGGATCTGCTACCCTCTCAGCATACTTTCTAAGTAAGTTGATGTGGAATACTTTCTGTTTTCCTCGAATAGCAATCTTGTAGTTCGTATGGGATACTTTTTCTATGATGGGAAAAGGTCCCTGCCATCCAATTTCAAGCTTATTACTCCCTTGGGGTAAAAGTAATAAGACCTTGTCTCCTACCTCCAGAGAACGGTCCTTTGCTTTCTTATTATAAGATGAGACATGTTTCTTTCTGGCACGACGCAGGTTGGAATTTGCCAATTTCCAGCCTGTCTCCAGTTTTTGCTTCAACTCCTCAACATACTGGGAAGCAGTGATGACAGTTTCATCAGCTCCCTCCTCAGTCCAAGTCCTCATTAAGGCCTCCAGAGGTCCTTTTATGGGTCGACCAAATAATAGTGTAGCAGGTGGAAGTCCTGTCGAGGCATGTGGTACTTCCCTGTATGCAAATAATGCCGCGGGCAGGTACTCATCCCAACATTCTGGCTTCTCCTGTGCTAGCTTACGTAGGATCGACATGAGGGTCCCATTGAAGCGTTCCACCGTCCCATTAGCTTGAGGGTGGTAGGGACTTATATGGATATGACGAGTCCGAAAGGTATTGAAGACTTCCTCCATTAATTTCCTTCGGAACTGCGAACCATTGTCCGTCAAAATCTGATTAGGAAAACCTAATCTGGTGAAGATAGTCACTAGGGCATCCGCTACTCGTTTGGAATCTATTCCAGGTAGAGCTATGGCTTCTGACCACATAGTGCATGTATCAACTAGAGTTAGAATAAATGCATTCTTCCTCTTGGAGCGTGGCAGAGGACCAACAATGTCCACGGCAACCCGCTCAAACGGAATACTCAAAATTGGCATTTCGCCCAAAGTTACTGGGGCGGTCCAATGTTTAGGTGAGACCCGTTGGCATTCTGGACAGGACTTGACATACCGTTGAATATCGGCGGACATTCCTGGCCAAAAATAGTGGCACGTAATACGCTGAGTAGTGGCACCCACTCCCATATGTCCACTGAAAGATATGGTGTGACCCATATGTAATATCTGATTCCGGAATTTATATGGAACGACAAGTTGCCCGTGGTCAGTGATCCTTGGTTCCCGCCCGCCGGTACAAAAGCTTATCTTTCATATAAAAATCGCCTCCTTGAGGTGGATTCCGTGCTTTAGGTAGTTTACCAAAGCAGGGTTTCAGTGTTGGGTCTTCCGCTTGGGCAGCCCGAATTTCTCGAGGTAGTGGATTATTAAGACGAAGATCAGGCTCACTCGACACTGCTGCCTGACTTCTGGTCTGCACTGCTGCAACAATTATAGGTGATTTTGGTTCGCCCAAGTAGACATACCGACATCCTAACATGAATGGGTACACTGGATCCTCCATCACTGCTGCAGAAATCGTCCCAGTGACATATTTAGATTCCACATCTACCTTTGCAATCTGCACCTCTATTGTCTCAGAGCTCATGGTGGCCCCCTTTATTGTAACGGTCTGTTCTGTTAGCTGGCCGGGTTTGACTAGGTATTTTGCGATAACTGAATCATACTGGAGTCCCGTATCATATAGACATCGCACCTGACTCCCATTTACCATAATAGTTTCGACCACAGGGGGTCTAGCATTGCTCCCAGAGTTCTTGTTGGTGTGGTCTCCGGTTCCCGTTGCTAGGCACGCCGCATAGTGGGTTTGGGGCTTATTCTTGCAGAACCGTGTGTGGTGATCATGGTTTTTGCAATTTTTGCAGTATGGTTTACCCCATCCACTATGGTTGGTGGGTGGGTTTTGTGCTGATTGTTGAAACCCATGATGTTGATGAGGACCAACATTTTTCCCCAATTGTCCTCTGCTGTCCTTACCGGAGTTATTTGAATTCTTAGAGAGTTGTGGTTTTTCAACGTGAGAACTACTCCCAGCTTTTGTGGTATTCGCTTCGCCATGTGTGCCGTTAGGTATCTTTCAGCCAGAGAGGTTATCTCCGCTAACCGAGCCCCCCCCCATTTTCTGCCACAAAAGTCTGCATCGGCTTTGGCATTGTCTCCCTCACCTGCTCTGCCAAAATCATCTCCTCTAGCTCTGCGTAGGTTGCCTCGTATTCACTCAGTCCAACCCACTTGGTGAAATAAGTATGTAGCCGTGAGGCAAACTGGGAATACGATTCTCCCTGTAACCGCTTGGCGTTTCGGAACTTCATTCGGTAGGCAGATGAAGTCAACTCATACCTCTTGAGTAGAGCACTTTTCAGAGAGTCGAAGTCCCGTTCCTGTCCAGGAGGTAGTTTAGAAAATATGTCACACGCTGCGCCGCGGGGTCCTTGTGAAATTTTTAAATTCCATTTGTCCTTGGGCAGGCTATATGCTTCGGCCATCAAAACAAATTTGTCAATCCAGTTGTCCATCTGCTCAGTCTTTTCATCAAATGGCAGCAGAGGAAAACTCATGGATCCCAGAGAACCATTCTGTGCTGGAGGAGTATCTATACTATAGACTGGAGAACTCGCACTACTGAATCTTGAAGCATCTGGGTGTTGTAATTCCAGTCTTCTTAATTCTATCTCATGCTGTCTCGTCCTGTTCGGCTAATTTTAACTCCTTGTCCTTCTCCAGTTCAGCCTGTTTCATCTGTTTTTCGGATTCTATTTCCGCCATCCGGATTCTTTCTTCCCTTTGTTCTTGCCTCCATTCTCTTTCAGCCTCTCTGATATACTTCCTCAACTCATCTCCCTCATATCCCATCAATGTCCCTTTCTCAGTCAACTCCTGGGTAGTGGGTTGCGTTTCGAAAGACATACTTGAGCACTTGGAGATACCTGAAACCTTACAATACTCACGCACTATCTAGCAATCAACTTTTTTTTCTTAATTACTATCAATATCTCTCTCAATAACTCAATAAATCTTTGATGTAATTAACTTAATTAAGACACAAACATTTACCTTTCCTTTCGTCAGCGCCACTTTGCTTAACAATCAATTTATCACTAGGGAATATTTTATGGGAATATACCTCGGTGTATATGCAAGAATTTAAACTATAACCGAGTAGTATCTGACCAATAATATATGATACTAAACCTAGTAAGAAAACCACTCCTAGCAGGTTATCCAACACTAATAGACCTATCGAGTAAAAGAGACTAAGAAAGTTGACCTTATACAGCACACAAGACACTAATATATGGTATTAGCTCTCGGACTGTTACCAATGTGTAGGATTGGTTTAAAATTAAGATCCCGGAACGAGCGACCAATCTGTCGCGTGGTCCACTACTGTTGAGAGAAGTCTCACAGGTACAGTAGAAGACAATGAGCCTAATCACTAGGAAAGACTCCCCACTGAAGAAATAGCAGGCGAGTGGCTCGTGACAAACAAAGGCAGTATGACAAATTGTCCCAGAAAAAGAAGTCTACTATTCTTACAGTGGCACAGGACTGCAGATAAAGTTGTACAGCTATACACACAAAGATGACAGCAAACTTAGTTAGCAGCGACACGATGATCCTGTGGAAAAGAATTTAGCCCCCAGACTTGACTTGAACTATACAGCACAAAGAAGTCGATAAAGATGAAAGATTCAACTTTCGTCCTACTCTCACACTTGTGTGATCTAATTAAATGTTGGATATGAGGATGACAACTAGGAATTCTTATTTAGCAATAAGCGACAACACCGCTTATCACAAGTTTAATTCTGAACAAATAGAAATATAAGTTCCCACAAGGAACGTAAAAGGCAAATAATTGATGAGAAGTATAAAAAAAAACAATATGTAAATCAAACAATGTTCTCGGAGCGAGGTCTTAATCATAAGACGGGATGGTGGTAAGTCAAGCAAAGTATGGCCGTGACTCCAGGAAGGTGTTTAGGCACTCAGCTGCAAATGGTGTTTCCACCGGTGAAGATGGTAGTCTCTCCGGCGTTCCTCTTCGGGTCACCCTCTTCGCCAGTGGCCCACAATCAGTTCTTTCAGAGTCGCGGATGCGCAAACTGAATCTTATGCTGCTGATGAGTTATCTTAGTTGATGCTGCTGGTGAGTTGCTCTGGTATACCACAACACTTCTGAAAGTCAAACCAAAATAAACGACTGGTCAGTGGTGGCCTGGGTTGTGATCTCATATGTCTGTCCTAGCCTGTGACTACCCTCTGTCTTCATTCTGAATCTCGCTATAGAACCAATCCCTAACTGACTGTACTGGTGATGTGATAGGAAAGGAAATGGGTTCCAACCCTAACCACAGCTGACGCTCCTAAGTGTACAAGAGACGCAGATGTGTATTGGGGAAAGTAACTGGATCACTAACTTAACACCCAAACTGACTCTACAAAGTGTGCAAAGTGTAGTGAGGAAAGGAAATGGATCGCTAACCCAATAACCCAAACTGATACTCCAAAGTGTACAAGAGACGCAAAGAGGCATTGACATGTAATTGAAATACTCCTGATAAGAAGGCGAAAGAATATGCTTCTGAGAAGGTAACCAATACTAATATTCCAGAACACACCAGGATATACTGTAGAGCAGTGTAATGCTACTATTCAAGAAACAATGCCTGCGCGACTCTGTAGCGACATACCAATATGCAAAACATTTCTATGTTAAAATCCAGAATCTTTCTGAAAATAAAACTAAGTTGCTGAACAATGAGAATCAAGAATGCAGTTGCTTATACTGTAAGACAGTGAACTATCTATCATCAAGACCAGAGAACAGAACCACTAATATATTCACTAGGTCTGCCGTCGACCGTCACTGTGAATGAAAGGTCACGCGAAGCGCGTGATGATTCTAGCCTGACGTCTTCTAACAACTCCAATCATGACTAAATCACTTCTAGAAAATAGGACATTAGCTGACAAAGAATCTTGAGCATTTCGATCCTCTATCTGCTACTGGATTCGCTCAATCTAAAATAATAATTATTCCTACGTGACTTAGAATGATAACCATGCTTGCTTGGCAAGTAGTTGACCGAACCCATCAATGTCGTAAAGTAGAAATGATCACGCCTGTCCAATATTTAGGCCAAATATATTAAATGAATTTCCGCCTGTTGGGAAGTGAATTTATACAGAGTGCTATTCTTTACTAGTCCTCCTGACGGAGAATATTACGTGTTTGTTTTCTATCGATTTGCCGCAATGCGGCTTCGACAGACAACCAGGTTATGCACATAAAAATACAGAAATAATAATCGTTTTGCCTTACCTAGTTCCAGAATCAGATTCTCACTACGGATCGGGGCACTTGTTCAATATAAAATTTTGGTTAGGCTTATTACTTATTTCAGTAATTTACTATTGACTTATTACTTGTTTAAGTAATTTACTATTTAAAAAAACATTGCTTTTTGAACACCAAAATTGCCCCGACCGTTGCCTGCAATGTCTAGCAGAAGAGTGAGACCGGACATGGAACTAGCACCAGCAAGTGGCCGTTTCCGGGCCCCGTTGTCTGTTGGTTGTAGTTGGCCAGGATAAGTAAGCCAAATTAAATTATCCCATTACTATAAATACAAAATAACTGTAACCTTAATGTAAACATATGGTAAAGAATCTTTATAATATACTGAGTACTAAGCAAGATAGGAGGGTGCAGCCAGGCTTTCGCCACAGATGTCCCCCATTGGAAAAAGTACGTGACACGGACTTTTCCAATCTGGCTAAGCCCTCTCATTTGCTAGCTTTCACGCTAGTGTATGGGAACACTGAGTAGCGCAGCCCCAACCTCTTCCTCTGTAGAGTAGTGTCTACTTAGAAAATCTGCTCCAACATTATATTTGCCGGGGATATATTCCACGGTGAAGGTATAAGGTTGCAGTAATAGTGACCACCTCATCAATCTTGTGTTTAATTGTTTGGATGAGGCTAAGAACATCAAAGGCTGGTGGTCGCTTTGTACAATAAACTTGGTTCCATATAGATACGGCTGGAACTTCTGTATAGCCCATACCAGAGCCAAACATTCTTTCTCGATGGTGGAGTAGTTCTTTTCCGCTGTATTTAACTTGCGGCTAGCGTAAGCTACTGGAAATAGCATCTCTCCATCATCTTGACCCTTTTGTAAAAGAGTCGCTCCAATTCCCACGTTGCTCGCGTCCGTCCTTAAGGTGAATGGGCAAGACAAGTCAGGTAATTGTAAAATAGGCTTTGCTGTTAGTCTGTCCTTCAGCGTAGTATAAGCCTCTTCACACGCTGGCGTCCACTTAACTTGCTCAGGTGCTCCTTTCCTGGTGGCGTCTGTTAATGGCGCAGCTAGAACGTTGAAGTTTTTGATAAACTTCTGATAAAATCCACAAAGAGATACGAAGGATCTGACGTCTTTCTTGGTCCTGGGCCTGGTGGCCTTAAGTAGCTTATCTACGTTCTTTTGTTCTGGGCACATGTGTCCTTGAACCACTGTATGCCCCAAAAATTCCAACTGCCGGAAAGCGAGCTGGCATTTTGCTGGTCTGGCAGGTGAGCCCTGTCTCTGCCAGCCTCCCTAACAGTCTGTCGATGGACTGCAGGTGTTCCTCGTAAGTGTCAGAGGCGATGAGGATGTCATCCATAAAGTTACTGATACTTGGGTCCTTTAATGGATCTAATAACAATCTCATCATTCGGGTGAACACACCAGGAGCGTTGCTCAGCCCGAATGGGAGCACATTGAATTCGTAATGGCCAGTCAGCTGTGCTGAAAGCCAAATACGGTCGGACTTCTTTCTTTACTGGAATCTGGTAGTACCCCTTACTGAGGTCTATCTTGGAAAAATACTTCGCTTTACTCAGTTTCGCGAACAGTAATCCTTGATCCGGTAAAGGTTCCACTTGAAATTCTGTGACTCCGTTTAGCTGACGATAGTCGATGCACAATCGATGCTCGCCGCTGGGTTTTCTCAAAAGCACCACACTTGCACTATAGGGTGACTCCGAGGGTGAAATTATTCCTTCTTTTAAAAGGTAATTTATTTCGGCTTGTAAAGCCTCCTGTTTTGCATAGGGAACAGGGTAATACTTTTGGCGGACTGGATCTGCGTTTGTTAATTTCATGTCAAACTCTACGAGCTTAGTCCGACCTGGCCTATCCGTTAGCACCGGGGCGTGAGACACTAGAATTCGCCTCATCTTCTCCAACTCAGACGTCTCCAAGTCCGGGTTGATGACGACATCCTTCATGGTCTCCTGAGGTTTTAGCGGATACTCTACACCTGAGTCTCTCACCTACCTCAGTTGCCACCGATAATGCCATTAGATGCACCGGTGGATCTGCTACCCTCTCAGCATACTTTCTAAGTAAGTTGATGTGGAATACTTTCTGTTTTCCTCGAATAGCAATCTTGTAGTTCGTATGGGATACTTTTTCTATGATGGGAAAAGGTCCCTGCCATCCAATTTCAAGCTTATTACTCCCTTGGGGTAAAAGTAATAAGACCTTGTCTCCTACCTCCAGAGAACGGTCCTTGGCTTTCTTATTATAAGATGAGGCATGTTTCTTTCTGGCACGACGCAGGTTGGAATTTGCCAATTTCCAGCCTGTCTCCAGTTTTTGCTTCAACTCCTCAACATACTGGGAAGCAGTGATGACAGTTTCATCAGCTCCCTCCTCAGTCCAAGTCCTCATTAAGGCCTCCAGAGGTCCTTTTATGGGTCGACCAAATAATAGTGTAGCAGGTGGAAGTCCTGTCGAGGCATGTGGTACTTCCCTGTATGCAAATAATGCCGCGGGCAGGTACTCATCCCAACGTTCTGGCTTCTCCTGGGCTAGCTTACGTAGGATCGACATGAGGGTCCCATTGAAGCGTTCCACCGTCCCATTAGCTTGAGGGTGGTAGGGACTTATATGGATATGACGAGTCCGAAAGGTATTGAAGACTTCCTCCATTAATTTCCCCCGGAACTGCGAACCATTGTCCGTCAAAATCTGATTAGGAAAACCTAATCTGGTGAAGATAGTCACTAGGGCATCCGCTACTCGTTTGGAATCTATTCCAGGTAGAGCTATGGCTTCTGACCACATAGTGCATGTATCAACTAGAGTTAGAATAAATGCATTCTTCCTCTTGGAGCGTGGCAGAGGACCAACAATGTCCACGGCAACCCGCTCAAACGGAATACTCAAAATTGGCATTTCGCCCAAAGTTACTGGGGCGGTCCAATGTTTAGGTGAGACCCGTTGGCATTCTGGACAGGACTTGACATACCGTTGAATGTCGGCGGACATTCCTGGCCAAAAATAGTGGCACGTAATACGCTGAGTAGTGGCACCCACTCCCATATGTCCACTGAAAGATATGGTGTGACCCATATGTAATATCTGATTCCGGAATTTATATGGAACGACAAGTTGCCCGTGGTCATGATCCTTGGTTCCCGCCCGCCGGTACAAAAGCTTATCTTTCATATAAAAATCGCCTCCTTGAGGTGGATTCCAGTGCTTTAGGTAGTTTACCAAAGCAGGGTTTCAGTGTTGGGTCTTCCGCTTGGGCAGCCCGAATTTCTCGAGGTAGTGGATTATTAAGACGAAGATCAGGTTCACTCGACACTGCTGCCTGACTTCTGGTCTGCACTGCTGCAACAATTATAGGTGATTTTGGTTCGCCCAAGTAGACATACCGACATCCTAACATGAATGGGTACACTGGATCCTCCATCACTGCTGCAGAAATCGTCCCAGTGACATATTTAGATTCCACATCTACCTTTGCAATCTGCACCTCTATCGTCTCAGAGCTCATGGTGGCCACCTTTATTGTAACGGTCTGTTCTGTTAGCTGGCCGGGTTTGACTAGGTATTTTGCGATAACTGAATCATACTGGAGTCCCGTATCATATAGACATCGCACCTGACTCCCATTTACCATAATAGTTTCGACCACAGGGGTCTAGCATTGCTCCCAGAGTTCTTGTTGGTGTGGTCTCCGGTTCCCGTTGCTAGGCACGCCGCATAGTGGGTTTGGGGCTTATTCTTGCAGAACCGTGTGTGGTGATCATGGTTTTTTGCAATTTTTGCTGTATGGTTTACCCCATCCACTATGGTTGGTGGGTGGGTTTTGTGCTGATTGTTGAAACATATGATGTTGATGAGGACCAACATTTTTCCCCAATTGTCCTCTGCTGTCCTTACCGGAGTTATTTGAATTCTTAGAGAGTTGTGGTTTTTCAACGTGAGAACTACTCCCAGCTTTTGTGGTATTCGCTTCGCCATGGTGCCATTAGGTATCTTTCAGCCAGAGAGGTTATCTCCGCTTACCGAGCCTCCCCCCCCATTTTCTGCCACAAAAGTCTGCATCGGCTTTGGCATTGTCTCCCTCATCTGCTCTGCCAAAATCATCTCCTCTAGCCCTGCGTAGGTTGCCTCGTATTCACTCAGTCCAACCCACTTGGTGAAATAAGTATGTAGCCGTGAGGCAAACTGGGAATACGATTCTCCCTGTAACCGCTTGGCGTTTCGGAACTTCATTCGGTAGGCAGATGAAGTCAACTCATACCTCTTGAGTAGAGCAATTTTCAGAGAGTTGAAGTCCCGTTCCTGTCCAGGAGGTAGTTTAGAAAATATGTCATACGCTGCGCCGCGGAGTCCTTGTGAAATTTTTAAATTCCATTTGTCCTTGGGCAGGCTATATGCTTCGGCCATCAAAACAAATTTGTCAAGCCAGTTGTCCATCTGCTCAGTCTTTTCATCAAATGGCAGCAGAGGAAAACTCATGGATCCCAGAGAACCATTCTGTGCTGGAGGAGTATCTATACTATAGACTGGAGAACTCGCACTACTGAATCTTGAAGCATCTGGGTGTTGTAATTCCAGTCTTCTTAATTCTATCTCATGCTGCCTCGCCTGTTCGGCTAATTTTAACTCCTTGTCCTTCTCCAGTTCAGCCTGTTTCATCTGTTTTTCGGATTCTATTTCCGCCATCCAGATTCTTTCTTCCCTTTGTTCTTGCCTCCATTCTCTTTCAGCCTCTCTGATATACTTCCTCAACTCATCTCCCTCATATCCCATCAATGTCCCTTTCTCAGTCAACTCCTGGGTAGTGGGTTGCTTTTCGAAAGACATACTTGAGCACTTGGAGATACCTGAAACCTTACAATACTCACGCACTATCTAGCAATCAACTTTTTTTTCTTAATTACTATCAATATCTCTCTCAATAACTCAATAAATCTTTGATGTAATTAACTTAATTAAGACACAAACATTTACCTTTCCTTTCGTCAGCGCCACTTTGCTTAACAATCAATTTATCACTAGGGAATATTTTATGGGAATATACCTCGGTGTATATGCAAGAATTTAAACTATAACCGAGTAGTATCTGACCAATAATATATGATACTAAACCTAGTAAGAAAACCACTCCTAGCAGGTTATCCAACACTAATAGACCTATCGAGTAAAAGAGACTAAGAAAGTTGACCTTATACAGCACACAAGACACTAATATATGGTATTAGCTCTCGGACTGTTACCAATGTGTAGGATTGGTTTAAAATTAAGATCCCGGAACGAGCGCCCAATCTGTCGCGTGGTCCACTACTGTTGAGAGAAGTCTCACAGGTACAGTAGAAGACAATGAGCCTAATCACTAGGAAAGACTCCCCACTGAAGAAATAGCAGGCGAGTGGCTCGTGACAAACAAAGGCAGTATGACAAATTGTCCCAGAAAAAGAAGTCTACTATTCTTACAGTGGCACAGGACTGCAGATAAAGTTGTACAGCTATACACACAAAGATGACAGCAAACTTAGTTAGCAGCGACACGATGATCCTGTGGAAAAGAATTTAGCCCCCAGACTTGACTTGAACTATACAGCACAAAGAAGTCGATAAAGATGAAAGATTCAACTTTCGTCCTACTCTCACACTTGTGTGATCTAATTAAATGTTGGATATGAGGATGTCAACAAAGGAATTCTTATTTAGCAATAAGCGACAACACCGCTTATCACAAGTTTAATTCTGAACAAATAGAAATATAAGTTCCCACAAGGAACGAAAAAGGCAAATAATTGATGATAGGTATAAAAAAAAACAATATGTAAATCAAACAATGTTCTCGGAGCGAGGTCTTAATCATAAGACGGGATGGTGGTAAGTCAAGCAAAATATGGCCGTGACTCCAGGAAGGTGTTTAGGCACTCAGCTGCAAATGGTGTTTCCACCGGTGAAGATGGTAGTCTCTCCGGCGTTCCTCTTCGGGTCACCCTCTTCGCCAGTGGCCCACAATCAGTTCTTTCAGAGTCGCGGATGCGCAAACTGAATCTTATGCTGCTGATGAGTTATCTTAGTTGATGCTGCTGGTGAAGTTCTGGTATACCACAACACTTCTGAAAGTCAAACCAAAATAAACGACTGGTCAGTGGTGGCCTGGGTTGTGATCTCATATGTCTGTCCTAGCCTGTGACTACCCTCTGTCTTCATTCTGAATCTCACTATAGAACCAATCCCTAACTGACTGTACTGGTGATGTGATAGGAAAGGAAATGGGTTCCAACCCTAACCACAGCTGACGCTCCTAAGTGTACAAGAGACGCAGATGTGTATTGGGGAAAGTAACTGGATCACTAACTTAACACCCAAACTGACTCTACAAAGTGTGCAAAGTGTAGTGAGGAAAGGAAATGGATCGCTAACCCAATAACCCAAACTGATACTCCAAAGTGTACAAGAGACGCAAAGAGGCATTGACATGTAATTGAAATACTCCTGATAAGAAGGCGAAAGAATATGCTTCTGAGAAGGTAACCAATACTAATATTCCAGAACACACCAGGATATACTGTAGAGCAGTGTAATGCTACTATTCAAGAAACAATGCCTGCGCGACTCTGTAGCGACATACCAATATGCAAAACATTTCTATGTTAAAATCCAGAATCTTTCTGAAAATAAAACTAAGTTGCTGAACAATGAGAATCAAGAATGCAGTTGCTTATACTGTAAGACAGTGAACTATCTATCATCAAGACCAGAGAACAGAACCACTAATATATTCACTAGGTCTGCCGTCGACCGTCACTGTGAATGAAAGGTCACGCGAAGCGCGTGGTGATTCTAGCCTGACGTCTTCTAACAACTCCAATCATGACTAAATCACTTCTAGAAAATAGGACATTGGCTGACAAAGAATCTTGAGCATTTCGACCTCTATCTGCTACTGGATTCGCTCAATCTAAAATAATAATTATTCTACGTGACTTAGAATGATAACCATGCTTGCTTGGCAAGTAGTTGACCGAACCCATCAATGTCGTAAAGTAGAAATGATCACGCCTGTCCAATATTTAGGCCAAATATATTAAATGAATTTCCGCCTGTTGGGAAGTGAATTTATACAGAGTGCTATTCTTTACTAGTCCTCCTGACGGAGAATATTACGTGTTTGTTTTCTATCGATTTGCCGCAATGCGGCTTCGACAGACAACCAGGTTATGCACATAAAAATACAGAAATAATAATCGTTTTGCCTTACCTAGTTCCAGAATCAGATTCTCACTACGGATCGGGGCACTTGTTCAATATAAAATTTTGGTTAGGCTTATTACTTATTTCAGTAATTTACTATTGACTTATTACTTGTTTAAGTAATTTACTATTTAAAAAAACATTGCTTTTTGAACACCAAAATTGCCCCGACCGTTGCCTGCAATGTCTAGCAGAAGAGTGAGACCGGACATGGAACTAGCACCAGCAAGTGGCCGTTTCCGGGCCCCGTTGTCTGTTGGTTGTAGTTGGCCAGGATAAGTAAGCCAAATTAAATGATCCCATTACTATAAATACAAAATAACTGTAACCTTAATGTAAACATATGGTAAAGAATCTTTATAATATACTGAGTACTAAGCAAGATAGGAGGGTGCAGCCAGGCTTTCGCCACAGACGTCCCCCATTGGAAAAAGTACGTGACACGGACTTTTCCAATCTGGCTAAGCCCTCTCATTTGCTAGCTTTCACGCTAGTGTATGGGAACACTGAGTAGCGCAGCCCCAACCTCTTCCTCTGTAGAGTAGTGTCTACTTAGAAAATCTGCTCCAACATTATATTTGCCGGGGATATATTCCACAGTGAAGGTATAAGGTTGCAGTAATAGTGACCACCTCATCAACCTTGTGTTTAATTGTTTGGATGAGGCTAAGAACATCAAAGGCTGGTTGTCGCTTTGTACAATAAACTTGGTTCCATATAGATACGGCTGGAACTTCTGTATAGCCCATACCAGAGCCAAACATTCTTTCTCGATGGTGGAGTAGTTCTTTTCCGCTGTATTTAACTTGCGGCTAGCGTAAGCTACTGGAAATAGCATCTCTCCATCATCTTGACCCTTTTGTAAAAGAGTCGCTCCAATTCCCACGTTGCTCGCGTCCGTCCTTAAGGTGAATGGGCAAGACAAGTCAGGTAATTGTAAAATAGGCTTTGCTGTTAGTCTGTCCTTCAGCGTAGTATAAGCCTCTTCACACGCTGGCGTCCACTTAACTTGCTCAGGTGCTCCTTTCCTGGTGGCGTCTGTTAATGGCGCAGCTAGAACGTTGAAGTTTTTGATAAACTTCTGATAAAATCCACAAAGAGATACGAAGGATCTGACGTCTTTCTTGGTCCTGGGCCTGGTGGCCTTAAGTAGCTTATCTACGTTCTTTTGTTCTGTGCACATGTGTCCTTGAACCACTGTGTGCCCCAAAAATTCCAACTGCCGGAAAGCGAGCTGGCATTTTGCTGGTCTGGCAGTGAGCCCTGTCTCTGCCAGCCTCCCTAACAGTCTGTCGATGGACTGCAGGTGTTCCTCGTAAGTGTCAGAGGTGATGAGGATGTCATCCATAAAGTTACTGATACTTGGGTCCTTTAATGGGTCTAATAACAATCTCATCATTCGGGTGAACACGCCAGGAGCATTGCTCAGCCTGAATGGGAGCACATTGAATTCGTAATGGCCATCAGCTGTGCTGAAAGCCAAATACGGTCGGACTTCTTTCTTTACTGGAATCTGGTAGTACTCCTTACTGAGGTCTATCTTGGAAAAATACTTCGCTTTACTCAGTTTCGCGAACAGTAATCCTTGATCCGGTAAAGGTTCCACTTGAAATTCTGTGACTCCGGTTAGCTGACGATAGTCGATGCACAATCGATGCTCGCCGCTGGGTTTTCTCAAAAGCACCACACTTGCACTATAGGGTGACTCCGAGGGTGAAATTATTCCTTCTTTTAAAAGGTAATTTATTTCGGCTTGTAAAGCCTCCTGTTTTGCATAGGGAACAGGGTAATACTTTTGGCGGACTGGATCTGCGTTTGTTAATTTCATGTCAAACTCTACGAGCTTAGTCCGATCTGGCCTATCCGTTAGCACCGGGGCGTGAGACACTAGAATTCGCCTCATCTTCTCCAACTCAGACGTCTCCAAGTCCGGGTTGATGACGACATCCTTCATGGTCTCCTGAGGTTTTAGTGGATACTCTACACCTGAGTCCTCAGTTGCCACCGATAATGCCATTAGATGCACCGGTGGATCTGCTACCCTCTCAGCATACTTTCTAAGTAAGTTGATGTGGAATACTTTCTGTTTTCCTCGAATAGCAATCTTGTAGTTCGTATGGGATACTTTTTCTATGATGGGAAAAGGTCCCTGCCATCCAATTTCAAGCTTATTACTCCCTTGGGGTAAAAGTAATAAGACCTTGTCTCCTACCTCCAGAGAACGGTCCTTGGCTTTCTTATTATAAGATGAGGCATGTTTCTTTTTGGCATGACGCAGGTTGGAATTTGCCAATTTCCAGCCTGTCTCCAGTTTTTGCTTCAACTCCTCAACATACTGGGAAGCAGTGATGACAGTTTCATCAGCTCCCTCCTCAGTCCAAGTCCTCATTAAGGCCTCCAGAGGTCCTTTTATGGGTCGACCAAATAATAGTGTAGCAGGTGGAAGTCCTGTCGAGGCATGTGGTACTTCCCTGTATGCAAATAATGCCGCGGGCAGGTACTCATCCCAACGTTCTGGCTTCTCCTGGGCTAGCTTATGTAGGATCGACATGAGGGTCCCATTGAAGCGTTCCACCGTCCCATTAGCTTGAGGGTGGTAGGGACTTATATGGAAATGACGAGTCCGAAAGGTATTGAAGACTTCCTCCATTAATTTCCCCCGGAACTGCGAACCATTGTCCGTCAAAATCTGATTAGGAAAACCTAATCTGGTGAAGATAGTCACTAGGGCATCCGCTACTCGTTTGGAATCTATTCCAGGTAGAGCTATGGCTTCTGACCACATAGTGCATGTATCAACTAGAGTTAGAATAAATGCATTCTTCCTCTTGGAGCGTGGCAGTAGGACCAACAATGTCCACGGCAACCCGCTCAAACGGAATACTCAAAATTGGCATTTCGCCCAAAGTTACTGGGGCGGTCCAATGTTTAGGTGAGACCCGTTGGCATTCTGGACAGGACTTGACATACCGTTGAATGTCGGCGGACATTCCTGGCCAAAAATAGTGGCACGTAATACGCTGAGTAGTGGCACCCACTCCCATATGTCCACTGAAAGATATGGTGTGACCCATATGTAATATCTGATTCCGGAATTTATATGGAACGACAAGTTGCCCGTGGTCATGATCCTTGGTTCCCACCCGCCGGTACAAAAGCTTATCTTTCATATAAAAATCGCCTCCTTGAGGTGGATTCCATGCTTTAGGTAGTTTACCAAAGCAGGGTTTCAGTGTTGGGTCTTCCGCTTGGGCAGCCCGAATTTCTCGAGGTAGTGGATTATTAAGACGAAGATCAGGTTCACTCGACACTGCTGCCTGACTTCTGGTCTGCACTGCTGCAACAATTATTGGTGATTTTGGTTCGCCCAAGTAGACATACCGACATCCTAACATGAATGGGTACACTGGATCCTCCATCACTGCTGCAGAAATCGTCCCAGTGACATATTTAGATTCCACATCTACCTTTGCAATCTGCACCTCTATTGTCTCAGAGCTCATGGTGGCCCCCTTTATTGTAACGGTCTGTTCTGTTAGCTGGCCGGGTTTGACTAGGTATTTTGCGATAACTGAATCATACTGGAGTCCCGTATCATATAGACATCGCACCTGACTCCCATTTACCATAATAGTTTCGACCACAGGGGGTCTAGCATTGCTCCCAGAGTTCTTGTTGGTGTGGTCTCCGGTTCCCGTTGCTAGGCACGCCGCATAGTGGGTTTGGGGCTTATTCTTGCAGAACCGTGTGTGGTGATCATGGTTGTTTGCAATTTTTGCAGTATGGTTTACCCCATCCACTATGGTTGGTGGGTGGGTTTTGTGCTGATTGTTGAAACCCATGATGTTGATGAGGACCAACATTTTTCCCCAATTGTCCTCTGCTGTCCGTACCAGAGTTATTTGAATTCTTAGAGAGTTGTGGTTTTTCAACGTGAGAACTACTCCCAGCTTTTGTGGTATTCGCTTCGCCGTGTGCCATTAGGTATCTTTCAGCCAGAGAGGTTATCTCCGCTTACCGAGCCTCCCCCCCCCCCCATTTTCTGCCACAAAAGTCTGCATCGGCTTTGGCATTGTCTCCCTCATCTGCTCTGCCAAAATCATCTCCTCTAGCCCTGCGTAGGTTGCCTCGTATTCACTCAGTCAAACCCACTTGGTGAAATAAGTATGTAGCCGTGAGGCAAACTGGGAATACGATTCTCCCTGTAACCGCTTGGCGTTTCGGAACTTCATTCGGTAGGCAGATGAAGTCAACTCATACCTCTTGAGTAGAGCAATTTTCAGAGATTCGAAGTCCCGTTCCTGTCCAGGAGGTAGTTTAGAAAATATGTCATACGCTGCGCCGCGGAGTCCTTGTGAAATTTTTACATTCCATTTGTCCTTGGGCAGGCTATATGCTTCGGCCATCAAAACAAATTTGTCAAGCCAGTTGTCCATCTGCTCAGTCTTTTCATCAAATGGCAGCAGAGGAAAACTCATGGATCCCAGAGAACCATTCTGTGCTGGAGGAGTATCTATACTATAGACTGGAGAACTCGCACTACTGAATCTTGAAGCATCTGGGTGTTGTAATTCCAGTCTTCTTAATTCTATCTCATGCTGCCTCGCCTGTTCGGCTAATTTTAACTCCTTGTCCTTCTCCAGTTCAGCCTGTTTCATCTGTTTTTCGGATTCTATTTCCGCCATCCGGATTCTTTCTTCCCTTTGTTCTTGCCTCCATTCTCTTTCAGCCTCTCTGATATACTTCCTCAACTCATCTCCCTCATATCCCATCAATGTCCCTTTCTCAGTCAACTCCTGGGTAGTGGGTTGCGTTTCGAAAGACATACTTGAGCACTTGGAGATACCTGAAACCTTACAATACTCACGCACTATCTAGCAATCAACTTTTTTTTTCTTAATTACTATCAATATCTCTCTCAATAACTCAATAAATCTTTGATGTAATTAACTTAATTAAGACACAAACATTTACCTTTCCTTTCGTCAGCGCCACTTTGCTTAACAATCAATTTATCACTAGGGAATATTTTATGGGAATATACCTCGGTGTATATGCAAGAATTTAAACTATAACCGAGTAGTATCTGACCAATAATATATGATACTAAACCTAGTAAGAAAACCACTCCTGGCAGGTTATCCAACACTAATAGACCTATCGAGTAAAAGAGACTAAGAAAGTTGACCTTATACAGCACACAAGACACTAATATATGGTATTAGCTCTCGGACTGTTACCAATGTGTAGGATTGGTTTAAAATTAAGATCCCGGACGAGCGCCCAATCTGTCGCGTGGTCCACTACTGTTGAGAGAAGTCTCACAGGTACAGTAGAAGACAATGAGCCTAACCACTAGGAAAGACTCCCCACTGAAGAAATAGCAGGCGATTGGCTCGTGAAAAACAAAGGGAGTATGACAAATTGTCCCAGAAAAAGAAGTCTACTATTCTTACAGTGGCACAGGACTGCAGATAAAGTTGTACAGCTATACACACAAAGATGACAGCAAACTTAGTTAGCAGCGACACGATGATCCTGTGGAAAAGAATTTAGCCCTCAGACTTGACTTGAACTATACAGCACAAAGAAGTCGATAAAGATGAAAGATTCAACTTTCGTCCTACTCTCACACTTGTGTGATCTAATTAAATGTTAGATATGAGGATGTCAACAAAGGAATTCTTATTTAGCAATAAGCGACAACACCGCTTATCACAAGTTTAATTCTGAACAAATAGAAATATAAGTTCCCACAAGGAACGAAAAAGGCAAATAATTGATGATAGGTATAAAAAAAAACAATATGTAAATCAAACAATGTTCTCGGAGCGAGGTCTTAATCATAAGACGGGATGGTGGTAAGTCAAGCAAAGTATGGCCGTGACTCCAGGAAGGTGTTTAGGCACTCAGCTGCAAATGGTGTTTCCACGGGTGAAGATGGTAGTCTCTCCGGCGTTCCTCTTCAGGTCACCCTCTTCGCCAGTGGCCCACAATCAGTTCTTTCAGAGTCGCGGATGCGCAAACTGAATCTTATGCTGCTGATGAGTTATCTTAGTTGATGCTGCTGGTGAAGTTCTGGTATACCACAACACTTCTGAAAGTCAAACCAAAATAAACGACTGGTCAGTGGTGGCCTGGGTTGTGATCTCATATGTCTGTCCTAGCCTGTGACTACCCTCTGTCTTCATTCTGAATCTCGCTATAGAACCAATCCCTAACTGTGACTGTACTGGTGATGTGATAGGAAAGGAAATGGGTTCCAACCCTAACCACAGCTGACGCTCCTAAGTGTACAAGAGACGCAGATGTGTATTGGGGAAAGTAACTGGATCACTAACTTAACACCCAAACTGACTCTACAAAGTGTGCAAAGTGTAGTGAGGAAAGGAAATGGATCGCTAACCCAATAACCCAAACTGATACTCCAAAGTGTACAAGAGACGCAAAGAGGCATTGACATGTAATTGAAATACTCCTGATAAGAAGGCGAAAGAATATGCTTCTGAGAAGGTAACCAATACTAATATTCCAGAACACACCAGGATATACTGTAGAGCAGTGTAATGCTACTATTCAAGAAACAATGCCTGTGCGACTCTGTAGCGACATACCAATATGCAAAACATTTCTATGTTAAAATCCAGAATCTTTCTGAAAATAAAACTAAGTTGCTGAACAATGAGAATCAAGAATGCAGTTGCTTATACTGTAAGACAGTGAACTATCTATCATCAAGACCAGAGAACAGAACCACTAATATATTCACTAGGTCTGCCGTCGACCGTCACTGTGAATGAAAGGTCACGCGAAGCGCGTGGTGATTCTAGCCTGACGTCTTCTAACAACTCCAATCATGACTAAATCACTTCTAGAAAATAGGACATTGGCTGACAAAGAATCTTGAGCATTTCGACCTCTATCTGCTACTGGATTCGCTCAATCTAAAATAATAATTATTCTACGTGACTTAGAATGATAACCATGCTTGCTTGGCAAGTAGTTGACCGAACCCATCAATGTCGTAAAGTAGAAATGATCACGCCTGTCCAATATTTAGGCCAAATATATTAAGGCGATGTGCGGCAGTAAAAACATCGATTTTTGGTAAACTTGGCTATTTTTGGAATAGTTCATTTTTAGACACATTATCATGTCTTCTATCAGATTCTGTACTTGTTTTTGTTTCAAAACTGTTATTTTATGCAATATTCATAATTTACTGAACCCACCCTCTGTGTAAAATCGTATAATTATTGAAAATTGTTGCGAAATTGACGGTTTTCAAATCCTAGCAACGATATCTCAGGAAAACACGACACGCTCGTGTAAGGTATCCCTGGAAAGGTCGTGAACTTCCGTAACTGTTCGTAAAACTACGAGTTCGTCTAATCGGAAGCTCTTCTGTGTACATCGGGTTTATTCGTGTCTATCATCTTCCGGAAACTTCCATATATGGAACATCGTTAGCAATCCGCGTTCGCCGATGGCTGAAATTGATCACGTGGGTTTCCAAAATGGCGGCTTTGTGTTGTTTACACCTGGCGACGTGCTGAAAGTTCATTGTTGACGACAGACTGACACGCATTGAAATATGCCTCGTTCTAAGAAATTTAACATAAAGTCATCTACTCAACGTAAGTAATCTCTCAGACTACACCTCGCAAATGCTGGTAAGCAGCGAAAAGCCTATCAGAACGTTGTAAACGATACAGACAATTCTGAAACTACTGAAAGCGACCCAGCTAAAGTGCGCACATGCCACTTCCAAATCCAAGTGTTTTGACAGTGAACCTGAATGAATCAGTGCTATCGAGTTCTTCTCAAAGTTGTGGAAGTGATTCTTTTATTACCCGAAGCCAATTTAAAAGAGATACGTATAAATACACAACATCCACTAGCAGCAAGTATGATTCTGGTGACGACAATGGATATAAAAAACGGGAACACAGAGCAATAGTTGATTGTTCAGAAATTGAGGCAATAATCAAATTGTTATGTTGTCCAGTTTGTAAAAATGATAGTCTTATTTTGAAAACTGACAGCAAGAAAACCAAGGGATTAGCTGTGTATGCAGAGGTTTACAGCTCTTGTTGTGAAGCTTTGTGTGGAAGATACCTATCTGCAAGAAGTAATGATGGGGATAGATCTTTTGCTGTCAACAGCCAGTCAGTATATTCAGCATTAGTCTGTGGGATGGGTGCAATGACATTCAACAATTTTTGTGAAAACATGAACCTGCAAGGTCTTCATCACAAAACATTTCACAGCAAAGCGAATAAACTATATTCAAAGATAGAAGATCTGGAGGACACTGTTTTTTCTCAAACCGTAAAGTATGTTCAACAGGCTCATGCACAACAGTCAGGCATAACTCTACATGACAATGATGTGCTAGATATTAGTGTCAGCTTTGATGGCACTTGGCTGACTAGAGGCCACACATCCCACATTGGAGTTGGCTGTGCAGTGGATGTTCTTACAGGACTTTGCATAGATGCCCATGTTATGTCCACATATTGCCAGGTGTGTGAAACCACTGGTAAGACACATTCCAGGGACAAACCAGATGAATTTGCAGCATGGAAGGCAGAACATCTTCTAAACTGTGACAACAATTTCACAGGATCTGCTGGAATGATGGAGGTGAAGGCTGCAAGGGTGCTGTGGCGACTGTCTGTGGCCCGTCATAAACTTCGCTACACGTCAATACTTTCTGATGGTGACACCAAAACATTTGCGGAACTTACCAAGATCAACCCATATGGGGATGACATTCAGATAGACAAAGAGGAGTGTATCAACCATGTCAGTAAACGCCTTGGAACAGCACTGCGCAAACTAAACTAAACTACTTAGTAGATGTGTGTCAGGACAAACTCAGAAATCAAATGAGTGAATTTGACACAATTTTTACACAGCTTGATATGGGCTCGATGCACTAAAGACAACTTTGCCTCTCGCAAGCGCGTTCAGTTTGCAGTTATAACTGCAGCAAGAGAGTTCAACTTTGGAGCTGCTGCTGCCCAAGACACTGCCCAGTTTTTGGACCTTCTACAGGCCTGCATATGCAGAGACTAGGAACATTTAGGATGCAGAAGCAAGTAAGAAATAGTCTGAAGTACAAGAAGGACAAACAAACTAAAAGACGCGACACTGTACGAGCGGCCAAACTGAAGAGACAAGGTGAGCTGCATGCTCTGGAGGGAGGTCCTGCATATTCAACAGGACAATTTTAACACTCAAGATACAGTTTTACACTTTTTTTTTCTGTAAAAGAATGCATTAGTAATAAAAAACAAAAAAATAATTAGTTTTTCCCCGTTTTCTCATTTCGCCAGTTTTTTATACATAAGTACAATTGTTTTAAAAACTATTCATTAGATTTCACTCAAACTTTGCAGAGATATTCTTTATTATATCGCTTACATTGTGAGTAGATTATTCTTCAAAATTACATTTTAGTTTTTGTGCTACACTAAAAAAAAAAAAAAAATGTCATGAAAAATGTCATTACCATTTTCACATTTTGAAAAAAAAAACTGCTAAGAGATATCATTAAAATATTCTACTAAACTTGTAAAGGGTCTATTTACTTACACATAAAACAAAGAATTTAGCCTGTACATTAAAAAATAAATGTTTTAGAGGTACATTAAGAAATTCAAGATGGCCGCTGTTTATCTTGGTTTCCATAGCAACCGTTAAGTGCAAAGTCAATTTGACAATATTTTATCGATCAGCAGTCTTTAATATCAAACCCTATCCCATAAAAGAACATAGAAATTAAGTATTATGGAATTAAATTTTTTTAGGTTAGCATCGCCTTAAATGAATTTCCGCCTGTTGGGAAGTGAATTTATACAGAGTGCTATTCTTTACTAGTCCTCCTGACGGAGAATATTACGTGTTTGTTTTCTATCGATTTGCCGCAATGCGGCTTCGACAGACAACCAGGTTATGCACATAAAAATACAGAAATAATAATCGTTTTGCCTTACCTAGTTCCAGAATCAGATTCTCACTACGGATCGGGGCACGTGTTCAATATAAAATTTTGGTTAGGCTTATTACTTATTTCAGTAACTTACTATTGACTTATTACTTGTTTAAGTAATTTACTATTTAAAAAAACATTGCTTTTTGAACACCAAAATTGCCCCGACCGTTGCCTGCAATGTCTAGCAGAAGAGTGAGACCGGACATGGAACTAGCACCAGCAAGTGGCCGTTTCCGGGCCCCGTTGTCTGTTGGTTGTAGTTGGCCAGGATAAGTAAGCCAAATTAAATTATCCCATTACTATAAATACAAAATAACTGTAACCTTAATGTAAACATATGGTAAAGAATCTTTATAATATACTGAGTACTAAGCAAGATAGGAGGGTGCAGCCAGGCTTTCGCCACATTTGGTGTATGTATTGATTAAATTGATAGTGAATAGAATATATAAAACAGACATAATATTTGAAGTTGTTGTGTGTCCCAAGGTCACAAACTACAAGAACAATATATGAGAAACCTTATAGTTATGATGCTTATTGCGTAGTTATTGTTTAGATGACCGCAAGGACTCTGGCTCACCTGGGAGGACGGACTCTCCTTGGTCAGATTTTTCTGTCCTAACCCTGTGACCAGTGAATCTTGGAATGTAAATGAACAAATTAAGAAGAAATTAGAAGCAACAGAGATGTGGTTCCTGAGACGAATGTTGAGAATTCCTTGGACTGCCAGAGTAACTAACGACGACTGCCTGAAACAGGCTAATGAAACTAGAACACTATATACAACAATAAGAAAGAGACCAACAGCTTTCTTTGGTCATGTAATGAGAAGAGAGGCATTGGAGAACATTGTGACAACTGGAAAGATCGAGGGGAAGAGAGGCAGAGGCAGACCAAGAGAAATGATGATGGATGGATTGAGACGGTGGCACGGAGGAATATCAGCAGCAGAGATGATCCAGAAAACCAAAGACCGAGATCTTTGGAGAGCCATGAACGCCTACGCCAGCTGGCAGGGCACTTGATGATGATGAACCCTGTGACTGGCCTAGCAAGCCGGCATGAGATTTTCATACTGCTCGTAGAAAAACTAAGAAGTATAATCGGAACAACAGACACCACGAGACTGAGGAAACGCCATAATTATTCCAATTTGGAAAAACAAAGGCAGTAAAAGAGACTGCATACAATACAGAGGCATTTCCCTTTTGAGTCATACTGGAAAACGTTTTTGCAAAATTCTTGAGAAAAGACCACGAATAGTAATTGAAGCGAAACACAAATTGGATTTGAGAAAAACAAATGCGCAGATACAATTTTTGCTCTTAGACAACTTATAAAAAAATCAATCATAGTTAATGAAACACTCTACTTAGCCTTTGGCTTTGTTGACCAAGAAAAAGCGTGTGATAGAGTAGATAGAAATAAGCTGTGGGAAATCCATAAACAATATGGAGTGAGTACACATCTAACAAACTTATGTAGGAACTTATACAACAACAGTGGAAGCATAGTGAGAGGGCATTAAAGCAAAGTTTTCCTGTAGTGAATTTGAATAACGAATCACAAACCATAGATTGTACGATTTATTGCCTGGCACATTTCGCTGCGTCTTGTCAGGTACATACTGCAAAAATCACACAACATAGAGTAAAATAATTGGATACATCATTCAAGCTGAAATATACACATGTTTGCACATTAATATCAATTGTTTACCATGGTAATTTTAAAATTGACTATCATGTTTTTCTGTCTGCACAAAATTGGCTTTTGCAGATGGATCATTATCGCTTCTGCAAGCTTTAACATACAACTATTTTGTGTATGAAACAACACGCTAAAAGCATTGTTTCTATCAATTACATTACCAGTTTCCAAGACACGACGTGCAACGGACGACGCCGGAAGTTTATAATTGTGGTGTGTCAGAATTCCCATGATCCCATCGCTTGTGTGTAGTTTCTTGTCAATCCAGTGTGGTATGTGTTCAACAATCCTGCCGTGTAACTGCCGCTATGTTCTGCCGATGCAGGTAGACTCGCACCTGCATGCGAATTGGTAAATGCAATTAGATATGATGTACAGAGGGGTTGATTCTTTTATTGCCGGGGTGGGATTAGGTGTGGTTCTGTACCTAATAACTGGAGTTGCAGCACAGAATGTTCGGCCAATTGGTGTAACGAGCCGGTACTGTAGACGTTGTATCACGTCATCACCTCGAAAGGTTAGCTGTATAAATACCTTGAGCTTAGGGACTGTAGTTACGTCTGATTTTGGTTTCGGCTGTTGGCAGTGGCGCTTTATAAATCCTGCGGCGTACCCATTCAGGTGTAAGACATTCTTCAGAGTTTCAATGTCCTTTCTCAGTGCGTCCTTGGTGCATATCCTCCTAGCATGA
The DNA here is from genome assembly GCA_014155875.1 of Cepaea nemoralis. Taxonomy (NCBI): domain Eukaryota; kingdom Metazoa; phylum Mollusca; class Gastropoda; order Stylommatophora; family Helicidae; genus Cepaea; species Cepaea nemoralis. The sequence goes on along the minus strand of JACEFZ010016225.1, from coordinate 39,330 downwards.
CCAAACAGACTCCTCACTAAGCCCCGTTTGTACTGGACAGGTGTGAAGCTATGAAAATTTAAGTATTGGCCAGTCCATGTTTCTTTGCAGTACACCGATCTTTGAATTGTGCCATCTGCTTTACGTATCATTAGGATAGCCAGGAACGGCAACGTGTCATTGTGTTCGTGTTCCACAGATAAAGAGATGTTTTTATGCGCCATGTTCATTATGGCCTGGAACGATGTTGCTTGTAACTCGTCGTGGTGATAATTAATATATCGTACACATAATGACGGTAGAAGACCAAATTTTTAATGTCTGAGGATCTCTTTTCTTCTAAATATGCCATGAATACATTTTACAATAGTAGTACTCAGACGGAGCATTTTAACATGTGTAATTACATTTATGTCTTTTTAATATAACATTCATTGTGAGCACCACTTACTGAAGAGAAGAATCATTGTGATATTTGAAGCACTACTAAAGAACGCATACAGGATAGAAACATTCTCACATGTGTAGTGCATATTGTACTGACACTGACCTAACTGAAAGGACACAAGCTAGCACACAAATAAGAGATACATAACAATTGTGATGTTTATTGAATATTTTTGATATGGCAATCTTGAATATCATGAGATCATAAAAAGGAGACAAACTTTAAAATGGTAACATGTCCGTGCCAGTCAAAAGATAATAAATATGAGATAAACTTTAAAACAATGAGCTGTCGGTCCCAGTCAAGAAAATGGTAACTGTTGTTAGTCTGGTTCTGTACCCTTCTGATTGTCTAAATCGTTTTCAGACAATATACTGTATACTTGTATGCTTTTCTCATAGTATTAAGTTCGTTCTCTTCATGTGCACATCGTTTACCTGTTTATGGTCTCGTTTCTGGATACACCAGTTGGATCGTACCCATTGAATTATAGTTCCCCGGGAAGGTTAACCCGGTCAACAAATTCCCGCAGAAGCCTTACGACGCAAGAACACAGCTCTGCTGTACACAGGTGCAACACAGTCATGTCTGACAAAAGTCTCCGGATGAACGCAGAATAAGAATTATAGTTCATAGTTTAGCACCCAACTTGCTAAGTTCACTTCTGTGTGGACGGGGAAGTGTATGAGGAATGAATGTGGGGGATGTGTGTGTGTGTGGGTGAGGATGTGTTTATGGGTGGAGTTTTGTGTGGGAGGGGAGATGTGTGAGAGGTCGGGGAGCTGTGGGATGTGCAGGTGGATGACGGATGTATGTGAGAATGGGGGATGTGTATTTGGCTGTGTGGTTGGGGTGTGTGTGGGCGGGAGGGTATATGAGAGATGCATGTGTTGATGGGCGGGTGGGTGGTGTGTGGCTGTGAGTGGTTGATGGATGAGTACGTGAGTGGGTGGATGTGTGTGAGAGATAAGTGTATGGTTGGGGATGTGTGTGTGTTTGGGAAGATGTGTGTGAGCGGCGGATGTGTGTGGGTGGGGTATGTGTGGGTGGTGGGGTGTGTGTGGATGGGAGGTTTGTGTTTTGGGTGTTTATGGGTGTGGGATATGTGTGGGCAGGTGGGGAGATGTGTTTGTGGGTGGGGTTGTGTGTTTAGGTGGAGGATGTGTAGTTGAGAGGTGGCGGATATTGGGTGGGTGAGTGGGTGTAGGTTGGCTGATGTGTGTGTGGGTGGGTGGGGAAAATTGTGAGGATGCAGGATGTATGTATGGATAGGTGCGGGATGTGTGGGTTGACGGGGTATGTGTGTGTGGTTTTGTTATGTGTTTTGCTGGGTGTGTGTGGGTGGGTGGTAGAGAATATGTGGGTGGGTGTGTGCGTGTCGGTTATGGGATGGGTGGGGGATGTATGTGTGGGTGGGGAAATGTGTGTGGGTGGGTGGTGGCATGTATGTTTGCCTGAGTCTGTATGAGTTCGTGGAGGTATGTGTGGGTGGGTGGTGGGTGGGGGATGTGTGGGTGGCTGAAGGATGTGTGGGTGGCTGCGGGGTGTGAGGGTGGATGGGGGATGTGTCTCATAACATTGCAATATGCACTGTTTATGTTTACAACTTTTATTTGACAATGTTTTTTTCCCCATGCAAATGTGCCATGCGTAATATGCATTGTTTATGCTTACAAAATCCATTTGACAATGTTTTTTCCCCTATGTAAATGTAACATGCACATTTGATGAATGAAAGATGAGTGATCGAAAGGGCCGAATGTAAGACGGGCCTGCATGCCCAATTTGTTACCCTTTTAAAATAAAGTTCATTCGTTCATTCATTCGTTCGTTCTCAAATGTGGGAATTCTCCGTTCTTGAGGGCCTGCAGCTCTGATAGAGCGTATGTGGATAAGACTCATGGCCAGTAAAAATCATAGTTCAGTGTATAATGTGCTTGCCTCCTGACCTGTGGTTCAATCCCTATGGACGCAGGAATGTTTCATTGACCTGGGCCCCCAAGTTGACCCAGCCTGAAACTGTTACCTTGAAATGTTCTTGTAAATAAACAGTAACTGGCCTGATGTTGACCACGCTTTCCAGAGTGAGGACGTGTTTTCGTATCTCTTCTCGGATTATTATTACTGCCAGCTGCATTCACCTATCATGGTTTTTTTTTATATCAGTGTGCTCGTTGTCATTCTGTAGATGTGGTTAAATAGTTGTTAGATTGATACAAGTGTTGATTATCGCAAGATGCGTGTTATATACAATATTCATTTCAAGTATTAGTTGAACACTAATAAATTTAGACCAATCAAGCGCACGAGGCGTCTCAGAACCAACCAACCACTACATGGGACTTCAAATTGCCCCCGGGGGTCTAGAGTTACAATGTGATTGCTGCATTCTTTAAGTTTAGATTTTCCAAACATGATGCAGTAATGTCAGGGAAGGAGGGTCTCTTTATTGGCGGTGACTGGTGAACTCGTTCCTGTTTACGATTGGCTGTAAATAAAACTTACACACTAAACAAAGATAGGATGGTCAAGAACAAGCTATACAGGTGTATGAATTCCACTGGCCTAGTCGTCAAACATGCCACCTCAGGTCAATGTGTTACGGTATCATTCAATGAGGCATTCCGAACTTGTCTTATTAACTACTACAAGCTTAAACACACTGAACCCAGTCAAGATAAGCGTGGAGCCCATGTTGAAGACCTGATTACGACGCCAGTAATTACTATCCATTTGTATCACACGAAAAATAAATTGATGGCACAGGGAAATATTGAAAACATTAATTCTTGTCAAAACTAGATTTTGTTGAGCTTTAAAACTCGATACAGTCATTCACTGAATCTACACAGCCCGCAACTACAGCTGTAGACAGCCCACCAGCTAACAATGTTCTTCAATTACTTAATACGACGAGTAAACAGGACAATATCAACACGAGGCCTGCCAAACCACCATTGCTCTTGGCCATTGAATACCCAATGGATCGCATCCAAAACATCATATAACCAAACGTGGATGTTGTTGAAGAATTACCTTCCTCGGATAACAATAGCATCTTAACTATCAAAGGACATTCGTGCAACTGTTAACAGCACATTAAAGGCACTCACTGTCACTGTTTCAACTAACATCGAAGTAAACAGTAAGATAAGCAGGTATTACAATACTCTCAAGACAGAGGTCGCTCTCCTGTGAGAGGAAAACTTGCTGCTGAGAAAAGCAGTTCAAACCTTACAGAATGTGGCCTCCACCGATCCATCCGAAGAAGCATGTAGTTAGTTAGTTAGTTAGTTAGTTAGTTAGTTAGTTAGGTAGGTCAGTCAGTCAGTCAGTCAGTCGCGGTTCCAACTTCACAGCAACGGGTCGTCCCCATTATGCTCCGTTCCTGTGCCAGTGAATATCACACAAAATGCTCCCCACTGCCCGATGTGAAAAGTGGAGCACAGCCAGCACACATACACTGTGCATAATGCCGCCTCCAGAAAGTCAACACAATAGTCCCCCACGAAACACCCAGTTCATCTCTAATGGAATCAGCAGTCATTTTCCCATCTGGATGTTTCCTAGATGTTCGCCCACACAGTCCATGAAAATACAGTTCGTCGTCGATGGAGTGGCAGTCAACCAGAAGCCCAGCAGCCACGCATTTCTGCATAAGGCAAATCCTGTCAACTCTGTGACATAGCCAGCTGCCATCGCTCCGAACATGCAGTCACGTTCCAAAAAACCTCGGGCAGATTTCAAAGCATTTCACATGAAACTCACAGCTCACAGTGTCGCACCACGCACTTACTCAGTAGCAGGGTGACGGAAACATCAAGCCTCCTTAGTCGCCTCTTAAGACATGCGTGGTAAGCAACAGTGTTACTATTCTTTGCTTCCCTTATGGGTCCCGGCAACACACGGGAGGAAGAAGCATGTAATTCCCAAGCAACTGTTTCATCCTTGGGGAATCTTGGGGAAGCTCAGTCCCACCAGATAACTACTATGAAAACACCACAACGCACAGAGGAGGATAAACATCAACAAACACCTCAACACGCAGCGGAAGATAAACAAGAACAAACACCTCAATGCACAGAGGAAGATAAACAACAACAAGCAGTCTATCCCATTGACGTCAAAATAAGCAATAGGTTTAAAGTGCTTCAAGAAAAATTACCAGAAAACATGCAGTGCTATAACATGCTGCCAACGGACAACACATGCCTTCAAGAAACACCGGGAGAACCACATGGAGACATAAAGACTGCTGAAAATCGTAAATGGATGAAACAACGGGCGAAGCGTGCTGACAACCAACATGTGCAGACTGAACGACCCAACTGTCCACACATTATACTAGGCGATTCTTTAATGAAAGGCCTATACAGCAACCGGATGGCCACTTCAGACAAATACATTGTTTTCCCACTGCCTGAGGCTGGTGTTGATCGGCTAACAGACAAGATTAGCAGGTTGGCTGTAAATCATAACGTTAAAAGGCAAGTGTACACATTGGTATTAACGACACCATAAACAACCAAAAAATCACCGGGTCTCAACTGCTGACACTCTTGAACGGATTACGTCACACTTTTCCTAACTCGTCTATTTTCTTCTCCTCCATCATATCTCCGAGTTATGGATTCCAGCGTCGTCTAGCTGACATCATCTTGGCACAATCGTCATAGACGCAGAAGTTGTGAGTAAGGAATTGCGTCTTTACAGGATGGGGTGTCAGAATAGAGTAACAAGGTGTGGGAATCGATCGATTTGTAGTAGACCGTTGTAGAGAAACCACGCGGTCCTGTGGAGACTGTACGGTCTAAGAAGTTGACGGAAGACGAAGACATATGTGAAGTGAGTTTGATAGTAGGATGAAAATTAGAAATGTAGTCTTTGAATTTTTGGAGATTAGTTAATGGCATATTAGTGACACCGAAACTATCATCCATGTACCGTCTGAATAGTTCAGGGACCCTGCCACTATATTGTTGCCATATCTGGTGCCCAAGATGGCCCATAAAGAGGCAAGGATAGCTGGGGGCATTTTAGTCCCCATGGCAACCCCCACTGATCTGATTGAAGTACTGGCCATTAAACGCTAATGAAACGAGAGTAAGAACCAGTTCTGCCAGACGTAGAATGGGACCTGTGGCAATGGTAGTGTTTTGGCGCCTATCAGGGAAGAACTTCAAAAGCTGATAGGCCATCAATGTGGCATGGAAGTGTACAATGATGCCACATCCAAGGTGAAGGCATGGTAATGGTTATCCGACATGACAGTAATGGGTTCGAACGTCGCTATCGCGTGGTTGGTGTCTTTTAGATATGATGGGAGATCATCTACCAGCGGTTGAAAATGCTGTCTAAGAACTCGGATATGCGCTCGGTAGGACATGCACAGGCTGATACAATTCCATCTCTTGAAGTGGGGTTTCACTTAGGGAGATCACATTAACGTCTCTTTGGTTTATACTTTAATTTTGTCTATTCCCAATGAATTCGTAAACCAAGTTGCTGTGGTCTCCCTTCAAGTGTGGTTAGTTTATCTTGCATCCGATTGTGTGTGTGTGGGACAGGAGGACTGTATTCAACAAATATTCGCTACACGATTGGAAGTTCACCAATCAACATCATTGAACTTGGGACATTCCCAAACGTGCACTGCCCCACGTCTTCAAAAGCCAACGAGTTGCTCCCATCCTGGCACTGCCAGTTACAGCTTGATTAAATGTACGCCTGCATTATCCTCTACGTGGTGTCATCCTGACCATCTGCTCACTCCCCATTGAATCGGCTCCCTCTGTCTATTTTCTTGCACTTACCAATCTCTGTCAAACTAGCCTTTACCAAATAAGTTTCATCATAAGGTAACTTTACATCAAACGGAGTGACAGCAGCAAATCTATCAGCCTGTTCATTTCTCGCACACTCGAACGATTTGGACATAAAATGCCCCAGACAATCATACTGCCGAGAGATTAAAGTGACCTCATGCGGCGTACTCCAATTTCTATTCTACGTAGCATCCTCCAAGCTTTCATTGCAAAGACAGCATATAAGGCTGTACTTGTACAACACTCCAGCCATGGGAAAGCCACCATAACATCCTTCACTTCCATTCATATTATTTAAGTCATGACTTTATAAGCCAGACTCTCTCCTTTTTTACACAGAGTTCCTTAACTGTTTGCAATAAAGCCCAAACCCGCCCTGTTTACCTCTGACCATAGACGCATTAGTGTATACTATCATATCACATGGATTTGAGTTTTCCTTCAATAACTGTTGCACGAATGACCCTATCTGACTCGCTGTCCAATCCCTGCATCCTTGGTCCAACGTGACTATCAAGCCATGTAAGGCTGCATTGTTGGACAGCACCGTGGCCCATTCCTCTGTCTCTCTTTAATCGGTGTGCCACCCAAAACCTCATAGAGAGAAAATATGATGCTGAAATGTGTCGTAAAAGAGGATGTGGGAGACCAAGAGAGAAGATGCTAGGCGGTTTTACACAGCAGCATAGAGGAACACCAGTATCAGAAATGAATCACAGCATACAATGCCAAAGGCTGTGGACAGGCATGATCACCAAAGGCACACTGTAGGGTTGCAAGAAAAGGAGAAGTAGATGAAGCCGCCTGACACGACACGGCTCCACAACATTTCCGGCTGATGCAACGACAAGAACACCTTCCCCGCAGCTGGAGAATTCTGGGCATTTCTCCCCGGCCAGGATTGGTGTGCATTTTGCCCCAGCGATTCAGTCCTGAAACAACCGCCGAGGCAGGCGGGCTGGTGGTCCCAAGAGGAGAGGATCCGAGCTGGTCCCTCATCTCATCCCCACCCATGGAGAGGCCTGAATGCCTCCAGCATGACCTGGATGAGTCTCTGTATTCCCCACCAATAGATGCATATATCTGTGAAGAAGTGAAACCAGTTTGGTCGAGCTCACAAAATAGGCTCTGCAAGAACCCTTGTGTACGATTTTGTTTGAGGATGTAATCCCTGTCATAGGTGGGAACATCCCTGGGTCCTTGTTTCCGCCCATTTTTCCTTACCTCCATCCTTGTTTAACTCCATTTTTCCTTATCTCTATCCTTGTCTCTCCCCATTTTTCCTTACGTCCATCCTCGTTTCCCCCCATTTTTCCTTACCTCCATCCTTGTTTAACCCCATTTTTTCCTTACCTCTATCCTTGTTTCCCCCCATGTTTCCTTACTTCCATCCTTGTTTAACCCCATTTTTCCATACCTTTATCCTTGTCCCCCCCCCCCTCCCCATTTTTCCTTACCCCCATCCTTGTTGAACCCCATTTCCCATTACCTCTATCCTTATTTATCGCCATTTTTCCTTACCTCCATCCTTGTTTCCTCCCATTTTGCCTTACCTCCATCCTTGTTTCCCTCCATTTTCCCTTACCTCCATCCTTGTTTAACCCCATTTTTCCTTACCTCCATCCTTGTTTACCCCCATTTTTCCTTACCTCCATCCTTGTTTACCCCCATTTTTCCTTAACCCTATTTTTGTTTATGCCCATTTTTCTCACCACCCATTTTCCCTTACCTAATATTTCCCGCTCCCCTCCCAGCTGATCCAATAGTTGAGTTTTTTATATATTAGTTTGTGACTGCATGGACTAAGGCTACAATTTCTAGTTTTATTTATTCGAGCTTTTCATGCTCAAGAAAAGATCTCTATTTAGTAACTGGTGGTCCTCTTTCGGTCATGTGTTCCAGTCGGTTCCGGGACGAGACTTTCTCTGGTGGCATTAGGCACAATATTGGATTTGACTGAGGCACAGGGGTCCGATAAAATCTGGAGTCCCATCTCCGCACTGTAAGGCTCATCCCTAGATTTAGAGTTGTGTTCTTGTCATTTTCCAAGTAATGGTCTCTCTGTTGTCCAGTCCTGGTCAGCCGGCTGTATAGGTATCGTAGCAGGGTCCCAGGAGCACTCTGTAGGCTCGGCCACAACGGGCAGAGGTCTGGCTATATGCGGCAGACTGCCTATAAGATAGACAGCGATTTTGAGTGTTGATTGTCTTGTTCATAAGTAACCAGACTCTGTATCCGCACAGTTTGGAATATGAGCTACGAGAGTGGACAATAAAGATCCATGCATGTTATTCTGATATTGTTTATCTAGTTCTAGTTGTTAATGATGTGTTATGTTTAGTCTTTGTTGTTCAAGTGATGTTGGTTGTTGTGTGTTCCATTCATTAATGTTGGTCCAGTCCATCTCAGTGACCCATTGTCTGGAATATTGCATTAAGGCATAGTTCCCCGCTAAAGAGTCCTTGATTTCTTCTGTCTTAACTTTTTCCTTTTGTTGTTAACTGGGGAGAATATGTAAAGTGCTCTTTGTCTCTTTCTTCTCATTATCATTTTCTTCTCTGGCCCACTAGAAGTCAGTGTTGCGCTTCTTTGTCTTTGAGCACCAAAGAATAGGAAACAATGACCTCCTATCCTTTATTATTCCTCCTCCTGTTACATATATTTTTTTTAAATAAATAAATTAGGGTGGAAAAAAATAACCATTGGCAACTGACAAAATTGATGGAAATAAGACTAAGGGGAAGGTAAAGATATAGGTACCTGACTGGCTTGGCATAATAAGACAAACATACAAACCTAATCCAAGTCTCTGTTGATCGTGTAAGATGGCAAATCAGGAACCATGGCAGCCCACGTTTAACAAAATGACCCATGGTGATGATGATTATGATGAGTGCATTATGATTGACTGCTTTCAAGACGATGTCATCAGCATATCGCGATGCCTGGCATATTGTCTAAAGATATGATATGCTCACTGTATAATGAAAGCAAATCAGTGACCATTAACTTATTTCCATTCTACTATTACACCTACCCCTTTAAACATCATAAAGGAAGTTATATTAAGATCCATCACCTGGTTCCAGATTTCTTTTCCCTCTACAGTGAAAATATTTTCAGAAATGTAGAAGATATGAAAGGAATCATCATTGGAGGACGAAACATCAATAACATTAGATATGCAGATGACACAGTATTGGGGATGGACATAGGGGATGGACTCCCTGTGGTCAGATTAGTGTCCTAAACCTGCAACTGGCCTAGCAAGCCGGCAGGGGATCTTCATACTGCTCGTAGAAAAACCAAGAAGTGTAAACGGACTGACCCAAACGGCTATCGACCCGGCAATGTTAATGGACTACGAGATAGATCAGCGATTCAAAAAATAGGCACAATGAACGTCTGTGGTTTCAATAGTAAAGAAGAAGAGCTTATAGAAACAATGGAGAAGAGGAATATTGGTCTGATGGGAATAGCGGACACCAGAACAAAAGGGAAAGGATGCAAGGAGCTCCACCGCAGTTACACGTTTGTTTACTCTGGAGTAGAACAGCAAGAAAGGGCAAGACACGGTGTGGGAATAGTCATTGAACCACGGCTAGCAAGAGGAATACTAGAAATAAAATATATATCAGAAAGAATCATAACAGTGAGAATAAAAGAACAAACAATCACAACATATGTACTGATATACGCACCATGTAATGCAAACAATAATGAGCAAGAATGCGAGGACTTCTACGAAGACATACATGATGTGCTAAACAAAATAGATAAGCAGGACAACATCATAGTTATGGGAGACTTCAATGCAAGACTAGGACATAACAGAGTGGGCATAGAAAAACACCTGGGAGCATTTGGAGATCAGCAAAATGAAAGGAATGATAACGGAAGTAGACTGATAGAGCTTTGCAGCCAACACGACCTCTATATAACAAACACATTCTATAAACATAAAGATTCGCAAGTATACACCTGGTATAAATGGAACAATCTAGATACTAAAAGCCAAATTGATTTTATATTAACAAGAAATAACAGAAAGAGAAATATATTAGATGCAAGAGCAGTGCCCAATTTCAGTATAAACACAGATCATAAAGCAGTCGTTGCCACAATAAGAACCATTAGAAGAAGAAGACAAAGAGCAGGAAAATACATGCCATGCGAATCAGTAAACTTAAAAAACCTTAAAGACGAGGCAGTAAGGGACAATTATGAGAAAGAACTAACTGAACTCTTTGTAAAATTACCTACGGAAAGAAAAACAGTGGAAGAAGAATGGGAGATATTCAAATCAAGCATTTTAAATACTGCAAAAATAACATGCAGAACCACGAAAAAACGCAAAACACGGATAAAGAAAATAACAAGTTGGTGGAACGCAGAAGTAAAGAAAGCGGTAAAAGAAAAAAAGGAAAAATATAAAAAGTGGTTGAAGAGCAAACAGGAATGTGATTACAGAGAATACAGAATAGCGAGAAGACATGTGAGTAGAATAGTAAAGAGGGAAAAACAAAAAGACTGGGAAGAGTATGGAGAAACCCTAAATAAAAACTACAAGGAGGCAACCAGAAACTTCTACAAAAAGATAAGTGCAATGCGAACCAGAGGAGAACCCTTTGACCCAACTGAAATAATTAACAGCGAAAATGGAGAACCAATAAGTGAACAAAAACAGATCCTAATAAGATGGAAGCAGTATTTCGAACAACTTCTCAACATCCCATCAGATGTCACAGGAATTCAAGAGACCTACACAGATGTCACCGAGGAACTAGAACCAGACATACTAAAAGAAGAAATTATAGAAGCCATCAGATTAGCCCCATTAAACAAATCACCAGGACAGGATGAAATACCAAATGAACTAATTAAAGCAGCAAGGGAAGTAGGAACAGCTTGGCTACATAGACTATTCAACCATGTTTGGGTAGAACAACAGACACCACGAGACTGGGGAAATGCCATAATTATCCCAATTTGGAAAAACAAAGGCAGCAAAAGAGATTGCACACAATACAGAGGCATTTCACTGTTGAGTCATACTGGGAAAATATTTTGCAAAATTCTTGAAAAAAGATTACGAACTACTTTAGAACCCCAGCTAAGCGAAACGCAGCTTGGATTTAGGAAAAACAAAGGATGCACAGACGCCATTTTTGCTCTTAGACAACTTATAGAAAAATCAATTGAATTCAATGAAACACTCTACTTAGCCTTTGTCGACCAAGAAAAGGCATTTGATAGGGTAGATAGAAACAAGCTGTGGGAAATCCTTAAACAATATGGAGTGAGTACACATCTAACAAACCTATGCAGAAGTTTATACAACAACAGTGAATGCATAGTGAGAGCAACTGGAGAACACTCAGAACCCTTCACCATAAGATCTGGAGTACGACAAGGTTGTGTCCTGTCCCCTCTCTTGTTCATAACATATATAGACAACATATGTAAAGAAACCAGCCAAGCAGAGACAGCAAGAATACCGCATGACGAGAACACAGAAGAAGAACCATCTGCAAATCTAACCATTAGAGAACTCCTGTTTGCGGACGACCAAGCACTAATAGCAAAATCAGAAGCTGAATTACAAGACCACATGAATAGTCTAAACGAAATGTGTAGGGAACATAACATGAAAATTAGCACAAGCAAAACAGAGGTAATGACTATAACTAAAGAAGAACAAACAGCAACAATTCACCTAAACGAACATCCCTTGAAACAAGTAAAGAGCTTCAAGTACCTAGGAAGTATAATATCATCAAATGGCAGATCAGAAGACGAGATCGAAAATAGGTGCAATAAGGCAAATCAACTCATTGGACAAATGGCACCAATACTAAAGAACAAACATGTATCAATAACTACTAAGAAAGCACTTTACAACACAATCTTCCTACCAACTCTCTGCTACCAATGCCAAACCTGGACAATGACAGAAAAAGAGAAAAGAAAAATCACAACAACAGAAATGAGGTTTCTGAGAAGAATACTCAACGTATCAAGAAGAGATAAGATCAGAAATGAAGAAATCAGGACTAAAGTAGGGGTTAAAGCTGCTCTAGATTTTATTAGAAAGCAGCAAGTCAAATGGTTTGGCCATGCAAGTAGGCTACCAGTCAACAGCATGCCACAACAAGCAATGATGTACAGACCAGATGGAAACAGAGGAAGAGGCCGACCACGTAAACGTTGGGCTGAGGGAATAACAGAATCCATGGGAATGTCGATATACGAAGCCCATAACCGGGCACTCTCACGAAGTTTATACTTCACCTCGACACCGCAAGGTACAAGAGGAACATGATGAGATGAGATGAGATGAGACAGTATTGATTGCAGACAATGAGTAGTATCTGCAACATTTAGTAGATGTGCATTGTCTGCAATCAATACTGTATCATCTACATATCTAATGTTATTGATGTTTCGTCCTCCAATGCTGATTCCATTTATACCTTCTACATTTCAAGAAGGAAATACCACAATGTAATCAACAAGTAAATGGGAATATTCATAACAAGTGAATCTGTTCAATTATATTGGAACAGTCATAACATCTGATGGGAGATGCCTTGAAAAGATTAGAACAAGAATCGCCATGGCGAAGGTAGCCGTTTGCCAGATGAAAAACATACTGACCAATAAAAAGATGTCAATTGCAACGAAAAAATAGTGTTGAGATGCTACATAGAACTGTGCTTTTGTATGGATGTGAAGCTTGGACAATGAGCAAACAGGCTGAAAAACATCTGATGGCTGCAGAAATGTGGTTTCTGAGGAGAATGCAAAGAGTACCATGGACAGACAGAAAAACCAATGACCAAGTACTACAGGAGACAAATGAACATCGTAAACTGATTAGAGAAATTAGACGTAGAGTCTACACTTTTTGGTCATGTTATGAGAAGAAATAGATTGGAGAACTTGGTGACAACTGGCAAGATCGAAGGGAAGAGAACAAACTTAGAAGTAAATACCTGGATGGCTTGGCCGAGACAGAAACACGGAGCTGATCCACGACTCTGGTGATCGAGTGAGATGGCCGCATATGCTTACCGGCACGGCACATGATGGATGAATGACTTCCGTTATGGTGTGGGGTCCATCTTGGTGTCTACCAAACATGGCCGAGTGTTTGTGAATGTCGGGACTGCACTCTCTTGTTAGTTGACATTGCTGAATATGTCTACATCTCAGAGATTTGTTGACTGGTAAGTAACGGGTTACATATTTCTCTTATCTTGTGACGGTGCTTGTAATTATCTATCGTGTGTCACACCACCGCTCCAAGTCAGTGCTGATCAGTGATATTGTTATTGTTCGGATTTTATTTTATAAAATAAACATTTATTAAATGTATGCCTCGATTTTTAAAGGGTTTTGATCACGTTCGTCACATAGTGACATTGAGTATTTTACTATTTATGAGACCACCAGAGATAGATAGGCACTGAAAAACCAAATCCAACAGTACCTCAATGACGCCTATACGTAAATTCTAAGCGGAGATATATTCACATTTGAGTGTCAGGATCCTGAACAAACAATAGAATCATTCACGATTTCGGTTTCGCTCTCTGACTGTGTCCCAGTCGGAGTGACAGCTAAAATTATCAAATGATGGCTTCATATTACTATAACTTTTTAGTTTTTAAACTAACATTAGTAGGTTCTATCATGATTGTAGGGAGAACTATCACGATTTTAAAATTGAGTATTTACTAATGTGACCACCACAGATAAGATAGATAGGTCATGAAAAACCAAATCTAATGGTACCTCAGTGATGTTTGTTTACCTGTATGTCAATTCTTCTTCTTCTGTGTTCATCCAGAGTTTTTTTTTCGGACGTGATTGTGTTATGCCTGTTTACAGCAGAGCTGCATTCTTGCGCCGTTAGGCAGACACATCCGACTTCTGCGGTGTCAATTCTAAGTGGAGATATTTACATTTGAGTATAGGTGCCTTGCATTAACATTTTGTCATGAATCCCGTAATTTTGGATATCTTCAGTGTGACCCATTTTATTAGCAATTTTGGTCAATGTTTAAAAATTGGGTTTTTGCTTATGAAATCATATTATCATACAAGTTAGATAGAGCTTGATAAGAGGAATCCAACGGTATCTCAACGAAAAGTGTACGTTAATTCCAAGCGGAGTTATGAATCTTTTAGTGACGTAATTTAATACCAGGAAGTGTAATGATGACCTAAGAGATAAGGAAGATTTTATTGCGTCCTTTAAATTGGAAGCTGAGAAATTTTGCCTTCTATTACTGTGGCTTGTTTATTTTTAAACGGACAACGTAGTGCCATATATCATTGCATCCGGGGCGGCGAGGCCTCATTTGACGTATTATTTATATTTTGATAGGGTGTGCAGTGACCTAATTAACAATTTAAAATGGGCACCAATTGTTTATTATTTGCCTTCTATTACTGTTTTTTTTTTCGCGTTTCCATCCTGAACTAATGTGTGTAGGAAACGATCGCGCTTTCACAGCGTACCAGAAGTTTAAAACTTAGAATGCGCTCTTAGTTCACAATATCATCATCAAGTGCCATGCCAGCTGGCATAGGCATTCATGACCAAATAAACGTTGTTTGCCGCTTCCTTATTGTTGTATATACTGTTCTATTTTCATTAGGCTCTTTCAGGCAATCGTTAGTTACTCTGGCAGTCCAAGGAATTTGCAACATTCGTCTTAGGAATCACATCTCTGTTGCTTCCACTCTCTTCCTAATTTGTTTATTTACATTCCAAGATTTACAGCCATTCAGCAAAACTGGTTCTAGATAGTACTTAATCACTCTCTTTCTTACATTCAACGATATTGACTTATTGCATTAGTCTTACTCTACATTTTCTGAAATTCAGGCTTTGCTTGCCCTATTCTGCTCTTGATCTCTGTTGTGCATCTTCCATCTGATGTTATAAATGTCCTAGATATTTACAATTATCCACTAGGTGAAGAATTTTCCATTCTATCTCTATTTCACTTTTTGGTGTCACCTTTTTTCTTTGATATCACCATTGTTACTGTTTTATTGATACTCAAGGAGAGTCCTTTCTTTGCACTCTCTGTTACTACAATGTCCAGCAATTGTTGTTGATCTTTTGCAATGTTCACCATCAATACTGTGTCATCTGTATAGCATATATTGTTTATATTATAACCTCCAAATATTATTCCTGGCTTCTCTTTGGTCTCTCTCATTATTACTTCACTATATAAGGAGAAGAGATCTGGCGACAAACCACACCCCTGTCGTACTCCCAGCCTTCTTTGTTCATTTAATATTATCATTATCTATATCTATAAAACAGAGTGTATGTTTGTTTGTTTGTGGGTATTAGATGCGTTCGATAACGGTACATCCGATTGAGATGAAATTTTCTACACGTCTTCCTTTCATTCATTTACAACCGACTATAATAATTTCTTAATGTAAAATCTTCGACTTATTTAATAACATTTACTTTTCCATTTTCATTATATAATTTCTATATAGCAGGGGCACTTCACTCTAGAAAAGTTATTTCAAGGGGCATAACTTTTAATAACATTTCTATATACTTTATAGTCATATTGTTGGACTTACTTGCACTATTGTTAAACTTTTTGTCTATAGTTATTTTCAGGCATATGAGTTATAATAAATAATGATACGATCTTTAAGGCATTTTCAAAGTTTTCATAAAAATAATGCATAATGCATAACATTGTAACCCATCTTTTTCTACAGTTTTCATTGAATGGTGTGTGGAAGGACATTCTTTTAAGTTACTGTGCGCCAAGAGCTGGGCGAAACCACGCCGGTCAGACAGATAGACAGACAGACAGTCGGGAACGGGAGAGCTTATATGACTACTTATATGAATTAAATTAGATGCTCCCCACCAGGGACTGGGTGAAGCCGGGCCGGGACAGACAGTCGGGAACGGGAGAGCTTATATGACTACGTATATGAATTAAATTAGATGCTCCCCACCAGGGACTGGGTGAAGCCGGGCCGGGACAGAGAGACAAACAGATAGTCGGGAACGGGAGAGCTTATATGACTACGTATATGAATTAAATTAGATGCTCCCCACCAGGGACTGGATGAAGCCGGGCCCGGTCAGATAGACAGACAGACAGATAGTCGGGAACGGGAGAGCTTATATGACTACTTATATGAATTAAATGAGATGCTCCCCACCAGGGACTGGGTGAAGCCGGGCCGGGTCAGCCAGCCAGACAGACAAACAAGCAGACAGACAGACTGATAGATAGATAGATCCCCTCCAGGGCCTGGGCGAAGCCGGGCCGGGTCAGCTAGTAAACTATAATGATCAAAGCCGGCGACTGTGGCTTATAGGTTAGCTAAATGAGTTTCACAATTTCCCGACATACCAGGTCAAAGGTTCAAGATAGATCCCCTCCAGGGCCTGGGCGAAGCCGGGCCGGGTCAGCTAGTAAACTATAATGATCAAAGCCGGCGACTGTGGCTTATAGGTTAGCTAAATGAGTTTCACAATTTCCCGACATACCAGGTCAAAGGTTCAGAATCAGCGCAGGCGATTTTAAATAGATCACTTTTAACTTTATGAAGTTTTTGCATGGTAATTAATGGCAGGAGGCTTCTGTCGTTCAGAAATCAATGGCAAACCACTGAAAGTAAAATTGCCTAATCTAATAGATCACAACCAGATAATAAGTACTGAGTTGGGAGCAACATCCTGTAAAGCAGTGCTTCCCAAAGTGGTGGTCCACTGACCAGCATTGGTCCGCGAGCCCTTCTTTGCTGGTCCACAACATGAGTTGAACAAAGTAAGAAAAAAAGTTAAATACTTTTGCCTTTGAGTATTGTTTAGAAATCTTTAAAAACAAAATTGTCCTTTACTCAATATTTTCGCAGTATTTAATGCACTGGGACAACACCCACAATTACGTTAAATCTTATATTTATATTAAAATGTTATTGAGGTCATATAAAATTCCAGATTACAAGGAGAAAATTTATTTGAAACGGCACTGGTCCCCGATGCAAAAGGAAAATTTTATGCCGGTCCACGAAAGTGAACAGTTTGGGAAGCACTGCTGTAAAGAATATGCAGTTAGCTTTAGGAATGGTGAAATCACTTTCATAATATAATATTGCTTTGTTTTGTTTTTCAACAACAATACATTATTGTGTATAATGCTGACAATTGTGAAAAAGCCAAATTTAAACTGGCTTAATAATAGTAACAATTGTGAAAAAGCCAAATTTAAACTGGCTTAATAATAGTAACAATTGTTTGTTACACTGTGCTTTAAAAAATGCATAATTACAACCTACGGCTGGGGCCAGGGATGGAGTTATAGCTCTCCATAGGACAAAGCCTGCGCTGAAATGCAGAGACCATTAGTTGTCCATGCAGCATGATCCCTCTCTCAGCCTGCCTAGCTTACTCCAGAGAAGAGGTAACACCAATATATGTGGAACAGGACAATACATATGGAATAAGACAATACATGTGGAACAAGACAATACATGTGGAACAAGACAATACATGTGGAACAGGACAATACATATGGCATAAGACAATACATGTGGAACCAGACAAGCTGCAGAAGCTGCGTTGCTCTAATTATGCCAGGCAATAAATCATGCAACATATTGTTATTGGCTCCTGTATGTAAATTCACTATGGGAATACATTGTTGTGAATGCTCTAATTGTTGGCCTGTTGGAACATTGATCCTAGACCAGTTGTTGACCCAGCCATGACATTCTGTCTTAGGTTGCATTACCTCACACCAGGATAAGCCTTGTACCCTCCCAATTCTGCTTATCTGCCTGAAGCTGTTGGCACAGTATGGGGTGTCGAGTTTGGTGAACACCGCCCAATATCTGGCTCTAATAGAAAGCAGATAGTAATGTCTACTGTCACTGTCATTTACTGCAAACATAGTACCTTGATGTGTATGGCAGGGCTGTCTTGAGCCTGAGGAATTAAGGCCACCAGGCTAGTGCAGTTGCCATGAATTGTGTACGTTAGATTTTTCTTATATATATTTAAATGTTAAACTTGTGTACTCCACACATGTGCTACTAGTGGTTACTACTAATATATTGTACACTGGACCGATTTTGCATGAGAATTAACTTTCCCTCTTACCAGTGTCCCTGCCATCAGGTGAACCCTATCTGACCTCCGAGGTACTTGTGATGTACGTTCCCAAACCATGGATGAGAAATCAACATTTAAATCCAAAAGACCAGTTTGTGGAATGAATTTACTGTGCTGCAGTCATAAAAGAAAGTTTAAACCTGTTAAACCTCTCAAAGATGCTGACCTACATTATTATTTTTATTATTGTTAATCTGATTAATTTTAGTGTTATATTTTGGGAAATGATTTGCATCAATCACCAAAAACAGATATTGAGCAAATTACAAAATGCTGTCTGGATAATCAGTTCACAGAGACTGCATTGACGCTATCACACATGGAACTTTGTAAAGCTGTTGATGCTGTGAGGTGCTTGTTTTACTGCCTGGGTTGTTAGCTGGTTAAAACATTACCATGAAAACATGTCTTCTGCGTAAATTGCATTTTTTGCAGGGAAAGTAATACTGAAATGTAGAAGCATATGCTAAAATAAACCATTACTGTGCTTGCATATAAGTGGATTGTTAAGAATTCTGTTTTCTCTTATGCTAATTTCAACAGTATTCTTTGTAGGATTAATCATTAATAGAGTAGAATGAATGGTAGAGTTAATAATTATCACAAAACAGCAATTGCAACCTTTGTGCTCATATTGTTGTTAATAAATTGTGTCATTGATCACAGTTAGTGAAAACCATTGCCAGACAAAATAATAGTCATCATAGATCACAGTTAGTGAAACCATTGCCAGACAAAATAATAGTCATCATAGATCACAGTTAGTGAAACCATTGCCAGACAAAATAATAGTCATCATAGATCACAGTTAGTGAAACCATTGCCAGACAAAATAATAGTCATCATAGATCACAGTTAGTGAAACCATTGCCAGACAAAATAATAGTCATCATAGATCACAGTTAGTGAAACCATTGCCAGACAAAATAATAGTCATCATAGATCACAGTTAGTGAAACCATTGCCAGACAAAATAATAGTCATCATAGATCACAGTTAGTGAAACCATTGCCAGACAAAATAATAGTCATCATAGATCACAGTTAGTGAAACCATTGCCAGACAAAATAATAGTCATCATAGATCACAGTTAGTGAAACCATTGCCAGACAAAATAATAGTCATCATAGATCACAGTTAGTGAAACCATTGCCAGACAAAATAATAGTCATCATAGATCACAGTTAGTGAAACCATTGCCAGACAAAATAATAGTCATCATAGATCACAGTTAGTGAAACCATTGCCAGACAAAATAATAGTCATCATAGATCACAGTTAGTGAAACCATTGCCAGACAAAATAATAGTCATCATAGATCACAGTTAGTGAAACCATTGCCAGACAAAATAATAGTCATCATAGATCACAGTTAGTGAAACCATTGCCAGACAAAATAATAGTCATCATAGATCACAGTTAGTGAAACCATTGCCAGACAAAATAATAGTCATCATAGATCACAGTTAGTGAAACCATTGCCAGACAAAATAATAGTCATCATAGATCACAGTTAGTGAAACCATTGCCAGACAAAATAATAGTCATCATAGATCACAGTTAGTGAAACCATTGCCAGACAAAATAATAGTCATCATAGATCACAGTTAGTGAAACCATTGCCAGACAAAATAATAGTCATCATAGATCACAGTTAGTGAAACCATTGCCAGACAAAATAATAGTCATCATAGATCACAGTTAGTGAAACCATTGCCAGACAAAATAATAGTCATCATTAGATCACAGTTAGTGAAACCATTGCCAGACAAAATAATAGTCATCATAGATCACAGTTAGTGAAACCATTGCCAGACAAAATAATAGTCATCATTAGATCACAGTTAGTGAAACCATTGCCAGACAAAATAATAGTCATCATAGATCACAGTTAGTGAAACCATTGCCAGACAAAATAATAGTCATCATAGATCACAGTTAGTGAAACCATTGCCAGACAAAATAATAGTCATCATAGATCACAGTTAGTGAAACCATTGCCAGACAAAATAATAGTCATCATAGATCACAGTTAGTGAAACCATTGCCAGACAAAATAATAGTCATCATAGATCACAGTTAGTGAAACCATTGCCAGACAAAATAATAGTCATCATAGATCACAGTTAGTGAAACCATTGCCAGACAAAATAATAGTCATCTCACTGACTTGCCCAGAGGTCAGCATGGCTGAATGGATGAGCATGTTTGTTCCCTTTGTGCTGATGCTGAGGTAGCGGGTTCAACCCCTACACTGATCAGTTGGACTAAAATGTTGACTTTTCATCCTTGACTTGGGGATGTAAATTACAAGTACCTGTGAAGTTGGAGTGAGTTTACTTGATGGCCAGATACACTGGTAATAGGGAATACTCATCCACAATCAGTCCAGTGTACTAGAAGCAGCAGCAAACCTAAACAAATAACTTCCTTGCCCTAGTCTTACTAAACAAATAACTTCCTTGCCCTAGTCTTACTAAACAAATAACTTCCTTGCCCTAGTCTTACTAAACAAATAACTTCCTTGCCCTAGTCTTACTAAACAAATAACTTCCTTGCCCTAGTCTTACTAAACAAATAACTTCCTTGCCCTAGTCTTACTAAACAAATAACTTCCTTGCCCTAGTCTTACTAAACAAATAACTTCCTTGCCCTAGTCTTACTAAACAAATAACTTCCTTGCCCTAGTCTTACTAAACAAATAACTTCCTTGCCCTAGTCTTACTAAACAAATAACTTCCTTGCCCTAGTCTTACTAAACAAATAACTTCCTTGCCCTACTAAACAAATAACTTCCTTGCCCTAGTCTTACTAAACAAATAACTTCCTTGCCCTAGTCTTACTAAACAAATAACTTCCTTGCCCTAGTCTTACTAAACAAATAACTTCCTTGCCCTAGTCTTACTAAACAAATAACTTCCTTGCCCTAGTCTTACTAAACAAATAACTTCCTTGCCCTAGTCTTACTAAACAAATAACTTCCTTGCCCTAGTCTTACTAAACAAATAACTTCCTTGCCCTAGTCTTACTAAACAAATAACTTCCTTGCCCTAGTCTTACTAAACAAATAACTTCCTTGCCCTAGTCTTACTAAACAAATAACTTCCTTGCCCTAGTCTTACTAAACAAATAACTTCCTTGCCCTAGTCTTACTAAACAAATAACTTCCTTGCCCTAGTCTTACTAAACAAATAACTTCCTTGCCCTAGTCTTACTAAACAAATAACTTCCTTGCCCTAGTCTTACTAAACAAATAACTTCCTTGCCCTAGTCTTACTAAACAAATAACTTCCTTGCCCTAGTCTTACTAAACAAATAACTTCCTTGCCCTAGTCTTACTAAACAAATAACTTCCTTGCCCTAGTCTTACTAAACAAATAATTTCCTTGCCCTAGTCTTACTAAACAAATAACTTCCTTGCCCTAGTCTTACTAAACAAATAACTTCCTTGCCCTAGTCTTACTAAACAAATAACTTCCTTGCCCTAGTCTTACTAAACAAATAACTTCCTTGCCCTAGTCTTACTAAACAAATAACTTCCTTGCCCTAGTCTTACTAAACAAATAACTTCCTTGCCCTAGTCTTACTAAACAAATAACTTCCTTGCCCTAGTCTTACTAAACAAATAACTTCCTTGCCCTAGTCTTACTAAACAAATAACTTCCTTGCCCTAGTCTTACTAAACAAATAACTTCCTTGCCCTAGTCTTACTAAACAAATAACTTCCTTGCCCTAGTCTTACTAAACAAATAACTTCCTTGCCCTAGTCTTACTAAACAAATAACTTCCTTGCCCTAGTCTTACTAAACAAATAACTTCCTTGCCCTAGTCTTACTAAACAAAGTGGGTTGGCTGCAGCCATGTTAATACTAGAATTCAAATAAACACAACATATGAAAATGAAGATAGTAAAAGAAAGAACACACATAGACACAACAACCATTTTGATTAAAGTCTATATCACTAAACAAAAAAGAGAGCCACAAAAAAAAAAGAATACTGAACTTGGGATCTGAAGACGGTAAACTGATCCAAACCAGTTGAGAATTTTTTTTGTTTTTTAAATTATATTTTTTGTTGATTTTTATCATTTGTTGATAAAGAATTTGATGAAAACATTTGCCGGTATCTCTGTGGGATTTTCCTGTCATTGACCTTCCTTGTCATATTTTGTGTTTATATTTTATAGACTTGGTACAACAGGTTTGAAACAGAAGACAGCATTTAGCAAATGATTTATTGTATATATAAATTAAAGACATGAATTGGAGAACTTGGTGACGGCTGGCAAGATCGAAGGGAAGAGACCAAGGGGAAGACCGAGAAGTAAATACCTGGATGGCTTGGCCATGTGGCATGGTCAAAACAGGAACACAGAGCTGATCCAAGACTGATGATCGAGTGAGATGACAGAACATGACCGCCCACGCTTATCTGCATGGCACATGATGAATGGATAAACTAAAAATTGTATTGAGGAGGAAACAAAAATGTTAGAAAGCAAAAGAGTTCAATGATGGGTCACAATAAAATGGTGCTGTTGGTATGATACATACACGCAGATTTTGTATTTCATACTATAACATATCCCTCCACAATAGAAAATATTCCTGTGTCATTTACAGCCAGAGATATCTGTACTTATGAAACTTTAAGAGAACCTTCATGAGAAAGGAATTGATACTGAATGAGGGAGGAGTTTACCACTTGCCTTAACACCTACAGGTCATTCAGCAAGATTAACATTGCCTTGAGTGTGTACATGATATTAGGTGAGTACCTGTTTATTTTGAACATCTGTTTTCTGTGTCCTAACCTAACCTTGTCATAATTTAGCCTGGCTAATGCCTACCCTGGCTTACCATCTCAAACAGAAGACAGAGATGAAATGCCTGGTTTTGTGTCACATATTTGCATCTAAATGTGTGTGTCAGATCCTATAATTTCTTACAAAATGAAGTAATAAAGTTTCAGCTTCTCTTGGGACTCAGTGAAGCAGAAACAGAATATCTAACTCCTGGAGTACGGTGGGGGAGATACTTTTCTAAGACCACAGTGTACCAGAAGACCACCAATCTTATGGAACAGGAGGATGGGGGAATCTAGAACTTCTCTTTGTGATTTTCACAGACCTTTAGATAAATGATTGAGGCCTTGTACCTATTGCTCACTATGAACCCCTGACAGTTCAGTTTGCCGTGTTTCTCACAGAAGTAATGAAACGGACATGAGGGCAAGTCTGTTCACAACATCGGCTGACTGGGATGCCAGTAATATTCCCCCATCATGCAGTAGTGAAACCCACACGGTGGCTTCGGAGATAGTGAAATTGTGAAACACAATCTCCCCATCATACCAAGTTTAGGGATTGAAATAAGCCACAGTTGATGTGAAACAGGCCACTTCCTGTTTATTTTGATGGTGTGAGGCAACATCCTTTCAGATAGCAATGGCAAACTACTGAACTAACATTGCTTAGTAAATCACAATGAGCCACAAATGACTGGGGTTGATTGTGATGTCCTGCGAAGGACCTGAAGGTAACTTTACCGTGCAGTAGTTGAGTGAAGCACCAAGTTTTCACCAGTATTTCCAAGCCATCTTGAAGCATAAACAAACATTTTGAAACTATTACGATACATTCTGAAACCTTGTCCTGCAGTGTGAACTAATCACCATCATCAAGTGACGTATCAACTAGTTTGAATACGTATGCTTCTCTAACTATCTCCAATAGTGTTAACAGAACAATGTGTATTCTTATATTCTTTCTTGCCATGATGAGAGGCTGTCAAGAATATTTTCTTCCTGTCTTCCTCTGTTTCTTCTTCCATTGATATTTCCACATGTTACATGTCACGGTAAATACCGCATCATGCTACATCCACCACACTCACTAGACTTCTTCCTGTTTCCAGACATGAAGAGTCTGTTTCATGGATATCTTTCTTCTGACATCCAGGGCTTGATGACTGAACTGGAGATATAGTTCTGGACCCAGGCAGGCCAGTTCTACAATCAAGGCATCAGATTGGTGAAAAATACATGGAAGAAATGCATCACCTTGAGAATGATTAAAGTTTCCACTAATTTCCAGGCACACGCCCTGACTGCTTCATATAAAAGTGCAAAACTTCTCAACCACACCTTGTAGATTTAATGTTCTAGGAAGTGATGTTTTATATCTGGTTCTTGCTAGTTTAGATATTCTGGCATGCCAGATATCCTTATTTATGTCTTCAGACTCAGTAATAATTTAAAAACACACTGTTTTAGCATCCTGTATCATTTATGTTTCTCAGATGAAACCAAAGGAGTCAATATTTCCTGCATTCATTAAAGGAGAAACAAAACCGGATGCTGATGTTAAAATATGATTGTATATAATTTGCTTTTCTTACAAGTATAACAATGTTCATTATATTACTAATTATTCACTGGACAATAAGGAACTACAATGCTAGCAAATTAGATTATTTGGCACAACTATATAAATATTGAGCTCAACCCACTACTGGCAACGATGATCGCATTCTGGTATGAACCTAAGGCCTATCCACGTCAATATGGAAGCACAACTATATAAATAATTGTGATTGTATACTTCCAGGACTCTGCAGCCCTTTATATTATCAATATTCCAAAGCATGTTAGTACTGCTTTAACAATAAATCATTTGATTATGAGTAGAAAATGTCATGTATGTGAAGTATCATTTAGTTTAACTCTTAAAGAACATATACTGTTGAGAAGCCTCACATGTGTGATGTTTGTAGAGCATCATTTTCCAATAGGAGTCTAAAAAATAATAAGAGTATGCATACTGGAGAGAAACAATACAAATGTGATTTCTGTGGAGATTTATTTGCTAATAATAATAATTTATTAGAACATAAGAGAATACATACTGGTGGAAAGCTTTACAACTGTGAACTGTGTGGAGTATCATTTACTTTTTTGTCAAATCTTCAAAAACACAAAAGAAGACATTCTGATGAGAAGCCTTACAAATGTGATGATTGTGGCGCTTCATTTACCTATAGGTATAGTATAATACAACATACAATAAAACATACTGGAGAGAAGCCTTACAAATGTGATGATTGTGGAGCTTCATTTGCCTATAATTGTAGTATAATACAACATTTAATTAAACATACTGGAGAGAAACCATACAGATGTGGTGTGTGTCGAGCATCATTTATTAGTCGTGCACATCTAAAACGACACATTAGAACACATACAGGTGAGAAGCCATTCAAATGTGATGTGTGTGGAGCATCATTTACTGATATATCAAGTCTAAAAAGACACATTAGAACACATACAGGTGAGAAGCCATTCAAATGTGATGTGTGTGGAGCATCATTTACTGATAGATCAAGTCTAAAACGACACAAAAGAACACATACTGGAGAGAAGCCTTTCAAATGTGATGATTGTGGAGCTTCATTTGCCTATAATTGTAGTATAATACAACATTTAATTAAACATACTGGAGAGAAACCATACATATGTGATGTGTGTGGAGCATCATTTATTACTCGTGCACATCTAAAACGACACATTAGAACACATACTGGTGAGAGGCCATTCAAATGTGATGTGTGTGGAGCATCATTTACTAGGCGTTCACATCTAACCAGACACATTAGATTACATACTGGTGAGAAGCCATTCAAATGTGATGTGTGTGCAGCATCATTTACTAATAGTTCAAGTCTAGAACCACACAAAAGAACACATACTGGTGAGAAGCCTTTCATATGTTATGTGTGTGGAGCATCATTTATTCAGTGTTCAAATCTAAAACAACACACTAGAATACATACTGGTGAAAAGCCGTTCAAATGTGATGTGTGTGGAGCACCATTTATTACTCGTGCACATCTAAAACGACACATTAGAACACACACTGGTGAGAAGCTATTCAAATGTGATGTGTGTGGAGCATCATTTATTGATAGATCAAGTCTAAAGCAACACATTAGAACACATACTGGTGAGAAGCCTTTCAAATGTGAGGTGTGTGGAGCATCATTTACTAGACGTTCACATCTAAAACACACACTAGAACACATACTGGTGAAAAGTAATTCAAATGTGATGTGTGTGGAGCATCATTTACTAGTCGTTCAGATCTAAATCGACACATTAGAACACATACTGGAGAGAAGCCATTCAAATGTCATGTGTGTGGAGCATCATTTACTAGTCATTCAGATCTAAAACGACACATTAGAACACACACTGGTGAGAAGTCATTCATATGTGATGTGTGTGGAGCATCATTTACTGATAGATCAAGTCTAAAACATCACATTAGAACACATACTGGTGAGAAGCCTTTCAAATGTGATGTGTGTGGAGCATCATTTACTAGTCACTCAAATCAAAAACGACACATTAGAACACATACTGGTGAGAAGTCATTGATTTCAAATGTGATGTTTGTGGAGAATCATTTAGTGATAGATTCAGGTCCTAAAAACATTTTAAAAAAA
Organism: Cepaea nemoralis; assembly: GCA_014155875.1. NCBI lineage: Eukaryota > Metazoa > Mollusca > Gastropoda > Stylommatophora > Helicidae > Cepaea > Cepaea nemoralis. The sequence goes on along the minus strand of JACEFZ010016225.1, from coordinate 12,396 downwards.
CAGATGCTGGTGAGAAATCCTTACATATGTGATGTATGTGAGGCTTTATTTGCTTATAATAGTATTCTATACAACATAAGATAATACATACTGGAGAGAAACCATACATATGTGATATGTATGGAGCATCATTTACTGTTAGTTGCAGATCTAGAATGAGACAACAGAGTATATACTGGTGATTGAAGAGAGGAAAAGCAAAATGGTTTAAAAACATCAGTCTTAATAGAAAGGATTCTGAAAGCAGATAAGGAAATTCAAGAACAATACAGAGGGACTGAAAAATAGGTATAATGCAGTAGCTAAAATATAGAGTATAAATAAACAATAGGAAATGTTAAGGGACGCCATTCATCAAACTAGCAAAGAAATATTACAGGAGAGAAGCCGAAAAGCTAAGAATAAATAGAAATTGGTGAAGAACGGTATGGATTTTTGGAAGTAAAAGGTATAAACATTGCAATATATACATTATGAACACTGATAGAAAGTGGAAAGATCAACTGAGACACAGTAAGACATATATTTGTGTTTCATAGATACCAAGGCATTTGATAAAGTAAAACATGATGAACTGATTAAAATGTTGGAAGATATCAACATTGATGGGCAAGATCTCAGAATAATAAAGATTGTTTACTGGAACAAAGCAGCAGCAATTAAAATGATAAATAAAGAGGATATTTATTAACAAATACAGGTAGAGTATGACAGGGATGTATTTTGTAACCGGATCTCTTCTCCATCTGTAGTGAAGTAATAATGAGAGAGAATTGAACTTTATTTTAAAAGGGTTACAAATTGGGCACGTAAGCCCGTCTTATATTCGGCCTTCCAATCACTCATCTGTCGTTCATCAACAGTGCATGATACATTCACATGGGAAAAAAAACATTGTCAAATGAATGTTGTAAGCATAAACATTGCATATTATCATGTTGTGTAACACCCCCCCCCCCCAAACACACACACATCCTGCACCAACCCACACACACACACATCCCTCACCCACTAACACATCAACTACCCATACCCACACCTCCCCCACCCACCCCCCCCCCACCCCACCCTCACACACATCCCCCCACCAACCCAGACATCTTACACCCACCCACACACACTCATCCACACAAAGATGCTCCACACACTCCCCAACCACACACACATACCACACCAACCCACACATCCATCCCTCACACATCACCCACCCATACCCACACATCTTCCCATCCACACACACATCTCCAAATTTCCCCATCCGCCCACACATTTCACATCTTTCTACACACCCCACCAGCCACACATACACCCCCACCCACTTATTTCCCCACTGACACACATTCCCCCACACATACACACATCCCCCACACACACCCTAACACACCCACATATCCCCCACCTATCAAAACCCACACACGCCCACCTGCCAACACCCACACATACCACTATCCACCAACTCCCACATAAACACACCAACACCAGACAAACCCAGACACACCTTCCCCTCCCACACATCACTCACCCACCCACACATGCCCCCATCCATATGCACACCCTTCCACACACCTCACCACCCACCCACACATCCTCCACCGGCACACATCTTTCCACCTACAAACACATACCTGCATAAACACACATCCAACACACTCGCACACACCCCCACTCACACACACTTCTCCCATACTCACAAACACATCTCCCACCCACACACAATCTCCCATCCACACCCCCCACAATCCAAACATACACTCCCCATCCACACATTCCCCCACACACACACCCTGACTCACGCACACATCCCCCACCCACATACACATCCCCCACCCACACACACATCCCGCACTAACACACACATCCTCCACCTACACACACATCCCCACCCAGACACAACTTGCATCCACACACATATTCCCCCACCCACAAACATCTCCCATACCACCCACACCTCCCCCACCCACACACATCTCCAAACCCACATATACATTCCCCTACACACAAACCCCCACCCATAAACCCATTCCCCAACCCAAACACACTCCTCACATCTAGACACATACATGATGCCTCACATACTCACTGTAGCTGATGTGAATAAACTCCTACACTTTACACACACATATACACTGACAATTATTGTGAGCATTCTCACAAAAAATGGAGAACAAATTATGCACGTTGTGTAATGTAAAAAATAGTGATGCAATTCAATAAGTTGATTCTAAAATTGACACAAACATGATGGAAAAGCAGTGCACAAATCTTTGTCAGTAAATGTTAGAAAATCAAGTGGCAGTTAAAATGATAATATGAATGAGTATACAGAAAAAACATGGAATTACTAACTCTCTCGTCTCATTCCCCCCCCCCCCCCCCACACACACACACACCAATACTCACCCACTCACATATCCTCCACCATCCACACACTCCCAACCACCCAGCCAAACACACACCACCCACCCACACACACATCCCCCATGCCACCTACACACATCCCCACACACCCACACACACACATCCCCACACACCCACCCATACACACACATTCCCACTCACCCACACCCTCAAATCCCACTACCCACCAACACCCACACACCCACCCACCCAAAACACATCACCCACCCTTACATCCCTCATCCACACACACACACATCCTCACCCACCCACACATTTCCCTCCACCCCACACACACACACACACACACAACCTCCACACATCTCCCCACTCACACACACACCCCCCACACACATCCCCAAATAGAAAAATTGTGAAAAGGAAAACAATACGTTATACATTGTGTAACGAAGAAAAGGTTATGCAATTCAATAAAGAATATCGTTCCTGGAATTGACATAAACATGATGAAATATGCAGTGCTTTCTCTCACTCTCTCTCTCTTGCTCTCTCACACTCACATACACACTCGCTCTCTTTGTTTCATTCTTACTCTCTCACTCATTCACTCTCTAACATCCTCTTACTCACTCACTCACTTTCACACTCCAACACACACAAACACATAGTGAAAAATGATACACATAAGATCAGAAATCAAAAGAAAGCCAGAAATACTAATCAGAGTTTATAATATAAACAATATATGCTATGCAGATGACACAGTATTGGTGGCGGTTAATGCAACAGATTTACAGCAATTGTTGGACATTGTAGTAACAGAGAGTGCAAAGAAAGGACTCTCCTTGAATATCAAGAAATCAGTAACAATGATATCAAAGAAAAAGGTGACACCAAAATGTGAAACTGAAGGGGAAATTCTCAACCAAGTGGATAATTTAACTGCCTAGCGGCATTTATAACATCAGATGGAAGATGTACAACAGAGATTAAGAACAGAATCATCATCATTATCACCGGCTGGTGTGAGCGATCATGCCTCTCCACAAATTGCAATCTCTGATGTTCGCGTGTTGACTCCTTTCTGTGCCATGACACAAGACTGTAAAGAATCTGTTCATGTTGTCTTCCTCAATCTTTATTTCCACACATCTGTCCAGTTGTCACAACATGTTCCAGCTTTTGTGTTCTCATAATGTGGCCAAAAAACGATGACTGCCTCTTTCTGATATTAGTGATAAGTTGTCTTTGTGAGTCAGCTTCCTGTAAAGTGTCTTGATTGTTCATTTTGGTTGTCCAATTAATTTACAGCAATCTTCTATAAAACCACATCTTCAAGGCTTCCAAGATATTTTCATCTATTTACTAATTGTCATCCATATGCTAAAGCTGGTTCTATGTAACATAAAAGAACTCTTATTTTAACTTCCAAGGACAGTAACTTATTGCATAAAACATTCTTTAAAGAAAAGACTAGGGCAAGCAAAAGCTGCATTTCAGAAAATGAAAAGTATGTTAAGCAATAAGTCAACATTCATTGAATGTAAGAAAGAGACTGTTGTAGTGCTATCTAGAACCTGTTTTTGCTATATATCAGTGAATCTTGGAATATAAATGAATACATTAGGAAGAACTTGGAGGCAACAGAGATGTGGTTCCTGAGACGAATGTTGCGATTGGTCTGCCAGAATAACTAACAACGATTGTCTGAAAGAGGCTAATGAAACTAGAACATTATATACAGCAATAAGAAAGAGATAAACAGCTTTCTTTGGTCATATAACAAGAAGAGAGACATTGGAGAACATTGTGACACCTGGAAAGATCAAGGGGAAGAGAGACAGAGGCCGACCAAGAGAATTGATGCTGGATGGATTGAGACGATGACATGAAGGATTATCATTGGTAGAGTTGATCCAGAAACCGAGATCTGTTGAGAGACATGAAGGGCTACACCTACACCAGTTGGCAGGGCACTTGATGATTATGATGTTTGTGGGGCTTCATTTGCTTGTAATAGAAATCTAATAAAACATAAGAGAATACATACTGGAGAGTCACCATACATGTGCGATATTTGTGGAGCATCATTTACAATTGTTCAAATCTAGAAAGACAAATCAGATGGAAAGGTTATCCAAGACATCATGACAACAACCCATACCATGATCTTCACAGAAAGAACCAGTAATAATCGTCAGACTTCACATGGTCTACACTCGACTCAGGTATCACGTCTTCAACAGGTAAAACATTGCTACTATGGATCAGTGTCGATGTGACAGACACAATGACCGCTGACCATAACCCACAGAGCTGCCCAGTGTATCGGTGCCAACAAGAATGCATTTGGCTGACTCTCTAACATGTCAGGACACAATGTATGGCAGCATGGTGGCCTTGCATTGATCTGTAATGCTGATTGATATCATTCATAATAGTTTGTAAAAGCTCTAGTGGCAGGAGTGGGTACCAAGCACAGACATTTTTCTCTTACAAAGACTTCAGATATCTCTCCGAGTGATTCTAGAACGTGAGGCAACAAATGAGCAAATATTTTAGCTTCAGGAGTACCACTAGTGGAAATACTTATTGCACATGTGGATTGGCTGATTACATACTCCAAGACAGCCCTGTCATTTACTGTCATTTACTGCCAAGTATAGTACCTTGCGGTGTATGGACAGAAGGGGTCTTTGAGCCTGAGGAATAAAGGCCGCCTGGCTAGTGCAGTCGCCGCGAACTGTGCAGGTTAGGATTTTCTTTTGCCCCCGACAGAAAAAAATCTGACACCTTACCGAGGGATCGAACCCGGGCCTCCCGAATGAGAGTCCGGCGTTCTAGCCTCTCGGCCAGCCGCTCCTCTCTCGGCCAGCCGCTCCTCCAAGACAGCCCTGATTGTGACATATGTATACAAACTTTTTGGCCTAAAGAGCCAACAGTGGAAGACAAACTCTTTGAACCACTGAATGAACTAAAAAAGACAGTGAAGTTTATACAAGTAACAACATTGCAGATATAGATAATGCATTTCAAGCAAAATAAAACACAAAACACTTATGATGGACAAGGGAGATGTTCTGAAGACAAATGAATGACTGCCAGTTGAAGATGCAATAACAGATGAAACCACATATTTGAAGATGTTTTAAGTTTTGAATTTAAGTGCGGTTCCATCAATGAGAGACTATAGGGAGAAGAAACGTGTTTTACTGGCAGCAATCAGCTTCTACACCTTATGACATTTGCTGAGGCAGATAAAGCATCTGTCAGTTAGCCCAGAATTCTGTGATGCCAATTTTTAAAAACCAAGAGCCAAGTATGGAAGCTCTGTGACTGTTATATTGCATGTGTCAAGTACAAAGCTGGTTAAATGGCAACTGAAATGGTTTGGCCAAATAACTAGTCTACCAACTGACAGTAAACTACAACAAGCAATGATTTACAGACCTAATTGAACCAGAAGAAGAGGCTGACCATGGAAACGATGGTCAAAGGTACTAACAGAATCTGCGGGAATCTTGATATATGAAGCCCATAGAAGTGGCACTCTCACGCTATTTATACTTCACCATGACACCACAAGATTCAAGATGAGAATGAAACAAGTTAACATAGCTCTCCTGCTTCCTTCATCAGCCTCTACCAAATATACATAAATATAAATCTGGAACATGTCAGGCACATTCAAGCCAACATTCATGTTGATATTCATGGATGTAAGAAGACGAAAATACATTGTGTTGATATAAAATTTCAAATCTTACTGTAAATATCAGAGCTAATCTGATGTATTGTTTGCCTCTACATTACCTCAGACTCTACACAATGTAATATTGATGATAATTCTGGTGAAATTTATTATAGAAATTCTTATATATTGTGTGGAATGTATGTATTATTGATATTTTGAACAAGTTTAATTAGCAATATTATTACACATGTGTTTTGTCTTGAATTCATTTTCACTTATATTGTCTTGACTGTTGATTATTTGGTTGTTTCGGCCGAGATTTGACATTTAAATATTGAGCACAACCCACTACTGGCATCGCTGATCGTATTCTGGTTTGAACCTAAGGCCTATCCACGTCAATATGGAAGCACTGTCTTGACTGTGTAAATGAGCATTAATGAAATAAATGATTAATATAAATATTAATGTGTAATGTTTATTTTGGGTATTGTTTATAGACATTTTCCTCAAGCCAGTATGATACAGAACACTCCAAACATGTAGAAACATGTTGCAGTTGTCTTGTGGTTTATATTTCTGCCACTTTTATAATAGATTTATGCATTGTACCATAGTTTCATAATTCTTCAACCTGTCAAATCCCTGGAAGCTGTGGAGATTTGGTTTTATAGTAGAATGCTGGAAATTGCTTGAAGAGCCAAATGAATTATCTGGGGTTGATTGCCACATCTTATAAAGGGCATGCATAGTTCCTTCTGTTAGTGCTCTAGTTTCACTTGTCTAATCTTTGACATGGTGAGCAGTCTCAATCCAAACTCAAGTACTGAGAGAATCAGATGTTGATAGAGTATGAGCTACATTCTTTGCTCCATGTCTACTGTTGCCACCACCCTTCTTAGATATAACAACTCCTTCCACATGGTCCCTGAAAGGCAGGCTTCTGTCGACGGTGATTCTCGAGTATCTCAGTCTGTTCCCTCTGCTGATATTCCTGCTCCTAATTTCTGCTCCCCGGAATCACTATCATACACTACTTACATGTTTGGTACAACATATCAAATCCCATTGTCTGAACTGACACACATAAGGGAATTATCATATCATAAGCAACAAGCAGCTGTCAGAGAAAGTGACTGTTGAGTGGAGTAAGACGGGGCTGCGTTCTGTCTCCATATGTATTCAACCTTTATGGAGAAAATGTGATGAAAAATGTCCAAACAGATTATATTGGAGACGATTCCAAATGTTGCTGTATGTAGCCGGGGCGCAGTGTTGGGGTGAGCGCCCAAAAAACTCATTTCAACGAAAATATATCCATCAAGCGTGGGCGGTCATGTTTTGCCATCTCACTCGATCACCAGAGTCGTGGATCAGCTCCGTCTTTCTGTCTCGACCATGCCACGAGGCCAAGCCATCCAGGTTGTTGCTTCTAGGTCTTCCTCTTGGTCTGTTCCTTTCGATCTTGCTAGTTATCACCAAGTTCTCCAATTCATTTCTTCTCATAATATGCCCAAAAGATTTTGACTGTCTGCGTCTAATGTCTCTAATCAGTTTACGATCTTCATTTGTTTCTTGAAGGACTTGTTCATTGGTCTTTCTAGCTGTCCATGATATTCTTTGCATTTTCACCAGAAACCACATTTCTACAGCCATCAGATGTTTTTCGGCTTGACTGCTCATTGTCCAGGCTTCATATCCATATAAGAGTACAGGTTCTATGTAGCACCTCAACACTCTTTTTTCTCGTTTCAATTGACATCTTTTTATTGGTCAGTATGTTTTTCATCTTGCTAAAGACTACCTTTGCCATGGCGATTCTTGTTCTAATCTCTTCAACGCATCTCCCTGTAACAAGACCCCCGGGGCTTGGACGGATTTGCTACCATAGATAATATCCCAAGCCTTTGCTCTGACCACCTCAATAGAACTTTACATCTACCAGGCCCCCCCCCCCCACAAGCCGGGACAGCTGAACCTCCCCTCCCCACTTAGGGACTCCTACCCAAAGGGGGCTCGGACATACTAATACACAAAGCCATGGCTAACAAATCAAAATTTAATTTATAACTATGTCAACTGCAACACAGAGAAGAATGGCTGAAAGCCTGACTAGAAGACAATATTTACAAGAGAAGATCTACTGCTAAGTCATCTTCATCACGGAGACTGTGACTTAAGTTCGTGCTGTTGTCCTGTCGTGGTTTCGACTCACCCGGGAACCCTCCAGTGGACCGGAACTCCAAGGTGTCTCTCCTTTTCCGGAGTTCCCTTCTCCCACTGAGAGAAGATCTCGGGATGCTCAGGCGTACGACTGATGCCTGACAGACACTTCACCAACTGTTGAGGATCATCCCTCGAAGACTTATCAATCACAAGGTCCACTCCGCTGGTGACGTCTGGGTCGACCCTAGAATTCTCCAGGTCCTCCAACTAAAGAAAAGTCTTATAGCACACTACACAAGTATCTACAAGAGCCTGGTTGCTCTCTGTCTCGCAGTTCCTGGGAAACACTTAGCAACAACCTATACCTGGAGCACTGCCTCCATATTACCACAATGTCACAACTGCTTGAGTCAATAAGTGAATTAACACAGAACATATTCTCATACAGCTATTAGACAGTTCGGTATGTATGAACTACCCTAATCGTTCACCAAGTCTATTCACTCACTCAAGTAGGTAGGTATCAACTACCTGTCCAGTTCATCAGAACGTCAAATATCTGCTGCCGGTCATATGACCCGGTTCATGGCTTCAACAAAGGATCTCCACTGTAGATTCACCCTTGCAGTTTCGTGAACTGTAGACAAAGTGTCCCATAACGACCCAACTGGGCCGGAAGCATACTAAACTGGCCATTATCATGACTGGTAGACATGAGGTTCAACACCTAACTTTCATTTCCTGGAACATCACAAAGTTATCATTGAACGAGATATGTTCCAGTACCTCACTGGTCGGAACCCATAGACGTATTAGTCTCTGACCCTATCTGGATCGCTTGACTACCTTCGTCGGACTCTTGACGGTGGTCTTAGCCTAGACCTACCGGCTCATCTCAATTCAATTGACTTCCAGTAATAGTAGACAGATTCAGATGACTGCTCCCAGTCTCACATCTCATCTTGATAGGCACTGGAGCGAGCAAGTCCCATGGAGCTTATGGTTGAGCTCCAGAATCTTCATTGCATCTCCTGATAACAGATCCTATCACAGATCCTGAAACATGGAGGGGTGGGTGTGAGTACTCAACTACAACAAGGACTACACTGCATCTCCACATTAATACATGCCTCTCAGTACTCTCTCTCTCTCTATATATATATATATATATATATATATATATATATATATATATATATATATATATATATATATATATATATATATATATATATATATAGTGTCCTCTAAAAGTACTGGAGAGTTTTGGTCATAGACCATAACTTTATGAAGGGAAAATCCCAACTGCACCTCCCCGCGGTAGAGGATGGAAACACACCACGGTGTGGCTAACACAGCTCTGGGGACCGAGTATCCACCGGAATAAGTGGACAACTCTGCAGCTGAGCAGAGCAGGGTACTCACTTTTCCTTACAGTCGGAAATGGCTGTCAAAGGCAGAGGTAAAAGACCACCATGTGAATGTGGAAGGCAAGGGGAAACCACCACATTATCTTCCCAAGACTTCATGGCAAAACATATATCAGAGTTAGTGAACGACGTTAATGGCTGTCTTAGGACATCCTCGTCCGGTAGGGACAGTCATGAGCCACAGGTGACACCAGACCGTCATCCAGCTACTGATGGCAAAATCTTAACTAAAATAAATAAATTTAGAGTAGGAACATGGAATGTTAGGACATTAAATGAGCTAGGAAAGTTGACCAATGTTCTAAGAGAGATGGATAGCATGAAAATGAATATACTAGGCGTTAGTGAGATGAGATGGAAGGGAGCGGGCAAAATTATAGCTGACAATCACACAATAATTTATTCTGGAGGGGATACACATGAAAAAGGTGTAGGAATAATATTAGATGAAAAACAGCCAAGTAAATTAATGGATACTGGTGTATTTCAGATAGAGTTATTATGGTAAAAATCAAAGGCAAACCAATAGATATAAATATTATACAAGTATATGCACCAACAATAAGCAGTAGTGATGAAGAAATACAACACTTTTATGACGAAATAGAAATGGTGATGGCTCAAATTGGATCACAAGAAATAAAAATAATACTTGGTGATTTTAATGCAAAAGTAGGAAAGGGAAAAATGGAGGATGTAGTGGGAAATTATGGTTTAGGTACAAGAAATGAAAGAGGGGAAAAGCTAATAGAATGGGCAAATATCCATGATATGATAATTGGAAACACATGGTTTAAACACCATAAAAGACGATTGTACACATGGAAAAGCCCTGATAAGAAAATACGCAACCAAATTGACTACATACTAATTAATAAAAGATTTAGAAATGCTTTAATTAATGTAAAGACAATGCCTGGTGCTGACCGTAATAGTGATCATGTACCACTATGTGGACAAATAAAAGTAAGATTAAAGAGAGGGAAAAAATGGTTAAGAACATGAGACTTAATAAAGAGGTTCTGAAAATAGATAAAGAAATTCAAGAACAATACAGAGTGACTGTGAAAAATAGATACAATGCAATAGCTAAAATACAGAGTATAGATGAACAATGGGAAATGTTAAGGGACTCCATTCATCAAACAAACAAAGAAGTATTACCGGAGAGAGGCAAAATAGCTAAGAAAAAATGGATGAATGAAGAAATCTTAAAACTGATGGACAAAAGAAAACAGAGTAAAAATGACAAACAAGAATACGCTAAGATAAATAAAGAAATAAAAGATAAATGTAGGAAGGCTAAAGAAAGTTGGTTAAATGAGCAATGCAAAAGAATTGAATTAAATTCCATTAAAGATACAAAAAATATGCACAGACAAATCAGTGAGCTTACAGGAAGAAAAATAAGAATAAATACAGGGTGTTTGAAATCAAAAACAGGAAAGATATTATTAGAGGAAGATGCTATAATGAAAAGGTGGAATGAGTACATAAGAGAATTATATGATGGAGAAAGGGAAGAATTAACAGAAGATAGTAACTTAGAAGGTCCACCTATTCTGAAAGAAGAAGTCGCTGACGCTATGAAACGTATGAAGAAAGGAAAAACAGCTGGGCCAGATGAAATCACAATAGAAGAATTAGAAGTATTGGGAGAATTTGGAGTAGATATATTAACCAAAATGTTGAATGATATTTACAGCAGTGGATATTTACCTAGTGATATGCTGAGATCTGTATTTATAGCTATACCAAAAAGACCAGGAGCAATTGATTGTGAAGATTTTCGTACAATTAACCTTATAAACCATATCACTAAGCTTCTACTCAGAATGAGAAGAACCAAAAAGAAAATAAAAATGGAAATTAGTGAAGAACAGTATGGATTTGTGGAAGGAAAGGGCACAAACAATGCAATTTATACATTACGGACACTAATAGAAAGGTCAATAGAGAAACAGAGAGACATATATTTGTGCTTCATTGATTATACTAAGGTATTTGATAAGTAAAACATGATGAACTGATTAAAATGTTGGAAGATATCAACATTGATGGAAAAGATTTAAGAATTATAAAGAATGTTTACTGGAACCAAGTAGCAGCAATTAAAATTGGAAATAAAGAGGGTAGTTACGAACAGATAAAGCTAGGAGTACGACAGGGGTGTGTCTTGTCACCAGATCTTTTCTCCCTGTATAGCGAAGTAATAATGAGAGAAATCGAAGAGATGCCAGGAATACTAGTTGGATGTTATAATATAAATAATATACGCTATGCAGATGACACAGTATTGGTGGCGGATAATTCAACAGACCTACAACAATTATTAGATGTTGTAGTAACAGAGAGTGCAAGGAAAGGACTCTCCTTGAATATCAAGAAAACAGTAACAATGGTAATATCAAAGAAAATGGTGACACCAAAATGTGACATAGATATAGAAGGGAAAATCCTTAACCAAGTTGATAATTTTAGATACCTAGGGGCATTTATAACATCAGATGGAAGATGTACAACAGAGATTAGGAGCAGAATAGGGCAGGCAAAAGCAGCATTTCAGAAAATGAAGAGTATCTTATGCTGAAATGCTATGTAGAACCAGTTTTGCTGTATGGCAGTGAATCTTGCAATGTAAATGAACAAAGTTGAATTTTGTGTGTCTTCCTGAGGTGTTGGTTGCCTTGAGTAGAGTGCAGGTCGAACGGCTCTTGTGCGCTATATGTTCGCTTTACCCCGCCATAC